>CM063180.1:96298204-96990287 GCA_031835075.1 Saguinus oedipus
TGTATGTCCCCAACCAAATCTCATCTTGAATTGTAATCCCCACGTATTGAGGGAGGGACCTGGTGGGATGTGATTGGATCATGAGGGCAGTTTCCCCCATGCTGTTCTCATGATAGTGAAGGAGTTTTCATGAGATCTGATGGTTTTAAAAGTGGCTATTTCCTCTGTGTTCTCTTTCTCTTGCCGCCCTATGAGGAAGGCAACTGCTTCCCCTTCATCTTCTGCTATGATTATAAGTTTCCTGAGGACCTCCCAGCCATGTGGAACTGTGAATCTTTTTGTTTATAATTAGCCAGTCTCAAGTAGTATATTTATAGCAGTGTAAAAATGGACTAATATACTATATGTTATCCTAAATAATCTCTGGATAACACTCTGGAATATTTTATTTTAACGCGGCCTTTATCCACATTTTTTTCCCTTTGCCCTCTTACTCAAGCTAGTGGGCATATTAGGCAAGGATTTAGCTATGGTGGTATAAAGAGATGAAACACAATATGTACCCAAATGATGGAAGGCCCTGGAATACTTCTGTGGTTGAGAATTATCAAAGAGTTTCTGCGATCTTCTGAAAAGTGAAATTTTTAATTGGAGTGCAAATGTTGAAAAATATAAACCCCATCATCAGATACATTTTTTTCTTGGGCTCTAATAATTGACTCTTTTGGTTTACCAGTTGGGAATGGGTACCTGAATTAAAACATGAAATTTCCTTTCAAGCCAGCTTACAAATAAGAATGTACATTACAAACTGGTGTGCTTTTAAACAAAGTTGTCATAACTCAGGTAAAGCAAGTATTTGGACATCATTTTTCACAGTTAAAAATGTCCACATGTGAACAAAACAGTTATCATAGTTAATCTTCAGCTCTCCTCATGATAAATATTGATTTATAAATGACAGTTATCTAATAAGCATCAACTGAAAACCCTGGTCATTGGAATAACTGAGTCTATCTATCTATCTATCTATCTATCTATCTATCTATCTATCTATCTATCTATCTATCTATAATGTATTTCATTTACCTCAACTCTCTAGGTTTTATTCAAAGGCTTATTAACTTTTCTAATTAAAATATGCAAATAAATAATTTGGGGTAACTGTCAACCTATATAAAACTCTTTGCTGCTTTAGTTGTTCTACTTATTTGTTTGTCCTGTAAAATATATGATAAAGTGAGATTCTCATACAATACATAGACATCTCATACAATACATAGACATAGACATTTAATGAAAGAACAAATCAGTGTTTAATTAAATTCACCTGAAAATTCAATGGTTGTTAAATTCCTGATGGTGTATATAAAGTGGCATATATAATAATGTCATAGGTGCCTCAAAATGCCAAATCACATGGTAGTGGCTACCTCTGAGGCATATTTTTAGTAAGTGTGCATTCTTTAAATATTAAAAAGAAGAAGTGCTTCTGATGAGCATATCAAGTTGCTATTCCAGGTAAATGATATTAGGGAAAAAATTGGGATAATTGTAGATACTTGGCATGCCCCCAAAACTTCTGAAAATGATTGCTGTTTCCATTTCATCTTCAGTATTTTCAATCCATAATGAATTTCAGAGGGTGTTATGAAAAGAATCTTGATTACTGAATACCCTGAGCCAAAGGGATTTATTTAAAGTGAGGGTACACATGAGCTGCTCTTTAATAAAATCATTCAGCATATAGTGTCAAATAAAGATAAGATATCAATAGCATGTAAGCCACTTTTGTGAAAGAAGGTTAGGATTACCATTTGCAGGTTGTCTTTCTAATTATTCTGTCCTTTAATAAACAAAATGCTTTGAAAATAAACTATTTTATTTTGATTTCTATTCCATACTAACAAATAATAATTTTTTTGAAAGAGACATTTATTATGAAAAGAAATAGGAGGGAAAAATGATACCTAAAAGACAAAGGGTACGAATAAATACAGTGACCAATTTATTAGTTGAATTATACTAAAGTAAGTTTTCTTGAAAATATATGACGTTGTGGCCTAGAAAACTCATCTTATGCTAATATTATGTTGACTGTTGAGTTTTATGGAGCCAGTCAGGAACTTCTGTAGCTTATCTAATGGGTATACTTAATTATAGATTCATAACATACCTATGTGTGAATGAAGAGAAGATGTGACAGGATAATAATTTTTAGTTCAAAAGATCTTTATAGTTAAATATGATACATTTCTAAACATCTAAATTCTAAAGCATACACGATGGCTTGCTAAAATACAAATACCAAGGCTTAGGAAATGACAATATCATTTTATAGAATTTATGTTTCTGAAATGGTTATAACATATAACATTAGATGGTACACTAAAATAAATTTTCCACATGACTGTAATTTTCCTTTGTATTTCAAACACGTTTAGTGCATTTTCTATTACCATAGAAATATATCTGAAGTAGACAGATACTCCCTTGTTCCCTTAAACAAAGTAGATGATGTATTTTTGTGCATTAGTACTTCCATTGTGAGTATCATTTATTGACTGGGGCTGTGAAACAAGAATGCCCTTGGTGACCCCTAGGACCTTATAGCCACGATAATGGGCTTCACTTTTATGGTTCTTTTGGAATGCAGTCATTATTTTTTCATCTCCCCCTCTTATACCTTTGCTGCATTTAATGCATTTGTTGCTTTTAATCTGCTGCATCATTTTACACGTGGTTGTCAAGTATGTAGTTTAAGCTTTTCCTACTTCAGCTCTGAGGCTGTGTTCCAAGTAGTCAAACTGCAAAGAAAAAAAAAAAAGAAACAACCTGAAAAATAGTGTTAACGAAGAAAAGGCAGGCACTCACTGAGGGGATCATAAATGACATCCTCCAAATCAGTTTTTACTCTTTTAATGATACAGATGTAAGATATGCTTCTCCAGTATTTTAATCTTGATAACCTAGAGTTTAATGTCTTATATTATTTACAAAAAAATTGTATTTAAAATTTTCCACAAGAAAATTTGCAATGTATGCAGTTTCTCTGTCTCATGACTTGAAGTACTTATAGAGAAATTTTTATGTGGCATATTTTCCCTCTGATTATTGTTCTGCTACTATTTAATACTGACTGATCCTTGAACTCTGGGTGGCTATGACCAGTGCAGCTAGTTCATATATAATGATTTTTAAAAATGACATTTATATTTGTTAACTGGTGCTATTGATTAAAACTGATCAATTATCAGGATGTATATAGTAGGACTCAGACTTGGGATGAACCTGCAGGACTTCTTTTCTGAATTGAGACTGCCACTGTCAGATTGTTTTTCTTTAAACATAGCTGATGTTTGCAGCAGAATGTTGTGTTTCCAAATATATACAATAAGAATAATTAACAAATCAAAATCTAAAAGATTAAAAATTATTAATTATAATTTTATTATTCAAATGTGGCCCCTACCAAGATTCAGTTTCTTGTTATTGTCTATTTTCTTGTCTATCTTCTACTAAATACATTTTAATATCTTCGTGGATAGAGTTTTAATCGTTATTATATTCCCAGTGACTGGCCTAGAGCTCAGTTCATAAAAGCCGTCAGTATTTAAAAATAACATCTGGGGTAAACTCCAGGTTATCAGATATTGTTTATAGTTTTGGCAAAACCTAATCCTGTCTCTCAATAAGCTCACATTTAGGAAGGGATAAAAAATACTCCAATGAATGGGTATAGTAAAGATAGACTATATGCAGTAGTTATAGATTTTTGAGACAGCAAATAATTAATATTTAAAGTGTCTAGGGACCCATGAAGGAAAAGGATATTCCTTTCTACTCTTTTCTATGTCCTGTCAAAAACAAATCTTAGTGCACATGAGATAGACCAAAATCCAGAGCCCAATTGTTACACATAATAAAAATAATCTAAGCAGTTGCATTGCTTAATGTTTGAAAATGCCATTTTAATAAAATTGATCCCATATGTGCAAGATGACTATGAAGCCAATATTATTTTATTACTATACGAGCTAGCTAATGCAAGTAAAATTTATGTTTAATGGAATTAATACAAAATAGAACTCAGTTCTATTGTCTGTATTAAAACATTTTTATTGCATTTTACTGTTAGAACAGAAATATATCTGAAGTAGGCAGATACTCCCTTGTTCCCTTAGACAAAGTAGATGATGTATTTTTGTGCATTAGTACTTCCATTATGAGTGTCATGTACTGACTGGGGCTGTGAAACAAGAATGCCCCTGGTGACCCCCAGGGCCTTATAGACATGATAATGGGCTCCACTTTAAGGGGAAGCTTTGGATCTCTAATCCTATTTTGCTTTTCTTATCAAATAAAAACAAGTCCTTGTGAGTCTATTTGAGCAGTTCTTCAGTGAACATGTAGACTTGGTACATAGACAACAGATTGACTTTCCATTCATGAGACTGAAAATTGTTTGGTAGAACGTGGTGGAAGTTTTAGGCAAGTTAGCAGACTTCTCTTTCTATAAGGAGCATTTTTGTACTGCTTTAAACATGTCTAAGGTTGAATTTAATGAAATAACAAAGTTATAGGAGATTGTTATTTTGGCGGCAGCTGGTAGATTTATCTAGCAATCAAGAAGTGCGATTAGGAATATTCAGGGAAAAAAACTGTAATGGCAAAAGCAATAGAAGGCTTTGAAATCTGCAGAAGGGATATTGTGCATGTCACAAATAAATCTGCCCAGGCATTTTTTTTTCATAAAATTACAGACATTAATAAAAAACATAATGAAAAATAAATTCACATATAATCCTACTGCTATGCCAAAATAAATTGCTTTCTTTTCATAGAATCCTTATCAATATGTATATACAATTTGTGGTTAAAAATGCTGTACTTCTGTACAGTTTGATTTTCTTTTAGGATTATATCCAATATTTTATGCTACTATTCAGTTTTAATTATTATCACTTAAATTTGAATTACCACTTTTATCTGTTAGATATTTCCTTAAGTGAACATTTTCACAATTTCCTTAGCTATTTTCCTCTTAGTAGATATTTTCTAATATGGTTCTACATTTTTACTATAATAAAAATATTCTAATGATAATTTTATTTATAAATTTTTAGATTTATGCAGCTATCTGTTTCCTTGGATGAAAATCCCAGAAATCATACTACAAGTCAATTTTTTTCACCATGATACTTGCTTTTTAAGAGAGTTTTATCAGCTTAAAGTGCCATCAGGGATGTTTGAATATACCATTTTCACCGTATTTTAGAAATTCGTAGTATAATTAAATAATTTTGCTTGTTTGGCAAGTAGATATTATCTTCCTGTTTCAGTTTTTATTTCTGGTGCAGGAAAATCATTTTTCATGTTTGTTTGTTAATTGTCATTCCTTATACTTACTACCTTTTCATGTTACTGGCTCATTTACCTATTGGAGTCAATGTATTTTTAACCTGCTTAAATAATACAGGTTGTAATCACTTTACTACAAATACTCATTCCTATTTTTTGATTCTTTGAGTTTTTATTATCAATAAATTTATTAATATTGATAATTCATTAGTTTCCATTATATTTTGTGGAATTTTAGGACCATTTGACAGGAAGTTTTTATATTTCATATTATAAAATCACTTGCAATTAGGACTGCTGCTGGTTTAAATAACTTTTTTCACTATTTTCTGCTTCTGATTAGAACAGAAAAGAGATATTTCTTAATACTTGTATATGCTAAGACAGACTTTAAATATCTAAAGATATTATATTGATAACTATATTCGTCATCTTTCTGAGAATCTGCCTGGTCTATGATGACTATTTTCCTCAAAAACCTGAACCAACTCCCCCACTTCGCACATTAATGCGCTACTGTCAGCTACCTATAAACCATATAATTCACCTGCTGCCAGTGACCTAGAACTTAAATGATGCCAGTGAGGCCGAAAAGTGGCCATCGTCTGCTAAGGGCAAGTAGAAGTAAAATGAATGAAGCAGTTATGCAGAGAGAAGTATGGAGGGACAGAGGAAGCCCCTGACCTCTTTAAGGCTTTCCAGTTTCTGATCCTATCTGTTATGAGAACTTAACACATTTTGTGGGCACAGATCTTGTGAATAATCTTGGTTCATTATGCCTCATTTGGATAATTTGATTGGCCACATACAACTAACTTCTGTGTTTTCTTATCTTCTTATAATTTGATTGACCACATACAACTAACTTCTGTGTTTTCTAATCTTCGGAACATTGCCTTTCATTCTGTGCTTATTGAGTAGGCAAGTGGTTTCTATTTCAAGATACCTTTTCTCAAGATAAATATTTAACTTATAGATGTGAGGCAGGGTCAGCAAAAATGTATTTTTCATAGAATAGGTTGGTATTCATTTATACCTGAAATAAAAAACCAACAGAACTTTTTTAAAATGTGAAAATGCAAAATGTTGCAAGCCTTAACAATAAGCAAAGTAAAGCAACTTCTGGGTGGGTACTGAAAAGACTGTTTCTTTATTTTCCTGCATATAGTAAGTGTTCCATATATTTTTGCTGAATGAATGCATGAATAAGTAAATGCAGCCATAGAGAGTTTAACCCAACAAAAAGAAAAACATTGATTTGGCTTGTGGCAAAATAAAAATTTTGTGTTTTTATAAAGTTACAAATCTGAGGTTCCTTATATTAAACTACTGGCACTTTATATCATATTTGCTTTTGACTATGTTTCCTTTTGAACTAGAGAGCTTTTATATTCCTATACCATTGCAGTATAACAAGTTTTTATCTGACTTTCTCACTATGTTCTAAACTTCTTAAGACAGGGATTAAGTTAATTTTCTTATTCACTATATGTGAATATTATTGATTTTCTTTTGGAGTCTTAAAATATTGTGCTGTTATGACTTATAAATTATAAAAATACCCTTAATAGTTAATTGAATATGGCCTTTACACAGAAACTTGAGAATATAATGAAAAGCAATACTGTGCTTCCCAGTATTTGTAATTAAAACAGACACAGAATTACCATAAGAGATCCTGACTAGAGATGTGCTTGGTTACTTACTGTTTAAAAAGAAATTTTAAAAAGTTACATAAGGCTATCTTGCCCTATTTTTACTTCACCTTAGATCAAAAGATTTGATGTCATTGTGAAAAGATAATACAGGATCATTCAGAATTTTAAATTTCAGGTCATTGTTCAATTATAGAAGAGTGGCACTTGATTCAACATCGTAATTTTGATGGTTTCTTAAATGACAGTTTCCTGAATTTCTTTTTAGGGAGTTTTTATAATAAAGATGTAAAAATGTGCCTATTGAATATATCAATTTTGATGTTCTTTTTATTTTCTAATTTTTTTGAGACAGAGTCTTGCTCTGTCACCGAGTCTGGAGTGCAGTGGCACAATCTTGGCTCACTGTAACCTCCGCCTCCGGGTTCAAGCAATCCTCCTGCCTCAGTGTCCCAAGTAGCTGGGACTACAGCACTGTACAGGCATATTTATTAATGTTTTTGTCAAGATCTCTTTATGCAAAATGTTAGTAGAATTAGACATGAATAAACTTTTCTAAGTGGTAGAATTTGATGTAGGGATAAAAGATTATTCACAGGACCCTTGCCCAAGAAATGTGACAAGTTTTCAGGACAGACAGGATCCAGAAAATGGAAAGCCCTAAAAAGGTCGGGAACTTCCTCCTTCTGTCCACGCTTCTCTCTGCATAACTGCTTCATTCGTTTTACTTCTACATGCTCTTAGCAGAAGATGGCCACTTTTCAGCCTCACTGGGATCCTATGTTGATTTTGTATCCTGCAACTTTACTGAATTTGTTTGTCAGTTGTAATAGTTTTCCTATGGAGTCTTTAGGTTTTTCCAAATATAAGATTATGTCATTAGCAATCAAGGATAATTTGACTTCTTTCTTTCCATTTTGGATGCCCTTTATATCTTTCTCTTATCAGATTGCTGTAACTAGGGCTTCCAGTACTATGCTGAATAACAGTGGTGAAAGTGTGCATCCTTGTTTTGTTCCAGATCTTAGAGGAAAGGCTTTCAGTTTTTCCCCATTCATTATGATACTAGCTGTGGGTCTGTCATATATGGGTTTTATTATGTTGAGGTATGTTTCTTCTATATCTAGTTTTTAGAGGGTTTTCACCATGAGATGTTGAATTTTGTCAAATGCCATTTCAGCATCAATTGAAATGATTATGTGGTTTTTGTCTTTCATTGTGTGGATATGATGTATCACATCGATTTGCATATGTTGAGCCATCCTTGCATCTCTGAGATAAATCCCACTTTGACATGATAAATGATATTTTTAATGTATTGTTGAATTTGGCTTGCTAATATTTTGTTGAGGATTTCTGCATCAATGTTTGTCAGAGATATTGGCCCGTAGTTTTCTTTTCTGATGTGTCTTTGTCTGGTTTTGGTATCAAAGTAATACCGGCCTTATAGAATGAGTTTAGAAATATTTCCTCCTCTACTATCTCTTTGAGTAGTTTAAGGAGGATTAATATTAGCTCTTCTTTAAATATTTCATAGACTATAGCAGTGAAGCCATCAGGTCCTTGACTTTTCTTTGCTTGGAGATTTTTTTGTAAAGGCTTTGATCTCATTACTTGTTATTAGTCTATTTAGATTTAGGATTTCTTCATGGTTCAGTCTTATTAGGTTGTGTGTATGCTGGAATTTATCAATTTCTCCTAGGATTTTCCATTTATTGGAATATAGTTACGCATAGTAGTCTCTAATGCTCCTTTGAATTACTGCAGTATTAGTTGTAAAATCTCCTTTTTCAGGTCTGATTTCATTTAATTAGGTCTTCCCTCTTTTTTCCTTAGTCTGGTCAAAGTTTGCCAATTTTTTTATCTTTTCAGAAAAACAACTTTTCTTTTCATTGACCTTTAGTATTATTTTATTCACTTGAATTTTATTTATTTCTGCTCTAATCTTTATTATTTATTTTCTTCTACTAATTTTGGGTTTGGTTTGCTTTTTGTTTTTCTAGTGCTTTAAGATGTATCAATAGGTTGTTTCTTAGAAGTTTTGTCATTTTTCCACTTTTTTGATGTAGGCACTCACTTATTGCTATAAAGTTTTCCCTTGCTATTGCTTTTATTGTGTCCCAGGACCCACTGGTCATTTCAGAGCATATTGTTTAATATCCATGTGTTTGTATGCGTTCCAAAGTTCCTCTTGTTATTGATTTCTAGTTTTATTTTATTGTGGTTAGAGAAAACACTTGATCTAATTTTCAATGTTTTTGAATTTGTGCATACTTGTTTTCTGTTCTAACACATGGTCTATCCTTGAGAATGTTTACTGTGAGGAGAAGAATGTGTATGCGGCATCTGTGGGATGAAATATTCTAGAAATATCTATTACATCCATTTGTTCTACAGTTCAGATTAAGTCCAATATATCTCTCTTGATTTTGTGTCTGAATGATCTGTCCAATGCTGAAACTGGGGTGTTGAAGTCTGCAGATAATGTATTGGGGTCTCTCTTCAGCTCTAATAGTATATGCTTTATATAGCTGTGTGATCCAATGTTGGAGCATGTATGTTTATAACTGTTATATCCTCCTGCTGAATTGACACCTTTGTCAATATATAATGACTTTCTTTGTCTTCTTATAGTTTTCATCTTGAAATCTATTTTATATGATAAAACTACTCCTGCTGTGTTTTGATTTCCATTTGCATGGTGTATCTATTTCCATCCCTTTATTTTCAGTATATGTGTGTCTTCACAGGTGAAGTAAATATGTTCCTTGTAGTAGCAGACTGTTGGAGCTTGTTTTAATATTCATTCAGGTATTTTATGTCTTTTGTTGAAGAGTTTAGCCCATTTACAATCAATATTATTATTATAAGGATTACTCTTGTCATTTTGTTATTTGTTTTCTGTTTGTTTTTTGGTCTTTTCTTCCTTCCTTCCTGCATTTCTTTCTGTGAAGGTGATTTTCTCAATGGTATGTTTTAATTTCTTGCTTTTCAATTTTTATGTATCTTTCTGTATGTTTTACTGATGTGAGGTTCCCATGAGGCTTGCAAATAACTTCTTACAATCCATTATTTTAAACTGATAATAACCAGTACTGATCGCAAAACCAATCAACCAAAGAGAAAACAAATAACTCTTTCACTTCATTTGCCCCTGCTTTTTAACTTTTTGTTGTTTGTATTTATATAATATGCTGTCTGTCTTCAAAAGTTGATGTAGTTATTGCTTTTGATAGATTCATCTTTTAGTCTTCCTACTCAAGATATGAGTAATTTACCTGCCAAATTATAATGTTCTAATATTCTTTGTTTTTCTGTGTATTTACCATTATCAGTGGGGTTTATACCTTCAGTTGACTTTTTATTGCTTATTAACACCTGCCTCCCCCACTCTTTGAGACTGTAGAACTCCCTTTAGCATTTCTTGTTAGGTCTGATGATGAAATCCTTCAGCTTTTGTTTATCAGGGAAAGTCTTCATTTGTCCTTCCTGTTTGAAGGACATTTTCACTGGGTATACTATCTAGGATATAACGTTTTTCCTCAGCACTTTAGATATATCCTGCCACTCTCTCCTGGCCTGTAAGGTTTCCACTGAAAAGTCTGCTACCCTGCATATTGGATCTCCTTTTAATGTCACTTATTTCTTTTCTACTGCTGCCTTTAGGTTCTTTTCTTTATCCTTGACCTTTGGGATGGATTTTGATTATTAAGTGAATTGAGGTAGTCTTCATTAGCTTAATTCTATTTGGGCTCTGTAACCATCTAGTACTTTCATATTGATTATCTTTCTCTAGGTTTGGGAAATTCTATGTCATTATCCTTTTGAATAAACTTTCTAACCCAATCTTCCTCTCTACCTCCAATTTAAGGCTAATAACTCTTATATTTGCTAGAGTTTATATAAAATTTTACACATGTAGCATTATGTATAATTGTCAAAAGCTGGAAGCAAGCAAGATGTCCTTCAATAGATGAATATATGAATGAACTCTGCTACACTAATAAAATGGAATACTATTCAGCAGTAAAAAGGAATGAAATATTGTCATACAAAAATATTTATAAATTCTCAATGCATATTACTAAGTGAAAGAAACCCATATGAAAATACTATTATACATATTTTGATTTTATTCATATGACATTTTGGAAAAAACAAACAATGAGACAGTAAATAGCTTAGTTACTGCGGGGGTTTGGAGGAAGTAGGGAGAGTGGAATAGAAAAAGCATAGGGAATCTATTAAGGTGGTGGAACTACTCTGTAGGATGTTTGATACACGATGGTATATATTTGTCAAAACCCACAGAACCTTAAACCACAAAATGCAAACCTTAATCATATGCAAATAATACCAAAAATTCATTGGAAAATTGGGTATCCCAGGAGGAATGCTGACAGAGACCAAAGATTCTAACTGCATTACAACCTATCATGTAACCTTCTTGAAAGAAATGGGGAAAGAAAGGTACTGATATAAATATCTCTGGGAGAGTGGAAACTGTCTAGGATCTCTATGTAATTATCATACTCTAGCTGGTAAAGTTGTTTCTCCCTGGTGTATATGTTAATTCTGAACCCACTTTACATTTATAGTGGGATCGAACAAATGAATAAGTGTAAGGCAGAGAGTTGGAGCCAGGTTTCTCACTCTAGAGGTGGGAGGTTTCAGATAAACAAAAGGAAGGGGAGAGTCTAAAATGAATTGTGTGGTAATGGATGAAAATCAGAGATTTCAGTATAACTACATGTTTACCTTAATATGAATAAAGATGAATATAGATATAAATATAAATATGTGTGAATACACAGGATGGTGTTAACACCTGTTTCCTGGCTCTGTTCCTTGAGAGGGACTGGAAGCAATGACTCTCCTATAGCAAGTACACCAATCATCCAGATCTTCATTCCTAATACCATTCTCCAGTCAAAGGAGCCAGGGCTCCTTGGAATAATGACTGATTCCAGGCTGGGAATTCTTGTACAAGAACTGTACAAGAGGAGCCTGCAGCATCTTGTAGTGTCAGAAAGTAATTGCTACAACAAAACAAAACAAACCACAATGATAGGGTGATGTCAAGGGAATATATGAGCCAACTGAAAGAGTTCCAGTGACCAAATCCAGAACAATTTGAGTGTTAAGATTCTTGTGACAGAAAGTAAATGCTTTGAAAGAAACAAAATAATAGAGATATGTCAATAGGACACATTAGTCAACTGGAAAACTCTCAATGGCCAACACTGGAAAAATTGAGTAATAAAATAAATAGCCTGGCTGGGCGCGGTGGCTCAAGCCTGTAATCCCAGCACTTTGGGAGGCCGAGATGGGTGGATTACGAGGTCAAGAGATGGAGACCATCCTGGTCAACATGGTGAAACCCCGTCTCTACTAAATATACAAAAAAAAATTAGCTGGGCACAGTGGCGTGTGCCTGTAATCCCAGCTACTCAGGAGGCTGGGGCAGGAGAATTGCCTGAACCCAGGAGGCGGAGGTTGCGGTGAGCCGAGATCGTGCCATTGCACTCCAGCCTAAGTAACAAGAACGAAACTCTGTCTCAAAAAAAATTAATAATAAAAAAAAAAATAAAATAAATAGCCTTATATTGAAATATAACCTGGAATATAAAATAAATAATAATGAATCCATACAGATAAAAATAGATAATTGGCTAAATGAAAAATAAATACATACATAAATAAGTGAGAATTTAAAAATCTATCTTTCAGAATTACAAATAATTCATGTAGATACTGTACCCCAAGGAAGCAGAGTGTAAATTTTCACCCTTTAAATATGGTGTATACAGTGTCTTTCTTCTAATTAGTACAGTTTAGAAATAGGAAAAAACAGTAACTTTATAACAGAGAAACCTAGTATACTCTACCACAAGTTAACATCATAAATTATAAGTGATCTCAGTAGTATGTAACTTTGATATGTTTTGATAAATGGCATTTTTATCTCTGTAGTCTTTTTTCCCAAACACTCGTAACCTCTATGAGAGGTTTGTCTCATAACTATGAGACAAATATTAGACAAAGCAAATTGAAGAGTAATCTATAAAATGTCTGACTTAGAGTTCTAAAAAGGCTCAAATCATCAAAAACAAAGAAAATCTGAAAAAATGTCAGAGCCAAGAAGAACCTACAGAAATGTAACAATTAAATGTATCCCAGATGAAATCCTGAAACAGAGAAAGGACACTGGACAAAAACAAAGAAAATCTCAATAAGTACTGATTTCAGTTATTAACAATATATTAATTCATTAATGGAAAAATATTTTAATGCAAATAAGAGGGGAAGTTAGGCATGATGTATTGGGTAACTTCAAAATATTCTGTCAATATTTCCACAAATCTGAACTATTCCAAATAAAAAGTGTATTTACAAATTCAATTTTTAGCCTAACAGACAAAGGTTTTCATTAAATAGCAAAATTCTAGATTGGTCTTCTGTTTTAAATATTACTTTATTCCTTATTTCAATTAATAATGATGATTTTGAGTGAGATTTAACTAAAAAACATTAATGATGGACAGAATGATTTTTTGTAACATTTGCCAGGGCAAATGATTTTATCGAAATTATGAATATAGGTATGCATATCTGTTGTCAGTTTGAAAAAAGAACTGATATCGAACTGATAGAAATGCTATTTAACTGAGATGGCTATAAGTAAGACAATATCAGCAAAATAGAATAGCAAGGCTCCCTTTAGTCTATCAACTAATTTTTAATTTTCTAGTTTTAATAGATTAATATATAGGACACCCAACAAAGTTGAATTTCAAATAAATTATGAATAAGTTCTCAGAACAGGTATGTCCTAAATATTTGAGGCATACTTAATACTAAAAATATTCTCTGTGTTATCTGAAACTCATGGATATCCTATAGTCTAACTGGCAATCCTTTCTAACTATAAAGTACAGGTCAAATTTATAAATTTATTAATAACAATAGATATTGCTTTTACCCTGCGGTATAGCATAAGTAGCATGGTTACTAAGAAAGTTTGCAAATTCTATAAAAATATCCTGCTTAATAAGAAAAGGACAAGAAAATATTTACAAATGTACAGATATGTCCAGAGCTTCTTGGTCATTGGTCCTATGCTTAAACAATATGTCCTGGCCACTTGCTTCCTTGAAAAGTTGCCTACGTTGGCTTGAGTGTTAGAGGAGCCAGTTTATTCTTATGTTACGCTGAAATCTGTGTCTTTATAGTTTTAAGGTTCTAGATAACATATAAAATAACTTTGGAATATTTCAGACATAGTTATGCTAAAAATATTTCCTGTTTATCTGAAGTTCAGATAATTTTATCTGCTAAATCTGTCAGTTCTATCTTTCCAATCATTGACTGAACGACTCATGATAGCAAGAGTGCAAGTCTATTCTTCCTTCGTTATTCTATTTGTTTATTCATCCATTCATTCATCTGTCACATATTTGATGACCAAAGTTTGTAGCAGATCCTAAATGTTGAAATGATACTAAGATCTCTACTTCTAAAAAGTGAGCAAGTCAAATAAACAGTCATTAGCAAATAACAGTATATTTATAGTTAATACAGAAAGTAGAGAAAGAGGTTCCTAACTCTGATGGGCAAGTAGGATGTCAGGAAAACCTCAAAGATGAAAAAGCCTCTTACTAGAGCAGCAATTCCCAAGGCAGACAGGAGAATAAAGATCTACCACAAAAAGTAAGTTTGAACATCCAAAAGAATGGTTTGCACAGAGACTGATGTGAATGAAAGTAACAGACAAACATTTCTCTCATTAGTGTTCTTTCTTTCCAAACAGTCTTTAAATCATTCTATTATAAAGATACATGCATGCATATGTTCATTGCAGCACTATTCACAATAGCAAATACATGGTATCAACCCAAATGTCCATCAGTGATAGACTGGATAAAGAAAATGTGGTATATTTACACCATGGAATACTATGCATCCATAAAAAGAATGAGATCATGTCCTTTTCAGGGACATGGATGGAGCTGGAAGCTGTTATCCTCAGCAAACTAATACAGGAACAGAAAACTAAACACTGACCATTCTCACTTATAGATTGGAGCTGAACTATGAGAACACATGGACACATGGTGGGGAACAACACACATTAGGGCCTGTCAGGGCAGGGGCAGGGAGAATATCAGGCAGAATAGCTAATGGATGCTGGGCTTAATACCTAGCCCATCATCCATTAGCTGGTGATGGGTTGAGCTGTACAGCAAACTACCATGGCATGCATTTAACTTTGTAATAAATCTGCACATCCTGCACATGTACCTCAGAAATTAAAATAAGTTGTAGGAAAAAATATTTAAAAATTACTTATTATATTTCATTTTCATATTTTTTCTTTACTTCTCCTAAAAGTACTCCCATTTGCTTAAACTACAGTTTTAAAACTAGAGTAAATATCTCACAGATTTGGAATGCCTTCAAATATGTCTTTGAAAATAATACTGAAATGGGAGAAGTTCCCTTGTCTCCCTTGCAGGGCATGCAATGGGGATGTGGCCTGCTTCTTCAATACCCTGCTGCTCAGACCTCTAGGAGAACATACAGACAGGCAGGCTGTGGGGCTCTGACCCCATGGCAGTGTCTAGGGGTGAATGTTTGCAGCTCCTGAAGCCCCAGTGGGCATATGATACCATGTTCTCTTTTAGTTTTGCCATCTATAGGTGGCTTGTGTTAACCAGCTCAATTAGACCCTCCACCTTGTTATAAGGACAGAGGTCTTTCTGTATTCCAGGTTCTTGCCTTGGTGTATCAGAAGATCACACCTGGGCTTGGAGAATGAGGGCCAGGTTTTATTGAGTGGAGGTAGCTCTCAATAGATGGGGGTAGCCAGAAGGGGATGGAGTAGGAAGGTTTTCCTTCCCCTGGAGTTGGGCCTCTCAGGGGATGGGCTCTTCTCTGACTGCCCCAGTCAAAGTCTGTGTCAGTCTGCCAGTCGATAGCCTGTCGGCGTGCAGGTGTGCTCCTATGCCAATGTGTTCCTCTTGATGTACAGCTGCTTGTGTGTTCCTCTGCTGATGTGTTCCTCCTGACATCCAGCAGCTTGTGTGTCTGCCTGCTAGAGTCTTGTGGTTTTTATAGACACAGGATGGGGATATGGCAGGTCATGAGAGGTCTTAGGAAATGCAACATCTGGGCAGGGAAACAAAAATTCCTGTCTTTGCCTAGGTCCATGGGCACAGGCCCGGGGTGGTGGAGCCCTAGCCAGGGACTACGCCCTCCTCTACTCAGCATTTCCCTTCCTCCCTTCTGTAGCATTTAAAAGGAACACACTCTTTCCTTCCCAGCACTTCCCTTCCATATCAATACTATTTAAACTAGGTTTTAAACAATCTAGCTGGGTGATACTATTGCACTAAAGCACTAAGACCACTATACACCAGGGACAAGCACCTAGCTACATTTTTTTTTTAAATTCTAGAGATATTTCTCTCATAAATTAGTTCTGTTTATTATGCTGTTTCCAAAGCATAAATGCTAATTGGTAGAATACAAACTTCTTTCTTTTTGATTGAGTACCCTGTAAATTATGACCAGTTTTTAGATTAAAAACCTCAAGGTCATTCTGTAGGGGAAAGATTGAGGAAATAGTTCACAGCATGCATCCACTGATTTACTGGATTTCTCAAACCTTGCACATATCAACCATCTGAGTGTAGAAGAAAACTTCATGAATTTATTAACAGTTTGCTGTTTCTCTCATGAAGCACAAAGTCATAAAGAAATAGCTGGTGGTAGATAATAAGAAAGGGATTTGTGGCAAGCAAACCCAACATACAGTGATGAGCAGTTTGCAAGTAGCCAAGTAGTGACTAGAAATTTGTGCTAGCATTAGTCCTACACCATTAATTTTATCCCTGTACACATTGGAAAATAAAGAAATGTAGAGCCATTGAATCTAGGGGTCTTTAGTAAACCCTGAATTGACCACCAGCTTCTGGCTTTTCAATACATCATCTGTGCTGGCAATATGTGTCCCACAAAAAGCAAGATCAGAAAAGACCAGTGAAGATCCCGTGTATATTGATTTGGGTGTTTCTTTTTCTTACTTAACATATAATAATCACATTTTTCAATAATACAAAAGAAATGCTCTCATACATCACAATTCCTATAGCATTTTTTTTCTATACTGCTTTTTTTTGGTTGCTAGTTTTGTTGTCAGTCACTCATGTAACTACTTGATGTTTATGAGGAAGGACATTATTTGTGTATTAGATTTATGTATCAGGTTTCCCAATTTGGCTGTGTGGATATGGCCTTGAGCAAGTTGCTTAACCTCTCTGGGTTCTGCTTATCTATAAGGTTAATAACATAAATCTCATTGAGTTACTGCATATTTGATCATGTTGTAGGGCAGCTAACACTCTACCTGGTATGTAGTAGATTCTTGATGAATTGTAAATATTATGGTATAGTAACATGCTTGTTATTTTGCTTCCACTGTATGTTTGTCTATTCTCCTTAATGAAATTTGAGGCTTCTAGAAGGATTATAGAACACCATAGTATTATTCCATACATGTTCAGTGAGCTCTCATTATCTGTCAATGGGTTTGAGTCTTGCTGCCAATACACAGATAGAAAACATGTATTGATTTGCTTCCTGCCTGAGGAGTTAGAGATATATTTCACTGATAATATCATGTAACATCTCCTCTATTTGCACTTACGAGGAAGTGGGCTTCTTCACCTATCTCTTAGGTCCTGGGTATTTTTTCATTCTTCCTATCTGTATTTCCATCTCTTGTCTAGGTGCTGCTTTAATTCCCATTCTTACCAATCTTGTTTCTGAGGGAATTTCTTCCCAGTTGGAATAGGCTAGGACTTTCTGTAGACTTCTTGACCTTGAGTTACGAGCCTTGGCTACGTTCCTTGCTGTATTTCTTCATGTCAGATGCTCCACATTCCTGTTGCTTTATGAAAATTGACCCAGTAGCTCAACCAACATTGGTTTGGCTTCGTTATCCTTGTCTTTCTTTCCTTCCAGCATTTGGAAGATTCATCCAGTGTCTTTAAAATGGGATGAATATTGAAAGGTAAAATAATCTATCAGAGCTTCTAATTATATTTATTAACAAGAACTTAAGAATTAAACTAAATCTCACTGCTATAAAATGTATGAAGGGACACTGTCAAGCCCACTGCATGCATATTACAGGTGATTACGTACCTCACACTGTGTGAAGTAAGTTGAAATAAAAGTACAGGAGCTCCCCAGCCTGACGATAGGGGTAAAACCCACATTTGTTCACTTGATTTCAGTATCTTGCATATACTACAGTTTACAGATGCTCTGGTAGATGGATTTATAGATATATAAAATCAACGAGTGATTTCAAAGATTTCATATAAAAAGCATCACATTGAGAGTAGTACTAATAATGCAGAAACAAATAAAAGTGCAAAGGGCACACTTCTCTTTCAAGCAATGTTTTTCATTAGCCATGGTACAGTCTAAAATACTAATAATTATTTATTTATGTATTTATTTCGACAGAGTCACCCTCTGTCACCCAGTCTGGGGTTCAGTGGTGTGATCTCGGCTCACTGCCTCTCAAGTTCAATCGAGTCTTGTGCTTTAGCCACCTGAGTAGCTGGGATTACTGGTGTGTGCCACAACACCTGGCTGATTTTTGTATTTTTAGTATAGACAGGGGTTACGCTATGGTTGTCAGACTAGTTTCAAACTCCTGGCCTCAAGTGATTCACCCTAAAGTGCTTACAAGCATGAGCCATTGCACCTAATCAATTTTACAATAACTGTTCAAAATAAGTGATTAAGATGCTTTGAAATATAGAGATTTATACCTATTATCATTATACATCATTCTTTACACAAATATATATTGTATATTGTATCTGTTATATATTTTTTATGTACATTTCTCAGATATAATAGTTATTAGGCTGGGTGCGGTGGCTCAAGCCTGTAATCCCAGCACTTTGGGAGGCCGAGGCGGATGGATCACGAAGTCAAGAGATCGAGACCATCCTGGTCAACATGGTGAAACCCCATCTCTACTAAAAATACAAAAATTAGCTGGGCATGGTGGCGCGTGCCTGTAATCCCAGCTACTCAGGAGGCTGAGGCAGGAGAATTGCCTGAACCCAGGAGGCGGAGGTTGCGGTGAGCCGAGATCGCGCCATTGCACTCCAGTCTGGGTAACAAGAGTGAACCTCTGTCTCAAAAAAAAAAAAAAAAAAAAATTATTAAATTAAGTGTAGAAATAATCTGAGTTTAGAATTAAACATTTCAATGGCTGCATCATAAACAAGTAATTTTAAAAAATTTAAAAATTTACTTATATTTATTTCACATATTTTGCTATAAGTATAAATGCATATAATACACATAATATTTATATAATATTACTCATTATTTTAGTGAAAGAAAAATATAGTACTATTAAAATTAACTATTTAAAATATTAAAATATTTTTATATTTTTATCTCATTCTTTTCCATTTCTACTTAGTGCATATTTTTTAAATGTACAAAATATTATGGTAACATATTTCTAATTTATGAAAAATCTTCAGAAACCAGTCATTTATACTAAAAGTTACGCTAATTGTGGTACATGGTAAAAAATGTTGGTGACAAATCTTATAACTTACCCATTTATTTGGAGCAAATGCTGGAAGTGTTCCATGCTGCAAGGATCATTGAAGAACTCTTTCAGGTATAGTCAGTAGAGCAGTGCTTCTCAAAGCATTCAAAGTACTTGAGATATTGGTAAAACGAAGATACAGTACATCTGGGGGAGGACTGAAAAAACTGAAAACCAACAACTTTTCTTGATTCATGAGAGAATTGAGGTTAACAGACAGAACAATTCCCTGCAAATGGAGGAAGAGATGGATACTGAAAATCTTGGTTGCAACATGCAATGATAAACAGGTAATGTAGGCAGAGAGATAGAAATTCTAAGGGAGAATCAAAGAAAATGCTAGAAATCAAAAACACTGTAACAAAAATGAGAAATGCCTTTGCTAGGCCCAGCAGTGGACTATTTACAGCCAAGGAAAGAATACATGAGTTAGAAGATATGTCAGTAGAGACTTCCTAAACTAAAAAGCAAAGAAAAAAATAATGGAGAAAACACCCACCAAACAGAATATTTTAAGAACTGGATGGATGTGACAATTAAGAAGATGTAACACAGGGAAGAAAATGAAGAAGGAACAGAAGAAATAGTTGAGATTATAATGGCTAAGAATTTTTCAAAATTAATGAAAACACTAAACAACAGATCTAGAAAGCTTAGAGACAATCACGTAGTAAATATAAAACAAAATCTATACCTGAGCATATCCTATTCAAACTAAAAAAAAAAATAAATAATAAAGGGAAAGAGAAAATTTTCAAAGAAGGCAGAGGGGTTAGGGAAGACACCTCACCTATTATAAAGTAACAGGAATAAATATTATGTTGAACTTTTTTTTTTTTTTTTAGATAAAAGAGTTTCTAAAATATAATACAAACTGCAATTGTGAAAAATTACCAAGAGATAGAATAAAATGGAGTCATAAGATATTGTTGGGCTAGTCTATACATCATTTTTGTTAAAACTCAAATGGTGAAAGAAAATGTTCAAATTTTACAAAGAGGGATATATAAATGTTGATAAATATTTTATAATTTTGTATATTTCTAAGGATAGCTTCAGGATGTCTCAGAAACAAATAGATTCTGAAAAATCTAATATCAAATATGTTCCCCAACCATTTACCCCATTCTTCCTTTTTTCATCTTATTACTTCTATATCTACAAAGCACATTTTGTTGCTTTTAGCATTTTTCAAAATTACCAATTTGCTCTTTAGACTTCTTTAGCCTACTTTAGATTAAAATTGCAGGCAGAACTGCACAATATTTATTTTTCTTTTTTTCCCTCTCCCTTAAATAGATCATTCTTCACACTTGAAGGGGTAGACTGCGCATGTAGGGCAGGGGTGATAATATGAGGGCGATTGCCTATTTTTTAGTAGATTCAAAGTCCCAGATGAAGGCAAAATATTTTTTCTAGCTCTGAAACTTTGCCGAAGTTGCATCTCTGTAAACAATCAGGAACCAAAGAAAATGGGAGAGGAATTCTTCTGCCTTGTGAATGATGGTTTAGTTATTTGTTCAAGTAGAAGCTTTAAAATGTCTTGTATGTGGTTATACCATATTTGAGTTAGTCCTGTTTGAGACCCCTAAATAGGATACAAATGCAAGGACTGGCTAATTGGTGTTTTGTGAGTTAAAATAATGGGATGGTGGCAGGGAAATCACCATTTAGAAAACTCTTCCTAACAATATGTATCATGTACTTCATTATCCATGGCCTATGTCTATTTTCTGAATGGCTTGAGACAACATTCTATTTTATCTTGCTGCCCTTTCTGATGTTGCCATATAGAGTTAACTCCTCTTAATAACTTTCTCATCATTGAAAAATATTTTTCTCTTTTTATCATGTTATCTGGAATTCAGCATTTATAATATGATATGTTATCATTATCAATTATCATCACTTTTTCACATTTATCTTTTCAGATTTTTTTTTTTTTTAATCACTGGGACTTTATTACATGGCATGGCAGTCATGACAATGGGAGGGGTGGGCAGAAATGCAGGCCGGAACATTCCACAATCCAGAGACGGTTGGTCATTCAGAAATTACATGTTTCCAGAACACTCAGAAGTAAGGCCAGTTGTTCAGGGGGTTGGGAGGGAAGCAGCAGGCCAGCAGCATCCTCTTACAGAAGGCTTCGACCTCATCATCCTCCTCGGAGAGTTCCGCCGGCCGGTCAGTGCCGAAGCCGGTGCTGTCTGCTGTGGTGGTGCCCTTGTTGACCAGGTTCTTGATGACCTGGCCCTCTGAGCCCAGCCCTTCGCCCTCCTTCCAGACCATCTTCATCAGCATCTAGTAGCCGACGTTCTTCACGGTCAGTTGTACTCCGAGTAGTCAGGCTAGCGAAGCTCCTTCAGGGCCTTGAAGGTCTCCATAAACTTCTCCAGCTGGTCTGGAGGCAGGCAGTCTCCCCTGCAGTGCTTGCCCCGGCTCACTCTCCTTGTCGCTGTCGTACCCTTGCTGCCGCTGCTGCACCGCCTTCCCCCACAGCAGCTGCATGGCCTGCTTGTGCTGCATGATCATGTCGTACAGCTGTTGCATCTCCTGCTGCTCCTTCAGCTGCTTCTTCTGGGCGTCCAACAGCTCCGTGACGCCCACTAGACTCACGGGCTTCTCCTTCTCTTAGCCAAGTCCCTTGAGGTACTGAACTAACAGAGGCGAGGGAGAGGCGTCCACGTCCGGCTGCACCGCTAGCTCTACCTTATCCTTTTCAGGCCCCCTCCGGCTCTTCCGCTTCCTCTTCACCGGGCGGGGAGGCGGGGCTGCGGAGGGAGGCTTCCCCCGGGCAGCGGGAGCAGATGACAGAGCGCAGGCGCGGACCCTGACAGGGCCTCAGAGAGGACTGGCGCTTCAGGCCGGCGTCGGGCGCCGTGAGGTTGCCCATGGAGCCTCCTTGGCTTTACCGAATTCCTCCAGCTTCTGTCGGTAGGACTTGGACCCTTGGCTGTTGGGTTCATACAGAAAGCTGAATGTCTGGTTCCCGTGTTTGTTCTGGAGGGCAATGGTTTCCACCTGGGGACACCCGTCCGTTATGAACCTGCCAGCTTTTCTGCAAGGTTCTCGACCTCTTCGTCCTCTGGGGGTGAAACTTTCTGAGAGGCTGCCTGCGACTTCTGCGCTTCCTTTCTTATCTCAGCCACCTCTTCTTTAGAGGAATGCCCTGCTATTATTATCGGGCAAAAATACAAAAGCCGGGTTATCCTTGTAGTCCTCCATAGCTACTTTTTCTAACTCAGGGCCTCCTCCTGCCACAAAGCGGGCCAATTTCTCTATCGCTTTGGAGTCCCGGCTCCCTCTGGGGGTGAAACTTTGATTTCTAGCCACTGTTTATGACACTCGAGTGGCCTGCTGCGGGCAGCTGCTTGACCTGCGAGTAGGCTCTTCACGGGGCTGCGCAGGCTGGCCAGCCCCAGGCCTTTCGGCCTGCTGATGAGGAGGAACCTCTTCCCCGCGCTGCACTGGGGGTGGGCGTACTGGGGGCGGGCGCCGGGGACAGCATTTCAGCTAGTCTGTGCCTTCTGCAACTTCAGAAACTGTTGCAAGAAACTACCATCGTTGGCAAACTTGTTAGAAATGCCTGAAGAGTTGTGTGCATTTGTGATTTTTTTTTTTTTTTTTTTTGAGACGGAGTTTTCACTCTCGTTACCCAGGCTGGAGTGCAATGGCGCGATCTCGGCTCACCGCAACCTCCGCCTCCTGGGTTCAGGCAATTCTCCTGCCTCAGCCTCCTTAGTAGCTGGGATTACAGGCACGCACCACCATGCCTGTAATTTTTTATATTTTTAGTAGAGACGGGGTTTCACCATGTTGACCAGCATGGCCTCGATCTCTTGACCTCGTGATCCATCCGCCTCGGCCTCCCAAAGTGCTGGGATTACAGGCTTGAGCCACCGCGCCTGGCCATTTGTGATTTTACTAGGATGTGAGGGCCGAGGGCTGGGCACCTGCTTCTGCTTGTTTTCTGTTCTGTTTTGGCTTCAGTTTCCCGTTTCTTCTGAGCAATGAGCTCTTTCTGGTGAAGGATGTTCATGTTCATTTTCCCAGATTTAGTGGGAGCAACTGCAAACCACTGGTTAGCCTTTCCTGCAACATCCTGATTGTCCATCTTGTTGTCAGATTTCTTAACATATAGTCTGCTCAATAATTATACACACTCTGATGTACCTGGGATGCAGTTGTAACATAGAATTCCATTCTTTGCAACAAATTTATCATCAATAGAATCTTTTAGATTTTCTCACATTACTACTGCTTTTATAATAATATTTTAAGAATACTGAATTTTGTAAGGAAAATTAGTATTTCACTGCCCTTTAAATATTATAAATGTTTAAATTATTTTCAAGGACATTAATTGACTTAAAAACAACTGTTTCTGGTCATAGTTAAGGTATTATGTTGATGCAAAGTAATTGCGGGTTTTGCCATTAAAACCACAATTACTTTTGCACTAACCTAATAAATTCCGAAAACACAAATTACAGATGTGTTAAGAATGCATCTGGGACTTGTGGCCATTGAAACAGTTTACTTGGTAGCAGCTCCAAATCTGGGGTGGTCACATATTTTGGTTACTGATTTTATTTAACTTTTAAGTTCAGGGGTATACACGTAGGTTTGTTATATAGGTAAATGTGTCATGGGGGTTTGTTGTACAGATTATTTCATCACCTAGGTATTAAGCCTAGTGCCCATTAATTATTTATCCTGATTCTCTCCCTCCTACCCTCCACCTTCCTATAGACTCCAGTGTGTGGTGTTCCCCTCTGTGTGTTAATGTGTTCTCATCAGTTTGCTCCCCTTTGTGAGAGCATGAAGTATTTGTTTTTCTGTTTGGCTGATTCTAAAGGCAGGTAGTCCCAATTTTCACTATCAGAAGAAAAAGATTAAATATCTTTTTCAAAAAATAGTCTTTTACTTGTGAATGATCAAATTGCCTTAGGCCAATTTACAGTATCATTAACAACATAAAAGCATATGTCCAACATAAAATTTTCAGGTAGATTTTAATAAGATAACAAAATAATGTAGTACATTTGAGGTAATTCATTTATATGTATTCATACCCAAATCATTAAAATTCAGTTAAAAAATAATGCCAGAATATTTTGAGAGTATTTGAATATTTTGATGTGAAAATTCTATGGTTCCAGACTGTAATTATATTAACCTCACCTTGGCACATATAGGAAAGGGGTTTGTATTAGGGGAAAGACAAAAACAAGCAGAAACAAATATTTCTCCTTCAGGATCAAACATGTAAAAACCCCAAAGCAACTTAGATACTTACCACAACCTGATGTATTGACAATAAAAATAATTTTTAAAATACTTACTTAGAATAAACTATTATAATTTCTTGGGATATATAACAATGTTATAAATAGTTTCTTGTTTGAGCCTTTTTCTTTTTTTCCTTGTGGACATGGTCATGTGTCTTCCAGATTCACCCTCTAGGAAAGACACGAACCAGTATTGACACAGAGTGCTGTCAATACTCTGACTTTGACTGTCTGGTTCTTCAGGGATTGCTCCACTGTAGAGAGCTATTTCAGTCAAGATCACCTTCTTAGAGCAACCCACCTCCAGTGACTGAAGAGAAGTTAGAATAGTCTAGCCAGTTTGGCTCAGAAAGGACTACTCTGATAAGCAGTTTTGGCTCAGCAAGGACTACTCTGACAAGCAGTTTCAGCCTAGGAACTCTCTTTGGGGTTGTCTGGCATACCTCATAGCATATAACTTATCATTCTGACTAACCCTGCTTCCTTTCCCTCTCTTCCATAGCTGTGGATCTCAACGGGATTCTTTAATACACATTCCGCTCACTAAATACTATTTTAGAGGCTGCATCCAAAATAATCTCTTGTGCCACTGTTTTTTTTTTTTAATTTAATTTAGTTTTTTAAATTGACATAAACTGTATATACTTCCAGTGTAGAACATGATGTTTTGAAGTACATATACATTGTGAAATAACTAAATTTAGCTTATTAACAAATGCATTACCTTATGTATCATTTTTTGATGAGAACACTTTACATCCACTTTCTTAGCATTTTTGAAGAATACAGTACATTATATACTATAGTTACCATGTTGTACAGTAGGTCTCTTGAACTTATTCTTTCTGTCTAACTGAATTTTTATATCCTTTGTCAAACCTCTCCCCAGAACAAACCTTTGGTAACTACCATTTTACTCTCTACTTCTATGAGATCAACTTTTTGTTTTTTTTTTGAGTCCACGTATGAATGAGATCTGTAGTACTTGCCTGGCTTATTTCACTTACTATGAATGTTCTCCATGTAATCTATGTTGCACAAATGATAGGATTTCATTCTTTTCATGACTGAATAGTATTCCATTGTGTATCTATACAATGTTTTCTTTACCCATTCATGTTTTGATGGATGCCTAGGTTGATCCCATGTCTTGACTATTGTGAATAATGAATGCTGCATTGAATCTTAAGGTTGTTTGAATTTGCTTGATTACATCTCTTTTATGTCACATAATGTTCTATGTATTTCCTGAAAATTGTTAGTTAGATTTAAAATTTAGTTTCAGGTTTGATTTACTTCTCACAATAATATTTTATTGGTAGCATTATAATATCATTTTGGAACATTAGAAACAATTGATAATCAATCATGCCTTTATCTAGTATGTCATTGTTTTTACTAGTATAATTGTTTGGTACATTTCAAGGAAAAGAAATACTGAATATCACATCCTTCTAATCATAAGACAAATGTAAAGCAGGGGCAATTTGCTTTTGGTTGTTCTCCATCTTCTTTACCATTAGACCATTAGGTACCCAATGACTTTTTGCTATGTGGAGTTTCATGCTTTGGCCCTTCTATCACACCTTAACTATTATAGTAACTAATAAAGTGCACATTTGTGGGCTGGGCACTAGTAAAAAATAATGGCTCATGATTTTTTCTCCCAGAAGAAAATTTCTGCCTTGCTGATAGCCACATTTTGGGTCTTCTTTCAAACTGGTAACAAAGCTTTTGTTAAAAAAATTTTTTTTAAAGTCTTTCTTTGTATATGGCCTTTTCTCAAGAAAATAAACACAATCTGAAATACTAATATTTTAGGAGTATTAATAAGTTACAGCATGTTCTCAAATAACATACTTTAATTTGTTTTGTTACACTATCAATGATAAAAAATCGACAGTGGCTGATATGGTTTGGCTCTATATCCCCACCCAAATCTCATCTAGAATTTTAATCCTCACACGTTGAGGGAGAGAAGTGATTGGATCATGGGGGGTGGTTTACTCTATGCTGTTCTCGTGTTACTGAGTTCTCATGAGATCTGATGGTTCTATAAATGGCAATTTCCCCTGCCCTCTTCTTACTTGCCTCCTGCCACCTTGTAAAGAAGGTGCCTACTTCCCCTTTGCCTTCTGCCATGATTATAAGTTTTCCTGAGGCCTCCCAAGCCACATGGAACTGTGACTCAATTAAACCTCTTTCCTTTATAAATTACCCAGCTTCGTCGTTTTGGATTTCAGCTGTAGGAAATTGGTTACATGGGCAGCAATAGGCAAAATATTCTATAAAGTTAATTGTCATGCTGATAATAACTGTCAAAATATCCTTACAGACCCTCTATAATACAGTCAACAAAACACCACCATTGTGAAATAACTGTAAACTCTCTATATTTTTGAGGATATATAATTATTTTAAAGCTGGATACAGACAGAAAATGTATACTTTTATTTTAAATTTTTCAGTAATTGTTTTATTCTTATTTTTATTTTTTTAAATTAAGTAGTCGTTTTTATTTATTTATTTTTAAATTTTTATTGCATTATAGGTTTCGGGGTACATGTGCAGAACGTGCAAGATAGTTGCATAGGTACACACTTGGCAGTGTGTTTTGCTGCCTTCCTCCCCTTCACCCACACTTGGCATTCATCCCCAGGCTATCCCTCCCCGGCTCCCCCCGCTGTCCCTCCCTCATTCCCCCCAATAGACCCCAGTGTGTAGTAGACCCCCTCTCTATGTCCATGTGTTCTCATTTTTCTCACCCTCCTATGAGTGAGTATATGCGGTATTTCTTTTTGTTCTTGTGTCAGTTTGCTGAGAATGATGTTCTCCAGATTCATCCATGTCCTTACAAAGGACACAAACTCATCATTTTTGATTGCTGCATAATATTCCATGGTGTATATGTGCCACATTTTCCCAGTCCAGTCTATCATCGTTGGGCATTTGGGTTGGTTCCAGTTCTTTGCTATTGTAAACAGTGCTGCAATGAACATTTGTGTGCATGTGTCCTTATAGTAGAACGATTTATAGTCCTTTGGATATATACGCAGTAATGGGATTGCTGGGTCAAATGGAATTTCTATTTCTAGGTCCTTGAGGAATCGCCACGCTGTCTTCCACAATGGTTGAACTAATTTACACTCCCACCAACAGTGTAAGAGTGTTCCTCTTTCTCCACATCCTCTCCAGCATCTGCTGTCTCCAGATTTTTTAATGATCACCATTCTAACTGGTGTGAGATGGTGTCTCAATGTGGTTTTGATTTGCATCTCTCTAATGACCAATGATGATGAGCATTTTTTCATGTGTTTGTTGGCCTCATGT
Source organism: Saguinus oedipus (assembly GCA_031835075.1). Taxonomy (NCBI): domain Eukaryota; kingdom Metazoa; phylum Chordata; class Mammalia; order Primates; family Cebidae; genus Saguinus; species Saguinus oedipus. The sequence continues at coordinate 96,326,431 of CM063180.1, forward strand.
ATGTCTTCTTTTGTAAAGTTTCTGTTCATATCCTTTGCCCATTTTTGAATGGGCTTGTTTGTTTTTTTCCTGTAAATCTGTTTGAGTTCTTTGTAAATTCTGGATATCAGCCCTTTGTCAGATGCGTAAACTGCAAAGATTTTTTCCCATTCTGATGGTTGCCGATTCACTCTAGTGACTGTTTCTTTTGCCGTGCAGAAGCTGTGGAGTTTGATTAGGTCCCATTTGTCTATTTGGGCTTTTCTTGCCAATGCTTCTGGTGTTTTGGTCATGAAGTCCTTGCCTACTCCTATGTCCTGAATGGTTTTGCCTAGATTTTCTTCTAGGGTTTTTATGGTGTCAGGTCTTACGTTTAAGTCTTTAATCCATCTGGAGTTAATTTCAGTGTAAGGTGTCAGGAAAGGGTCCAGTTTTTGCTTTCTGCACATGGCTAGCCAGTTTTCCCAACACCATTTATTAAATAGGGAATCCTTTCCCCATTGCTTGTTTTTGTCTGGTTTATCAAAGATAATATGGTCGTAGATATGTTGTGTTGCCTCCGATGCTTCTGTTCTGTTCCATTGGTCTATATCTCTGTTTTGGTACCAGTACCATGCTGTTTTGATTACTGTAGCCTTGTAGTATAGTTTGAAGTCTGATAGTGTGATGCCTCCCACTGTGTTCTTTTTGCTTAGAATTGACTTGGCTATGCGGACTCTCTTTTGGTTCCATATGAAATTCATGGTGGTTTTTTCCAGTTCTGTGAAGAAATTCAATGGTAGTTTGATGGGGATAGCATTGATTGTGTAAATCACTTTGGGCAGTATAGCCATTTTCACGATATTGATTCTTCCTAACCACGAACATGGAATGTTTCTCCATCTGTTTGTGTCCTCTCTTATTTCGTTGAGCAGTGGTTTGTAGTTTTCCTTAAAGAGGTCCCTTACATTCCTTGTGAGTTGTATTCCTAGGTATTTTATTTTCTTTGTAGTAATTGTGAATGGCAGTTCATTCTTGATTTGGTTCTAAGTCTGTTATTGGTGTATAGGAATGCTTGTGATTTTTGCAAATTGATTTTATATCCTGAGACTTTGCTGAAGTTGCTTATCAGTTTCAGGAGCTTTTGGGCTGAGGTGATGGGGTCTTCTAGGTATACTGTCATGTCGTCTGCAAATAGAGACAATTTGGCTTCCATCTCTCCTATTTGAATACCCTTTATTTCTTTTTCTTGCCTGATTGCTCTGGCTAGAACTTCCAGTACTATGTTGAATAGAAGTAGTGAGAGAGGGCATCCTTGTCTAGTGCCGGATTTCAAAGGGAATGCTTCCAGGTTTTGCCCATTCAGTATGATGTTGGCTGTTGGTTTGTCGTAAATAGCTTTATTACTTTGTGATATGTTCCATCAATACCAAGTTTATTGAGGGTTTTTAGCATACAGGGCTGTTGAATTTTGTCAAATGCCTTCTCTGCATCAATTGAGATAATCATGTGGTTTTTTTCTTTTTGCTTCTGTTTATGTGGTGAATTACATTTATAGACTTGCGTATGTTGAACCAGCCTTGCATTCCTGGGATGAATCCTACTTGATCATAATGGATAAGTTTTTTAATGTGCTGTTGCAATCGGTTTGCCAGTATTTTATTGAAGATTTTTGCATCTATGTTCATCATGGATATTGGCCTGAAGTTTTCTTTTCTTGTTGAGTCTCTGCCGGGTTTTGGTATACTGTTTTTACATTCTCATTGCTTATTTAAAAGGAAGTAACATTTATTTGGTTTATATAACATACATTTAGTAATACCTCAATAGATATTTTGTATATAATACTTATAAATTCTTCTGTTGTACTTTTCATTTATTTTAGGTTAATAAGAGGTTATTGCGATTTTAACTTGCTTTTTGAAATATGACACATTTTAAGCATTTATAATGGAAGAACCTCATTTACATAAATATATTTATGTAGCGTGGTGGCCATGAAAATATGCTACTTAGGACTCTTACTGCTAGAGGCATAATGGACTGATGGCCTGTGCTCCTTTCACTCTTGTTCCTTCACTGTGCTCCTGCTGAAGCCAAGCACTCTGTGAGTTGCTGTCATTTCCTGTCTGAGCACAGCAGGGTATTAATGTTTTGGCTCCAAACTGTTTTGAGAAAAAGGTAAAATAATGACTCTCATACAGATATGAAATAATGTTAAAGATTTTATTTAACTGATCATGATGGAACCAGTTATTCTACTTACCTGAAATTTCTAAAGTATCAAATTCATAGAAGCAGGGAATAGAATTAGTGGTTGCCATGGGCTGTGGGGAACAGGTGTGTTAGTCTATTTTCATGCTGCTAATAAAGACATTCCTGAGACTGGGTAATTTATAAAGAAAAATAAGTTTAAAGGACTCACAGTTCCACATGGCTGGGGAGGCTTCATAATCATGGTGGAAAGCGAAGAGAAGCAAAGACATTTCTTATGTGACAGCAGGGAAGAGTGTGTGTGCAGGGGCACTGTACTTTATAAAACCATCAGATCTCATGAGACTTATTCACTGTCATGAGAACAGCATGGGAAAACCCACCTTCACAGTTTAATTATCTCCCACTGGCTCTCTCCTAAGACATGTGGAGATTATGGCAGCTACAATTCAAAATGAGATTTGGATGCGGACATAGCTAAACCATATCAAGGGGAAATGGGGAATCATTGCTCAATGGGCATAATGTTTTAGTTATACAAAATGAATAAAATCTAAATATCTGTTGTACAACATAGTATCTATAATTAACAATAAATTCAACCCTCCCCATCTGTGGGTTCTGTATCCACATATTCTTTCAACTATGGATTAAACATATTTTTTAAATGTAAATAATACAATTAAAAATAATAAAATAAAAATAATACAGTATAACAATTATTTACAAAGTGTTTATATTGCATTAGGTATTGTAAGTAATCTAGAAATGGTTTAAAGTACAGTCAGCCCCCTGTATCCATGGGTTCTACATCTGTTGTTTCAACGTACCTCTGACAAAAAATATTTTTAAAAATTACATGTATAATGAGCATGTACAAATATTTTTCTTGTTATTATTCTCTAAACATTACAGTACAGCTATTTACATAGCATTTACATTGAATCAGGTATTATAAGTAATTCAGAGGTGATTTAAAATACAGCTATGCGTTGCTTAATAGAAGGATACGTTCTGAGAAATACATTATTACGTGATTTTGTCACTGTGCAAACATAGAGTGTAGTTACACAAACCTAGATGGTATAGTCTACTACATATCTAGACTAGATAGTACAGCCTATTGCTACTAGGCTACAAACTTGTGCAGCATGTTAATGTAATGAATGCTGTAGGCAATTGTAACACATGACATTTGTATACCTAAACGTATTTATATAGAAAAGGTATATATAGAAAAGGTATAATGAAAATACAGTAATATCTTATGGGACCACTGTTAAATATGTAGTCAGTAGAAATGTCGTTATATACCTATACATCAATAACAGATAAACAGAGAGCCAAATTATGAGTGAACTCCCATTCACAATTACTACAAAGAGAACAAAATACCTAGGAATACAATTTACAAGGGATGTGATGGACCTCTTCAAGGACAAGTACAAACCACTGCTCAAGGAAATAAGAGAGGACACAAATAGAAAAACATTCCATGCTCATGGTTAGGAAGAATCAATATTGTGAAAATGGCCATACTGCCCAAAGTAATTTATAGATTCAACACTATTCCCATCAAGCTCCCATTGTCTTTCTTCACAGAATTGGAAAAAGTTTAAATTTCAGATAGAACCAAAAAAGAGCTTGCATAGCCAAGAAAATCCTAATCAAAAAGAACAAAGCTGGAGGCATCATGCTACTTCACTTCAAACTATGCTGCAAGGATATAGTAATCAAAACAGCATTGTACTGGTACCAAAACAGAGATATAGAACAATTAAACAGAATAGAGGCCTCAGAAATAATGCCACACAACTACAACCATCTGATCTTTGACAAACCTGACAAAAACAAGCAATGGGGAAACAATTCCCTGTTTAATAAATGGTGTTGGGAAAACTGGCTAGCCATATGCAGAAAGCTGAAACTGGATTCCTTCCTTATACCTTATACAAAAATTAACTCAAGATCATTAAAGACATAAATACAAGACCTAAAACCATAAAAACCCTAGAAGAAAACCTAGGCAGTACCATTCAGGGCATAGGCATGGACAAAGGCTTCATGACTAAAGCCCAAAAGCAATGGCAACAAAAGCCAAAATAGACAGATGGGATCTAATTAAACTAAAGATCTTTTGCACAGCAATAGAAACTATGATCAGAGTGAACAGGCAATCTACAGAATGGAGTTAAATTTTTGCAATCTACCCATGTGACAAAGGGCTAATATCCAGAATCTACAAAGAACTTAAACAAATTTATAAGAAAAAAATAAACATGCCCCCTCAAAAACCAAAAAACAACAGCCCCATCAAAAAGTGGTCAAAGGATATGAACAGACACTTCTCAAAAGGAGACATCTATGCAGCCAATAAACATATGAAAAAAAGCTCATGATCACTGGTCATTTGAGAAATGCAAATCAAAACCACAATGAGATACCATCTCACACCAGGTAGAATGGTGATCACCAAAAAGTTAGGAGACAACAGATTCTGGAGAGGCTGTGGAGAAATACATAGAAAACAGTATAAAACAGAAAACACTTTTATACTGTTGGTGGGAGTGTAAATTAGTTCAACCATTGTGGAAGACACTGTTGTAATTCCTCAAGGGTCTAGAAATAGAAATACCATTTGACCCAGCAATCCCATTACTGGTTATATATCCAAAGGATTATAAATCATTCTATTATAAAGACATATGCACACATATGTTTATTGTGGCAATGTTCACAATAGCAAAGACTTGGAACCAACCCAAATTCCCATCAATGACAGACTGGATGAAGAAAATGTATGCAGCCCTCAAAAATGATGAGTTCATGTCCTTTGCAGGGACATAGATGAAGCTGGAAACCATCATTCTCAGCAAACCAACACAGGAACAAAAAAACCAAACACTGCATTTTCTCACTCATAAGTGGGAGTTGATCAATGAGAACACATGGACACATGGAGGGGAACATCACACGCCAAGGCCTGTCGGGGGGTGGGGGGCTACAGGCAGGATAGGATAGCATTAGGAGAAATACCTAATGTAGATGCTGGGGTGGTGGATGCAGCAAACCACCATAACATGTTTATACCTATGTAACAAAACCTGCACAATCTGCATGTGTACCCCAGAAATTAAAGTATAATAATAAAATTAAAAAATTATATTACCACAAAAAGAAGAAATGTTTTTGTTGATATTAAAATACCAGAAATTTGAATAACTTCTCAAATAATTGACAGTGGAAAAATGTGCTTTTGTCTTATAAAATTCTTTGGCTTATTTGCTACTCTATTATTCATTTCTTTAAAAGTGTATGGCATAGTATTGTGGGAAAAAACACACAAATTGAAGAGAAAACGTTAGATCTGAGTTTATATCTTTGAGAACACCAATTTATTCTCAGAAGATATGACTCTCCTTTATACATACAAGTTAAATGGGGACATGGTTTATGAATTACTGAATCAAAAGAAAGTAGAAAATTACTATAATTTTTCTTATGAGATTTCACTAACAAATTTATTTTTAGGAGAAATTATGGAATGATGGAAGTATAAGGAAATTAGAAGACATGGTGATGTAGATTTGAGATTAGACTTAGCCACCATGTTAGTTGTGTGACAACCAACAAGTGAGCCAAGTTCTTCAAGTCCGTGTGTGTGTTTTTGTGTGTGTTGTATATGTGTTTAAATCTACTTAAGTAGTGGGGGCAGGAAGGGATCAACATGAAATCAAATGCATCATGAAGTGGTGTTATTGTTGGAATTTAGGTTGCTCTAATGATTTTAAAAGGCTACAAAATAAAGTTACCCTTCTTATGCAATCTCCCTTAATGTTAAAGATGAGTATACTAAGTCAGTGACAATTTGTCTTTGCATGCATATAATCTTCCAGTCAAGATTCAAAACTTAGATTGTTTAGGTTTTAATTAATTGTTAAAATTTCCTTGTTAATAAATTATTTACATTTTTCTTTTTAAGTTCTTCATAGTATTACATCTTTCCATCAGACAAGTGTGCAGAAGACTTACATAAATAGAAGTTTGAACCATTCTTAAAGATTCTGAATTGTTGACTCCTCAAGGCAAAGTCTAATTATTTTGTAAATGTGAAGACAAAATGAAAAGTTAGCATCTTTAATGGAGGTATAAATGTGATGATGGTGGAGGAATCTTTTCCTATATTTCTGTAGCATAAAAATGGTAATTATATAGTCTTGCCTTTAACAAAAATTGGCCTTTTTAGAACTTTAAGAGTCTTGACCTATTAACTATCTGGCTTTAATATGGAATAGAAAATATAATCCACAGAACCACTACTATGTTCCCATTAAATTAATTAACTTTTTAGCCACTTTAGAAGTTAAAATTTTAAAACCTTGGGCTTATTTATTTGAGAGAACAAAAGGAACAGATGTGTGATTAAAATTATTTTTAAAAAGTAATAATGGCAAAAATAATTATCCTTAATGTAAAGCATCAGAAAGAATGTGACTATAAAAAGTAGCTTCATCTGGGACATAAAGGAGCAAAGCTCCGTTTTTCCTCCCTGTCTGTGCACTCAATAGGTGTGATGTCCTTGGCCCTGCTAGAGTGGCAAAACCTCTATTTAAAAAAGGATAAGGGACAATATGTTGGTCATCAAAATAAGTCTGGGTCTGAAGCTGGGCTACTTCAAGTACCAGGAGCGACAGTGAATTTAGGAGCATTCTTATTTTACGCAGGCTACCATAATTTCCTCCCTCCTTCCCTCCCTTCTTTCTTCATCTTTCTTCCATCTTCCGTTTCTTACCTTCAATGACCAAAAATATCCTAAGGATTGTATATTTTATAATAATTTATTTTGATGGATGAAAATTATGGATTTGTTACATATACACTAGTGTTTGTTAGTAACCTAATTAGCAAACTGTAAAAACATTGTTTACAGTTGTGTAAAAAACCTTTGTGGTTTATTGGAATGTGAATAAATTAAAATATAATCTTTGTGGTAGCTGACCACAAACCATTATACTTTAGTTGGTATTTTTGTTTATTGTATATATAGAAATGTATTTATTTGTTTATTCTATCTATACTACCTGGAAATCAAATTATAGAAATGTTAATCACAAATGTTAATATTGACTAATATAGTCAAAAGGAAAGATGAACCAAATGCTAAAACTACTGGGGGCCAGAGAATTATTCCAATAGATTCCTTACAGACTTAATCAGATATTAATCTTGATAACTTTATTTTAAAACATACAAGAAATTAAATCAGTAATGCACTCTTTGAACTTAGAAATTTTCTTTCACAGAGAATCATCACCCAGTCATTCAGCTCTTTCATATAAATTTCTCGCTGAAGCATATATTCTAACTGAAAAATCAAGAGATTATTTGATTTTCTAGTAGAACTCTTTTCTGCTTCTTCTTCTCTACTTATTTGAGACAGGGTCTTACTCTGTCACTGAGGCTGGAATGCAGTGGCACAATCAAGGTTCATTGCAATATCAACCTCCAGGGGTCAGGTAATCCTCCCACCTCAGCCTCTCAAGTAGCTGGGACTATAGGCACCTGCCACCACCCCCAGCTAATTTTTGTGTTTTTTGTAGAGATTGAGTTTCATCATGTTGGCCCAGGCTGGTCTCCAGCTACTGGGCTCAGTTGATCTGCCGGCCTTTGCCTCCCAACATGCTGGATTACAGGCATGAGCCACTGCACCCAGCCTTGATTATTTAATTTTAAAGTTTTGTTTTCTAATTCTGAATTTGATTAGAGAAAAGGGAGAAATAAATATATTAAGAATTAGGTGATCAGAATTTTAGGCCTAATTATGTCATTTTCTCTTTGACATTGAGCAAACAGATTTGTATCTCTTTCCTTATAGAGGTAGGGAAAGAAATATACAAGCCATTGTATTTTTAAGGTCTTTGAAGCTTGTAGAGCACTATAATAATACCAGAAATTGTTATTAAGAAAAAATACAGTATAATGAGTTCTATGTACTTAAAAAAAATCAGAAACCAATATTGTCTATTAAATTGAAAAGTATGTGACTAATATTATAATGTTCTAAATAACAGCAACAAAATTGCTTGTGACTTCCCAGACCCACGCTAATATTCTGACTTACGTAAATGTTAACTGCATTTTGCTTTATTCTGATCTATAAACATTGATGCTAATTGTATTATTGGAATCCATTTATTCATTCTATAAATATGCATAAAGTAGTAATAAAGCAATATGCAAAAAGGCAAAAACTTGTAGAAATACTGTTTCATAATCAAGAATGAAAACATATATGTGTATATGTATATATAGATATGCATAAAACACATGTATATGTGTGTGTGTGTGTATATATATACATATATATATACACATATATATACATATATATATAAAGGAGAGTGAAATATGAATAATAAAGTGATAAAACTGAGGCAGAAAATACAGCATTGGTGTTTAAAGGAAAAGATAATTACCATGATTGTCAATATTATTGGAATCCCAAGGCTGGTTTTCTTAGTTGACAAAATTCAGAAAAATTATACATAAATAAGCCATTTTAGTAATCAACCAAATAAGATAGCCTGCAATTTGATCTCTTAAAGAGAGGACTTAGTGATTTTAAATTTAACATAATTATTGACCTATATAGATTTATAACGATTGTAATTTATCTATTATTAAGTTTGCTGTTTACTTTTCTATTATTTCTTACAATTTTGGACTAAATACCTTTTGGTATTTACTTCTCTTCTATTGGTTAGTTATTACTTCTTCTCTATTTTTTAGTCATTATCCTAGTGCTCAATAGGCACAAATGACTATTGTCTATCCTACTGGAGAGGACACAATAGAATGTTTACATAATGGTGACAATTCTATTGAAAGTCAATGTGTCAGAGCCTTTTAATGCTTTTTCCTACTTTCCCACATTTTCTATCTTTATTACCTGGCATATTAGATTTACATATATTTAAACTGTGCTATATTTAATATTATTGCTTTTGTATAGTCAATTTATATTTACCTACATATATGACTTTCCTATTGTACTTACTTCTTTCCTTCCTACATTACCATACTTTATCTGTAATACTTTTAACCTGAAGATCTCTCTTTAGTACTAGTTTAGTTCAGGAAAAAAAAGTAATGCATTATTTCATTGTTTATTGCCTGAAAATTTTTTTATTCCATTTTCAACTAAAAGAATATTTTGAAAAAAAAAAAAAGGTGTATGTCAACAGTGTTTTCTTTCAATGTTTTGAAGATGTTATTCCATTTTCCTAAGGCTTCTATATCATTCAATATAAAATCAGTCACAACCCTATTATTCCCTTAAGGATAATTTGCTTTCTTTGGCTGCTTGTGCTTTCTCTGTTGTCAATATGCCTTAGTTTTACTCTGAAGTGCAAAAGGAAGATTGTACATTCACTCTGCCTGAGTTCCAAACAAGATAAATCTGTTTTATTTGTGGTTCACATCTTATTTTAGTTTTGAAAATTCCAGCTTGATAGTTGCTCAAACTTTCTCTTTCTGTCTCTAACCCCTCTGAGGTTCATGTGTGCGTGCACACACACACACGCACACACACACACAATTTTATCACATATAACAAATATATTATACAATCTTTTCTGAATATTTCATTCTCTTAGCTTCTTTGACTGGGCATTTTCTAATGATCTACCTTCTTCTAATTCTCTAATCTTCTTTTTTGCTGCACCTATTCTGCTGTTAAATCCACTTATTGACATCTTAATTTCAATATTGGCAATTTTAAATTCTAGAATTTCTTTTTGATTCTTTTTTAAGAGGTTTAAATTCTCTAGTACAATTTTTCATCTTGCTATTTATTTGAATATAGAAATCACAGGTATTCTAAAGGTCGACTCTGATATGCCCAGTAATTTGGTCATCTATGGTTCTTTCACTGCCTGAAAAACAGCTTCGAAGCACATTTAAACCCCACATATGCCTAGAGCTCTCAGGGATTCTAAACAGTGACATGAGCCCACACTTGTTTTTAAAGAATGTATTTTAATTTTACCTGTTTTTCCTCTTACCTACTTTGATGGCCTTCACCTCTTCTTGTGTAATGCCAAAGGCGAAATAGTTTATGTGCCTACTCACTCTTTGAGTGGTTTACTGCCTTTTGAATTCAGTTCATCTGGTTGATTCCTGACCTCATTTCCCTGATAGGCTCAAGAAAAGTTAGTTTTGTAGATTATTTTGATGTCAGCATATGAATGATGTTCTCTTGTGACTTTATAAATCCTTATTTAAACCTAAGGAAAATAATAGCATATTCTCTAAATTTCTGTATTTAACTTCATCCCAAATTATATTATCTACTTACCAATGGCTATTGAAATAAAATACACTAAATAATAGCATTATTAATCATTACCAAAAAGCACAACAAATCAATGCCAATTATTAAAATTTTAAATTCACATGTAAGAAAATATAAATTGATGAAAACAACAGAGACCTGATACCAGTTAGCTTAGTGACCCTTTATGAATCACTTACCATTTCATATCTGTGTTTGAAATGTCGGTGTAAAAAGTGTTAAGTTTAGAACCTTAGTTTCTCATCTGTCTACTTATTCTGCCACCTCCTTCCTCCTCAATGCATACACACATAACCTGAACTCTAGTTTTACCAAACTACTGTTTCCTGTTTCTATTTGTAAAATACTGTGATACATTAATAAAATATGTATTTTGTTTGACATTTTAAAATTGAATTGTGTATTTTGTTTTATTCTTACTGGACACTGAAATACTTGGCCTGGGGGATTTAGCTTTTTCCTTTGGATCTTTGTATTCTTAAGAAGAGAGTAAAAAGTTTGTTTGTAAATAAAATCTGTTTGTAAACTTGCTCACTGATGAGGACCTGAAATTTCTTAAAAATCTCTCTGGATATTAGACATGCACTATTTAAAACTTGTGGGTTTCCATGCTGACACATTTGAGAAGATATTTAAGTTGTTCTGCATTAATAATTGTGAATTCATCCCTCCTAATTTCTGTACATATGCAATATTTTATTCAGTTTCTCATGTACAAATCTGCTCACATTAACATTCAGATATGTCAAATTGTTCCATTTTTTTTTGGATTTCCAATATACCTCTAGTAGTAAAGTAAATTAGAAGACCAAAGGTTAAGTACATATATGTAGCAGCCAGAGAGGCCCAATAACTGTCTTCAAAAGCTCTGCCTGAGGCATCTAATACTGTTATAAAATGGAATTCTTACATGAAAGAAAAAAAACCCAAGGAAAACTATTAATTGTACATTTCCTTGGCAGGTGTGGTAATGGATTTGATAATTTTATCATCAAGTCATAAACCTCCAATTATGTCCAAGGTAATAGAGCTGTTTTAAGATAACAAATAAAAGCTTCATTTACTCAGTGTGAAATCACTCAATGTCTTCCCTTTTATGTCAATAACTAGTTTAACGGTGAAGATGGCAAATAGGGGCAATTTATATAACTTGATGCCATGCAGACATCTAGCACGAAATTTTCATTTTAATAATATCACTTGATAATTAAATGTATCAATGGAGTGCTCTTGTTATTAATTATATTAATAACATTTTTATAAAATAAAAATGTAATCAGCAAACTCTGCAGGCTTCCAGCCTGACAAATGTTATGGCAGTGTTAGGTGGATTAATTTGTTTTCATTTTGAATAGTAACAATAGATATATTAATATTAACATATAAATTAGAATGGCTTAAGTACTACTAATTCATACTATTAATTCACTCTAGAGCTAAATTCAGTGATAAAATTGGAATAATAATTATATGAGAATGAATTTAATGATATTCAACAGATCACTTTAGTTGTTATGCATAACTGTCTCACATATCACAACATCATTTTTATATATGTAGATTCTAGGAGATCAAATAATAATTACTAAAACTTATTCACATCTGGATTAGAGTCAAAGATGAATTGTTTTAGTATATGATTACAACATAAAGTTGTTTCTTTTTCCCTAATTTGCATGCCATTTCTTACAGAAATCCTGAAATAAAACTTTTTGAGAAAAACGTAATACAAATAGAAAATCATCATCTATGTCTTACCTGGAAATGTGGTTGCATTTGTTCTAAGGAAATTTTAAAGAAACCTGAGGGTTTTACACTTAATAAAATGGTTTTATTTTGACCATTCCTTTTGATGGAGCAATAGACTACCATGAGTGGTAAGATCTATGTGGAAATAAAAACCTATGTACTGTTTGCCAAGTAAATTTAGCTTACATTACATTTTATATCAAAGTAGTCTAAGCAAACATTCACAAAAGCATCTTGGTCATTGGAGAAGAACACACCCACCCACCCACCATACCTGATTCAGTCATTATCACTTAATGATTTATTGCTTTCCCTGTACTTCGTGGCACCCATATAAGCTGCAAACTCCTTTAATCCCTGTTCCAACAATGCAATTACAAGAGTCTTTTATAAACTTGTTGGGGATGAAAGTACAAATTAGTGTTATATCGGTAACAGCCAAGTAAATTGGCCATATTCTAATAATCACTTCTGTTCTTAAGGGTATTTATTCAGGATATAATGAAAGTGTTAGTAAATGAAAATGTTTGCTAAGGGATACAGGGTTGAAATGCTTATTCCAATTAACAACTTTATGATAAACATGAACTTGACTTCCAGTAACAGAAAACTTTTCAAATGCTTACAACTCTGAACATTTTATTTTTAACCAGTAGTTTGTCATAGGGTGAGAACCAAAATCAAACAATCACAAGTTTATATATATATAAAACTTATTTACATATATGTGTATATATACTTATATATATTTGATATGTGTGTACATACATACATAATTATGTATCTTATATAATTATGAATTTTTATAGCTTTTTGACTACTGAAAAATTAGAAAAGATGATGAGATAATTCCTGTAGAAAAACATGTACATATTAAACTTCATAGATATGCCTAGGTGCACCACCCTTGGTATAAATTAGTAGTCAGAGCCATAGCTAGAAATTGTCCACAGGAAGAAGAAAAACACTGAATGAAAAAACATCCTATTTTATTTTCAATGCAGATCACTGTAAGAAAATAACTTCTGCTTTCATTAGGATTATTTATTAATCTTGCTGAGATGTGTCACAAAGTGTTAAAATCAGTTAAATTGATCACTTAAAACATCAAAGAGTACTTTAATAACACTGTGAGAGAGTTTAGAAGGAAAACATGGCAATGAAGCAAAGCAGTTAACTTTTAGTTTCGTATGTTTGTGTTTGTGCTTACAATCCCTGGCCTGGGTCTTTTATGAGGATAGTTTGGAAATAATTTGAACATACTCTCCTCCACTATTACTTCAATTAGAGTCTCTCACGGTATAAGCATCTTGATTTTTGACAATTTATTTTTTGGATGCCATTTATGCCTCGGCTTACTATGAAAACCTAGGACTGTTGGTTTCAGCTCTTTAGGTATTGTGGTATTTCCTTACCCTAATCTATGTGTACTCTTTTAAATATCATGTGAATTTTGCATTCATTCACCAAGTGAGAGAAAGGAGGGAAAATTTACCTACATGCTTCTTTCCTCCTTTTCTTACTCATCAAGATTTACCACACAGGAAGGCAATTCTCTTGTACTTAGAGATACATCATCTGGCCCTTTTGTGGCCACTCAGAAAGCAGCATCCTATGCCCTAGAGTAGAGCATTTAATGTGGATCTGGAAGAGGAAAGACCTATAGCTAAGCAGTGAACATAGAAAGCAGCAGACGTGTCTGTAGTTGTGGATCCCAGTGGTTGAATGGTAAAAGCTTCTTTGTGTAAATTCTCAGTAGCCATTGTTTTATCAGAGAGTAAGAATAAAATAGTAGAAGGAATCTGAAGTTATCAAGATGCATGCCTAACACACTACCTGATGGGTGAATATTGTAACTTGCTGTTGATAACTTGATTAATAGTGAGTTTAAACTTTTTTTATGTATCTGTTGGGTATTCGCACATTCTTTTCTGTTCATTTCTTCTTTAAAACTTTTGCCCATTTTGTTTTGAATTTCATTTTTAAATATTTTTCATTACTTATATAAGTTCATTATAAATTATTGCCTATTACCTACATTGCAATATACTCTCCTATTTTGTGCTTACATTTTAACTTCCCTTAAGGTGGTTTTTACTGTACAAAAGTCATAAATATTAATATAGGCAAATTTATCTTTCTATGCATGCATTCATCCATGTTTGGAAATTTACTTTGAAAAGATCTTTCCAACTCTATCCTCCCAGACAAATCCTTCTCTATTATAGGTCTTCTGTTTGAGGAATAATGAAACTTTTTTCATTTTACATGACAGTATAAATTGGATATCTTTCTAATTTTAGTTTTTCCAAATAGTTCATCAAATAGTGTCTACATAATGTATTGAATAGACTGTCCTCCTTCATTTATTTAAAATGGCTTATGTATCACCTGCTTATAATCCATACATGTGTAAATTTTTTTTTAAGTTTTTGGCTGTCCTTTTCTATTTACTCTTTCACATGAATTTTAGAATTTCTGTTCTAAAATGTGTAATGTCTTCTAAAATACTATGGAAAATCTTTGTGGGGTTTTATTTAGAAATGAACTGAACTCACAGCCTAATTTGAGAAATTAAGAGTTGCTTTTATGCATGAATCTTACTTGGAATCTCAACTATAAGACAGATAAGTTTGAAACAATATTAATGGAAGGACCTAAGCTAAAAAAAAAAAAGTTGTAGAGAATTCATGGATCATAGCTTGAAATTAATTTCTAAAATTAGTTATAAAATGGCAAAATATATTTGATCTTTTAGGTTTTACTAACTACAGTTACTTAATTGACTTTTGTAAGGAAAGAAAGCAATGGAAAAATCAACTTAGAAGGAGATGAATCACTCTTTAGGCTTTAACTCTTGAATATATGGGCCCGGTCATTTACTGACTGGAGATCAAGATCCCCAATGCAGAAAGTTTCTCAGCAACTTCTTTTTACTTTAAGAATAAGGTCTTTATTTCTGATATATGTGACACTTTTATTTCTTAGATTATTTAATTGTATTTATAGCGTTTTAAAAGCCATTGTTAAAAGTAATTGAACTATGATTAAAATAACTGCAACTGTGTGCATTATAATCACCTTCAGAAGCATTTGACAATCTTACAACATGATTATTACAAAGTACATGAGAGATCTCATTTGATTTGCTGAGTGGCTATTGCCCCAGAACTCTAGATCTTCTGAGGATGGTAAAATACTCTTTTGGGTTAATAGAAATACTAGCATACTGAGTCAGAGAAAAATATTGACTTTATTTTTGATATCTAGGTGCAAAACAAATATGAACAATAGCAGATAAAGAGGTATAATCTGGTTTTATCAGTATTGTTGCAAAATTTCTTCCTCATTTTTATTTTCCAGTTTGATTTCTGACTTTGAAAAGTCTATTTTCCCTCATAGGTGTAAATGTTACTTAATTCCTACTCTCAATGTAAATAATGCCTAACATTTGAGCAACCAAAGTGAGTTGCAAGAAATGTATAATTTGTAGAAAATAAAAGGTGTTTATGCTTTAATTTTCTTTTAAAATATTTTTTTCTAGAGCAACATAAGTTTATGAGTAGGTATTTAAGAACTGAGATAAAATTTATTACTTGTTATCCCCAAAATATAACTGAATGTGATGCATAGATTTTACCTAGAAAAATAAATCCTTACAAACATGCTGCATTTATTGTTATCAGTGTTTTAAAGCAGCAGTTTCTAATATACCTGAGTATGAGGAAACATACTGAAAATGCTTAAGAATGTGGTTTTACTTTTTAGCATTTGCACACTGGGAAAATATATCATGAAAAAGAACAAATTGAAGCATAGCAGTTGTTTTAAAAATAATTTGCAAATTGTTAATCAAAATATACATATACTTAAAAATTATACATATCTGTAAAATGTTATACCAGTATACAGACAATGCTTGATAATTGCTTGTATTAACAGGCCAGTTAAAATAAGCTCATGACTCCCTAGGCATCTAAACCCTACACATTTGGAACCAGTGTTATTCCAAACTCTTTTTTGTTTCCCTTCTGTTTTTCTCTCCCATTAACCTTCCTTTTATTAGCTTTCTTAATGATTATCAATAATTATTTTTTGGCATGGATTATAATACTTTATAAAAGGTATAATTTTTGTCCAAACAATTTTAATAAAAAGTG
Organism: Saguinus oedipus; assembly: GCA_031835075.1. Taxonomy (NCBI): domain Eukaryota; kingdom Metazoa; phylum Chordata; class Mammalia; order Primates; family Cebidae; genus Saguinus; species Saguinus oedipus. The sequence continues at coordinate 96,342,865 of CM063180.1, forward strand.
AAGTCATTGAGCCAAAACACAAAATATGAATTGTCCATATGCAACAGTCATACTTGCTGAAGTAGTTATCCAAAGTCATGTGACAAACATCTCTTGTCTAAAAATGGAATAAAAATTAAAACATCAATTAAATATTTACTGGGAATTATGAAAACAAAGTCATCCTTCGAACGTTTTTCTATCAAACAAACATATGCTAACTATAAATGTGTTCTGCACAAGACAGTTACATAATTTTACTTTCTGAGTAACTGATACCTTTGTCAAAAAAGACCAAAACATTTAAAAAATTTTAAGCAGCAACAAGTTTACTGTGCTTATAATATTAAGTTTCTAGTACCAATGTGTTGACTGAACAAAGTTGTATAAGATGTGTGCCTAATCATATTATGAGGTCATTTTTTTATCCATTAAATAAGGGTTTTTGAATGTATGTTTGTGTTATGTTCAGAAGCTAATAAACTAGTAGGGAAGATTAGTCACATGTAGGTACAACCATAACAAAGGGTATAAAATGATGAATTTAAAAATGTATGCACAGACACATTTCTACTTCTAAAAAAAAGCAATCATCATCAACTTCAGCCATTACAGACCACTTTTTAATAGTGGAGTATTAGGTAAAAATAGCTACTTCAATAAACAGAGTTAAAAGTATATTAAGTCTGAGTAAATTAATGAGAGAATATTGTGTGCCAGACACTCTACTAAATACTAGTGAAACCATCATAACTAAGAAATAAACTTTGTCCTTAAGAAGTTGCTAGTATGAAAAGGTGTATATGAAATAAAATAATTACAATAATTTTTGTTAATAGATATAATAGAGGTAGAGGCAAATTTAAATGGAGGTTAGAAAGTGGAGAGAATAATGTTGTCAACAGAAGGGATGGCTAGAATGCCCCATGGAAGTGTAAGCATGTGTCTTGGAGTGGAGTCTGCCAGTCAGATATAAGTATAATTTATATTCCTGGAATGGAGTACTTGACCATGGGCCTAGAAAATTCTTGGAATAGTTTTTGAGACTCCAGAATTTTAACTGAACATTCTTTATAATATAAAATAGAAGGATTCAAAATTACTAACAATTATTTTAAACCTCCATATCATTTATCGTTCTGTTTGTACCCCTGTTTCTCTCATGCACAGACACAAACAAAATCATTCACACAAGAATAACTAAACATAAACCATGATTATTCACAACTTGGGGAAGTTCATAAAAACTGGTCTGAGATTATGGCAAGAGTTAGCTTTTAAGGATGAAAACCCTTACCAATTAACTGTCTTATTTGAATAAAAATTGGAGAGAGGATTCAGATCTTATGTCCCATTTGTGTTCATTACACTTGTTTACATCTTGCATGTCTCCATTTCTAAATTATACACTTAAAACTATCTCCAGGGCTATGAAAGGACAGTCTTTTTTTTGACCCTTTTTCTTTAAGTTTCACAAAACAATTGAGTACAGGCAAGGGAACTTCACTTTTGGTTTCCTTCCACTTCTTCCTTCTAATTTCCAAGAAATTGAAATAAATAGTTCTTGTTTTATTAACAAGGTTATTGTTAAGATTGAGATTAATAGTGATGCATTATTATGTAGAAAGCATACCCTGAAAATTAACTATTATTGTGACACTTACCTTGAATGGAGGGAAAAAGAGTATAGAAACCTAAACATCATGGCTTCATTATCCTTTCCCTGGGTATACAATTACATCAATTAAAGATAAATGATTGACTAGATTTAATGATATGCTAGCATGTTATCAAGCAAACATTTCACTAGATAATTATTGTATACAGAAATGGAGTAGAAAAATTGGGAGACATATGGAAAGTGAAGGATGAGAGGCAACAAAATATTTTGGAGATCTAGTTAATAGAAATATGTGCTATAGTAGAGTGTATGTCAAATACAGAGGGAATGAATGTTGGCAAAAGACAGTTTATTTTGAATATTTAACCTGAGTTTCTTATCAAAAAGTGAGAAATTTCATGTGTGTATTATTATCAGAATATGCCCCCTGACTTTACATAGATTCATTCAAAAGTAATCTTTAAGCTATGCTGTTACTCAAATGCACTAAGTTAGTAATACAGTTAATTGAACAACATATATAGAGCATTGCCTAAAGTTCAGGGATAGCTGAAGCATTAGATATAAAAATACATGAAGAGACAATATGCTTGCCCACATGGCACCAATAATAGTGTATGTGATGCAGTGTATGTAACAAAATAATTATAATTTAGTGGGAGTATGGGAATTCCCTCAGGGTAGTGGCAAAAATATTAAGGGAAAATAGTAGAGAAAGTTATAGAATATAGTCTCAAACCCTTTTGGAAGGCCTAAAGGTTTTTTTCATAGTTTCAGTAGAAGTTTCAGCTGAAGGCAGCCTAAATCCCCTTTACATTTAGTTAATAAGAAAAGCAAATAGCTGGGGTATGTCAGGGAGTTTATCTGAATAGCTTGTTTACTCATGTGTTCTTAAAACTAACCTTTGAGACAGATGGTCCTCTCAGAGGAGGTTGACCAGGGAGATTACCCACTAATGGTGTTTGCTTTGGGCATTGGAACCTGGCCTTTAATCTTTCTCTACATGTGTGTTGACTTAAAGCCTCTGTTATTAAATCTATACTGAATAGATGGGGAGAGGGCAAACTAGTGAGTGTTTTGTAGCTGCAATCTTTCTCTGTGAGTGGCTCATGACCCCTTGGCCCACTTGTTGACTGTAATCTGTGAGTGCTTTTATTTATCTGTTGTTGAGTCAGGGTCTGCAGAACAGACCCCCACAGGTGGTGACCCTGACATGAGACAACTTATTTAAAATATTGTACAAGATATTATATGTTCCTATGAGAGGATGCAACTAATTTCACAAGACCGGAACCTGGAAAGTTTAAAGGATAATTGGTAAAACATATAATCTTATTGTGAAAAAAGTTTCTCCCCAAATATATCAAGTTATTTCAAGTAATTTACATAATTTTTTGAGAAAATTAAGATTAACTCCTCCATTTAACTCTCCTTCAGAATTTTAAAAGACTATCTTTAGACTCATTTAAATAATTGTGTTTTTAAGGAATAAAATAATATTATGAGGCTTTAAATTAAGTACACAAACTGATTAAGATTTAAATTATTTAAAACTAACATTTCTTCTATAATAATGATGAAGTATAATGCTTAATTAAACTTCCAGAAGTTACTTACAGTTTCCTGGAAATCAAAGAAAACTAGACAAAATAAAGACGTCTCAAAATATTGTGCTGGTAAATTGCAAGCTCGAGTTGGCACTAAATATTTTAGATTAATTTGTTTTCCTAGTTTATTCTGTAGCAATTCTGTTACTTTGGACAAACGTTATTTTCTACATAACAGTTTCCTATTTGAATGAGTTGCAGAAAAATACATTCCCTAGTTGAAGAATCTTTGGTGTGGTAAGAACTATTTGAAAAAAATGAGTGTTTATATTTAGCTCAGAAGATAGTGAATTGCTAAAGACTTTTATATTCCTTAAATAAGATGCATAGAAGACATAAAGAGTTGCAAATTTTCTTATATTTAAAGTATTCAAGCCTTCTCAATATACTGAACTTAAGTGCCAAATGTTTTAAGTATGCTATTACAAATTCTTCCTTGATTCATGGTAAAGCTATATTTTATAGGCAATTATGCTTATATAATTTTGGTTGTTTCTCTTCTTCCTCTTTGTCCTCCTTATTCCTGCTCTTCATCTTCATCTTCCTCCCCATCTTCTTGTATTTAATTAGAAAATGAGTTTACTCTGCATCTAATAGTGATGAAATGGAACATATATATGTGATATCTCTATATGTTAATAAATTGCTAAAGACTCATAAGATATAGCAGAGTTTGCTCAATCATTTACACATTAAAGGGAATTTGGGTTCTTTTCAGTATTTGATTATTACAAATAAGGCTTATATGAACATAGTTTTTATTTTTCTAGCATAAATGTTCACAGGTGCAATTGCTGAGTCACAAAGTGTATGTTTAATTCTAAGAATTTTTTAAAAGATTGATTTTTTTTGTTATTAGCTTCTTACAATCACAAAACTGATTTGTTTTATTTTCCTTTTGCTGTTGTAACAAATTATCACAAATTTAATGACTTAAAACAATAACAATATATTATGTTAAGTTTTGAACATCAGAAGTCTGAAATGGGTCTCAAGAAGCTAAAATCAAGGGGTTAGCAGAGTTGTGTTCCTTCTGAAATCTCTAGGTGAGAATCTATTTTCTTCCTTTTGTATCTTCTAGAAGGCTGCTTACTCATAGATCTTCTGTCTTCAAAACCAGCTATCATATCACTTTGACCTCTGCTTCTGTCATTATATTTACTTCCCTGATGCTGATGCTCCTGCCTCCATTTTTCACTTATACTAATGCTTGTGATTACATTGGATTTTTTTTATAGCTTTCCTATCTCAAGATCCTTGACTTATCATCCATAGCCTAATCTAAAAATCTGTCCATCATACCTACAAATTGATCAATCACATCTTTTGCCATGGAAGTTAATATGCTCACAGGTTCTGGGGATATTGACATGGACATCTTTGAAGGGAACATTATTCTATCTACTACATATGTATTTGTAAGTAACAATCTTGCATTCAAAGTTGAAATCCAAATGTATTAATGTAGTAGTTCTTTTCAAAAATTATATTTAAACTAATGAATTGTTACAATTTTAATAGATATATAGAGTAAAATACAATATAATTTCTTTAAAGAGAGAAATCATGAAGAGATAAGTTTTCCCAAAGTAACAGAAATACTTTCAAATTCTCTCTCCAAATCAAAGTATAGGAGAAATAATGTTTGGCAATGTATTTTTTCCACATTTTTGAATACTTTCAATATGGTATTAAGAAGTTCAGGTAGATTATATTACAGCAGTTTCTCTGCTTGTGAAACAAAGGCTATGCCTTGGTGAGAAATTTTTGTTCATTTTTTCCCACACACCATATCCTCTATTGATGAACATGGGTTGGCATAGTCAATTAAGACTATAATCAACTCAGTATTACACAGAACAAAATTTTCCTCTTCATTTGCTTTAATTTATTCTAGTTATGAATGCCATTGCCTTTCTTAACCACAGAATAAATCTCACTCTAGGCTCAATTACTACAGTTTAGAATTAGATGTGAGTTGTTTTATAATTATATCAATTTCAGAGTATCATTTTAATTATCATAACTTTTGTAAAAGCATTGGGTCTCAGAAAATGACATACATGACTAGATTTACATTATCTCAGTAAAACTTAAAATTATATAATTTTTTTCATATTTCATTGATTTTACAATTTCAAAAAGTAAACACCTAAACAGGTGCTTACCATATTTAATATAAAATCTATGATGTGACATTAAACATTTTTTTCCTTCAATAAAACCTATCTTTAAGAATTGTAGAATGGTCTAAATGATTTTCTTTTATTTTGCATAAGAGTAAAAAATTTGATAACTACTTCTCATTAATTTTTTCTGAAATATTTTTACTCTATATTGTTTTTTGAAGATGTGGTAATTGTCCTTCCCTCAGTGTTCCTGGCGAGGACAAAGTGAGGTCATGCCTAATTTAGCACAGTCTCTGGCATGTAGAAAACCATTGATGACTCTTATTGTGTGGCCTGCCTCTGATTAGATGATAAACTCTTAGGAGGTGGGCACCACAGTTGTATTTTTCAGTCATGTTGCAGTGATACAGAAACTACATGAATCTGCAGCTAATTACTCACCATGCCTCGGGGCAGTGTCTTCCTGTGGTCAAAAGCTCTTGGAGAAACAAGCTCCATGGTCCCCATTAATAATACATTACTGAGGCCAGGCATGGTGACTCACGCCTGTAATGCAAGCACTTTGGAGGCCAAGGTGGGCAGATCACCTGAGATCAGGAGTTCAAGATAATACATTTCTGAAAGATTTTCATAAATCCACATTGTTGCTCTCAAAATTATATAAGCTGCTTACACAGGTACAAAATAATCCTCAAGTTCACCATCACATAGATAATCACTATGACACGCAAGGTATCTCATCCGGAGTTTTGCTCTGTGTGTTTGTATGTGTGTTATACAAAATTTGGGTCCTACCACATGTGTGGTTCCTGTCCAGCTCTTTTCAGCCAACAGATGAACTTTTATATCATTAAATATTTTTGAGAACATAAAAAGAGAAGTCTTTTTTTTTTTTCTTTTTTTTTTAATTTTTATTGCATTATAGGTTTCGGGGTACATGTGCAGAATGTGCAAGATAGTTGCATAGGTACACACATGGCAGTGTGTTTTGATGACTTCCTCCCCTTCACCCACACTTGGCATTCATCCCCAGGCTATCCCTCCCCAGCCCCCCCCCGCTGTCCCTCCCTCATTCCCCCCAATAGACCCCAGTGTGTAGTAGACCGCCTCTCTGTGTCCATGTGTTCTCATTTTTCTCACCCACCTATGAGTGAGTATATGCTGTATTTCTTTTTCTGTTCTTGTGTCAGTTTGCTGAGAATGATGTTCTCCAGATTCATCCATGTCCTTACAAAGGACACAAACTCATCATTTTTGATTGCTGCATAATATTCCATGGTGTATATGTGCCACATTTTCCCAGTCCAGTCTATCATCGTTGGGCATTTGGGTTGGTTTCAGTTCTTTGCTATTGTAAACAGTGCTGCAATGAACATTCGTGTGCATGTGTCCTTATAGTAGAATGATTTATAGTCCTTTGGATATATACCCAGTAACGGGATTGCTGGGTCAAATGGAATTTCTATTTCTAGGTCCCTGAGGAATCGCCACACTGTCTTCCACAATGGTTGAACTAATTTACACTCCCACCAACAGTGTAAGAGTGTTCCTATTTCTCCACATCCTCTCCAGCATCTGCTGTCTCCAGATTTTTTTAATGATCGCCATTCTAACTGGCGTGAGATGGTATCTCAATGTGGTTTTGATTTGCATCTCTCTAATGACCAGTGATGATGAGCATTTTTTCATATGTTTGTTGGCCTCATGTATGTCTTCTTTTGTAAAGTGTCTGTTCATATCCTTTGCCCATTTTTGAATGGGCTTGTTTTTTTCCTGTAAATCTGTTTGAGTTCTTTGTAAATTCTGGATATCAGCCCTTTGTCAGATGCGTAAACTGCAAAGATTTTTTCCCATTCTGATGGTTGCCTATTCACTCTAGTGACTGTTTCTTTTGCCGTGCAGAAGCTGTGGAGTTTGATTAGGTCCCATTTGTCTATTTGGGCTTTTCTTGCCAATGCTTCTGGTGTTTTGGTCATGAAGTCCTTGCCTACTCCTATGTCCTGAATGGTTTTGCCTAGATTTTCTTCTAGGGTTTTTATGGTGTCAGGTCTTACGTTTAAGTCTTTAATCCATCTGGAGTTAATTTTAGTGTAAGGTGTCAGGAAGGGGTCCATTTTCTGCTTTCTGCACATGGCTAGCCAGTTTTCCCAACACCATTTTTAAAAGAGGTTTAAAGAGGCTTGCACGTATCTTTTCAGTTAATGTTATTATGAATTTATAAGTGTGACTTGACATTATGATGAGTAGTATAGTCACTCTACTTAATACTACATTAATAGTACCAGTGGATCAACTATGATGATTATTAGTTCAATTGTGTACCCCCAAGTTCATATATTGAAGGCCTAACTCCCAGTATAGAATATGACCTTATTTGGAGATAAGTTCTTTACAGAGGTAGTCCAGTTAAAATGAAGTCATTAGGGTGTGCCCTAATCCAATATGACTTGGGTTCTTATTAAAAGAACTTATTTTAATCTTATTAAAAGAGAAATTTTGTAGTAAATCATGCACATAAGAAAGCCAGATGAAATTAAAGAAACAATTAGGGAAATGCTTCTGCAAGCCAAGGAATTCCAAGGAGTGCCAGCAGACCACCAGCAGCTAGGGGAGAGTCATGAAACATACTTTTCCTCCCAGCTCTCAGAAAGAACCAACTCTGATACTTAAAACTATAAGATCAGGATACCATGATCTTATAGTTTTAGTCTCCAGTATTGTGAGACAGTACATTTATTTGTTTAGGCCATTCAGTTTATGGTACTTTGCTATGATCGCCCAGGCAAACTAATACACGAACTTTGTCTTTAAATACTATATTACATTGATATGTAGAACTGCATTATGAAGTCTTAAGGAGTATTTCTCTTCAGTATCAGTTTGAAGTGTACAACATACTACATTTGAATAATTTATCTTTTTTTTTTGTTTCAGAAAATATTATTGAACAGGATTTTAACAAAACTCAGGCTGGGCAGAGTAACTGACTAAAAGGTAAACTTTTTAAACTTTTCTTTTAGCTTTTGGGGTACATGTGCAAATTTGTTATGTAGGTATTTTGCATAACACAGAGGTTTGCTGTTCAAATTATTTCATCACTCAGGTAATAAGCACAGTACCCAATAGGTAGGTTTGTAATCCTCACCTTCCTTCTACCTTCTACCCTCAAGTAGGCTTTGATGTCTATTTTTCTCTTTCCATTTCCATGGGCACTCAAAGTTAAGGTCCCACTTATCTGTTAGAACATGTGGTATTTGGTTTTGTGTTCCTGCATTAGTTCACTAGGATAATGGCCTCCAGTAACTAATATGTAGTAACCATATTAGTATTCCATGGTTTATATGTACCACATTTTCTTTATCCAGTCAATCATTGATGGGCATCTATGATGATTACATGTCTTTGCTATTGTGAATAGTGCTGTGATGAACATACATGTGCATGTGTCTTTATGATATGACAATTTATATTCCTTTGGGTATATCCTCAATAATGGAATTGCTCGTTAAATAGTACTTCAATTTTAAGTTCTTTGAGAAAACTCCAGACTATTTTCCACAGTGACTGAACTAATTTACATTTCCACCAGCAGTGTATAAGTGTTCCCTTTTCTCTGCAACCTTGTAAGCATATGTTATATTTTGACTTTTTAAGTATAGCCATTCTGACTGGTGTGGGATGGTATCTCAGTGTATCTTTGATTTGTATTTCTACTTTTTTCATTTTTTGAAATGGAGTCTTGCTCTGTTGTCCAGGTTGGAGTACAGTGGCACAATCTCAGCTCACTGCAACCTCTGCCTCTGGGGTTCAAGTGATTCTCCTGCCTCAGCCTCCTGAGTAGCTGGGATTACAGGCAAGTTCCACCATGCCTGGCTAATTTTTATATTTTTAGTAGAGATGGGGTTTCACCATGTTGATCAGGCTGGTCTCAAACTTCTGACCTCATGATCTGCCTGCCTTAGCCTCCCAAAGTGCTGGGATTACAGGTGTGAGCCACTACACCTGGCTGATTTGTATTTCTTTAATTATTAGTGATGTTGAACTTTTTTCAAATGCTTTTTGAGCACATGTATGTCTTCTGAAAAGTGTCTGTTTATGTTCTTTGCCCACTGGGATTGTTTCTTTGTAGTTTGTTAATTTATTTAAATTCCTTATAGATGCTAGATATTAGACCTTTGTCAGATGCACAGTTTGCAAATGTTTTCTCCAATACTGTGGGTTATCTGTTTACTTCATGGATAGTTCCTTTGGCTGTACAGATCACTTTGATTTGATTAGGTCCCACTTGTCAGTTTTTGTTTTTGTTGCAGTTGCTTTTGGTGTCTTCATCATGAAATATTTGCCCGGGCCTATGTTCAGAATGGTATTTCCTAGGTTATCTTCCAAGGTTTTTGTAGTTTTAGGTTTCACACTTAAGTCTTGATTTGGTTTGGATTTGTGTCCCCTCCCAATATCATGTTAAATTGTAATCCCCCATGTTTGAGGACAGGCCTGGTGGGAGATGATGGATTCATGGGGGCAGATTTCCCCCTTGCTGTTCTCATGATTGTGAGTGAATTCTCACAAGATTTGGTTGTTTGGAAGTGTGTGGTACCTCCCCTTTACTCTCTTTTCTTCCTGTTCCCTCCATGTAGGATGTGCTTCCTTCTTTGCCTTTTGCCATGATTGTAAGTTTCCTGAGGCCTCCGCAACCACACTTCCTGTACAGCCTGCAGAACTGTGAGTCAATTAAACCTCTTTTCTTTATAAATTGCCTAGTCTGAGCTAGTTTCTTATAGCAATGTGAGACAGGTGTGGAAGCAGCTTTGGAACTGGTTAATGGGCAAGAGGTTGGAACAGTTTGGAGAGCTCAGAAGAAAACAGGAGGATGAGAGAAAGCTTTGAACTTTCTAGAGACTTGTTAAATTGTTGTGACCAAAATACTGATAGTGATAGGCTGAAGTGGTCTCAGATGGAGATAAGGAACTTATTGGGAACTGGAGCAAAGGTCACTATTATTATGCATCAACAAAGAGTTTGGAGGCATTATGTCTCTTTCCTAGAGATCTGTGGAACTTTGAACTTGAGAGAGATGATTTGGGCTATTTGGCAGAAGGAATTTCTAAGCAACAAAGCATTCAAGATGTGGTCTGGCTGCTTCTAACAGAGTAAGGTTATATGCATGAACAAAGAGATAAGCTGAAACTAGACTTTTTTTTTTTAATTTAAAAGGAAAGCAGAGCATAAAAGTTTAGAAAATGTGCAGCACAACAATGTAGTGGAAAAAAACAATTCTATTTTCTGGGGATGAGTTCAACCTGGTTGCAGAAATTTATATAAGTAATGAGCTGAATGTTAGTAGCCAAGACATTGGTGAAAATACCTCAGAGTTATTTTAGAGAACTTCATGGGAGAATCTCCCATCACAGACCTGGAGGCCTAAGAGGGAAGAATGGATTCGTGGGCAGGGGCCAGGGCCCTGCCTCCCTGCACAGCCTTGAGACACTGCTTCCTGTGAGATATTGATCACTACCTGCAGGGATCTGTCCTGCAAACCCTGCCTCCATGACAGATGAATAAAATATACTCATGCACCAAGTCCAGTGAACAAGTGGGCTAGGGAGGTTATCAGCTGCTCTCAGACGGTTATGGCAGCTACCTGAGCCCTACTGGCTGTTATTCCTTGCATTTATTCAGTATAGATTTAATGACAGAAGCTGTAAGTCAACAGGCTTGTGGATAATTAACATAGTTAAAAGAGTGGTTTTACGAATGATAAAAGCTTTGGGTTCTGGGGCCCAGAGCAAACACCATGAACAGGTAATCCCCCTTTGACCTCCTCCTGAGAGGACCATCCAGGCACAAAGTTTACATGAATAAACAAGTAGTTAGAGTAGAGTCAAAGAAATATGGGGTAAACAGACTTAACTGTGGAAGCTTCTATTACCCATAATCTTCACCCTGTGACCTAATGCTCTAAGGTAAGAACTGGATGCCTTCAGTCTTTTCCATTAAAACCTTCCGGCCTTCCAAAAGGTTTGAGACTATGAACTTATAACTATCCCTAATATTTCCCTTAATATTTTGCCAACCACCCTGAGTAAATCCCAACATTCCTACATCCCAGATCCTCCAGCTCCAGCTGTAGCTAAATGGGCCTCATATGTCTCAGGCCACTGCTCCAGAGGGCTCAAGCTGTATGGCTTGGTGGATTCCACAGGGTGTTAAACCTGTGGCTCTGCAGAGGGCAAGAGTTGAGGCATGGGAGCCCCTGCTCAGATTTCAGAGGATATATGGCAATGCCTGAATGTCTAAGCCTAAGTTTGCTGCTGGGGTGAAGCCCTCATGGAGAACTTCTAGGGCTGTGTGGAGGGGAAATACGGGGTTGAAACCCCCAAACAGATTTCCCTCTGGGGCATTGCCTAGTGGAGCTGTGAGAAGAGGGCTACCATCCTCTAGATCCCAGAATGGTAGACCCACCAGCAGCCTGTACTGTGTTTTTGGAAAAACCACATGCATTCAACAACAGACCATGAAAACAGCCAAGGGGGTTGTACTTTCCAGAGTCACAGGGGTGGAGCTGCCCAATGCTTTGGGAACTTGCCTGTAGTGTGGCTGGAATGTGAGACATGGTGTAAAAGGGGATTATTTTGGAGCTTTAAGTTTTAATGACTGCCGTGCTGGGTTTCAGACTTGCAAGGGGCCTGTGGTTTCTTTGTTTTGGCTGATTTCTCTCTTTTGGAACAGGTGTATTGATGCAATGACTGTACCCTCATTGTATCTTGGAAGTAACTAACTTTTAAAAAAACTTTACAGGCTCATAGGTGGAAGGAAGTTGCCTTGTCTCAGGTGAGACTTTGGACTCTGGACTTCTGAATCAATGCTGAAATGAGTTAAGACTTGAGAAGGGATAATTGTATTTTGCCATGTAAGAGGGACATGAGATTGGGAGGGGCCAAGGGCAGAATAATATGGTTCGGATTTGTGTCCCTACCCAAATATCATGTCAAATTTTAATTCCCAGTGTTGGAGGAAGGGCCTGGTGTGAGATGATTGGATTTGGACTCTGAACTTCTGAATCAATGCTGAAATGAGTTAAGACTTGAGAAGGGATAATTGTATTTTGCCATGTAAGAGGGACATGAGATTGGGAGGGGCCAAGGGCAGAATAATATGGTTCGGATTTGTGTCCCTACCCAAATATCATGTCAAATTTTAATTCCCAGTGTTGGAGGAAGGGCCTGGTGTGAGATGATTGGATTATTGGGGTTGACTTCCCCTTTGTTGTTCTTGTGATAATGAGTTCTCATGAGATATGGTTGTTTGGAAGTGTTTGGCACCTCCCCCTTTACCCTTTCTTCCTCTTGCTCCAGCCATGTAGTACAGGCTTTCTTCCTTTTCTTCTTCTGCCATGGATATAAGTTTCCTCAGGCCTCCACAGCCATGCTTCCTGTATATCTTGTGGAATTTTGAGTAAATTAAACCTCTTTTTTTTTTTAATTATAAGTTTCCAAGTCTTAGGTAGCTCTTTATAGTGATGCAAGAATAGACTAATAGATGTCTTCAATCCATCTTAAGTTGATTTTTGTATATGGCATAAGAAAGGGGTCCAGTTTCAATCTTTTGCATATGGCTAGCCAGTTTTCCCTGCATCATTAATGAATCCTTTTCCTCTTGCCTGCTATTGTAAGCTTTGTCAAATTATCAGATGGTTGTAGGTGTATAGCTTTGTTTCTAAGTTCTATAACCTGTTCTGTTGGTATGTGTATCTACTGTGTACAAGTACCATGCTCTTTTGGACACTACTATTGTAGTCTTATAGTTTGAAGTTGGGCAAGGTGATGCTTCCAGCTTTGTTCTTTTTGCTTAGAATTGCCTTGGTTATTTGAGCTCTTTTTTCATTCCACTTAAATTTTAGAATAGTTTTCTTTTCTAATTCTGTGAAGAATGTCATTGGTAGTTTGGGAGGAATAACATTGAATGTGTAACTTGCTTGTAACATTATGGCCATTTTAACAATATTGATTCTTCTTATCCATGAGCATGGAATACTTTTCCATGTGTCTGTATCATCTCTGATTTCTTTTAGCAGTATTTTGTAATTCTTGTAGAGATCTTTCACTTCCCTGGTTACCTGTACTTTTAGATGTTTTATTTTTGTGTGGCTATTGTAAGTGGGATTGCATTATTCATTTGGCACTCAGCTGGGAAGTTGCTGGTGTATAACATGTGACTGATTTTTGCACATTGATATCCAGAAACATTGCTGATTTTTTTTTTATCAGACCTGGGAGCTTTTGGGCAGAGACTAACAGGTTTTCTAGGCTTAGAATCCTTTCATCCACAAGAGGTAGCTTTACTTCCTCTCTTTTGTATTAAGATGCCTTTCATTTCTTTCTCTCACCTGATTGCTATGGCTAGAACTTTCAATACTATGTTGAATAGGAGTGGTAAACGTGAGCACCATTGTGTTGTTCTGGTTCTCAAGGGGAATGCTTTCAGCTTTTGCCCATTCAGTTTGATGTTGGCTGTGGGTTTGTCATCGAAGGCTCTTACTGTTTTGAGGTATATTCTAAAGAGTAGAACATAATCATACTAATTACATACTCAGATTAATGTCATGTCAATCCCAAAGATAAACTGCCATTTCAAATGTTAATATGATCATTCTACTTCTCTGAGACAGAGCAAGCACCAACTTAACATATTAACAATCTGCATCATCTTTGTGTTCATTTATTCTTACAAAACAAGTAAAAAAAGGACACTTAAAAATAAGCCGTGGAGTGCTATAAGGATTGTAAAATTTTATAACAACTTTCAAATACTTTTTGCAGGTTCTTAAAAAATTAAGCATATTCTTACCATATAACTGAGGCATTCTACAGTTAGATATTTAAGAAACAATGTAAACATATCTATATACACAACTGGTTCATGTTTAGAGCAAATTTATTAGTAATTTCCCAAATCTTGAAACAACCCAAATGTCTAGCAACAAGTGCATAGATAGACATAATGTGGTATATTCATATGAACAGAATTCCATTTAACAATAAAATGAAATAAACTACATGCAGTTTTCAGATGAATCTCAAAAACTGTGAAGTAGGCTAAACAGAAAAGATCACATTATATATAATTTCATTTATATAAAATTCTAGATAAGGCAAAACTCTAGTTGGTAACAGAAAACAGATTATTATTAACAGGATCCAAGTATGGGTGGAAGATTGACTGAAGGGCACTAGAGAAATTTCTGGTTTTGCAAATGTTTTATATATTAATCATGGTTGTCAACTGATTGAATACATTTGCATAACTTATTTAACCATAAGATACAAATTTATAAAGTTTATCATATATAAAGAAACCTGATTTTAGAAAGACAATTGTAACTGAAAATATCAAAAGATTTAATTTTATATCTTTATAAGAGTAAGAATATTTTCCAAAGTCCAAATGCGTCATGTAACTTTTCATTTTAAAAACAAATGCATAGGCTTTGAATTCAAATTTGCATAGGTTTAAAATCCTTGTTGTTGGAGGGAAGTGACCAGGATGGCTAACTAGAAGCAGCTAGTGTGTGCCTCTCTCACAGAGAGGAATGTAAGGGGTGAGTAAATCTAGCACCTTCAACAGAAACATCCTGGTATGTGCATTGTGACTAATCAAAGAAACAATGCAAGTCACAGAGAATGGAAAAATGCAAGGCAGGATGATGGCCCACCTGGGAACAACATGGAGGCAAGGGAATCTCCCCCTCCCAGGGAAGCCATGAATAAATGAGTGACCTAGGAACTCACGCTTCTCCCACAGATTTTCGTATCCTGTGGGTCAGGAGATCACTCGTGAATCTGCTCCATCAGGACCTTTAGCCTGACACACAGAGCTATGTGGAGTTTCAGCAAAGTAGTCACTCAGGTACACATGGAGATCCCCCAAAGGACTTATATATCCAGGCTTTCCTGGCTTCCCTGAAAAAGCAGCTGCAAATTATGGCTAAGTGGGAGGTTAGATCCCTGTACAGACCCCTAGGAAATGAACTGAATCCAGGGGGTTGAGCAGTGACTGCCTGCAGGGCCCCCTTCCAAAGCGCCTCACAGGATATGACCCACTGGCATGGAACTCCAGTCACCCTTGGGTAACAGTCTTATACCTCCTGGGTAACAGACTGGAGCTCCTGGGGCAGGGAAGGATGACCATCTTTGCTAATTCACAGCCTCAGCCATTGTTGCCTTAGGGTTCTAGGGAGTCCAAGGCAACTAGGTCCTGGAGCAGCATAGCCACTGCATACTGCAGCAGCCCTATAGAAAAGTCGTAACATGTTCCACGAGTGCCTGTTTCCATATTGCCTCACTGGGCAGGTCCTCCTGTCCTGGACCTCCAGCTACTCCCTGCCAGGACTATTGAGCCAGTAGCAGCTCTGCAACTTCCTGGACAGAGCTCTCAATGGGAGGGATGCCTTGGCATTTTTGCTGTCTTGCTGCCCTCACTTCTGTCTCCAGGCTTGGTGGAACCTGTAGGGACCAAGGACTGGTCCAGACTGCCAGCACAAGGCAACTACCTCACAGAAAAGTGGCCAGACAGTTCTCCATGCAGATCCTGGTCCTCACCTCTCCTAACTGGGAAGGGCTGCTCAACCTGGAACTCCAGCACAACCATTCTTCCCCGACATGATCGCTGCAATCACAGGCAGCCCAGCATTTCTTCAGGGAGGAAACCCCAAAGTCAACCCACAAACCCTCTACCCTACAGTGGTACTGGCCTATAGCCCTAACAGCCCAGAAAAGGTACAAAGGGCCTAGCCATTATTCTGGCACCTTCAGCACACTGGAGCCACCATACGGAGGGGAGTCCAATCCCTCTTTCCTAGGAAGCCTCACCCTGACCTTTCACCAGGCAAGGCCCCTGGCTTATGAATGCATAACAGCTGCCACACCCATGACCAAGCATACCCACTGGTAGTGGCCTGGAGTTTCTCTTAGGCAAGGCTCCTGGAGACATACAGCAGCCCCTCTGCCACTGCCACAGTTATAGTTCTATTCCTGCTGCCCTTAGTCTGAGGAAGAAACAAAGAGCCTGAGGGCTACACTCAAACTTACAGTCTGCCACAGCCATCATACAGAGAAGAGACCGATCTCTTCTGCTATGAGACTTCAACACCCTGCTCCCCAAAAGTGGAACCCCAAGCTCATGCCAGGAGTACAGCCACTTCAGCCCACTGGCTGAACACCCTCACTAATAGCAGCTCCATGTTTCTTGGAGGTGGAGCTGCTCCCCCAGGGGTAACTAAAAGCCTCTGCCACTCCTTCTGCAGTGGAACTTCCTGTGTTACCATCAGACCAATGAACAAAGACCCTAAGTGCCTTATCCACACTTCCAACAAACTGCAGTCAACCCAAGGAGAGGAGGGGTTTGTCTCCCATAGAAGCCCCTCATCCTGTGCTTGTTACCAGACAGGAAACCCGAAGCTTTGGCTCACAGAACAGACCATCCATCCTGGGCTGATTGTGAAGTGGCATTGTTGTCTGAGAGGTAAATACCCAAGATTTGTTGTTTCACAGCTATAGAAAACTAGGATGTAGACACACAAGAGTGAGGTTCAGAGTGGAAGTTTAACAGGTGAAAGAAGGAGAAAAGCTCTCTTGCTACAGAGAGGGGTCCTGGAAAACGGGTTGTACGTTTATGCTATGGAGAGGACTTTTTTCTTTAAATCTCATGAATCAACCTGTGCTAGCTTCTGTCTTTTCTTTTGTATCTTCCTAACCCCTCTCAGTCTTCATAGAACTGAAAAGAGTTAGGACCTTGCTCTGGATTAGGTTTTGGCTTATGGAAAGGTTGTGGCTGGTTTGGTCTTCTATCCAGACTTACTAAAATTTTCTTCCCATCATTAAGGCTGTTCTGCTTTCTTATCATTGTATGTTCACTGGAGTAGCACTTACATCTTGGCTGTTAAGCACAAGAGGCCTAACTGTTAGCCTATCTTGGCTTTCAGCATGCTTTCCTGACCAAGCTTAATCATTTATAGCTTTTGATTTAAACTAGGACGTGTAGCTTTTCCTTTCACTTGAACACTCAGAAGCCAATATAGAGTTATTGATTGGACTAATTCCAATATTGTTGTCACTAAGAGAATAGGGAGGCCCTGGGGAAGGGAGAGAAATGGGGAATGGTCAGTCAATAGAGTAGTCAGAACCACACAACATTTGTTGATTTTGTTCACTGTCTTACATGGGTATAGTTTGTGGTATCTAAAACGACTAAAATAGTGTCATCAAAGATCATGGAATACAGGTCACCATAACAGATATAATAAGACTTAACAAGTAGGAAATATCCTTCTTATTACCACAATGTTAGGCAGAGGCATGAAGTGAGCATGTGCTTTGGAAAAATTGCTCCAAAAGACTTGCTTGACAGAGGGTTCCCACAAATGTTCAACTTGTAAAAAGTGCAGTATCATGAAGCACAATAGAGAGTGATAAAAAGAGGTATGCCTATAATTTCATTTCTATAATATATATATTATATAAGATAGATCTCTTAAATTCTGTCTTTGATCATTCTATCCATTCATTTATCAATAATTATTATTGTTATGTGTGATACTGGAATAAAATAATTAGAGAGATAAAATCATTCTGCTTCACAGAACTTTCAGTCCATTTTTTCATTAATAAGATAAAATAGTATATCAGGGACCTATGGCTGTTGTAAAAAATTACCATCCTCTTAAACAGCAGAATTTTCTCCCTTACTCAGAAGTCTGAAATCAGTATTGCTGGCGCCTGGGGCCAAAATAGAGGTGTTAGCAGGGCCCCATTCCCTCTGAAGACTCCAGGAGATAATTAATTCCTTGACTATTTCTATTTCTTTTACTTTTTTGGCAGGAAAGAGGCAGGGTGTTTCTCTTTCTACCCAGGCTGGAGTGCAGCTCACAACTTAACTGCAGCCTTCATGGGCTAAAGTGATACTCCCACCTCCGCCTCCATGGTAACTGGGACCACAGGCATGTGTTCCCATGCCAGGCTAATTTTTATTTTTATTTTTGTAGAGACATGGTGTCACTATATTGTTCAGGCTGGTCTCTGACTCCTGGGCTCAAGCAATCTTCCTGCCTTGGCAACCCAAAGTGCTGGGATTACAGGTGTGAGCTACCATACTTGGCCAACTATTTCTATTTCTGGTGGCTACCAGCATTCTTTTGTTTGTGGTTTTATCACTCCAGTCTCTGCTACTGTGATCATATTGTTTTTTCCTCTTCTGTCTGCATCAAATCTCCCTCTGCCTTGCTCTTTTAAGGCCACTTGTGATTTCATTTAGAGCTCAACAGCTAACTCATGATAATCTCCCCATCTTAATATTCTTAACCTTATCATATCTGCAAACTAACATGCACATGCTTACAGGATTAAGACTTGGATATCTTTGGGTGCCATTATTTAGCTTACCACAATACTGAAAGATTATTTCAATTTTTCCTTCCTGGGTTAAAACTTAAATTTTAAGGTTTTATAATTGGTATGTATTGTTGGATTCTATATGCTACTTAAAAATTGTTATCTATGGTCATGAAGGATACTGGTCTGAAGTTTTTTTTTTTTCCTGGTTTAGTATGAAAATACTGTCTTCATATAATTTTTTGAAAGACTCTATGTAAAATTGATATAGTTTCCTTCTTAAATTTTTGTTAGGTAGAATACTGGACAATCTGGACCTTTCAGTTTCTTCATGGAAAAGTTTTGAACTACAAATTCATTTACTTTAATATATAGGATATTAAAATTATTTAATTTTAAATGAGCTTTGTAAATTATGTACTTTAGATAATTTTTCCATTTTCTATGTTTTCATATTTATTAATACAACATTGTTCATAATGTTCCCTATTATATGTAAAAACTAGAGTGAACATGTGTTTCATTTCTGTTATTGATAATTTGTGTCTTTTCTCTTTTTCCATGATTTGTTTGACTAGAAGTTTATCTCTTTTATTGATATACTCAAATAACTAGATTTGGTTCTGTTGATTTTTTTCTATTCATTTTCTGTTTTCTAGTTCACCAATTTCTATTTTAGTCTTTATTATTCTACATCTTCTGTTTAATTTGGGTTCACTTTGCTCTTTCTTTTTATGTCGTCTTTTTTTTTCAAATGCCTGCACGTGTGGTGGATGCTGAACTTTTCTTTTTAATATGGCTGTTTATTACATTTTATTTCCCAAATGTACTTTAGCCACATCATCAAAATTTTGAGTTCTTGTACTTTCATTTTCATTCAGCTGAAAACACTTTATTTCCCTTTTGATTTCTTCTTTGACCCGTAAGTTAATTTAAAAATGTATTCTTTCATTTATAAATATTTGAAAGATGTATTAGTTTCCTAGGGTTGCCGTAAAAATATAACACAAACTGGGTGACTTAAAGCCAAGTAAACTTATTTTCTTACTGTTATGAAGACTAGAATTCTGAAATCAAAGTATCAGAAGAACTTTGCTCCTTCTTTAAGACTCTGAAAATAATGATTTCTTACCTACATCTGGCTTCTAGTGGTGGCTAACAGGTCTTAGAATTTCTTGGTGAAATCACGCTGATCTCTGTGCCATCGCATGGGTGTTCTGTGTGTCTCTGTCTGTGTGTCTTTTCTCCTGGTATTAGGACAGCAGTCATAAAGAATTAAGGGACCACCCTTCTCCAATATGACCTCATCTTTACTTAACTAGTTACACCTGAAAGAACCCTGTTTCAAAATAAGTTCAAATTCTGAGGTTCTGGGAAGGACAGGAATTTTAGTTGACATTGTTCAACCCATTATAGGGAATGTTCCACATATTGTTTGGTTTCTAATTTTCTAATCTTTCTGGTTTCTAATTTACTTCTGTTGTGGTCAGATTACATACTTTTTTTGAATTCCTTTCAATGTTTTGAGACTTGTTTTGTGGAGCATATTATGGTATCTTGGCAAATATCTACATCTATTGGAAAATAATGTGTATTCCAGTATTTCTGTATGGAGTTTCTAATGACTATCATTTAGGTCAAATTGGTTGATAGTTTTATTCAAGGTTTCGATATACTTATTAGTTTTCTATTTTTTCTGTTTCCTACTGACTGAAAGAGAAAATTTGAAAAATCTAAAAATAAAAAAGTCATTGATTTGTTTATTCTGTCTTGAAGTCCTACCAGTTTTCCTTAAATATGTTTAGGTTCTGCTATTAAGTTCATAAACGTTTAAAATGGTTACATCTTCTTGATGAGATAACTTGTTTTGTTATAAAATGACCTGCCTTGTACCTAGCAGGTCATTTTGTAATATTTTTTGCTTTTAAATCTGCTTTATACAAAACTAATTCCAAATTTTTTGGGATCAGCATTAGCTTATGTAGTATTCCTTTAATTTACTTTTAACTTCTTTCTGTTATTATAGCAAAAGTGTGTTTTTCATAGATGGCATTAGCATATAATGTGAGATTTGATATGTGTAGGTTTTTGTCTAAACAAATTGTTATACTTTTCATTTGTCTAATTTATACTGTTAATTTTTTCTTCCTTATTTTTTAGTATATAGTTTTATATGTTTTAAAAAAATCTATGTTGACTGTAATTACAGCCCTAGGTTGTATTATTTTTGCAGTTGCTGTAATTTTGTAATACATGTATATTTTAAAAATTATTGTATTCTTCAAATGACTTTATAACATTTCAAATATAGTATGGGAAGCTTAAAATAGTGAACATTGTTTCTCCCTTTCAGGCTTTGATGCCACTGTTGTATTGCATTTTGCTTCTGTATATGTTATAAATCCTACACTACATGTATTTTTTATATGCTCATAATCTTTTAAAAATACAAATATGTAATATACAATTTCTCCATATAATTTACTTATAATTAACTTTCTAATGCTTTTTATTTCTGTTATCTCTTTTGGTAGATTCATAATTCTATGTAGTATCATTTTCTTTCTGCCTGAAGAAATTACTAATTGTGCATATTTATGTTATGTGTGCTTCAGTCTTTGAGCTATTGTATGATAGAAAATGGTTATTTTTACTATTGCTTTTGAAGTATATTTTCACTTGGTATAGAATTCTAGTATATTTTCACTGGGTATAGAATTCTTTCCTCTTAGTAATTTAAAGATATAGCTCCACTGTCTTTATGCTTATATTGTGTTTGAAAAGAAATCTGGTATTACTCTTACATTACTCCCTACATACAATTTGATTTTTCCCCCCACTGGCTGTGTTTAAGTTTTCTCTTTGTCACTGATTTCAGAAAATTGACTGTGATATGCTTTAATGTTGTTTTCTTCATTTATATAATTTTTGGCATTGGTTGAATTTCTTGAATTTGTGGGTTTATACTTTTGATCAAATTTGGAAAATTTTTGGCCAAATTGCATGTCATGGGGTTTAATGTACAGATAATTTTGGTACCCATGTAATCAGCATAATGTATCACCATGTACTACAGATAATTTTGCCACCCATGTAGTCACTCAAGTAATACCTTATAGGTAGCTTTCAATCCTCATCCTCCACTTACCGTCCACCCACAAGTAGGACCTAGTGTCTATTGTTCAATAAATTGTGTCTATCTGTATTTAATGTTTAGCTTTCACTTATAAGTGAGAAATGTGGTACTTGGTTTTCTGTTTCAACATTACTTTACTTAGGATAATCGCCTCTAACTCCATCCATGTTGCCACAAAAATACATGATCTCATTCTTTTTTTTAATGACTGGGTAGTATTCCATGATGTATATGTACCACATTTTCTTTATTCAGTCTTCTGTTGATGGGCTACCACCCTTTCCCTTGAATCCCTGAAGTCCATTATGTCATTCCTATGCATTGGCATCCTCATAGCTTAGCTCCCATTTGTGAGTGAGAACATATGATGTTTGATTTTCCATTTCTGTGTTACTTCACTTAGAATAATGGTCTATAATTCCATCTAGGTTACTGCAAATGCCATTATTTCATTCCTTTTTATAACTGAGTAGTATTTCATGGTGTGTGTGTGTGTGTATGTGTGTGTGTGTGTGTGTGTGTGTGTGTGTGTGTGTGTGTGTGTGTATACTGGTAGACAACCAGTAATAGGATTACTGGATCCATGGTAAATCTACTCTTAGTTCTTTCAGGACCCTCAACACTGATTTCCATAGTGTTTATACTAGTTTAAATTCCCACAAGCAGTGTAAAATTGTTCCTTCTTTACTACATCCATGCCAACATCTATTATTTTCTGATTTTTTTTTTTATTGTGGCCATTTTTGTAGCAGTAAGGTAGTATCATATTGTGGTTTACATTTGCATTTCCCTCATTATTAGTGATGGTGAGCATTTTTTTCATATATTTGTTAACCATTGTATATCGTCTTTTGAGAATTGTCTATTAATGTTCTTAGCCCACTTGTTTATGGGATTCTATGTTTTTTCCTTGTTGATTTGTTTGCATTCTTTATAGATTCTGGATATTAGTCTTTTGTCAGTTGTATAGATTGTGAAGATTTTCTCTTACACTGTGGGTTGTCTGCTGATTTTTGCTGTGCAGAAGCATTTTAGTTTAAGCCCCATATATTTATCTTTGGTTTTGTTGCATTTGCTTTGCAATTCTTGGTCGTGAAGTCTTTGCCTAAGTCAATTTCTAAAAGGCCCTCTAAAAGGGTTTTTTCTGTTGTTATCTTCTAGAATTTTTATGGTTTCTAGGTCTTAGATTTAAGTCTTTGATCCATCTGGAGTTGACTTTTGAATAAAGTGAGAGAGGAGGATCCAGTTTTATTCTTCTACATGTGGTTTGCCAGTTCTCCCAATACCGTTTGTTGAATGGGCTGTCCTTTCCCCACTTTATGTTTTCGTTTGCTTTGTTGAAGATCAGTTGTCTATATTTGCCTTTGGTGAATGCTGCCAGATTTGTTTTTCTCCTTTTAGGATAAAAGGCTTCCCTCTGGCCTACAGCAGATTCAGAGATTCAGAGCCCTTCAGAGTCCTTCAGAGTCCTTCAGAGTCCTTCAGAGTCCTTCAGGAGCCCATGCTTGGAATTGGAGAACCCAGGAACCCTCTTGGTGCTTTATGCCACTGAGGCTGAACTGGTGCTCAAGCTGCAACATAAAGTTTCCTTTACTTGTTCCTCTCCTTTCATTGACAAGTAGGAGTCTCTCCCCATGGCCATTAGAGCTGGGAATACCTGAAGCCAGTGTGGCCCTGGGTCTCACCCAAGACCTGCAGTGAGAACTGCCTGGATACCACTGATTCAAGGCCCAGTCGCCATTTATTTAGCAGATGATGAATTCTTCCAGGACTGGGTCTTTCCCTTCAAGGCCACAGGTTACTTTTTGGCCTTCCCTTCTGGCCCAGAAATGGTGACAAGGAGCTAGTACCTGGAATGGGGACCTCAGGACTCTGCCTGGTGCCCTATTCTACTCTGGCTAATCTGGTATTCAAGTTTCATGACAAAGTTCTCTTTGCTCTTTTATCTCCTCTAGCAGAGGGCCACTGTCTCTCCCAGAGCTGTGAGTTGTGCTGCCTAGAGTTGCAAGAGGGGTGGCATAAATACTTTCTTGGCCATCCCAGCTATTATCTCACTAGGTCAAATGCTCCCAAAGTTTACTAGATCTGAGCCCAGCACGACATGAGGACTTGCCCAGGAATTTGAGTCCTGGTGGCCTAGACTGCCTTTCAAGTTTATTTAGAGTCCTAGAGAACTTTAGCTCACATTACTGGAGCTACCCAGAACTCAGGTTCTGATCACTGGGATGGGTGATTTTCCTCTGGCTGGCACTGGTCTAAATGCTTCCTTCATGGTGTTGCCTTTACTTCTGCTGTATGTTGCTTTCTTATGTTATAAGGAAGCACTGAATTCTAATGAAAAATTCCATAATTACAGTGCTCACCCTTCTCCAAGCTCATATATTCTTCTACCATGCCATACAGTCACTGCTGGGGATTGGGGAGTGATGGTGTTGGCATTGAAGACTGTCTTTCCTACCCTCTTCAGTGACTCGTTCTTTGATACGATGTAAACCCAGGTACTGTGATTGCTCACCTGAATTTTGGTCCTTATAAGGGGGCTTTAGAACATAGTTGTTTTTGGATAGTTGTTCAATTTGGTATTTCTTCAGAAGGGATGATCTCTGGAGGCTTCTATACAATCATCTTGTTCCACCTCCTTCTAGAAGATCCAATCTTCTATTTAGTCCATTCAGTGAGTTACTTACTTTTGGTTTTGAATTATCATTTTTCAGGAGTTTTTTTTGTTCTCTTTAAACAACAACAACAAAACTCTTTAAATTTTTTTTATCTTACCTTATTGCAACCATATTTCCCTATATGTAGATTAACATGTAGTTAATTATTTTAAAGTAGATTACTACTAACTCAAACAACTAAGTTGTCTGTGGTTATGAATCTGTACGCTTATTTTTTTATTTTTAGGGGTCACATTTTTCTTTTAATCTGCATGTCTAGTAATTTGTTTGTATACTACATGTTTTGGGCATTAATTCTAGATACCTTAGATTTCTTTTTTTAATATTTCTCGGAAGAGTGTTGAATTTTGTTCTAGCAAACAATTAATTTCAAACAGATTAAATTTTGTCAGTTTGATCTTTAGGCCTTGTTGTAATTGGTTTATTTCAGTTTGTTCTTAGTTTTATAGAACAATCATGTAAACATGCATAACCTGATGCATGTTTTTCTCTTCTAAGTTATGGCTTATCTTGGACTTTGCTGAAGTCTTGAGGTTTTGTCCAAGCACCTCTAACTTCATAGAGCTTGCACTCTAAATTAGCTTCATCTCTACAATTGATGAAATTTTTACTTAACTTTTTCATTTCCCAGCTATTGTTTCTTGATGGATTTCTTGGAATATCATTTTGCATTCACTCCCAGTTTAGGATTCAACCACACTGTTTAAGTGTTGTGCATAAATATTTTGAAAAGTCTCCCTCTTGTCTTCTGCTAGGTTTTGAGTTTTTTTGATCTTGCTCCTCTAGCTCTTTCAATTTTGATGATGGGGTGTCAATTTTGGATCTCTCCACTCTTCTCATGTGGGCACTTAATGCTATATATTTTCCTCTAGAGACTGCTTTAAATGTGTCCCAGAGATTCTGGTATGTTGTATCTTCGTTCTCATTGGTTTCGAAGAACTTCTTTATTTCTGCCTTTATTTCATTGTTTATTCAGTCAGCATTCAAGAGGCAGTTGTTCAGTTTCCATGAAGCTCTGCGGTTCTGAGTTAGTTTCTGAATTCTGAGTTCTAACTTGATTGCACTATGGTCTGAGAGACTGTTTGTTATGATTTCCGTTGTTTTGCATTTGCTGAGGAGTGATTTACTTCCAATTATGTGGTCAGTTTTAGAGTAGGTGTGATGTGGTGCTGAGAAGAATGTATATTCTGTGGATTTGTGGTGGAGAGTTCTGTAAATGTCTATCAGGTTTGCTTGTTCCAGGTCTGAGTTCAAGCCCTGGATATCCTTGTTAATTTTCCAGGAAATTGTCTGGTTGATCTGTCTAATATTGACAGTGGAGTGTTAAAGTCTCCCACTATTACTGTGTGGGAGTCTAAGTCTCTTTGTAAGTCGTTAAGAACTTGCCTTATATATCTGGGTGCTCCTGTATTGGGTCCATATATATTTAGGATCGTTAGCTCTTCTTGTTGTATCGATCCTTTTACCATTATGTAATATCATTCTTTGTCTCTTTTGATATTTGTCGCTTTATCAGAGCAGAACTGAAGGAGATAGAGACACGAAAAACCCTTCAAATAATCAGTAAATCCAAGAGCTGGTTTTTTGAAAAGATCTACAAAATAGACAGACCACTAGCCAGATTGATAAAAAGGAAAAGAGAGAATAACCAAATAGATGCAATAAAAAAGGATAAAAGGGAAATTACCACAGATTCCACAGAAATTCAAACCATCATCAGAGAATATTACAAACAACTCTATGCACATAAACTAGTAAACCTGAAAGAAATGGATAAATTCCTGGATACTTTTGTCCTCCCAAGCCTAAACCAGGAGGAAGTCAAAACTATGAATAGACCAATAACAAGGTCTGAAGTTGAGGCAGCAATTAAGAGCCTACCACACAAAAAAAGCCCAGGTCTAGATGGGTTCACAGCCAAATTCTACCAGGCACACAAAGAGGAACTGTTACCATTCCTTCTGAAACTATTTCAAATAATTCAAAAACACGGAATCCTTCCCAAATCATTTTATGAGACCAACATCATCCTGATACCAAAACCCGGCAGAGACTCAACAAGAAAAGAAAACTTCAGGCCAATATCCATGACGAACATAGATGCAAAAATCTTCAATAAAATACTGGCAAGCAGATTGCAACAGCACATCAAACAGCTTATCCACCATGATCAAGTAGGATTCATCCCAGGGATGCAAGGCTGGTTCAACATACGCAAATTTATAAACGTGATTCACGACATAAACAGAACCAAAAACAAAAACCACATGATTATCTCAATTGACGCAGAGAAGGCCTTTGACAAAATTAAACAGCGCTTTATGCAAAAACCCTCAATAAACTCAGTATTGATGGAACATATCTCAAAATAATAAAAGCTATTTATGACAAACCAACAGCCAATATCATACTGAATGGGCAAAAACTGGAAGCATTCCCTTTGAAATCTGGCATTGGACAAGGATGCCCTCTCTCACCACTTCTATTCAATATAGTACTGGAAGTCCTAGCCAGAGCAATCAGGCAAGAAAAAGAAATGAAGGGTATTCAAATAGGAAAGGAGGAAGTCAAATTGTCTCTATTTGCAGACGACATGATTGTATATCTAGAATACCCCATCGTCTCAGTCCAAAAACTCCTGAAACTAATAAGCAACTTCAGCAAAGTCTCAGGATACAAAATCAATGTACAAAAATCACAAGCATTCCTATACACCAATAACAGACTGAAAGAGAGCCAAATCAAGAATGAACTGTCACTCACAATTGCTGCAAAGAGAATAAAATACCTAGGAATACAACTAACAAGGAACATAAAGGACCTCTTCAAGGAGAACTACAAACTACTGCTCAATGAAATGAGAGGACACAAACAGATGGAGAAACATACGATGTTCATGGTTAAGATGAATCAATATCGTGAAAATGGCCATACTGCCCAAAGTAATTTACAGACTCAACGCTATCCCCATCAAGCTACCAATGACCTTCTTCACAGAACTGGAAAAAACCACCTTAAACTTCATGTGGAACCAAAAGAGAGCCCACATGGCCAAGTCAATTCTAAGCCAAAAGAACACAGCAGGAGGCATCACACTACCAGACTTCAAACTATACTACAAGGCTACGGTAATCAAAACAGCATGGTACTGGTACCAAAACAGAGATATAGACCAATGGAACAGAACAGAGGCATCGGAGGCAACACAACGTACCTACTACCATACAATCTTTGATAAACCTGACAAAAACAAGCAATGGGGAAAGGATTTTCTGTTTAATAAATGGTGTTGGGAAAACTGGCTAGCCATGTACAGAAAGCAGAAACTGGACCCCTTCCTGACACCTTACAGTAAAATTAACTCCAGATGGATTGAAGACTTAAACATAAGACCTGGCACCATAAAAACCCTAGAAGAAAATCTAGGCAAAACCATTCAGGACGTAGGAGTAGGCAAGGACTTTATGACCAAAACACCAAAAGCATTGGCAACAAATGCCAAAATAGACAAATGGGACCTAGTCAAACTCCACAGCTTCTGCATAGCAAAAGAAACAGTCATTAGAGTGAATCAGCAACCAACAGAATGGGAAAAAATTTTTGCAGTTTACCCATCTGACAAAGGGCTGATATCCAGAATTTACAAAGAACTAAAACAGATTTACAAGAAAAAAACAAGCCCATTCAAAAATGGGCAAAGGATATGAACAGACACTTTACAAAATAAGACATACATGAGGCCAACAAACATATGAAAAATACTCATCCTCACTGGTCATTAGAGAAATGCAAATCAAATCTACATTGAGATACCATCTCACGCCAGTTAGAATGGCGATCATAAAAAAATCTGGAGACAACAGATGCTGGAGAGGATGTGGAGAAATAGGAACACTTTTACACTGATGGTGGGAGTGTAAATTAGTTCAACCATTGTGGAAGACAGTGTGGCGATTCCTCAGGGACCTAGAAATAGAAATTCCATTTTACCCAGCAATCTCATTACTGGGTATATATCCAAAGGACTATAAATCATTCTATTATAAGGACACATGCACACGAACGTTCATTGCAGCACTGTTTACAATAGCTAAGACCTGGAACCAACCCAAATGCCCATCGATGATAGACTGGACTGGGAAAATGTGGCACATATACACCATGGAATATTATGCAGCAATCAAAAACGATGAGTTCATGTCTTTGTAGGGACATGGATGAATCTGGAGAACATCATTCTCAGCAAACTGACACAAGAACAGAAAATGAAATACCGCATGTTCTCACTCATAGGCGGGTGATGAATGGTGAGAACACATGGACACAAGGAGGGGAGCACTACACACTGGGGTCTATTGGAGGAATGGGGGAGGGACAGCAGCGGGGGGAGCTAGGGAGGGATAGCAAGCAGAGAAATGCCAGATGTGGGTGAAGGGGAGGAAGACAGCAAATCACACTACCGTGTGTGTACCTATGCAACTATCTTGTATGTCCTGCACATGTACCCCAAAACCTAAAATGTAATAAAAAGGAAAAAAAAAAAGAAAGAAAAGTCTCCTTCTGTGCTTTTGTTTGAAAACAGCGCTATTAATTTCCTGTGCTCTGGCAGCCTCATATTCCAGTGTGTTACCCTTCCTGACAGTATGCCATACATATTTCACTGGAACTATTTCCACCAAACACTATATGCACTAGATAATTACTTCCATGAAAAGATTCATAAATATAAAGTTTACCTGATTTGCTTCCCTTTTCTCAAACATTGTTTGTCACCAAGCATCTGTCTAGCTTTGGTTGCTCATTAATGTCTTCAAGTATATATATTATAGTACTTATAGTTTATAATTGTTGCTGGCAAAGAATTATCCTGATAAAGCTATTTTGCAATTATCAGAAATGAAACTCTCAAAATTCAATTTTTATTTTAGGTTTTTTAATCTTATGAAATAATACTGTTATTATTTTAAAAGTAGCATAAAAATAAGTGAATCTTCAAAGATGTAACTTTATTTTAAGCAAATACTTAGTGAAAGATAATATTAAAAATCAGGATGAAATTATAATCATAAGAAATTTATGATATTAATACTATACTTAGCATTTTTCTTCAATGCCTTAACTTAACAAATGTATGTATTACTTAATTTGGTTCTTTCTATAACCTTGCAGGTTATATATTAATAGCTCTAGTTTACAGACAATGAAAGGAGGACCATAAAATAAATCAACTTGTCCAAGATCACTTTGAGGTTGCAGAACCGTGATATCAAGTTGTGTTTCACAATTCCAAATCCTATTTGTAGGCTCTAATATTAAGGACTATAATAATGTATCATATACTGGGTTTTATTAACTTTATTTAAAGCAAAATAAGAATATGTGTTAAGGCAAAGACACAGAGGATATATTGAGTTAAAAATGAGTATATAAGAAGGGGAGTTTTATGTTACTTATGAGTTCTCATTTTCTCACATTACAAACAGGAAACACCATTTAGTTATAAAGAAGTGCTACTCCCACCTAAATTTTGATTTTTGAGTGACATTTTTTTTACTTTGTAATACCAAGTATGAAGATATTGGAAACACTTATTAAACCTCTTGTTTTTTTCTCTTCCCAAGAATTATAAAGCCTTAAAATCTTTTCAACCTCGGAGGATGTCTTTTGTCCCTATGGTTTGTCTGTCTACTTGAGTCCTTTTATACATTTCTTTTCTTTATGAAGGCAACATGAACCAGTGAGATCACAGAATCTTAGAAAATTACATTGTATTTTAGCCCTTCCATCAACACACTCCATACACATACCCTGCATATCCATGCTGTATTCTAGGGAGTCGAGTGCTTTTTACATAGTTGTGTACCAGTTCATTGGTCTTTCAGAATCTTTAGAGAATCTGTGATATAAAACTTTACTTTTCTCTCTTTTTTTTTTTTGAGAGTGTCTTCTTCTGCTCTCCAGGCTTGAGTGCAGTGATGGGATCTCAGCTCATGGCTGCCTCAACCTGCTGGGCTCAAGTGATTCTCCCACCTCCACCTCCTGAGTAGCTGGGACTAGAGCTATATGCCTCCATGCCTGTATAATTTTTTTCATTTCTTTGTAATTGGAAAAATTCCTTCCATTTCTAACTCTTTCCATATTCTTATCTTGCTTTAAATAAAGTTAATAACCCAGTATATAGTACCTTATTATAGTCCTTAATATTAGAGCTTACAGATAGGATTTGGAATTATGAAACACAACTAGATGTCATGGTTCTGCAGTCTCAAAGTGAAATTAGTAAGTTTCCATTAATTTTTTTGTGGAGATGGGATCTTGCTGTGTTATCCAGGATGGTCTCAAACTCTTGAACTGAAGCTATCCTCCTGCCCTCAACCTTCTGAATTGCTGGGATTACATGTGTGAGCCACTGCACGTGGACTATTTTCAAAATAATTCTAAGAAATTATGTGACTCATATCTTAAATAGATTTACAAAAAAAAGTAACAATTGTATTCTATTTGTTATGTTTTCTAGTTATAAAAATTACATTCTCATAAAATGCAATACTAACAATAGTGTTATTGTCATTTTAAATGAATTAACACAATATTTTGTAAATTATCACTTTTAATTACTAATATTGTAAGTATTTATAGACATAATTGCTATTACAAAAGCTCATTTGAGCTTCCATTTTACATCCATTTTAAGAATGTAAAGAGGTATCTGAGACCAAATATTTAAGAATCCCTGCTCTAAACACTTTAAACATGAGAATCTGCTTCCTTAAGCAGATTTTATTTTTTCTCCTAACAGATATCCAAGAAAACACGCTGAGATAGAAAAAAATATCTGTAGAGACACATAAGATCATATAAACAGTAGACACACAGATATGTTATTGCATATATATTTAAAAGCCATTGCAAAACAAAACCAATTTATCAATGTTAAAAACTTCTCCTGCAGATAATGTTTCATCTCAATTACCTTCTTTAGTAATTCAGATATTATTACTGCAGCACTGAGATCTACTGAGGCAGAGTCTCCCATAAATTATGTTTTACAGAGGTTAGCACTGCTCAGATTTTTTACTAGTCCTTAATGGCTTGAAATTTATTAGATGTTGTATTTCCCCTTTCCCTAGTTTTGTTTTCACATGGCGCAGAAAAAGTGTGACTTTTACATATATTCACGAATGAACAAATTATTTTTAGCATATGAAAGCATATATTTTGAGCCTACAGTTGCACCCATCTTCTTAGATGATATTCTAAAGGCCTCACTTTTCAACTGCTTTTTTGTTATCTATGTGAAGAAAGATGCTTATTGTCTTCTGGCTGTGGTAGGAAGAATAATACTTCTCTTTGCCAAAGTTGTCCACCTTCCAATCCCTGAAACCTGTGAATATGTTTCTTTATATGACAAAATAGACTTTACAAATATGATTAAGATTAAAAGCCACAAGATAGCAAAATTAGCCTAGACTATCCAGGTGGGCACAGTGCCATTACCCGATTGATTAAAAGCAGAAAATTTTCTCACCTATGGTTAGAGAAGAGACTGTGATGACAGACACAAAGTCAGAGAACTGCTATGCTTCTGACTTTGAAGATGGAGGAAGGGATCCATGAATCAAGGGATGTGGTATCTGGAATTCTCTAGGAGTTACATAAGGTGGGGACACAAATTCTTCCTTAGAGCCTCCTGAAGGAATGCAGCCTGGCTGATGCCTTGATTTTAGTGTATGGAGGCACATGACAGACTTCTGGTTTAAGAACTGTAAGATAATACATTTGTGTGATTTTTAAGCCGCTAAAGTTGTGATAATTTATGTCAACAGTAGAAAACTAATTTACTTGCTCAAGATTTTCAAAGACAATATTAAATCAGACATGTTAAGAGACCTGTGAATTTACTATTTTCATTTGAAAATATAAAAGATGAATATATATGATGCCATAGATGCTTAATAAAAATCTTGTTATGTTGAAAAGAGATCATTTGTTGAGCCATTCAATGCTTTACCTTGTGCAAATTCCAGAAATAATTCTAAAATGATTACTTAGAATATTTACTAAGAAGTCCTAAGGCACATGCATTTCTATTTAATAATATACTAAAAGTACATATATGCTTTACATTAATGAACTTTGTCATCACAGTGTACAAGTAAAACTGGATAATCTCTGCAGGAGGAATTTTAATTCCAGCATGAGGGGTCTAATTTAGATTAGTTTAGTTTTATTTGGATAAAAAAAAATGAAAGAATAAAAAGGTATTGGGAATTTCAAATTTGATTATTTCATTGATACTTTACCGTAGTGTATCTGAAGCTTAACTTATCATTTTTATATCCCAAAGACAGGCTTTGGCTTGTTGCAAATATAACCCTTTCATCTAAAACTTAGATTCTACATAGATGTAATGCTTCTAACATCTTATCATATAATTAGGAACAATAACATCTTGCTACTTTAAAGTGTTAAAGCAGTAGAAAATGCTTTATGAATGTAGCTAGCTTAGACTGCAGGGCTATTAAATTAACCTGTTTCATTGTTAATATACAGAAATTTATAATTGTGTTATTTAACTTTCGTGGTTTCAATTTTGTGCAATGAAAATATGTAAAATATGCAAGTTTAACAACATTTTAAATGTTACATTAAAATACAACAAAATTGAAAGGATATTTTAAAATAAAGAAGTAAGAATTATGGTGAAAGGAGAACAATAAATTTTTCATTCAGAGTCAAACTTATACATGCAAATTCTAAATGTGTCTTATGATCATAGGCATTTATGAATAATTAATAGAGCATATTATATTTTATTACAAGTCAAATCAAGGTCACAAAGAAAAGCTGGCTTATTTCTCTTCAAATGTTTATTTTATTTCATCCCATAACTTTGGTACATGAGGAGAAACTGTCCATTGTTTCTTTCCGTATTGAATCTTTATCTCTCCTTGACCACTTACTTGAATAGTACAACACTTATCCATGTTCACAAACATTTTATGGGAATCATATATTAATTGAGATCTCAATGTATTGTTTAAGGATAGACAGCTTAGAAAATATATTTTAAAAGCGTATCAGTTTAGAAGTGGAAGATGGTACAATACAGATGAAATGTTGAAAAGAAAATCATTTACTAATGGGGCACAAAAGAATTCATCACTTAAATTCTTACATGACACTTTGGATTGATATAAGTGACTCTTTCATTAAAACTTTAAATTTTGAATAATTTTGAAGTCCATTGACAAAAATATATAACATCCTCTGATCATCTCCATTAAATATACAGTAATATATCAAAAATAGGCAACATGGGAAGTGATCTTCTAAATTGATCTGTCATTTATATTTTTAAGAAAAGATGATGGGAAGGTTTCTATCTAACATATTTACTGCAATTTTCAGTGAAGAATGTGGTGGCAATATTTATGGTGCAGTTACATGCAATAAATCATTTTATGTCAGGGGAATTCTACATGGTTAAGCTAGAAGAATTTAAAAATAGAGTTGTATTTCATAGTTGTCACTAAAACCTTACTTTTATAATATTAAATGTATGCCCTAATATTAGGAGCAATAAGTGTATTTGTCAAGGGAACTCTAAACATGCATATTCAAAGAGAAATAAATACTATCAACAACTCATATATTAGGTCAATACTATGTGGTGGTTTTATTTTTCAGAACCACTTTAAATATTTTCTCTTCCCTGCACTTTACCAATACTTGCAGTAGATGCTACAACTTTGAAGGTCACTTCCATGTGTTTAAAAATAGTTTCAGGTATTAAAAAGTCTAGTCTGGTCTAATATACAGACTCAAATTTCTTGCCTATGTAGTTCTTTACCCCTGGCTCTGCCAGAGCTTTCTGATCAGCAGAGGATGATTTTTCCTTCTTACTCATTTTTTTCATTGCTTTTTTTTTCTCTAAAGTTGGCAATAAATTTTTTTTTTTTTAAATTTTTATTGCATTATAGGTTTTGGGGTACATGTGCAGAACGTGCAAGATAGTTGCATAGGTACACACATGGCAGTGTGTTTTGATGCCTTCCTCCCCTTCACCCACACTTGGCATTCATCCCCAGGCTATCCCCCCCAGACCCCCCACTGTCCCTCCCCCATTTCCCCCAACAGTCCCCAGTGTATAGTAGACCGCCTCTCTGTGTCCATGTGTTCTCATTTTTCTCACCCACCTATGAGTGAGTATATGCAGTATTTCTTTTTCTGTTCTTGTGTCAGTTTGCTGAGAATGATGTTCTCCAGATTCATCCATGTCCTTACAAAGGACACAAACTCATCATTTTTGATTGCTGCATAATATTCCATGGTGCATATGTGCCACATTTTCCCAGTCCAGTCTGTCATTGATGGGCATTTGGGTTGGTTTCAGGTCTTTGCTATTGTAAACAGTGCTGCAATGAACATTCGTGTGCATGTGTCCTTATAGTAGAACGATTTATAGTCTTTTGGATAGATACCCAGTAATGGGATTGCTGGGTCAAATGGAATTTCTATTTCTAGGTCCCTGAGGAATCGCCACACTGTCTTCCACAATGGTTGAACTAATTTACACTCCCACCAACAGTTTAAGAGTGTTCCTATTTCTCCACATCCTCTCCAGCATCTGCTGTCTCCAGATTTTTTAATGATCACCATTCTAACTGGTGTGAGATGATATCTCAATGTGGTTTTGATTTGCATCTCTCTAATGACCAATGATGATGAGCACTTTTTCATATGTTTGTTGGCCTCATGTATGTCTTCTTTTGTAAAGTTCCTGTTCATATCCTTTGCCCATTTTTGAATGGGCTTGTTTGTTTTTTTCCTGTAAATCTGTTTTAGTTCTTTGTAAATTCTGGATATCAGCCCTTTGTCAGATGGGTAAACTGCAAAGATATTTTTCCCATTCTGATGGTTGCCGATTCACTCTAGTGACTGTTTTCTTTTGCCGTGCAGAAGCTGTGGAGTTTGATTAGGTCCCATTTGTCTATTTTGGCTTTTGTTGCCAATGCTTTTGGTGTTTTGTTCATGAAGTCCTTGCCTACTCCTATGTCCTGAACGGTTTTGCCTAGATTTTCTTCTAAGGTTTTTATGGTGTCAGGTCTTACGTTTAAGTCTTTAATCCATCTGGAGTTAATTTTAGTGTAAGGTGTCAGAAAGGGGTCCAGTTTCTGCTTTGTTAATGGTAAAGAGACATAGCCTACTTTATGTAGCCAAAGTTTTTTGTCCCATATTCTGCCATATCTAGTATCTAGCTATTGTATCTTTCTCTCTTATGGGGAATATGTAACTTTTCTTTTCTGGGAATCTCTCATTGGAGACTTTTATACTCTGCTTATACCCTATATACCTTCACCACATCTCCACTTTCTGCCATTAGTCTACTGAATTTCTTCACATCTTCAGATAAAATCTTAGATGAGATATTTTTCATGTATTTAAACGTCCCCTTGGCCTATAGAAAGTGTGTCCCCTTACCCTAACCGTACTTTCAATGGAAGTGTGCAACTTCCTCTCATTACATCTCCCAGCTCTCATCTTGTGCTTACAGAGAATGACCTAGCCCGCTCTTACTCTTAGTGGTGTCAGTACCATCTTTCTATTAGTTCATTTTTGCATTGCTATAAAAAATACCTCAGACTAGGTAATTTATTAAGTAAAGATATTTGATTGGCTCTTGGTTCTGCAGGCTGTACAGGAAACATAGCTTTTAATGTTACTAATGAAATCAAGGCAGCTACTCATTAAAGAACATTGACAGTTCTTAAATTAGGATGCAGTACATATAGGTGTCCTTTACCTATAAAAGCTGGTGTATAGAAGCACAGTAATGATTTTTTAATGCAAATATTATCATATTACTAAGAATTTGGAGGGAGAATATAAAAATTAGTATTATTATATTAATATTTTAATCTAAATACCTAAGTAAATCTCAGAGTATTATATTTTTACTTATATGCAAGAAAAAACTTGAGAAATATATGCTAAATGACTATATTGTAGAGTGTAGCAACTCAAAAATCAATAACTTATGATGGCCAGACCCTTGCAATTTAATTGAGTCATATAATTGCTTGTAAGTGAAGATAACATCAAATATGCTGCTTATTAGTATAACTGTAAATGAAATGCTGATTCAAAATGAAATTGACGGTAATAAGATGTAAAATACAAACTGTCATTAAAACAGTCAAGAAAAATTTAATTTTAATTTCAGCCTTTTAATTTACTTTCAATTTAATTATTTTGGGGAATATTAATCTTAGAACTTTCAGGCTATCATAATATAGTGTCTCTTATGTCCAAAAGTATTTAAATTAATTTGTAAATAAACATTGCTAATAAACAATTATTTGTACAAATTTGTAAAATTGCATTATATATACAAAAGAAAGTTTCTGATTAAATTAGAATCAACCCCAATCCAAGTTGTTAAAATTTATACAGTGTACAATTCAGTTCAGATTTTCTACACACACACACACACACACATACACACTCTCTCTCTCTCTCTTTCTCTCTCTCTCTCAACTTTAGTTATATCCCAAAATGTGTGGAAGTATAATCTATGCCTGCTTTTGTACTACAACAAAAGAACTAAGTGCTTCGACTTGTGATAGTATTGCGTGAAAAGCAAAAAATACTTACTATCTGGCCCTTTACAGTAAAAGATTTTTGGCTTTTGATTCAGCCTATTTGAATGAAAGTAGGTGGTGGTTAGGTCTATAGAAAAGTAAAATAGAGGCCGGGCGCAGTGGCTCAAACCTGTAATCCCAGCACTTTGGGAGGCCGAGGCAGGTGGATCACGAGGTCAAGAGATCGAGACCAACTTGGTCAACATGGTGAAACTCCGTCTCTACTAAAAAAATACAAAAAATTAGCTGGGCATGGTGGTGCATGCCTGTAATCCCAGTTACTCAGGAGGCTGAGGCAGGAGAATTGCCTGAACCCAGGAGGCAGAGGTTGCAGTGAGCCGAGATCGCGCCATTGCACTCCAGCCTGGGTAACAAAAGTGAAACTCCGTCTCAAAAAAAAAAAAAAAAAAAAAAAAGAAAGAAAGAAAAGTAAAATAGAACATCTGTTCTGCCAGTCAAATCTAGTTATATTTAGTGCAAATTATTTAATTTGATCCTTGTTTAGGTAAAGAAAACTTCAGAAGGAAATAGTCTACTCTAGTCTTCCCTTATATATTCGCTTTGGTTTCTAAAATTTCACGTAAACTACTTAATTCAAGATGTTTAACACCGCAATTATTTGCTTGGGGGACTTCAGAAAAGAATGGAGTATTGGTATCATTTGTCTGCCCACCTCCCGGGATAATCTCCTGGCCCAGAACCCATCCATTCCTTACATGGTGAACAATAGGTGTGGAAATAGTAACACCCTAGGATCACAGCCCCTCTACTGCTGGTTCCCCAACTACAGTAGCTAGTTCAAGGAGGAGTGCAAGTACTTAAAGAGTCTGAACATATTATTTATACAAACAAATGTAAGTTAAAACAGTCTAAGGGCATGCGAAGTGCACCAAATGCAATTACTCAGTTAATAAAATACCTTTTTCATATTTTTTTCATTAGTGAATTTGACTTTTTTATTAGACTAATTCTGCCTCCACCTGTGAGAAATCTGAATTTAGTCAATTCAGTTGCCCAGTCTTCAACATAGAGGCTCACAAAGTACCCAAGAATGGAAACAGATTGTCATCATCAAGCTACCCAAGCATCCTCTAGATATTAGGATTTTTTTTTCATTAATGTAACAGGTAGTCTGAATATATTGCTGATGTTTTTCTTTTTTCCTGATCACAAACATTTTTCCTAGATGTATCTTAATACATTTTGGTTACACAGGATATACGCCCATGCTCCCTGTTCAATGGGAGATCGATCTCAGGTCTATGAGTGTAGATACCTCTATAGCCCTCTCAGCTATATAATGACCACACAATGTGAAACATGGACTAACGAGACAAGACTCCACCCAAAAAGCAAGGTAGAGACAACTTTCACTTTTAGATTCTACCCAAATATCTATGAGGTTTTTTATCAATCCTGCCCCCACCACCCCCAACCTTTTTCTTTTTGAGACGGAGTTTCACTCTTGGCACCTAGGCTGGAGTGCAATGGCATGATCTCGGCTCACTGCAGTCTCTGCCTCGTGTACTCAAGTAATTCTCCCACCTTAGTCTCCTGAGTAGCTGGGATTACAGGCACTCACCACCATGTCCAGCTAATTTGTGTGTGTGTGTGTGTGTGTGTGTGTGTGTGTGTGTGTGTGTGTTTTAGTAGAGATGAGGTTTCATCATGTTCGCCAGCCTGGTCTTTAAGTCCTGACCTCAGGTTATTCACCTGCCTTGGCCTCCCCAAGTGCTGAGATTACGGGCATGAGCCATTCTGCCTGACCTCATTTCCTCTTTTATGTGAGCCCCAACTCTGAGGATACAGAAGAGTCTCTTATAGACGGATAAGTTCCAGCATCTAACATTCTGTGTTCCTTTTTGTTATATCTATCTTTATTAAGTAGGTCAGGAAACTATTATTTTCTCTAGAATGAGGAAACTATGCCTGATAACCATGGCTGTTATAAACTGATGGGTGACCTTCAATATCCATTTTCCCTTTTCCTTTATTATGTAATTCTTAAAATTTTAATTGGGCAACTTGCCAGCATAAAAAAAATGCCAGCTATATTTCTTAGCCTCCTTTGAAGTTAGATATGGCCATGTTACCAAGGTGTGGCCAAATACATAAGGATGTATGTGATATTAACAACTTCTAGGTTGTGCCTAAATGGAATGGCTTGCCCTTAATAAGGTGTAATTTTTAGAAAGATAAAATATTATGGCACTGAAGCAAATAGAAAAAGTATGTGTCAAAAATATTATTTAACATAATAATTAATGAGGGAACAAGCAAGATGCTGTGACAGGTTAAAAAGCCATCTGAAAATCAAGAATATTATAGGCAATTTAACAAAAAAATGTCAAAATAAGTTTTATATGAGTTACATATAAAACAGAATAGTGGCTAACAGGGTCATAAAATAAACAGAGTAGCAAGCAACTTCACTAAGACTGAGACGTAATTAATAGCAGTGAGGTTAACTAAGTACATTCTCCAGTGCTTGTGTGGACTTTCCTTCCCTATGACATTGAAAAGATTTGTCATTAATTTTTTTTCTTTATTCCTAAGTTTCAGGAGATTTTTCTGTCACATTCCAAGGTTTTTTTCACGAAATGTTAATTATGCCAGGAGCTGAAGCAAACATCCTAATTCTAAAGATATGTCTTAAAAATGAAAAGGAAACATGAAAGATGAAAAAAGACCTAGGTCTTTCTTGAGAAGACTCTAGAATTTTATATAGATAGGGCAGCTGTCTTGATAAAATGTTCTGAGTTCTTTATAGCCAAGTCTTTATCCTAACTAATATAATTTTTTACCAAAAGTTGGTCACTAAAATGAAAACCTTTTTTTTTTAACAGTTGACTATAACGCAGCAAGGAAGTATATATTATGTACTAGAAAACTGGTGCATCCTGTTAATCCATAGCAAGGTATAACTACTCCTTGCAGTATATTGGAATCCAGTCCACAGGCTGACTGAATTTACAAGTACCTTCAGAATTAATATTGATTTGTTTCAGTTTCTTCTCTCACCAAAGACCTATAAGTGGGAAAAGAAATCAAGCCATAGTTGCATACCTTGAAATCAGAGAAGGAGTACAGCTTTACTAAGGGAGACTCTGCTGCCTGTAGCCTGCCCTGTAGATTGAGGGATAAATCCATAATTGGAAGCCTTTCAGAGGTGAAAACAATGTGATTCTGTGCCTTCAAATTAAAACAGTGACATCAGGAAGCTTGAAAGAGTGAAGACTGATTACGTCCAAGCCTCGTTGCTTGACTAGACCACAACCTCAGATTGTTATTTGAGAATGGCATACATTTTACCTTGTTTATACCACACTGTGTTTTGGGATATCTTTTTAAAGATAATCCTAAACCTGCTTAAACAATACCAACATTATTTCAAATATAGTGTGTATTCCTTTAGTCCTTCAGGTTCTTGACTTTTTATATTCAAAAGTTTGGACTCCCCAAAATCAAAAACTTTGATTCCCTAGAGAAAAAGATCCTTTAGTTTTGCTGTCTTCCTCAGGAAATGAATGCTGCTGATTCTTTGAAGAAAGAGAAAAGAGCTTTAGGAAACTGTATGTTCACATGTGCATGTCTGTATCAAGAAATAGCCCAGATATTATTCTGCCATAGCAAAAAGGCTTTTCATCCTGTTTACTTCAATTCTGAGAGCAATGTACATTATTGTTTTATCCCTCTCCCTCAAGAATGCTATATCATAAATGTAACATTACTTTTAACTGATTTATTTGCTTTTAAGATATTCCAAGCATATACTCTGTTGGTTTAGTTACTCTGAAATTTTATTACATTGCTCTGTCATTTCAAATTCTCATTCTTTGCAAAATGATTTCAAATCTTTTTCAATATCTTTAAAAATCCCAAACACTCACTCTTTTTTCATGTGTACCTCATGGAGAAAATTCAAGGCTATTAGTTGTAACACTGCCAAATCCTCAATATCACATTTATAACCCAACCATCTTTCACACATCTCTAACATCATCCACTCTTTTTAGATTGGTTTCATTAGTGGAGGTATGGCTTCCCTTAGCTAAAGCACAGTAATCTCCTGTGCATTAAATTCTTTTTAAAGTGGGAATTTCCTTGCACATTTTTTTCGGGGCATTATCAGTTATTTCTTCTTTCTTCTCTATATTCACCAGTTATTTTTAGCTGGATTAATTCTATGACTATTTAAACATGACTGAAAAAACTTTCCTCTGTTAAGGCCGTGTCTTCCTCCACCACTTATCTCTTGTTTTTCATCCACTGAGTAACTTCATAAAACATTTTTGTATGTGTGTGTGTGTGAAACCACAGAATTAATTTGTTCACTTGTCACACACTTGTCATGATCCGTATGTTTTAAAACAGGGGTTCCATGTTAAAGCTAATGCATACCTTCAGTCTTCATCTTCCTTTTTTATTTCTGAAACACTCCCATTGGCTTGTGTGATTGTGTTTTCTCTTGTTATTTTTCTCTGGGCATTGCTTCTTTTTATTCCCCTTTCCTGGTTTCTCTTCGTTTCCAGGGACATGGAATAGGGGTTTCCTCAAAGCTCTGATAGTCTTTCTCAAAGCTCTGATTCTCTTTCCTCAAAGCTCTGATTCTCTCTCTTTACTGATTCTATATGGCATTATGTATCACCATGGTCTAAATTCTGCTATGAATGTTAATTGATTGCCCAGAGCTCTCTTCTAGCTTATGTCCAACTGTTATCCCTAAGACAACAACTAGGTGGCCTTATAGACACCTGGAATTTGACATGTTTAAGATTAAATATATAATGTTTCTTAATAATACCTCTTACCACATCTTATCAACTTTAACTTAAGTATCTTTCAAATATTTCAGCTTCTATCCATCTGCATTGCTACTGCCTTAATCTAAGCCACAATCATCCTTCACCTAATCGAGAGCAGTAAACCCTTGGTAACTTTTCCCTCAGACATGCTGAAGACCCCTGGAATTTGAGTTCTGCAGTAAAGGTATATTGTAAAAAACACACATCTAGTGATGTGTCTTGGCCTAAACATTTAGATGAGTTACCTTTACACACGGGATACAGACTAAACTCTAAACATGTCCTATAGTCTGGCATGGAGGGGTCCCAGCACTTTCTCTGGGCCCATGATACCCTTTGATGTCTGTTCAGTTATCATCAGCTTCTTTTAGTTCTTCAACTGTGCCATGCTTTATTCTACCACACAGTCTTTTCATGTGTTCTCCTTCTCTAGGTTTTTCTACAACTCCTTGCACAGAAATCCCCTAAACATTTTTTCTATGATATTTCCCAGGGTTTTTAGTCTTTCTATGACCAATGTTTACTCATTCAAGTCCAGTTGAGCTACTGTAGTGCGGATAAACTTGCATATGACCTGGTTCCTTCCCACTGGAGTTTACATTCTGCTTCAGATAGATTAAGTAAAATACAAAAATTAAAATATAGTACCCATATTTCAATACAATTATATTTAAAAAGAACACATGCACTAACAACTTCTGTATATGAAGGATTGTAAGAGGTCTTGTCCTGTGTTTTGTACTACAGAAGCTCTCAGTTCATTATAGTTAACAGTCCCGGTGTGTGGACTCACACCTCTAATCTTCACACCTGTAATCACAGCCCTTTGTGCAGCCAAGGTGGGAGGTTGACTTGAGCTCAGGGGCTTCAGACCAGCCAGAGCAGTATGAAAAGACCATATGTCTACAAAAAATAAAAATTAGTCAGGTGTGGTGATGCAGGCCTTTAGTTCCAGCTACTTGGGAAGCTAGGGTGAGAGAATTACTTGAACCTGGAGATTGAAGTTGCAGTAAACTGTGATCATGACACTGCACTCCAGCCTTGGTAACAGAGTAAGCCACTGTCTCAAACAAACAAATAAATTATTATAGTTAACATTATATTATATAAACTGTACAGAAAGAAACTTATTTTTATAGAAAAATGGTACAGAAAACTATAATAGTTTATATATTATAATGAGGGATATAGCTTGGCAATAAAAGAGAATAAATACTATGGGTTTAGTTCTGGTAAAAAAATATAAAGTGCTTTAATGGAAAAGGGCTTTAACTGGGACTTTACCATTTAAGAATGGTGGGTAGAATTTGGTTATATAAAAATAGATGGGAAATAAAAGAGAATAAATACTATGAGTTTAGTTCTGGGCAAAAAAAATATAAAGTGCTTTAATGGAAAAGGGCTTTAACTGGGACTTTACCATTTAAGAATGGTGGGTAGAATTTGGATATATAAACTTGTTTCTAACATAAACAAATAATATTTATAAAGAGACAAAGATAAAAAGTCCAGTCTTTTTAAAGATACCGAAGGTGGTCATTGATTATTGCCAAAGATTCATGTAAATTAGATACACAATAAGAATGAACAGTTAAATTTGGGTCATATTTCTGAATTTCTTAGTACATTATTAAAGAGAAGGTAGTTCTAGCTTCTCTCACAAATACAAAATATGTGTCTGTAAAAATTATTTATATTTTAATGACCCTGTTAGTTTACAATCATACAAAAGAGGCAACATGGGAGATAGAACAGATTTACCTAAATTATGTTTTTATGACATTCTGTACCCTATTCATGTTATGTGTATTACATTAAACTACCTATTTTAATAACATAAGTCATGGTTCATTATCCCAGACTGTCATATACTAAACACTTAGAAAATATTTAATTAATAAATAAATATATATCTGGATTTGGAGTATAAAGTGGATTACAATATGGGTTTTGAATCTTATAAGTAAGCTTAAATTAAAACAAGTCAGTGTTAAGTGAAAATTTGGGAGTATCAGATAAGTTTTCTTAATCATTTATCTGGGATGATAATATGTTTAGCTGTGTCCCCACCCAAATCTCATCTTGAATTGTAACTC
Source organism: Saguinus oedipus (assembly GCA_031835075.1). Classification (NCBI taxonomy): domain Eukaryota; kingdom Metazoa; phylum Chordata; class Mammalia; order Primates; family Cebidae; genus Saguinus; species Saguinus oedipus. The sequence continues at coordinate 96,386,942 of CM063180.1, forward strand.
CCATGTGTCTTAGAAGGGACCTGGTGGGAGGTGATCAAATTATGGAGACGGGTCTTTCTTGAGCTGTTCTCATGATAGTGAATGAGTCTCATGAGATCTGATGGTTTTAAAAATGGAAGTTTCCCTGCAAAAGCTCTCTGCTGCCATTCGTGTAAGATGTGACTTGCTCTTCTTTGCCTTCCACTATTATTTGAGGCCTCCTCAGCTCTGTGAAACTGTAAGCCCATTAAACCTCTTTCTTTTGCCAATTTCCCAGTCTTGGGTATGTCTTTATCAGCAGCATGAAAACAGACTAGTACAGATGAATGGGATTATCTTGAATAAAATGTTTAAAAAATAATAAAACTCACCTCATAAATCTATGCTAGGAGTTTCTGACATAGCTTGGCAAAACCTCTGAGGCAGTTTCAGTGTTCTTATCTCTCTATATCATCAAGTGTCTAGCTAAGTTAGTTTTAATTAAATGTTTTTCATGAAAGACAAAAAAAATCGTGCTTCTTTCATAACTGAGGTTGGGAAACAGACAAATGATCCAGATTGAAGGTCAGGCCTGCTTATCTATGCAGGTATTCAGGGTTAAATGCAGGTGTGTCTATGGAAGGAGTAAAAGCAGTGACAACCTGGATGTCAGTGATCTAGAAGAGGAATATAATTTCAGGAAAGAATGAATCCAAGAGAAAATCAATTAAACAAGGATGGAACAATTATTAAAATGCAGTTATTATAAACCATAATGGTAGTATAATACCAACGTATCAGTATAGGCAGGAGAAAGGCAGGTAGACTTTCAGGAGTTAATGCATCAGAAAATGTCAGATTAGTGTCATCTGGAATTATGCCAACAGGTATGAGAAAACCCTGGAGGAGTGACCATAGTCCAAATACTGGGTTAGAGAATTGCTCAGATTGGGTATCTTTCATTAACGTTAACTGCATTGAATAGTGGTCCCATAACATGGGTTGAGTGAGCTTCCAGGATGGCCTTATATTGATTGATCTAACAGAACAGTCACAGAAGGATAATAATATAATGAATCTGCCTTGATGTGCTTTCTTAAAGTCACCATTGCAAGCATCAGTTATTCTACTATGCTGTATGTGATATTTGGTATTTACTTTATGGCCTCTTATGGTCCCATGCCCTTCAGTCTGGAGAACTAAGCCCCATACCATGTAGTAAAATAGAGAACATGTGAATCTCAGAACTAGTTAGCCTGTCCAAAGAACTAAAAAGCCATATGGGGACCATGAAGCAACTAAAGAATACTAATAGGAAGATGTTACTATCTTCCTTTGGGATAGAAGGATCAAAGAAAGGATACTTTTACCAGGGCTTACAGCCATGAAGGCAGATCCTGTCCAGGGAGATGTAGAGACATGGAAAAGACAAAGCTAAAGACACAAATGCTATTTCACACCAGTAGTACCCAATGTGCTATATGAGACCCTCTGCTCTGAGCTTGATCTCTTATTAAAATATACTTATTAAAGTATAAAATTTAAACTATGTATTTTTTAGTTTCTTTGAGGTACTATGCTTTTCTAAAATATCACAGGTATGTTTTTTGTTGTGAAAACAAGACTCCAGGTAGACAATAGATAAGTTATTATATTTAAATTTTCCATTGACTAAACATGTTAGTCAATTGCATCTGTCTGTGTCAGAATGAAAAATCAGTTTGTCATTATATTTATCAAACCTATAATTTATTAAAAAATTGAACTTGTGGAATGTCAAGACGAGGTAAATTAAATAGAAAAACATAATATCTTTTTCTCTTTAGCCTTTGAAACTTCTGCTTGCACAATACATTTTAAGCAATTTACCATTTGACAGATTTCAGGTTTGATGGACTTTATTTATAATTCTACTGGACAGGGTGAGAAAAAAAACTCCTTTTTTAAAAAAGCCAGAATATAGAGAAATTTATTTCTCCCACTGTTATCAGAGCTTTACAAAGGAAATTTTTTATTTCAGTGTTTGAAAATCTTATTGGGTTTCTTACTTTAGATAATTACTTCTTCAAATAAATTTTGCCCACTAATTTCCTCTGGGACTTAACTTGCCCACTTGTATTCCTAGGGAGTAGCTTGTTTTGTGTTTTCTGAAATCGATTCCAATTGTTAGTTCTGATGTGAAATCAAGATAGTGCTCCTTTGAGATTTCAATTTATTTAAATTTCTTTTACTAAAATTTTTACTCTTTAAGTAGGCTGGCCACATTTTTCAAATATTTTATTGTCTTCTAAATTACTATATTAACTTTCTACCTATTAAAATCTATTATAAAAATAATTTATTTTCTATTTTTCCAGGCAGAAATTATTATTTTTCAATACATTTTAATTCATTTCTTAATGTCTTAGAGAATTTTAGGCTATTTCTCCATGTACAGCTGAAGAATACTTACCTTTTTGTGCTATTTTAAAGATTCAGAAACTACACTAGACTCTATAATAAAGGAAATGATGTATCATTCTCTATCCAGGAAACATCATCATTTTATTTTTCTTGCTTTTGTATTTTGTGAAAAGATAACTTTAACTTGGTTTGGTAATGATGCATATATCGTATTTTTTTTGTCCCTGTGACACATTAAACTGAAGATGATATGACTTTGATACTCATTCAGCTGAATTTCATCTGAAATGCTTTCCACAACTCAACAATATCAAGCATTTGGCTTATTTCCTTATGTCATTAAACAGCAAACTCATTGCTGACTACATTTAACTTATTTTGTTGATTTTCTTTTATAAAGACATATAGATTCAGGTTATTTCAAGCTGGAATTCCTTTCTTATATGTTTCTCGAAGTACTGAATTTTGCTCGCTTGAGCACCACACATACATCTGTGTGTTCGCGTACATGCGCACACAGACACAGACACAGACACACACAAACAAATAAGCCCTGATGTTTCATACAATTTTGAAACATAGAATTTTTTTCAATTGAATTCCATTCTATTGGCCAATTCATTAAATGCTACTATCTGCTATTTCAGATTTAAGAACTTTTTTAAAAAAAAATCAGAATAATATTTTCCAAACAAAATCTGACATAGAAGTTTGATATAAGGAATGAGAATATTTTGATTTAAAGGTGGTTGTAGGGGCAAAACTCCACATTATTGTACTTTCCATGCTATGCAGAAGCCTCTGAAGATTGTACAATATAAAGAAGTATTTTTCCTGGCAGCCCTTGCTAGGTAAAACAATTCTGAGTGTGATTGGTGGGAATATGTTCTACATGTTTAGAATTCACCTATAAAAGGAAATGAGGATCTTCTTATGGGTTATCAATGTTACATTAACTTTTTCTTTTGTCAATTTTCATTTATCAGTTCTGTCAGGAATGTTTTCTACCTATTTCTCTGTTGTTAATTTTCCTTTAGACCTTAACCACTAAGGTGGAATGATCAGGTTCAACCAGATTACTGATCCCTAGGGATGGAAGCCCCATGAGTGGGGTCAGTGCTTCCCCTTTGTTCATTCTCTGTCGTATGAAGTAGGCTTCATACAGACAAACATACAGGGTTGTTCTATTTACTAGATAGAAAAGAGTCAGGGACCAATAATTCCAGATTAGAAAGGTGAGGAGAGGAATGACCCATCCTATCCTTATTTTAGGCATCCAGAGAGAAATATTCAGATGTATTGTCATGCTGTCATATTTGTGAATGTATTCTTCTTCTAGAAAACACAATGCAGGCTCACTCTCAGCACTATAATATTTGACAGAGGAAAAGAAAAATTGGAGGAAGTAGGGATGATATTTATGTAAATTATATACATTCTTGTGTTACCTCCTACCCTTATTCCCTGCCTTCCCACAGCCCATAATATTTCAGCAAGGTTTCTAATGGTGACTGACATTTATTTCCATGCATATTAAATTTAACACAAGTTCTCTCAATTATACAAGCTATGTCTTCAGGCTCTTACTATACGTCTTGTTTTACTGAATTTCCAGTAAAATGGATTCCTTGATCACCTGAAAAGCAGGGGGTACAAAATAAAATAACATTTTATTTTATAGGCCTCTAACAGAGTTTGAGGCATTTGTCTCACTTGCCACTTATGCAAATCTGTGTTGAAGATAAGTGTTTGTTCTGGTTAAGATCCATCATTATCTATTTGAAGCCATGGTTAATGGGCCTAAAATATACATTTAATAGCTGTAGGATGGCCTTAATTCTCTTGGTCCACAGCCCATAGTTACCTTTAATCTATGATGCTCTGTTGAAAAACAGAAGCATTTGGTAGTCACATTTCAAGCTTCTAAATGGAATAATAAGAAAAGGCCCGAGAGAGATCCAAGATGGCTGGTTACTAGCAGCTCAGGATTGTAGCTCCCAGTGAAAGCGCAGAGAACGAGAGGACACCACAACTTCAGATGAATTTTTGTTACTCACGGACCAGGAGATTCCCAGCGGAGGAGTCCCACAGGTTGCCAGTGCGACTTTGGCTGGTGTGGCAGTTTTGCTGCTGCCTCAGCGTGGTGGTTCTTGTTGTAGAGTAAATGGGACTGGGTCCCCTTTTGGTCAATGTTTGGAGCTCCAGGATGGCAGAGTTGCCCATTTGGCTGATTGAGAAAGGGACTTAGGAGGGAAGCCAGACCGTAGATTCCTGGACAGAAAAGCACCATGAATCTTATGCCGTTGTTTTGGCTGGCACAGTGGATTGCTCAGATTTTGGCACTGAGAATCAACAAGTTGGACGTCCACTCAGAGACCTAATTTGAAAGTTGGTAATTACAAAGACGACAGATGGGTAAATTTACAATCACGGGAAGAAACTAGTGTAAAAAGGCTGAGAATACCCAAAATCAGAATGCCTCTGTCTCTCTACAGGGGATCACAGTTCCTCATCAACAGGGGAACAAGGCCTGATGGAGAACAAGTGCATTCCAATAATAGAATTAGGCTTCAGAAAGTAGATAAGAAACTTCCATGAGTTAAAAGAACATGTTCTAGCCCCACTTAGTTTTTTAGTAAAGAAACTAAGAACCATGAAAAAAGGTTTGACAAAATCCTAATGAGAACAGATAATTTAGAGAGGAATATAAGTGAATTAATGGAACTGAAGAATACAATATGAGAACTCTGCAAAGTATGCGCAGGTTTTAACAGTTGAATTGATCAAGCGGAAGAAAGGATATCAGAGGTCGAAGACCAACTTAGTGAAATGAAGCGAGAAGACAAGATTAGAGAAGAAAGAGTAAAAAGAAATGAGCAAAGTCTCCAAGAAATATGGGACTATGTGAAAAGACCTCATTTACATTTGATAGGTGTACCTGAATGTCATGAAGAGAATGAATCCAAGCTGGAAAATATTCTTCAGGATATTATTCAGGAAAACTTTCCTAACCTAGTAAGGCAGGACAATACTCAACTCCAGGTAATACAGAGAACACCACAAAGATATTCCACAAGTAGAGCAACCCCAAGACACATAATCGTTAGATTCACCAGGATTGAAATAAAGGAGAAAATTCTAAGGGCAGCTAGAGAGAAAGGTTAGGTTACCCATAAAGGGAAGCCTATCAGACTTACAGCAGATTTCTCAACAGAGACCCTACAAACTAGAAGAGAGTGGGGGTCAATATTCAATATCCTCAAAGAAAAGAATTTTCAACCCAGAATCTCATATCCAGCCAAACTAAGCTTCATAAATGAAGGAAAAATAAAATTTTTCATGAACAAGCAAGCACTGAAAGAGATTTCATCACCACCAGGCCTGCTTTACAAGAGCTTCTGAAAGAAGCATTACACACAGAAAGGAAAAACCAGTATTAGTCATCCCAAAAACTTACCAAAAGGTAAAGAGTATCTCCATAATGAAGAATCTATATCAACTAATGGGCAAAATAGCCAGATAGCATTAAATGACAATATTAAATTCACAAATATTAATATTATTCCTAAATTTAAAGGATTAAATGCCCCAATCAAAGACACAGACAGACAAATTGAATAAAAATTCAAAACCCATCAGAATGCTGTATCCAGATCCATCTCATAAGCAAGGACACACAAAGACCCAAAACAAGGGATTGGAGGAAGACTCACCAATCAAATGGAGAGCAAAACAAAACAAAACAAAACAAAACAAAACAAAACAAAACAAAACAAAACAAAACAGGAGTTGTAACTTTCATCTCTGACAAAATAGACTTTAATAGTAACAAGGACTAAAAGAAACAAAGAAGGACATCACATAATGGTAAAAGGATCAATGCAACAACAGGAGTCAATGATCATAAATATATATGCACTCAATATAGGAGCACCCAGCTACATAAGACCAGTTCTTAATGACTTATAAGGAGACTCCGATTCCCGCATAATAATAGCGGGAGACTTTGACACCACGTTGTTAATATTTGATGGATCAATGAGATAGAAAATTAACAGGGACATCCATGATTAAAACTCAGAACTGGAACAAGTAAACTCAGTGAATATTTATAGAATTCTTCACCCCAGGTCCACAGAACATACATTTTTCTCAGTATCACATTACACCTATTTTGAAAGTGACCACATAATTGGAAGTAAATCACTCTTCAGCATTTGCATAGCATTTCACAGACTTAAATGAAATATTGGTTGGCTGTTTGTTTGTTATTTTCTTTCCTTATTCCTTCCTGTCTCTGCTGTTAAGCATACTTATTGGCATAAAAGGTTTTTAATACCTATTCTTAGATTGCATTCCAGCCTGGGCAATAGAGCAAGACTCCTGTTCTCTCTCCCTCTTTCTCTTTCTCTCAAAAAACAAATAAATAAATAAATAAAATTAAAAAAGAAGCTGAGAGGGAGCAGACACTTCTGGACACAGATCATGACCAAGCCAGGACCAGGGATCTCTGCCTTCTGGGAAAAAAAAAAAAAAAAGAGCCCATATCACTGTTTCTGCTAAATCCATGGAACTGAATAAAAATGAGAAAAGAATTGACAAACTCCAACTGAGGGACATTTTACAAAATAGCTGGCCAGTGATCTTCAAAAGTGTCAAGATCTTTGCAATGGACAGAAAGTTTGTGTCCTTCCCCTCCACACTTATATATTGAAGCCCTCTCCACCAGTGTGAGGTATTGGGTGCAAGGGCCTTTGTGAGGAAATTAGGGTTAGATGAGGTAATGAGGGCATGATCTTCTACTAAAATTAGTGTCCTTCTAAGAAAAGGAAAAGAGATCACAGCTCTCTGTCTTCACCATGTAAGGACACAGTGGTGTCTGTCAGCAAGCTGGAAAGAGAGCTCTTACTAGGAAACAAATTGACTGGTACCTTGATCTTGGACTTCCTAGCCTCCAGAACTGTGAAAGATAAGTGTCAGCTGATTAAGCTATCCAGTCTATGGTATTTTATCGGCCTGAGCAGACTTAACACAGCCCTGAAAGCAAAAGAAGACTCAAGAACTGGCAAACATTAGAAGAGACAGAGGAGAGAGGACAACTTAATTCAATAGGAGTTTGGAGAGTCAATCCTGTCTGAGGAGGAAAAGACATATGCAGGACAAGTGCACAACGCTGAATAATGTCATTGATGAGTTACTATTACTATACTGATGCTACTTTTTTTGCTTATAAAAATTGTTTTATGTTTGCCAAAAATAGGAAAAAGCTAAAAAGGAGAGGAGAATATACTGGAATATACTGTGGAAATTTGCAGAACTAAACATTTTAGAAAAGTTGAGGTTGAGTTATGAAAATGCTCTTTAATGTGTCTACAATTTTTCTGTAAAAATTATTTCAAAATATCAGGCTGAAAGAAGGAATGAATGGGTAAAACTTCCACACTTAAATAGGAAAAAAATTAATTTTTAAATGAAAAAACTTCCACTGGCATCATTATCATTTAACATTATTTCAAAAGCTGTAAATAATACAATTTAGACTTAAAAAAGTAGAGGCCTAACTATTAGCACAAAATAAGTTACAAATTTTGCAAGTGATATAGTCACATATTTTGCATACTTTAAAAAGTCAACTGGAAACTGCTAAAATTATATGTATCGTATAAGCAATAATATACCTAGTCATAAAAGGAATGCATTCACCTAGGCTAAAGTACAGCATGCCACAACTACATTAGAGTAGTATTCTCATAATTTGTATTAGGTTGGTGCAAAAGGGATTGCTGTTTTTGCCCTTATGTTTAAATTGCTAAAAACACAGTTACATTTGAACCAACCTAATAGATTGGCACATTTTTTTCATAACAAGCCGTAAATTCTGGCATGTACCATGTCCCTAGCTTAACCAGACATAGTGGTCTGTTCCTAATATATGGTACACACACACACACACACACACACACACACACAGAGCAGAGAGAGACAGGGACAGAGACAAAGAAATGTGGGGGGGGAGGGGAAGAGAGAGAGAGAGAGAGAGAGAGAGAGAGAGAGAGAGAGAGAGAGAGAGAGAGAGAAACAGCGTAAACCAGATAAGGATCAGAACTTGAAATGAAGCCAGTTCTATCTATTAATTCCAAGTCTCTTTATCTCAGGCTTTAAAGAGAATATAGACTTTTCCTCCTACAAAATTGCATAGATTACACAATAGGTGCTTGAATAGGGTAGTAGTGGCAGGGATGAAGGCTATACTCGGGCTCAAAACTACAGGCTCCCATTTACCAAGATTTCTCTAACTACTGTTACTGCCAAATATCTAACTTGACATCAATAGAAATCAATGACGAGTCGCTGATACAGCATTATTAACAAGAGCAACAAACTACATCATAGCAAATTGGTAGTATATCTTTTCTGCTCTAGAAAAGGTAGTAATTAATTCATTCTGACAGTAACCAACCCTTTTCACTGTATGTCTTTACCTTTCTTATGCATAGGGCTTCACCTAGACCACTGAACATGAACTCACAAAATGTTTGATCCATCAACACAGCACAATATGTTAAAATATACCACATCAAGAGACACACTTAACAGCACAGAAGTTGCAGAAATTGATATGTGAGAATGGAATGTGCTGTTCTTATCACATATGGAATCATCCAAAAGTTAGTAGAATACTGCAATAAAGCGATGGTAGAGCAGCCTGATGAAGCTGCAGTAAAGATGCCAGTTTTGAGATGATGCCCATGAAGATGCATTGTCACCTGGCATGAAACCACTCTGCATCAATAACCATTATACAGTCTGCAAGCCCATTGTATAAAATATAGCAAGGGGTAGAAACAGAAATGGCTCCAATTACCATCAACCCAATCACCCCTATGTGGAATTTTTCCCTCAACTTGAGTCTCTGTTGATTTAATGATTCTGCTTCCAGAAAAGGGAATACGTCTACCAGAGGAAACCACAGTCAATAAATTTTAAGCTAAATCTTCTGCTCAGGAGCTTTTGTTTTCTCTTTACAAATGATCAGCAGGTAAAATGTAGACTACCTATTCTAGCAAGGGCAATTGGACCTGATCTGCCAGTTGATATACAGCTGCTATTATTTAATGAGGATAAGCAGATATATGTTTGGCACTCAAATGTGTCATCTGGCCAGCTCTTAGATTTTTCTTGTACAGTTTTAAGCAATTTTTATTGGAATTGTATCAATACAATTGATTTATACATCAAATTGGGGGTAATTGATATTGTATAACTCTCTATCTGTGGAGTTCTTCTTTGATTTCTTTCATTTGAGTTTGTAACATTCAGCATAAGTATTGTGCACACATTTTGTTTAGGTTTATACTTAAATGCCCCATTTTGGGGAGTGTTATAAATAGTATTTGTGTTTGATTTCAAATTTCAGTGTATTAAATTCTCATTTATAGGAATATAACTGACTTTTTGTGTGTTGGTCTGAATACTCTGACCTTGGTAAATTATTTCTTTCATCCTGTTTGATGTGCTCTGATATTATTGGATTTGGGGCTTAGTGTCTGTCACTAATTTTGAAAAAAATAATGTTTGGTTTGGTAATCATTTCTTTCAGTATTTCTTCTTTCATTTTTTCCCCTTTATTTTCCTTCTGAATTATAATTTTGATTATGTTATGCCATTTCATACATCTACAGGTAATTCTTGGAAGTGCAATTATTGTTTTTATAGTTTTTTTTTTTCTATTTACCACTACTTTTCTCATAATTCTTCATTTCTGTTATTACGTTTTTGACTACTAGCATTTTCATGTAATTCTTTTTTATCATTTTCACCTCTCTCCTGAAATTAGCTTCCTGATCTTGTGTGCTGTAAATGTTTTCTAATAGAAACTTTAACATGCCATTCAAAGTTATGCTACATTTCTTGTGGATAATTCATATGCCTGGGTCACATCCAAATTAAATTCTAGTAATTTCTTTGTTCTTTTCAGACTCTGTTGTTTACTTAACTTTTTATATGCCTAATAAATTTTTGTTAAAATCCAGATGTGTTGTATAGGACAATAGATTTAAATAATTTTTATTCTTAAAGATTAGCACACCTTTTCTTTTTCTAGGTGTTAATATTTTAAATATTTAATTAATACTGTCATCTGTCTATCATCTAAAACATTTATTAACTGATCAGCACTTGTGTTCCTAGTACTGTACGTTAGGATTATTGAAAATATACCCTGAATATAAAAGAAGTTACACACATGGGATCTTATTCAAGGAGCTCACATTCTGTTTAGAGAAATAGACCTGGATGACATAATTTCAGAATATTTACATAATTTTCTTTCACTATCTTTATATAAATAACAAATTCTGTACAGAAAACCATATAAGTGTGCTGGAATAGTAAGAAATGTCCTCACCTTTAGACTATCTAGCCACCAGAATCATGGTATAGTTTCTATTAGGTGGAGAGACCAGAAACATATGATGCTTCAAACCTATGTTTTTGCTTTGTGAATGTTAGGCAGTTGGGATTGTCAGACTCACAGATCTCATTCATGTTAGGGCACTAGAGCCTAGAACATCTTTCTAAATATGACTGTTCTTAAACATTACTCAATTAGTCTATAAAAATTATTTCTAAAGTTCTCTATGCTAACTACTGAATTCTTTGACATGGACTTTGAATACTTCTTATGAAGAAATTTGCCACATTCAAAAGTGGATATGTAATTAAGATATTTCAAATGCTGGCAACACACAGACAAGGAGATCCCTACCGGGCTGAAAAATCTCCACAAGTTACTAACACAGATCTGAGTGACAGCTCTGGCCAGTGCTGCAGGTTTTCGGCACAGATCTGGGTGGACGTTTTGGACAGCTCTGAGAGCCCTATGGGACAGAACTCCCTGCTCCCCAGAAAGTGGGGGAGTTGAAAGCAGGGAGACAGGTGATACAGCTTGGCAGGTCCCACCCCCACAAAGACCAGCAAACTGAAGCTCTCTCACTTGAGAGTTTCGCAGCCAGCACATCAGTTCAAGCTTGATCTGGGATGATTGAGCTCGGTGAGGGGAAGGGCGTCTGCCATAGCTGATCTTACCTGTGTAAACAAAAGCCAGAGGAAGCTTACACAGCCTGTGGCAGCCCAGCAGTGCCCCTGCAGGCAGACAAGGGACAGACTGCCTCCTCAAGTGACTCCCTGACCCTGCATAATTAAAAAGACACCACATAAAGGAGAGCTAAGGCTGACAACTGGCAGGCACCCTTCTGGGACACAGCTACCAGAGGAAAAATCAGGCAGCAATACTTGCTGCGCTGCAGTCCCTGCAGCTGATTCCCAGGCAAACAGGGTCTGGAGTGGACCTTCAGCAGTCCTACAGCAGAGGGGCCTGACTGTTGGAAGGAAAACTAAAAAACAAAAAGAAATAGTTTCTACATCCACAGAAAGGATGTCCACTAAGGAACTCCATCTGAAATCACCAACTTCAAAGATCAAATGTAGATAAATCCACGGAGATGGGAAGAAACCAGCGAAAATAGGATGAAATCATCAAAGACCAGAATGCTTCTCCACCTCCAAGGGATCACAACTCCTCACCAGCAGGAGAAGAAAACAGGATGGAGAATGAACTTGATGAATTGACAGAAGCAGGCTTCAGACAGTGGGTAGTAACAGACTTCTTTGAGCTAAAGAAACATGTTCTAACCCAAGCAAAGAAACTAAAAACCTTAGTTAGCCAAAAAGGTTAGCCAAAATGCTAACTAGAATAACCAGCTTAGAGAAGAAAATAAATGACTTGATGGAGCTGAAAAACACAGCATGACACGTTTGTGAAGCATACACAAGTTTGAATAGCCAAATTAATCAAGCAGAAGAAAGGATATCAGAGATTGAAGGTCAACTCAATGAAATAAAATGAGAAGGCAAGATTAGAGAAAAAAGAGTGAAAATAAATGAACAAAGCCTCCAAGAAATATGGGATCATGTGAAAAGACCTAATTTATGCTTGATCAGTGTACCTGAATGTGATGGGGAGAGTGAATCCAAGCTGGAAAACACTCATCAGGATATTATCCAGGAGAACTTCCCCAGCCTAGTAAGGCATGCCAACATTCAATTTCAGGAAATACAGAGAATGCCACAAAGATACTCCTCAAGAAAAGCAACCCCAAGGCATATAATCTTCAAATTCACCAGGATTGAAATGAAGAAAAAAATGCTAACAGCAGCCAGAGAGAAAGGTCGAGTTGCCCACAAAGGTCACAGTAGATCTCTTGGCAGAAACCTTACAAGCCAGAAGAGAGTGGGGAGCAGGTATTCAACATTCTTAAAGAAAAAACTTTCAACCCAGAATCTCATATCCAGTCAAACTAAGCTTCAAAAGTGAAGGAGAAATAAAATCCTTTATGGACAAGCAATTGCTGAGACATTTTGTCACCACCGGACTTGCCTTAAAAGAGCTCCTGAAAGGAGCACTAAACATAGAAAGGAACAACCAGAACCAGCCACTGCAAAAACATACCAAATGGTAAAGACTAATGACACAATGAAGAAACTGTGTCAACTAATGGGCAAAACAACCAGCCAGTAACAAAATGGCAGGATCAAATTCACAAATAAGAATATTAACAATAAGTGTAAATGGCCTAAATGTACCAATCAAAAGACACGGACTGGCAAACTGGATAGAAAGTCAAAATCCATCAGTGTGCTGTATTCAGGAGACCCATCTCACATACAGAGACATACATAGACTCAAAGGGTTGAAAGATTTACCAAGAAAATGGAGAGAGAGAGAGAAAAAAAAGCAGTGGTTGCAATTCTGGGCTCTGATAAAATGGGCTTTAACCAACAAAGATCAAAAGAAAGAAGGGTAATGCATAATGGTAAAAAGATCAATGCAAAAAGAAGAGCTAATGATCCTAAATATATATGCACACAATATAGGAGCACCCAGATACATAAAGCAAGTTCTTAATGACCTATGCAATAATAGTGGAAGACTTTAACACCCTATTATTAATATTAGGTCAACGAGACAGAGAATCAACAAGGATGTTCAGTACTTGAATGCAGATCTGGACCAAATGGACCTAATAGACATCTACAGAACTCTCCACCCCAAATTCACAGAATATCCATTCTTCTCTGTACTACATTACACTTAATCTAAAATTGACCCCATTTTCTCAGCCCAAAATCTCCTTAAGATGATAAACAGCTTCAGCAAAATCTCAGGATACAAAATCAGTGTGCAGAAATCACAAGCATTCCTATACACCAATAACAGACTAACAAAGAGTCAAATTATGAGCGAACTCTCATTCACAATTGCTACAAAAAGAATAAAATACCTAGGAATACAACTAACAAAGCATGTGAAGGACTTCTTCAAGGAGAACTACAAACCACTGCTCAAGGAAATAGAGGGCACAAACAGATGGAAAAATATTCCATGCTCATGGTTAGCAAGAATCAATATCATGAAAATGACCATACTGCCCAAAGTAATTTAGAGATTCAGTTCTTTCTCCATCAAGCTATCATTGACCTTCTTCACAGAACTGGAAAAGACCACCTTAAACTTCATATGGAACCAAATGAGAGCCCACATAGCCAAGACAATCCTAAGCAAAAAGAACTAAGCTGGAGGCATCACACTACCTGACTTCTTCAAAATATATTACAAGGCTAGTAAAATCAAAAGAGCATGGTACTGATACCAAAACAGAGATATAGACCAAGGGAACAGAACAGAGGCCTTGGAGGCAATGCCATACATTTACAGCCAGCTGATCTTTCATAAACCTGACAAAAACAAGCAATAGGGAAAGGATTCCCTGTTTAATAAATGCTTTGGGAAAACTGGCTAGCCATGTGCAGAAAGCAGATACTGGACCCCTTCCTGACATCTTACACTACAATTAACTCCAGATGGATTAGCAATTTAAATTAAGACCTAACACCATAAAAACTCTAGAAGAAAACCTGTGCAGTTCCATTCAGGACATAGGCATAGGCAAGAACTTCATGACTACAACACCAAAAGCTATGGCAACAAAAGCCAAAATAGACAAATGGGACCTAATTAACTTAAGAGTTTCTGCACAGCAAAAGAAGCAATCATTAGAGTGAAGCAGCAACTAACAGAATGGGAAAACATTTTTGCAATCCACCCATCCAACAAAGGGCTAATATCCAGAATCTACAAAGAACTAAAACAGATTTAGAGGATTAAAACAAACAAACCCATTCAAAAGTGGGTGAAGGTTATGAACAGACACTTTTCAAAAGCAGATCTGTATGAGGCCAACAAACATATGAAAAAATGTTCATCATCACTGCCCATTAGAGAAATGCAACTCAAAACCACATTGAGATACCATTTCACAGCAGTTAGAATGGCAATCATTAAAAAATCTGGAGACAATAGATGCTGGAGAGGATGTGGAGAAATAGGAACATTTTTACACTGTTGGTGGGAGTGTAAATTAGTTCAACTATTGTGGAAGACAATTGGGTGATTCCTCAAGGATCTAGAAATAGAAATTCCATTTGTCCCAGCAATTCTATTACTAGATATATACACAAAGGATTATATATTGTTCTTTTATAAAGACACATGCACACATATGTTCATTGTGGCACTGTTTACAATAGCAAAGACCTGGAACCAACCCAAATACCCATTAGTGATAGACTGGATAAAGAAAATGTGGCACACATACTCCATGGAATACTACAAAGCCATTAACAAGGATGAGTTTATGACTTTGTAGGGATATGGATGAATCGGGAAACCATCATTCTCAGCAAACTAACACAAGAACAGAAAGCCAAAGACCACATGTTCTCACTCATAGGTGGGTGTTAAACAATGAGAACACCTGGACTGGATAAAGAAAATATGGCACACATATACCATGGAATACTACAAAGCCATTAACAAGGATGAGTTCATGACCTTTGTAGGGATATGGATGAATCTGGAAACCATCATTCTCTGCAAACTAACACAAGAACAGAAAGCCAAGGACCACGTTCTCACTCATAGGTGGGTGTTAAACAATGAGAACACATGGACTGGATAAAGAAAATATGGCACACATATACCATGGAATACTACAAAGCCATTAACAAGGATGAGTTCATGACCTTTGTAGGGATATGGATGAATCTGGAAACCATCATTCTCAGCAAACTAACACAAGAACAGAAAGCCAAAGACCACATATTCTCACTCATAGGTGGGTGTTAAACAATGAGAACACCTGGGCACAGGGAGGGGAACATCACACACTGGGGTCTGTTGCAGGGTGGGGCACTAGGGAAGGGACAGCAGGGGGTGGGGAGAAAAAAAACTTAAATCTTTACCTACAATAATGGAAAGTCAATAAATGATAGGTCGAAAAAAACCTGGAAGTATATATGTTTGACAGGATTACTCTAACCTACTGGAAGAAACCTCTTATTCCTTAAGTTCTTATTTTGTTTAAAATAAAATTAGCCTTCCCTTCCTATAAAAAAAATCAAATGCTAATTGTGCATTTTAATTTAATTTTTGTTATAAAAATTATCAAAACTTTTAAAATTTCTTCTAAAGGTGAATGGCATGTTCTTTCAATGTCATGTGTATGAAGACTATCCAAGGATTTATCAAGGGCAGAAGCTGACAAATATTTTCTGTAAAGAGCCAGGTAGCAAGGCCCTTTTCCAGGAAAACTTTATTTATTATGGTAAAACAGAAGGCAGGCTAGTTTCAGCCTGGAGCTTGTATATACTCACCCTTGATCCAGGCATAGATACATTTTTGGCTTACTATTTAACATTGATTAAATGTCCCAGACTTTTGATGTTACATGTTAACTGTTAGAGGTTGTCTGGTATAGATGAAAATAATTTCTTTCTAGTATATTCAGTATAATTAATAACTCCCCCAAATATAATTTATTACATTTGGAAATTAACCAGTTGTGTATGTAATACAATATATACAGAGCTTCTCAGATATACTTCTATCCAACAATTTATATGGAATATTTCAAAATAACATAGACAAAATAAATAGTATGCACATCAAAAGAGTGTGATACTCTAAATCAAGGAATTGTTGATATCTGTTTTGCTATTCTCTAGCAGCCAAAATAAAATGTTTATTTCATCTTGATTTCTCTTCCAAGATTAATTGTATTACTGACTTTTGCTTTGATTTTGATGAAGGAAGTTTGATACACAACTCTCCAAAACTGTCCAGACAATCCATGTATTAGATAGAAAAGAAGCTTAGGATTGAGGGTTGGTGTAGGGAATAGTGGAAAACCCTTCATAATCAAGAGCCAGAAATTAATCTCTATCTCTCTCTGTGTCTCTCTTTCACACAGGCACAGACACACACACACATTCACACACACAGAAAAATACACAAAAATCACGTAGAAAAGTGACCATTTTATCAATAGTTTACTAATATGAATTTTTCCTCCAACTCTCACAATTTTAAATATGAATAGAAGGCAACACCTGAATAATAGCAACTACCCATGGCATCACTAAGTGTTGCTAAAATGTTCTTTCTTTGATTGCTAAAGAAATTAATGACCACCTGGAGTTATATTTTATTCGCTGGCATAAGATGATATTTAATAGCCTAAGAAATAATATTATAACTGACATTAATTTCTATTGTTATATTTATTTGCAAGACTAAAAATAATGTTGCTAAGCAACAATTTAAAATACGAGAAACTATAATACATATTTCATTCTAAAAACATTGACAATTTGGCTATACTAAAAACTTTCCATTAATTTAATTGACCAGTTTTGTAACTGACAACTGGAAATCATGGTAGAGATCATTCAAATCCAAGATTACCTGACTGTTTTCAAATCATTTTTATAGAAAAGAACAATAGTACAATAGTTTAAATATATATAATTGTGTTCGTTTATTCATTACTCCTCTGAGTGAACATTAGTATTCTAAAGAGCTCTGGAGCAATATTGGGTAGTGGTCAAGGAGATATTCCAGATCTAGTTTCTTCTTTAAAGATTATGCCTTTGTGCATAACTCCTTTCCTAAGGGTTGAGGTGATATTGGCAGAGCAGCAGAAATGGAAATCATGTAGCAGTAACACAGAAAATGAAGGAGTTCTTTGGGGAGAGATGGAAAGAAAAAGTTGAGCTTAATTACAGTTGAGATAGATATAACAAGGAAGAGAAAGGGTTAGAATAAGTATTTGGTATTGATTCATGAGTCATTATGAACATTTCAATAGCTTTTCAATGATACAAAATTATAGTTTTACATAAAGAGCATTGCACATAAGAAATTAGTGGCCACAGAGCAATCCAGAAAGAAATCAGTATGTTTAAAGATATGTTGCAAAGAGAATACTTATATTAGTGAAAATAAAACAAAAACAAAAAAAATCAGACGTTTTTGTTTTGTGTAAAGATTTTAAAACAGGAGAAATAAATTGTTATTACTGCAAATAGCAAACCTTGTATTACATTTCTGTGTAGGTAAGTGTATTGGTTAAATGTTTAGAAAAATGCTCATAGAATTGATTATGTTAATAAGGTAACATCTTGAAACTAAGAATTAGGAATGCACAGGAAATTGAACACAGGACAGTGCTTAGAAAGGAGTCCAGAATAGAAAGTGGTGTGACCTGAGGAAGTCATGTGAGCACCTATGCTCCTTAGTTTGCTTCTCTGAAAAACAAATAAGTTGATTAAAGTAGTCATTGGTATGTTTGTTTTTCCATCTGCTACCCTTTAATCCATGCCCATCACTACAGCTTAGAGTCTTAAAATAGGCTGCCATACATTGAGGTTTGAAATCTAGTTATAGTTGCTTTAATGATTTAATTTTGGCCGTTAAAAATTATATTGTGTCATATCTGTCTGATGATACCTCAACATACTGTATTGTATTTCTCTTTTCCTGTATATCTTAAACCAAGATTTGGTTAAACATAAGAAAAGTTAAACCTGAAAAGAAATATCCTCTCCATAAGTAATATTGTTTCCTGTTCTAAAAGAAAGTAAAATATAATTTTAGTGAAACATTTCCAGTACCAACAATTAGAGAAAACATCTGTGTACCCAGCATTCAGAATAGCAAACTTTAAGATACTTCCTTCAGTTCAAAATGTTTAAAGACAAATTTCAGTTTAAAGCCCTTATCCTGTAAACCTACTATTTCCCACTTTGTGAGGCATCTTTCCTTAGAAAAAGCCATTATCCAAAACTTGGAGTATATCCTTTGCCTCTATGCTTTTTGCTCTCCTATGCTGGATTTAAAAGCACATTTTATTAAAGGCCTTTTGAATTATTTTAAAACTTAAGGTAACTGTCATTGTGCTGCATCATTCTTCAGCTCAATGCTGTTAAGTCACATTTTTGCAATGCATCTATGGTAAAACATGTAACATTTAAAATGGTCATATAGTTCATTACAATTTATTATGTAAATTTAATGTTATACTTTCTCGTGTAAATGCAGTACATTATATTTCCTTGTCTAAATATAGCACAGTATTTTCCCATTTGTTACCTATTACTATTGTTTCTATTTCATTTAGCATTGATGACATTCATGAACAATTGTTTTTAAAAATTATGAAGTAGTGTAAAACCATATATATTTATAAAACTTATTTGACTACTAATGGAATAATCAAAGGGCTTTCCTCAATTCTTTTAGATATTGTTAAGTTGCTTTCTAAAATAGCTGGACAAAT
Source organism: Saguinus oedipus (assembly GCA_031835075.1). NCBI lineage: Eukaryota > Metazoa > Chordata > Mammalia > Primates > Cebidae > Saguinus > Saguinus oedipus. Next base: position 96,406,039 of record CM063180.1, read on the forward strand.
GAACAGTTCCCACATTTCTATATAGGACGGTTTCTCTACAACCTACCAGCCATTTAGTATTGATTTTTCACTGATTTTATTAAGTGTCACTAAATGTAAATAAATGTGCAATAGTATGATTTTATTCTTAATTTATATTTATCTGATTATTAGAGAGGTTGAGATTCATCCTTAAATATTTTATGAGGTCCACCAAACAATTCTTAAAGATGAAATGCTATCAATATTTCCATTAAAGTTAACAATAAAAAGAAATACAAATGCTCCTCTACTTATGAGGAGACTACATTCTGATAAACTCATTGTAAGTTGAAAATACTGTGAACTGAAAATGTATTTAATACATCTAACTTACCAAACATCATAACATAGCCTCACTTAGACATCTTCAGAACATTTACATGAGTCTACAGTCAGGCAAAAATCATCGAATACAAAGCCAAATATTGTTGAATATTTCATGTAATTTATTTAATAGTGTACTAAAATGAAAAACAGAATGGTTCTGTGGGTACTTGAAGTACAATTTCTACTAAAATGTATATCACTTTTGTACCATCATAAAGTTGAATCATTGTAAGTCAGGGGTCACTGGTAATTTATTGCTCTTATCAAAATTGTAAAGAATATGTTAGTTGTTACAATAGAAAAACAAAGTAATAGTTTTAATATTGCTTAGTAATAGATAAAATTACTGCTATGTGACTTTGTACCAAGAAAATTCAATAATATGAGGAATATTGTTGCTTATAAGATATAAATACATATTTTAAAGATATAGAACTAAAAAGACTTTATTTTCAGTGAAATCATAGCCAAATAATTATAAACCTATGATAATAGCAGACTTTAATATGTATAAATTGGATATTTCAAATCATTGAAATATGATTGACTATTGACAAAATGATAATGAATCAATTTGCTTATCCAACTGAGAAACAAAAATAAAACTATAATTTTCTTTCACTGTAAGAAAACTGCATTCATTAAATTTCTAAGTAAAAATGTAAACAAACACAGACAATAAAAAGCCAAATTTAGAGATAGTTTTGATTTATATTACCTAAAAAAGAAATAAAATATGAAATTCAGAGAACTTGAAACAAATGTTTTCAGGTCATTTCTAAATATTTTAACAATGTTCAGGAACAAACTAAGAGAAACATTTGAAACATATCATTATAAAATGATTAGCATACATAATAAAAACAGGTACAACACACAAGTCAATAGAATGTTAAATAGAGGAATTGCACAAGCAATTCATAGAAGAAGTAACTCAAATTGCCTATGAGCATATGAACAATGCCAAATGCCTTTAGTAATCAGTAGAATGAAATTAAAATAACCAAAATATTGAATGGTTTGCCCACAATGTTATTATTCTTTAATTTTTAATATTACATTAAAATATATGTGGGGAAAGTTGTACTTGCATGAATTTCTATTAACATGTTGTGGAGGACAATTTGAGAACCCCCAAAGCTTAAATGTAAACATTAAAAATCAACAGTTTTATTTCCTATGGAAATATATTTACATTTAGACAAAGAGATATGTAGAAGTCTTTAATTATATCTCTTACTGTAATAATAAAATATTGGAGTGGCCGGGCATGGTGGCTCATGCCTGTAATCCCAGCACTTTGGGAGGCTGAGGTGGGTGGATCATGAGGTCAAGAGATTGAGACGATCCTGGCCAATATAGTGAAACCCTGTCTCTACTAAAAAAATACAAAAATTACTGGTCATTGTGGTGTGTGCCTGTAGTCCCAGCTACTCGGGAGGCTGAGGTAGGAGAATTGCTTGAATCAGGGAGGCAGCGGTTGCAGTGAGCCAAGATCACGCCACTTCATTCCAGCCTGGCAACAGAGAAAGACTCTGTCACAAAAATAAGTAAATAAAATAAAATAAAATTTTGGATATTAATGTGATTTTATTAATAGATAAATGGTTAAGTGATTTATGGCAATCCAATTCAAGCAGATGTTGAATAAGATGTAGCTGTTAAAAACATTAACCTTTATTGTACTGACTTAAAACTATGTTGAAAACACTTACTGAATAAAAAAAATGTAATGGGTAACATTGGCTTTTTCTGAGACAAGGACTGGAATTATGAATTACCCTTGATGAGAGAGATTTTGAACTTTCTACTCTCTATGCTCAATTTTTAGAATAACTATTAATCTACCTTTGTATTACAATATATGTGCATTAAAATAGTTTCAAAAATATATCTGAAACTATTCATGAACAATTAGATGAAAGTTAATATTATCTTGCATCTCTGATCTTGTGCAACCTGTAAGAATAAAAAATTCAACCTGTTAACTTTTGACTGATTAATTTTAACTTTTTATTGTGAGATAATTGTAGATTCATAAGCAGTTATAAGAAATAATACAGATAGAACTTGTATGTCCTTCACCCCAAATGGTAATGTTTGCATAGCTATGGACTCATTAAATTTTATATCAACAAAGTGCTTAGTGGATTTCTTTACAGGAAATACTATGCTTGCAGTTACTTTCCCAAGTTATAAAATGACTGGATTAAAAATGAAGGTACATAGTTATGTGTTTTAGCTCTTGATAGGGAATTTTATATGTATTCAAATATTGCAGGAAGATATTCTATGACACAAAATTTCTTTAACTCATGACCAAATTTTCGATTGCGTACCACTATTAATAAAAAATATATAAAATGTATATATGTGCTAGAGTACTAACAATAGGTAAATAGCAGACATAAAATAGAAAATAGATGAGTAAATTAAAATATTTAGCAAATATTGGTTATTGTACCTAAGTATGATTTGAATTTTATTAAAAATATTATTTTGTGCTTTTTAATATGCTTAGTTACATTTGAAAATCTTATTTTATTCTTTTGAAATAAAGTAATTCAAACATGCATACCTGTTAGATTGGAAAAGGAAAAAGTGTCTCCACAAAACAAAAGCACCTTATTTCTGTGTTTTTCATGGGTGTACATGTTACTACTTAATTATCATCACAGCAAGATGGAGGTTGAAGACAAAAAAAAGAGCAAATTGTTGGAATGAAGTCCCAGAGCATGTGAAAGAAAGGAGGGTTCAGATTCCTGGCTTGGAGGAGCACTGCTTCTCCTAAAAGAGAAAAAAGGGGATTTTGAAAAACAGGTAGATGTAGATACTGTGACTACTTCACTTTAGACAAAGTTTCTCATCTTACATGAGAAAAACCAAATGCTGGCTTTCATGAGATTTAAGCAGAAAAAGGAGAATCCACCAAATCTATAGTTTATCTTTTTCTTTTTTTGCAACAGAAATTTAGTTTATAAAGTTTTAATAGGCCAGATGTTTATGGCTTATTGTGTTATAGTTGTTTATTGATTTGAGCTCTTGTAAGCACAGTTACTTGTTGAGACCTTGATCTTCATACTCTATATTCTAATGAACTGTATCCTAACAACTCTGATGTCTAAACAGAATTGGAAGTTTAACATTACAAGATGAAGATTTCACATATTCTTTTTTTTTGGTCTACATATTACTCTTCTATTTGCTTCATTTATCATAAGTTAGATTCTTTGAAGGCACGTGTGGAAAGATGTTTATTATGAACCAACACCTGTGAAGGGAAGAGGAGGAAGCAGGATTGTGCAGAGAAAGAAGTTTAAGAGCTGTGCAGGCTCAGCAAACCTCAATCAACTTAGTGGGAAGCTCAAAAGTGAGAATTCTCATCCCAGAGTCCTGGTTTGGTTGGGATGGCCAGGCCTTTATACCACTGCTTCATTTGATCACTCCATGTAAACTACCCTGGGAAGGATGTGACTTCTGCCAAGGCTATAGCTGAGGCAGCGCCTAAAGGAAGTAGCTACAGAGCCTTATGATTCTGTCTTTAGGGCATAGACAGAACATATCTGTGGAAGACAAACTGTTGACCTATAGAGTGTTATATATACGTTGAATATTACTAGTCAGGCTACATGAATTACATTCCTTAGCTAAATATTAGAACTTTATTTTGCTATCCTTTGCACATCATATCCTCGTCTCCACTCTGTATCCTACCTTTCACGGCCAAAACCAAACTATGCTAAATTATTCCCTAAATCACATCAGGAAATTTGACTCTCAAAGTTCTAGAAAAGGGCATGCAGTCCACCCTTTATATCTGTGAGTGCCACAACCATGGATTCTGCCAATTGTTCATCAAAAATATTTGGAAAATAATTTTACAAAATTCCAAAAGACAGAACTTGAATTTGCTATGTGCTTAGTAGGACATTGAATCCATGTGATGAAGTGATGTTGGGCATTGCATTAGCAATTATAAGTAACCTAGTGATAATTTGAAGTATTCAGGAGGATGTGTACAGGTCATATGCAAGTATGACACCATTTTATGAAAGGGAGTTGAGCATCCACAAATTTTGGTATCTGTGGGGGTTCTTTAACGAATCTCTCATGGATACTGAAGACAACTGTATTCTCATAGCACAGAGGTAACTTTGGACTCAGTGATTAAGTAATCAGAGTCAATCATATTAACAAACCTGTGCGGAAAACATAAAACCAGGACACCATATGGACCTATAGAATCAGATACTCTTAAGGTGAACTTAGGGTAGATATAAGTTAAAACAAACCAAAAAAGTTCCTCAGTTTGTTTGGAATGACTAAGAAACCCCTATTCCTGATACCATTCCATAACAAACTGTATATAATTTATGAAGAAGTAAGTTGTGGAAGTGTAATTAAGCATGGAGATTGGGACAGCTGATGAAGCAGAACAAACTGATGGAGGTTAGTAGTAGTCCTGGCACAGTTGCCTTGGCCTCTTTCCTGGTGGCATTTTTAGAAGGAGATGACTTTGCTTCCCACATGTAATAAAAGAGAGCATATAGCATAAAAAATACAGTATAAAAATGAGAGTGATATGTATAAAGTAATCCAATCTGTTCCAGATATGAAATAACCTGACTAGGAAAATGTCAGAAACAAAACTGGGATATGAAAGGTTAGCAAAGCTCTTGGGGTAAGGATTTTTATCTGTGTTCACTTTGGTTCCCTCCACAACCTTGCACATTTCAGGGCATCAAGAATTATTTATGGGAAGGAGTTACAAGGAAAGTAGAACAGGTAACTAAGTTCATGAAGAAGTGGAAGTAGCACTGATTGTGCTTGCTGGTGACTGCTCAGGTACGCTGCAGAGCCCATCTGCTGTACCGATGCCTGATGGTCGATTGGACAACAAACATGTGGGAGGCAAAAGTCATCTCCTTCCAAAAGTGCCTCCAGGAAAGAGGCCAAGGCAATTGTGCCAGGACTACTTCTCCAGCATATTGAGTTTCCTAATTTAACAAGAAAGCTTCTGCAAATGTGTGGAGGGATGATTGAGCAACATTTTATGGATTAAAATAAACATTTAATATTTCTAATAAAAGTGAATTCATATAATGTTTGTTATGCAACCTTGGCCATTTGTGTTTACCACGCATTTCCTTAAACATGCCAGAACAGAAATATTTTCTGTAAACACTTAATTACAGAATATTTCCAAATTGACCCAAATTTTCAGTGAATTAAATGTGAGTAATCTATGCATTTTTTGATATTCAAATGTTTTATTTAGCTCTAGTTATTTAAGCAGAATAAATTTGAAAGTAACAATTTAATACGTTCATTTTCTATTCCAGAGTGCAAATTCCTTGCTTACTCATAGCAAGAATTTTGAAACACAATTATGTAATAATTGCCTTAAATTTGTACTTTATTTTTCCTGTGTCATCAGACTTCATGTTATTATAGCATTCTGTAACTAAAGTTAAATATTTTACTTTGACAGAAAACTCATGTTAATTCTCTAGTCCTAAAACATCTTTCCATATACACAAGTTTTCTTCCCTTCCCCTTCCTTTGTCCTTTTCTTCTCTCAGATTCTGTTTCTCTTTCTCTTATGCAAACCCACACAGCTCACAGACACACAAAGTCATTTTGTTACTATATAGTGGATGGAGTACTCATTTTAATTCCAGGACATAGCTTATTTTATTAGTCAGGGTTTTCCAAAGGCACAGAATTAATAGGATACATGGGTATGTGAATGGGAGTTTATTAAGGGGTGTTGACTGACACAGTCACAAGGTGAAGTCCCAAAATAGGCCATCTGCAAGCTGAGGAGCAAGGAACCCAGTCCAAGTCCCAAAGTCTCAAAAGTAGGGAAGCCATCAGTGCAGCCTTTGGTCTGTGGCCAAAGGCCTGAAAGCCCCTGGCAAACCACTGATGTAGGTCCTAGAGTCCAAAAGCTAAAGAATCTGGAGTCTGATGTTTCAGCACAGGAAGCATCCAGACCAGAATGAGAGAAAGGTAAAAGCCAGAAAACTGAGCAACTCAAGTCCTTCCACATTCTTCTGCCTGCTTTGTTCTAACTACGCTAGCAACTGATTAGATGGTGCCCACCCAGATTGAGGGTGGGTCTGCATCTCCTAGTGCAGTGACTCAAATATTAATCTCCTTTGCAACACCCTCATAGAAACACTCAAGAACAATAGTTTGCATTCTTCAATCATTAATAACACTGGGCGAATGTATCAGGCAGCAATATGTTAACTAAAGGCTTTACTTTAATCCTGTCAAATCCTCACAGTCATTCCAGGGGCAGACATTATTGTTCTTTTTCACAGATGAGGAAAATGAAGCCCAGAGTGTTCTAGTGATGGGCCCCGATTCACTCCATTTCAAGTCTGCCAGATTCCAATGTGAAGACTCAATCTGGTACATCTGCTGTTTTCTTGTCTATGAAATACTGAATATTTTTAGATGAAGGGAAGAAATGGAGACAATACTTCTGGCTTGTGGTTTGGTGGTATACACAAATGCCCCTCCATTGTAGAATCTGCTCAATTCTATTTAATACCCAACAGTGCATTAGACATAACCAGGGATGAAGTCAAAAAACATTGAAGTTTTCAGGTAGTAACACCTAATCAATATAACATAACATTTTGGAGAGAAGTCATTGTAAGATGAGATGGGATAGATAAAAATATAACATTAACCCTGATACCAAAACCCCACAGAGACTCAACAAAAAAAGAAACCTTCGGGGCCCAAAGTGGCTCCGGCCGGATGTCGTGGCACTTGCGAAGGCGAGGCCAAGAGTTCAAGGCCAACCAACCTCAGCAACCTTACAAGCTCTCAATGATTGGCAGAAAAAAAAAAAAAAGAAACCTTCAGGCCAATATACGTGATGAACATAGATGCAGAAATCTTCCATAAAATGTTGGCAAACCGATTGCAACAGCACATCAAAAAACTTATCCATCATGATCAAGTAGGCTTCATCTCGGGGATGCAAGGCTGGTTCAACATATGCAAATCTATAAATGTAATCCACCACATAAACTGAACCAAATACAAAAACCACATGATTATCTCAATAGATGCAGAAAAGGCCTTTTACAAAATACAACAGCCCTTTATGCTCAAAACTCTGAATAAACTAGATATTGATGGAACATATTTCAAAATAGTAAAAGCTATATACAACAAACCCATAGCCAATATCATACTGAATGGGCAAAAACTGGAAACATTCCTTTTGAAATCTGGCACTAGGCAAGTATGCCCTCTTTCACAACTGCTATTCAATATAGTATTGGAAGTTCTAGCCAGGGCAATCAGGCAAGAAAAAGAAATAAAAGGCATTCAATTAGGTAAGGAGGAAGTCAAATTGTCTCTGTTTGTAGACAACATGATTGTACATTTAGAAGACCCCATCATCTCAGCCCAGAATCTCATGGAACTGATAAGCAATTTCAGCAAAATCTCAGGATACAAAATCAATGTGCAGAAATCACAAGCATTCCTATACAGCAATAACAGACAAACAGAGAGCTAAACCCAGAGAGAACTCCCATTCACAATGCTACAAAGAGAATAAGATACCTAGGCATAAAACTAACAAAGGATGTAAAGGACACCTTCAAGGAGAACTACAAACCACTGCTCAAGGAAGTAAGAAAGGACACAAACAGATGGAAAACATTTCATGCTCATGGTTAGGAAGAATTGATATCATGAAAATGGCCATACTGCCCAAAGTAATTTATAGATTGAACACTATCCCCATGAAGTTACCAATGACCTTCTTCACAGAACTGGAAAAAACCACCTTAAATATCATATGGAACCAAAAGAGAGGTGCATAGCCAAGACAACCCTAATCAAAAAGAACAAAGCCGGAGGCATCACTCTACCTGACTTCTTCAAACTGTATTACAAAGCTAGTATAATCAAAACAGCAGGTACTGGTACCAAAACAGAGATATAGACCCAGGGAACAGAACAGAGGCCTTGGAGGCAATGCCACATATCTACAACCATCTGATCTTTGACAAGCCTGACAGAAACAAGCAGTAGGGAAAGGATTCCCTGTTTAATAAATGGTGTTGGGAAAACTGCCTTGCATGTGCAGAAAGAAGGAACTGGACTCCTTTCTGACACCTTACACTAAAATTAACTCCAGATGGATTAAAGACTTAAACATAAGACCTAACACCATAAAAACTCTAGAAGAAAACCTAGGCAGTTCCATTCAGGACATAGGCATAGGCAAGGACTTCATGACTAAAACACCAAAAGCATTGGCAGCAAAAGCCAAAACGGACAAATGTGATCTAATTAAATTCCAGAGCTTCTGTACAGCAAAAAAGCACAATCATTAGAGTGAACCAGTAACCAACAGAATGGGAGAAAATTTTTGCAATCTACCCATCTGACAAAGGGCTAATATCCAGAATCTACAAAGAACTAAAACAGATTTACAAGAAAAAAACAACCCCATTCAAAAGTGGGTGAAGGATATGAATACTTTTTAAAAGAAGACATATATGAGGCCAACAAACATATGAAAAAATGCTTATCATTACTGCTTATCAGAGAAATGCAAATCAGAACCACATTGAGATAACATCTCATGCCAGTTAGAATGGCGATCATAAAAATCTGGAGACAACAGATTCTGGAGAGGATGTGGAGAAATAGGAACACTTTTACACTGTTGATGGCAGTGTAAATTAGTTCAGCCATTGTGGAAGACAGTGTGATGATTCCTCAAGGATCTAGTAATGGAAGTTCCATTAGACTCAGCAACCCCATTACTGCATATGTACCCAAAGGATTATAAATCGTTCTGTTATAAAGACACATGCACACATGTGTTCACTGCGGCACTGTTTACAATAGCAAAGACCTGGAACCAACCCAAATGCCCACTGATGATAGCCTGGACAAGGAAAATGTGGCATATATACACCATGGAATACTATGGAGCCATAGAAAATGATGACTTTGTGTCCTTTATAGGGACATGGATGAATCAGGAAACCATCAGTCTCAGCAGACTGACGCAAGAACAGAAAATCTAACACCACATGTTCTCAGACATAGGTGGGTGTTGAACATTGAGAACACATGGACACAGGGAGGGAAGCATCACACACTAGAGTCTGTTGGAGGGGAGTAGCAGAGGGACAGCAGGGGGTGAGGAGGTTGGGGAGGGATAACATGGGGAGAAATGCCAGATATAGGTGACAGAGGGATGGAGGCAGCAAACCACCTTGAAGTGTATGTACCTATGTGACAAGCCTGCATGATATGCACATGTACCCCAGAACCTAAAGTACAATTCAAATATATATATATAGTATTCATATATATGTATTGTGTGTATATATATATATATAGTATTCATATATATGTATTGTGTGTATATATATATATATATATATATGAATTGTACTTTAGGTTCTGGGGTACATGATATGCACATGTACCTCAGAACCTAAAGTACAAATATACATATATATATATATATTTGAATATACATATTTGAATATATATATAATATATAAACATAAATATAAGAACATATATATATAAAATATATATATAAAAAACATTAAGATAAAACTTAAAAGTTAAAAAGTAAAATTATGAAAGAAGATGGCACATTTTATTTATTTTAAAAAAATTAATTTTTAGATTTATTAAAAAATACTAAAAAATATTGGATTGTTTTGCTTTTATTAAACAGTTGATAAATTTTATATCTTGGATATAAGAATGATGGATTCTGAGCTAAGGCAAGGCTATTAACATAATTTTTCATACGAGAAAATAAAGTATTTCCTTAAATAACATACTATATATTTTCAAACATAAATAACACCTGCCAAAGATATTCATATTTTGCACTTTTTTTTAACAGTCTAGATTTAACTAGTTGAATTCTACTGGTTGGGATGCTTTGCACTAAAACTGCCTCAATGAGGGAAATAAATTTTAATTATAAAGCTTTATTTCAGAGTAGGGTTGAAGGAAGAAGAGTAACATAAATATTCGTAGGTTCGAACACCAGCTATGCTACTAAATAATCACTTAAGGCTGGATAATAAGCATATGTGAATCAGCGTCCTTATCTATAAAATGAGAATAATAGTCTTACTAAGGATAGGGGCAAATTAAATGAGATAATATATGAAAGCAGTCAATATTACACAAGCAACTGGTACCATTTATTATTTATATACTATAAATAATAAATAGTATTTGTAGAATTTATTATAAACTACAGAATTAAGTTTTGGGCTTAGTTCTAATTACACATAGATCTAACTCTAAATTACATTCCAGATTTCTGCCAACATAAATGAACAAAACTCATGCAATTATTTTGATACGTAATCTTTTTCTACCCTAGTCAGACTTGGCATTTGTCTTTCTGGATCATTCTGCAATATGATTCTGATTGTGGATATCTCATTGTGGGCAGGGTAACAAGAAGAAGATCTTGAGAACAAGCATCCATTTGTGAGCCCCTAGGTGAAGTTATGCTACAGGATCTTCCAGTAGGGGAAGACTGATTTCAGAAACAAGAGAGGAACTTACTTCCACTGGTAAGGGAGGTTCAGGGTGACTTGGCGTTGAAGATTCTCAGCTTAATTTGTGTCCAATCCAATGAACTCTTCAATTATGAGGATCCCATTCTTTCCCAAGCAGTATCCTAATGTTTACATGAGAGAATTGATGAGGCTGCAAATTCAACTTCTGTGATACTTTTGCAACCCACTCAGCTAAAATTTATGTCTGATTTTAATTAAGACCAGGCCTGTAGCTATAAAGAATAAGGGTTTATCTTAGGACTGTTATAGAATTTCTACAGTTATCTGACTCTAGTTTGAGCTGTCACAGGGCTGAGTTTGTTGTTTTGTTTTTGTAAATAATCCAGTGTACTCCTTGGGGTCATCCTGACTACACTTAACAGTTGAGAGAAGCAGTTGCTTGGTGCCCCAAGGAACTTGCTTCATCAACATAAAACAGAGGCAATAATATGATTAATCATGATGGCACTACATAATGTGGATTAGTTGCATCCATTTGCCACTTGTAAGGAGCTCAGTACTGTGGTCTCTAACAAAGACTTGACCGAACGAATTTTAAACCTCCATCTTTGAAGGGCTCTGTTTTTGAGTCCTCATTCCTGGTACCAATGTCTTTATCAGCCAGGTAGGTCCCATTGGGAGGTATACACCACATCAGTTATTTTAGCAGGAAGAATTTAACATAAAGAATTGTTAACTAAAGGTTGAAAATATGAAAAAGGCTAAAGTGACCACCAACGTAAGATGTAGGTAATAACTGCAAGAAATATTTGACAACCTTAAGACTAGTGACAAAGGGAAGAGTTTGAAATTATTGAAACAGAAGCATGAATGTGACTCTTCATTTATGAAGTTCACATATCTCAGGCTGGGTTTAACTGTGGTCTCTAAGGGAATGTCATGAGCCTTATTTTAGGAGTATTAGAAAACCTGCAAACTAGTATCAAATGCTGCCACTGGAACCATCTGCCATTTCCAGGGTAAAGAAGCTTTCCTGAAGCAACAGCAACAGGAACAGGAAGCAAAAGGGATTTTAAATGAAATAGCAAGGAGTATGTATTTGCTTCTTCCAGCGTTTTTGGTCTCTTTTTAAATATTCTTTGTTGTCAGAATCTAGTAGGGAGCCAGTTGCCAAAGCAAGAGTATGGTTTGCCAAGTCCTAGCCCTAGTATCAGAGGACAGATGGCAAGTTTGGATCTAGGAAAATAACTGGTGAAGGGTATTTGACTCTTAGTGTGAAAAATGAGATACATAGTTTATATACAAGAAAGAATGAATATATCTTTCACTTATTTATTAAATTAGTTGTATGATTTACAAAGTTTTATAACATTATTAATTTGAGTTATGAAAGAGAAATTACTATTTGCAAAACAGGTATTTTTTTTTTCACAATGCAGGAAATTGTATATGGAAAGCTTCGGTATAAATATATGACCATGGTAATGGGTTACAATATGAGCTCTCTTTCTGAGACAATTTGAGAAGAGACTGTAATACTTTAAGAAGAATCTTCTTACACAGTTAATGGTGAAACAAAAATGTATAAAAAAATCTTGTGTCTTCTCTCTACTTCACACATTTATTCTATTTGGTATTTTTATTTTTCAAATCTTCCTAAAACATTTTAATTTTCCTCTGTTGTAGGGAGAGTTATATATTTTCTATTTCTTCTTGTATCAAGTAAAATCTTCAGTTTACATACAAGAAAATGAATGATTTAACCCTTGTATGCCTGACATCAGACACTTCCTCTCTTACCTCTGCTTTCCTTCCAATAGAATAAAACTAGGGTGGAGTCATTATTCTCACTGCCCTTGTTTTCATTTTCTTTTGTTTCTTTTTTATTTCTGATGCATAAAATACCACCCTCTATTACTAGTCTTATTTAGATGTTAGATACTTTTGAAAGTACAGCCTGAATTTGTTTTGGTTGCCCTTATTATTCACTACATATTTGATATTCATACTTGGCAGCATATAATATTGGGATAATAAATTGTATTTGTTTTCAATATGTTACCTTTGCCCTAATTCAAACTGTTTCTAGTTTATTGGTATTTGCTGGCCCTAGAGAAAATATTAGGCGACACCATCTCTCCAGGCTCTCTCTAAAAGCCTGAACTCATCATGGGTTACTAAAGGGTGAGCTGGATGAGCCCAGTGAGCCCATTGGTAAGATCCTGAGGAGAGAGCAAGGCTCAGAAGAGGAGGGTAAATGGGAGCGCTACAGAAGCTAAAACATAGGATAACAGTGCCTCATGTGTCCTGTGCTTGAGAGGATGGCCTTGAAGCAGCAAAGCTATTGCTCAGAGATTATTTCACACAGCTCTGGTGACAGAACCTGAGCTTTGTGGATAAAGGAACTGAGTTGAGCCAAGCTTTCCTTCTAACAAGTGACAGGGAAAGAACAAGGTGTAACACATACCCTTCTGATGTAGTCTTCCCTTTAGTATTAGGAACTGGATTGAATAAGTTAATTGATATTTCAGACATCTTCCACTCATTAAATTGAGACACTGGAATACTACCATTTATATACCATTTTGTTCCTTTTAAAAATATTTTTTATTTATAGATGTCATACAATGAGCTGAAATGTTTATAGATTATGTTTGGCTATATTTTCAGGGGCATGATGCAATAATAATCTCCTTAGGTCCTAATTTCTGGCACTTCCCGAATATTTTGTTAAATTCTATGGGAGGATATGGGAGGACAGATAATTTGCTTTGTATTTAGTGTGAGCATACTAATTATTGCAATCAGAGAAAATTCATTTTATTGCTATAATTTTTGATTTGATTCTGGGAGATGGTAGTTTGCTTTTTATTTGGCAAATGAAATCTTTTATGAATTTTTAATGAAATACATATGGAAGTAGTTCATCGAATGTTTATTTCTTTATGGCCGTATTTGATGTAAGATACAAATGCCAAAATGTCACTTACAGAGCTTTTGTTCAAGGACAGGAATAAACTGACAGACTTTCAGCCACACAAAAGAAGTGCATTTTTATTGGCTTTATTTCAGATAATGGCAAGGTTATAACACTGTTGACAGAGATTCTTCACTCATCTGTTAAAACTGCTTCATGCTGCTGGGTGTTAATAAGCAAGTCTTTTAACTTCAACAATACCCAAAATTAAAATATTTCACCTTGTGCTTTATTTTTGCCATTGTTCTTATGTGAACATAATTTTTACATGTAAAATAATTACTCCTTTACTGTTTGACAGGCTTTACCCAGTATTCAGTAATTACCAACTATAATCACTGGAATTCAGATAAAAATATTTAATCATTTAGATCCACTTACAGGGAGGTTTTTCTTCCCCCTGATCAAGTTTACATAGTAAAATCAAAATGCTAATGGTTTTGTTTTAAAAACAAAATAAAATCATTGTTACAAGGAAAATAAAATATAAAGCTGCCCCCATGATTCAATTACCTACCACTAGGTCCCTCCCAGAACATGTGAGGATTATGGGAGTTACAATTCAAAATAAGCTTTGTGTAGGGACACAGCCAAACCGTATCATTCCAATCCTGGCTGCTCCCAAATCTCACATCCTCACATTTTGAAACCACTGAAGCCTTTTCAACAGTTCTCTAAAGTCTTAACTAATTTCAGAATTAACTCAAAAGTGCACAGTCCAATGTTTCATCTGAGAGAAGGCAAGTAAGTCCCTTTGATCTATAAGCCTGTAAAATCAAAATTGAGTTAGTTACTTCCTAGACACAATGGGGATGCAGACATTGGGTAAGTATAGCCATTACAAATTGGCCAAAATGAAGGAGCTGCAGGCCCCATGCAAGTCTGAAATCCAGCAGGTAGTCAAATCATAAAGCTCCAAAATGATCTCCTTTGACTCCATATCTCATATCCAGTTCATGCTGATGCAAGAGGTGGGGTCCCATGGTCTTGAGCAGCCAATCCTGTTTGGCTTTGCAGAGTACAGCCTCTCTCCTGGTTGCTTTCATGGGCTGGAGTTAAGTGTCTGTGGCTTTTACAGGCACATAGTACAAACTGTTGGTAGATTTACCATTTTTAGGTTTAGGGAATGGTGACCTTTTCTCACAGCTCCACTCGGCAGTTCTCCAGTGGGGACTCTGTGTGAGGGCTCCTGCCCCACATTTCTTTTCCACACTGCCCTAGCAGAGGTTCCCCATAATGGCTCCATCCATGCAGCATACCTCTGTCCGGATATTAAGAAGTTTTCATTCATCCTCTGAAATCTAGGGGGAGGTTCCTAAACCTCAATTCTTGACTTCTATGCACCCTCAGTCCCAATACCATTTGTAAGTTGCCAAGACTTGGGGCTTACACCCTCTGAAGCAATTGCTCTATGTTGGCCCCTTTTAGTCATGGTTGGAATACGGGGCACCAATTCTGAGACTGCACAAAGCAGAAGGGCCCTAGGGATGGCCCACGAAACCATTTTTTTTCTCCTAGGCCTTTCAGATTGTGATGTGTGGGGCTGCCATGAAGGTCTCTGACATACCCTGGAGATATTTTCCCCATTGTCTTGGCAGTTAACATTTGGCTGCTTGTTACTTGTGAAAATTTCTGCAGCTGGCTTGAATTTCTTTACAGAAAATGGGTTCTTCTATTCTGTCGAATCATCAGACTGCAAACTTTTGAAAATTTTTGCTTCCCTTTTAAGTTTCAATTCCAAATCATATCTATGTGAATACATAAAACAATGTTTTTAAGAACACCGAAGTCACCTGTTGAACATTTTGTTGCTTAGAAATTTCTTCCACCAGATATCATAAATCATCTCTCTCAAATTCAAAGATTCACTGATCTCTAGGGAGGGGCAGAATGCTGCCAGTCTCCTTGCTAAAGAGGGACAGAATGCTGCCGGTCTCTTTGCTAAAGCATAGCAAGAATCATTTTTGCTCCAGTTCCAAATAAGTTCCTTAACTTCATCTGAGATCACATCAGCCTGGACTTTTTGGTCAAAACCATTCAACAAGTCTCTAGGAGGTTCCAAACTTTCCCACATCTTTCTGTCTTCTGAGCCCTCCAAGTCTTTAAGAAGTTCCAAACTTTCCTACATTTTCTTGTCTTCTTTTGAGTCCTCAAAACTGTTCCACCCTCTGTCTGTTACCCATTTCCAAAGTTGCTTCTACATTTCTGGGTATCTTAATAGCAGTACCCCACTCTACCGGTGCCAATTTACTGTATTAGTCCATTTTCATACTGCTTTGAAAAATACCCAAGATTGGGTAATTTATAAAGAAAAAGAGGCTTAATAGACTCACAGATCCACATGGCTGAAGAGGCCTCAGAATCATGGCATAAGTCAAAATACTAGCAAAAGCACATCTTACATGGTGGCAGGCCAAGTGGGTGTTTGAGGGGAACTGCCCTTCATAAACCATCAGATCTCATGAGATGTATTAACTATCACAAGAATAACATAGGAAAACCTGTTTCCGTGATTCAATTACCTCACACAAGATTCTTCCCAAAACATGTAGGGATTATGGGAGCTATAATTCAAGATGAGATTTGAGTGGAGACACAGCCAAACCATATCACAGAGTGTATATATGTACTTATATAAATTTAAATAGTGTAACCTATTACATGCCTAGCATCTAAGGTATAACTTATTTTTCCCAGGCTACAAACCTGTACTGAATACTATAGGCAAGTGTAACATGGTAATGGTATTTGTGTATTTAAACATATCTAAACATAGGAAAGATACAGTAAACATATGTTATAATCATATGGGACCACTGTCATAGATGTGATCTGTTGTTGACCAAAATGTTATTATGCTGTAATAGCTTTTGGTGCTGAAGATAGTTTCAGCCAGACACCTGAAAAGCAGTGAAATATCTGAGATCTGCAGTAAGTCAGAGTTTCTACAACATTCCTGGAGATCTGAGCCTGTTTGAGAGGAACTCCTAGGAGATGCTGAACATTATATGAAATCTCCCTATGGATGCCTATTAAAACTAGACAATGGGCATGTTGTAATAACATTCCAGTCAACAACAGGTCACATCTATGACAGTGGGCAAATAAGATTATAATACCATATGTTTGCTGCATTTTTCCTATGTTTAGACATGTTTAAATATACAAATACCATTACGATGTTACAACTGCCTATAGTATTCAACTACAGCAATTTCTATACAAGTTTGTAGACTAGGAGCAATAGGCTATACCATAGATCCTATGTGGGTGGTAGATAATACTATCTAGGTTTATACAAGTGCATACACTCTGTGATGTTCACACAACAACAATATTGCCTAATGATGCATCTCTATTGCCATGAGATATGCTGAGTGAGCTCTGCCTCATATCCTAAGGACACTTTATACCATTATAAACTTCTCTTTCAAGATTTGAATAGAGTCTATCTGTATCTACCTTGTAGGCTAAAATGTTGTAATATAAGTACATTCTACTTTACTTTAAAAATGCCCCATGTTTTTCATAAATTCTTCAAGAGCTCCTTAAATTTTGTCCTAAATGTAGGTATATTTATGAAGGTAGATACCAACACATTAAGTAACAATGAAGAATTTTGGGAATGAGGGAGACAGATAATTTCTATTATTTTTCTCTCTTTTTTTTCTGTTTCTGTGCCTCAACTTATATATCTTCAAGGAAGTTAGCTTTTCTTGTCAATAGAGTGAATTTATTTTATTTTATTTTGTTTCCTTTTTTATATTATACTTTAGGTTCTGGGGTACATGTGCATATCATGCCGGGCTGTTGCATAGGTACTTATATGGCAAGGTGGTTTGCTGCCTCCATCCCCGTCAGGTATATCTGGCATTTCTCCCCATGTTATCCTTCCTCAACCTCCCCACCCCTTGCTGTCCCTCCCCTATCCCCTCTAACAGACTCCAGTGTGTGATGCTTCCCTCCCTGTGTCCATGTATTCTCAATGTTCAACACCCTCCTATGAGTGAGAACATGTGGTGTTTGATTTTCTGTTCTTGTGTCAGTCTGCTGAGACTGATGGTTTCCTGATTCATCCATGTCCCTATAAAGGACACAAAGTCATCGTTTTCTATGGCTGCATAGTATTCCATGGTGTATATATGCCACATTTTCCTTGTCCAGGCTATCATCAGTGGGCATTTGGGTTGGTTCCAGGTCTTTGCTATTGTAAACAGTACTGCAGTGAACATACATGTGCATGTGTCCTTATTATAGAACAATTTATAATCCTTTGGGTACATACACAGTAATGGGGTTGTTGAGTCTAATGGAACTTCCATTGCTAGATCCTTGAGGAATCACCACACTGTCTTCCACAATGGCTGAACTAATTTACACTGCCATCAACAGTGTAAAAGTGTTCCTGTTTCTCCACATCCTCTCCAGCATCTGTTGTCTCCAGATTTTTATGATCGCCATTCTAACTGGCATGAGACATTATCTCAATGTGGTTCTGATTTGCATTTCTCTGATGAGCGGTAATGATGAGCATTTTTTCATATGTTTGTTGGCCTCATATATGTCTTCTTTTGAAAAGTGTCTGTTCATATCCTTTACCTACTTTTAAATGGGGTTGTTTTTTTCTGTAAACCTTTTTTATTTCTTTGTAGATTCTGGATATTAGCCCTTTGTCAGATGGGTAGATTGCAAAAATTTTCTCCCATTTTGTTGGTTGCTGGTTCACTCTAATAATTGTTTCTTTTGCTGTACAGAAGCTGTGGAGTTTAATTAGATCCCATTTGTCTATTGTGGCTTTTGCTGCCAATACTTTTGGTGTTTTAGTCATGAAGTCCTTGCCTATGTCTATGTCCTGAATTGAACTGCCTAGGTTTTCTTCTAGGGTTTTTATGGTGTTAGGTCTTGTGTGTAAGTCTCTAACGTGTGGAGTTAATTTTAGTAGAAGGTGTCAGGAAGGGGTCTTGTTTCTGCTTTTTGCACATGTGAGGCAGTTTTCCCAACACCATTTATTAAACAGGCAATCCTTTCTCTATTGGTTGTTTTTGTCAGATTTCTCTAAGATCAGCTGGTTGTAGATGTATGGCGTTGCCTCCAAGGCCTCTGTTCTGTCCCATTGGTCCATATCACTGTTTTGGTACCAGTACTGTGCTGTTTTGATTATATTAGCCTTGTAATATAGTTTAAAGAAGTCAGGTACCATGATGCCTCCAGCTTTTTTCTTTTTTCTTTGGGTTGTCTTGGTGATGCAGGCTCTCTTTTGGTTCCATATGAAGTTTAAGTTTGTTTTTTTCCAGTTCTGTGAAGAAGGTCATTGTTAGTTTAATAGGGTTAGTGTTTAATCTATAAATTGCTTTGGATAGTATGGCCATTCTCATGATATTGATTCTTCCTAACCATGAGCATGGAATGTTTTCCATCTGTTTGTGTTCTCTCTTATTTTCTTGAGAAGTGGTTTGTACTCCTTGAAGAGGTTCTTTACATCCTTTGTTAGTTGTATGCCTAGGTATTTTATTCTCTTTTTTGGCAATTGTGAATGAGAGTTCTTTCTTGGTTTGGCTCTCTTGGTTAGTCTGTTATTGGTGTATAGGAATGCTTGTGATTTCTTCACATTGATTTTGTATCCCGAGACTTTGCTGAAGTTGCTTATAAGTTTCAGGAGATTTTGGGCTGAGATGATGGGGTCTGCAAAACATACAATCATGTCATCTGCAAATAGAGAAATTTGGCATTCTTATTTCCTAATTGAATACCCTTTATTTCTTTTTCTTGCCTGATTGCTTTGGCTAGAACTTCCAATACTATATTGAATAGCAGTCATGAAAGAGGGCATCCTTGCCTAGTGCCAGATTTCCAAGGGAATGCTTCCAGTTTTTGTCCATTTAGTATGATATTGGTTGTGGGTTTGTCATAAATAGCTTTTACTATTTTGAGATACGTTCCATCAATACCTAGTTTATTGAGAGTTTTGAGCATAAAGTGTGTTGAATTTTGTCAAAGGTCTTCTCTCTGCATCTATTGAGATAATCATGTGGTTTTTGTCTTGGGTTCTGTTTACGTGGTGGATTATGTTTACAGACTTGCATATGTTGAACCAGCCTTGCATTCCCAGGATGAAGCCTACTTGATCGTCATGGATAAGCTTTTTGATGTGCTTTTGCAATGGGTTTGCCAATATTTTATTGAAGATTTTTGCATCTGTGTTTCTCATGGATATTGGCCTGAAGTTTTTTTTTTTTTTTATTGAGTCTCTGCTGGGTTTTTATATCAGGATGATGTTGCTCTCATAAAATCAGTTAGGGAGGATTCCCTCTTTTGGTATTGTTTGGAATAGTGTCAGAAGGAGTGGTACCAGCTCCTCTTTGTATGTCTGGTATAATATAGCTGTGAACCTGTCTGGTCCTGGACTTTTTTGTTCATAGCCTATTAATTGCTGCCTCAAATTCAGCCCTTGTTATAGGTCTATTCAGGGTTTCAACTTCTTCCTGGTTTAGGCTTGGGAGAGTGCAAATGTTCAGGAATTTATCCATTTCTTCCAGTTTTACTGGTTTATATGCATAGAATTGTTTGTAGTAAACTCTGATGGTAGTTTGTATTTCTGTGGAAGTGGTGATGATATCCCGTTTATCATTTTTTATTGTATCTATTTGATTATTCTCTTTTTTGTTTTATTAATCTGGCTAGTGGGTCCATCTCCTTTATTGATCTTTTCAAAAAACCACGTCCTGGATTTATTGATTTTTTTGAAAGATTTTTTATGTCTCTATCTCCTTCACTTCTTCTCTGATCTTAGTTATTTCATGTCTTCCGCTAGCTTGAGAGTTTTTTGATCTTGTTCCTCTAGCTCTTTCATCTTTCATGATAGGGTGTCGATTTTAGATCTTTCCTTGCTTATTGTGTGGGCATTTATTGCTATAAATTTCCCTCTAGACACTACTTTACATGTGTTCCAGAGATTCTGGTATGTTGCATCTTCTCTCTAATTGGTTTTGAAGAACATCTTTATTTCTGCCTTCATTTCATTGTTTATGCAGTTGACATTCAGGAGCAAGTTGTTCATTTTCCATGAAGTTGTATGGTTCCATGTGAATTTCTTAATCTTGAGTTCTAATTTGATTGTACTGTGGTCTGAGAGACTGTTTGTTATGATTTCCATTCTTTTGCATTTGCTGAGGAGTAATTTACTTTCAATTATGTGGTTAACTTTAGAGCAAGTGCAGTGTGGTGCTGAGAAGAATTTATATTCTTTTTATTTGGGGTGGAGAGTTCTGTAGAGGTCTATTAGGTTTGCTTGGTCCAGATCTGATTTCAAGTTCTGGATATTCTTGTTAATTTTCTGTCTTGTTGATCTAATATTGACAGTGAATTGTTAAAGTCTCCCACTGTTACTGTGTGGGAGTCTAATTCTCATTGTAGGTCATTAAGAACTTGCTTTATGTACCTGGGTGCTCCTTTATTGTGTGCATATACATTTAGGATAGTTAGCTCTTCTTGTTGCATTGATCCTTTTACCATTATGTAATGCCCTTCTTTGTTTCTTTTGATCTTTGTTGGTTTAAAGTCCACTTTATCAGAGACTAGGATTTCAACTTCTGCTTTTTCTTGCCCTCCATTTGCTTAGAAAATCTTCCTCCATCCCTTTATTTTGAGTCTATGTTTGTCCTTGCACATGAGTTGGGTTTCCTGAATACAGCACACTGATGGGTCTTGACTTTTTACCAATTTGCCAGTCTGTGTCTTTTGTTTGGGACATTTAGCTGATTTACCTTTAAGGTTAATATTGTTATGTGTGAATTTAATCCTGCAATTTTTATGCCAGCTTGTTGTTTTGTCCATTAGTTCACGTGGTTTCTTAATTGTGTCGACGGTCTTTACCATTTGGTACATTTTTGGAGTGGCTGGTACTGGTTGTTCATTGTTTAGTGCTTCTTTCAGGAGCTCTTGTAAGGCAGGCATGGTGGTGATGAAATCTCTCAGCAATTGCTTGTCCATAAAGGATTTTATTTCTCCTTCATTTATGAAGCTTGGTTTGACTGGATATGAAATTCTAGGTTGCAAGTTCTTTTCTTTAAGGATGCTGAATATTGGTCCCCACTCTCTTCTGGCTTATAGGGTTTCTGCCAAGAGATCTGCTGTGAGTCTGATGGACTTCCCTTTGAGGGTAACCAAGCCTTTCTCTGTGGCTGCCCTTAGCATTTTTTTCTTCATTTCAACCCTGGTGAATCTGACAATTGTGTGCCTTGGGGTTGCTCTTCTTGAGAAATATATTTGTGGTGTTCTCTGTATTTCCTGGACTTGAATCTTGGCTTGCCTTGTTAGGTTAGGAAATTTCTTCTGG
Source organism: Saguinus oedipus (assembly GCA_031835075.1). Taxonomy (NCBI): domain Eukaryota; kingdom Metazoa; phylum Chordata; class Mammalia; order Primates; family Cebidae; genus Saguinus; species Saguinus oedipus. The sequence continues at coordinate 96,428,249 of CM063180.1, forward strand.
ATTGCAGAAATTTGCAGCTTGGATTCATTCTCTCTGTCACATTCAGGTACACCTATCAAACATAGATTAGGTCTTTACACATAATCCCATATATCTTGAAGGCTTTGTTCATTTCTTTTCACTATTTTTTCTCTAATCTCAACTTCTCATTTTATTTCATTGAGTTGATGTTCAATATCTGATATCCTTTCTTCTGCTTGGTTGATTAAGCTGTTGAAACTGTTGAAGCTTTGTGAAGTTCTCATGTTGTTATTCATCTCCATCAAGTCATTTATGTTCTTCTCCAAGCTGTTTATCCAAGTTAGCATTTTGTCTAACCTTTTTTCAAGGTTCTTAATTTCTTTTTTTTTATTGCATTTTAGGTTTTGGGGTACATGTGAAGAACATGCAAGATAGTCGCATAGGTACACACGTGGCAGTGTGATTTGCTGCCTTCCTCCCCTTCACCTGTATCTGGCATTTCTCCCCATGCTGTCTCTCCCCAACTCCACACCCCCACTGCCCCTCCCCTATTCCCCCCCACCAGACCCCAGTGTGTAGTGCTCCCCTCCCTGTGTCCATGTGTTCTCATGGTTCAACAGCCACCTATGAGTGAGAACATGTGGTATTTCCTTTTCCGTTCTTGTGTCAGTTTGCTGAGAATGATGGTTTCCAGGTTCATTTATGTCCCTACTCAGGACATGAACTCATTGTTTTTGATGGCTGCATAATACTCCATGGTGTATATGTGCCACATTTTACCTGTCCAGTCTACCATCGATGGGCATTTGTGTTGCTTCCAGGTCTTTGCTTTTGTAAACAGTGCTGCAATGAACATTTGTGTGCATGTGTCCTTATAGTAGAATGATTTATAATCCTTTCAATATATACCCAGTAATGGGATTGCTGGGTCAAATGGAATTTCTATTTCTAGGTCCTTGAGGAATCACCACACTGTCTTCCACAATGGTTGAACTAATTTACACTCCCACCAACAGTGTAAAAGTGTTCTTATTTCTCCACATCCTCTCCAGCATCTGTTGTCTCCAGATTTTTTTAATGATTGCCATTCTAAGTGGCATGAGATGGTATCTCAATGTAGTTTTGATTTGCATTTCTCTAATGACCAGTGATGATGAGCATTTTTTCATGTTTGTTGGCCTCATGTATGTCTTCTTTTGTAAAGTGTCTGTTCATATCCTTTGCCCACTTTTGAATGGGCTTGTTTGTTTTTTTCTTGTTTTTTTTCCAGTCTACCATCGATGGGTATTTGTGTTGCTTCCAGGTCTTTGCTTTTGTAAACAGTGCTGCAATCCATTTTAGTTCTTTGTAAATTCTGGATATCAGCCCTTTGTCAGATGGGTAAACTGCAAGTTTTTTCCCCATTCTGTTGGTTGCCGATTGACTCTAATGACTTCTTTTGCCTTGCAGAAGCTGTGGAGTTTGATTAGGTCCCATTTGTCTATTTTGGGTTTTGTTGCCAGTGCTTTTGGTGTTTTGGTCATGACGTCCTTGCCTACTCCTATGTCCTGAATGGTTTTGTCTAGATTTTCTTCTAGGGTTTTTATGGTGCCAGGTCTTATGTTTAAGTCTTTAATCCATCTGGAGTTAATTTTAGTGTAAGGTGTCAAGAAGGGGTCCAGTTTCTGCTTTCTGCACATGGCTAGCCAGTTTTCCCAACACCATTTATTAAACAGGGAATCCTTTCCCCATTGCTTGTTTTTGTCAGGTTTATCCAAGATTGTATGGTTGTAGATAAGATGTGTTGCCTCTGCTGCCTCTGTTCTGTTCCATTGGTCTATATCTCTGTTTTGGTACCAGTACCATGTTGTTCTGATTACTGTAGCCTTGTAGTATAGTTTGAAGTTCGGTAGTGTGATACCTTCTGCTGTGTTATTTTTACTTAGAATTGACTTGGCTATGCGGGCTCTTTTTTGGTTCCATATTAAGTTTAAGGTGTTTTTTTTTTTTTCCAGTTCTTTGAAGGTCATTGGGAGCTTGATAGGGATAGCATTGAATCTGTAAATTACTTTGGGCAGTATGGTGATTTTCACGATATTGATTCTTCCTAACCATGAACATGGAATATTTCTCCATCTCTTTGTGTCCTCTCTTATTTCATTGAGCAGTGATTTGTAGTTCTCTGTGAAGAGGTCCTTTACATTTCTTGTTAGTTGTATTTCTTGGTATTTTATTCTCTTTGTAGCAATTGCGAATTGCAGTTTGTTCTTGATTCAGTTCTCTTTAAGTCTGTTATTGGTGTATAGGTATGCTTGTGATTTTTGTACATTGATTTTGTATCCTGAGACTTTGCTGAAGTTGCTTATCAGTTTCAGGAGATTTTGGGCTGAGACAATGGGGTCTTCTAGATATACTATCATGTCGTCCGCAAATAGAGACAATTTGACTTCTTTCTTTCCTATTTGAATACCCTTTATTTCTTTTTCTTGCTTGATTGCTCTGGCTAGGACTTCCAGTACTGTATTGAATGGGAGTGGTGACAGAGGGCATCCTTGTCTAGTGCCGGATTTCAAAGGGAATGCTTCCAGTTTTTGCCCATTCAGTATGATATTGTCTGTTGGTTTGTCATAGATAGCTTTTATTATTTTGAGATACCTTCCATCAATAACGAGTTTATTGAGAGTTTCTAGCATAAAGGGCTGTTGAATTTTGTCAAAGGCATTCTCTGCGTCAATTGAGATAATCATGTGGTTTTTGTTTTTGGTTCTGTTTATGTGGTGAATTATGTTTATAGACTTGCATACGTTGAACCAGTCTTGCCTCCCTGGGATGAATGCTACTTGATCATGGTGAATAAGCTTTTTGATGTGCTGTTGCAATCGGCTTGCCATTATTTTATTGAAGATTTTTGCATCTATGTTCATCATAGATATTGGCCTGAAGTTTTCTTTTCTTGTTGAGTCTCTGCCGGGTTTTGGTTTCGGGATGATGTTGGTCTCATAAAATGATTTGGAAAGGATTTCTTCTTTTTGGATTATTTGAAATAGTTTCAGGAGGAATGGTAACACTTTCTCTTTGTGTGTTTGGTAGAATTCGGCTGTGAACCCATCTGGGCCTGGGCTTTTTTTGAGTGGTAGTCTCTTAATTGCTGCCTCAAGTTTAGATCTTGTTATTATTCTATTCATGGTTTCATCTTCTTCCTGGTTTAGGCTTGGGAGGACGCAAGTTTCCAGGAATTTATCCATTTCTTCCAGGTTTACTAGTTTATGTGCATAGAATTGTTTATAATATTCTCTGATGATGGTTTGAATTTCTGTGGGATCTGTGGTGGTTTCCCATTTATCTTTTTTTATTGTATCTATTAGGTTATTCTCTCTTTTCCTTTTTATTAATCTGGCTAGTGGTCTGTCTATTTTGTTGATCTTTTTGAAAAGCCAGCTCCTGGATTTATTGATTTTTTGAAGGGTTTTTTGTGTCTCTGTCTCCTTCAGTTCTGCTCTAATCTTAGTTATTTCTTGTCTCCTGCTAGGTTTTGAGTTTTTTTTGATCTTGCTCCTCTAGCACTTTCAATTTTGATGATAGGGTGTCAATTTTGGATCTCTCCACTCTTCTCATGTGGGCGCTTATTGCTATATGTTTTCCTCTAGAGACAGCTTTGCATGTGTCCCAGAGATTCTGGTACGTTGTGTCTTTGTTCTCATTGGTTTCTAAGAACTTTTTTATTTCTGCCTTCATTTCATTGTTTATCCAGTCAACATTCAAGTGCCAGTTGTTCAGTTTCCATGAAACTGTGCGGTTCTAAGTTAATTTCTGAATTCTGAGTTCTAACTTGATTGCACTGTAGTCTGAGAGACTGTTTGTTATAGTTTCCGTTCTTTTGCATTTGCTGAGGAGTGATTTACTTCCAAGTATGTGGTCAATTTTAGAGTAGTTATGATGTGGTGCTGAGAAGAATGTATATTCTGTGGATTTGTGGTGGAGAGTTCTGTAAATGTCTATCAGGTTTGCTTGTTCCAGGTCTGAGTTCAAGTCCTGGATATCCTTGTTAATTTTCTGTCTGGTTGATCTGTCTGCTATTGACAGTGGAGTGTTAAAGTCTCCCACTATTATTGTGTGGGAGTCTAAGTCTCTTTGTAAGTCATTAAGAACTTGCCTTATATATCTGGGTGCTCCTGTATTGGGTCCATATATATTTAGGATTGTTAGCTCTTCTTGTTGTATTTATCCTTTTACCATTATGTAATGTCCTTCTTTGTCTCTTTTGATCTTTGTTGCTTTAAAGGCTATTTTATCAGAGACGAGAATTGCAACTCCTGCTTTTTTATGCTCTTTATTTGCTTGGTAAATCTTCCTCCATCCCTTTATTTTGAGCCTTTATGTATCCTTGCATGTGAGATGGGTTTCCTAGATACAGCACACTGATGGGTTTTGGCTTTTTATTTAATTTGCCAGTCTGTGTCTTTTGATGGGTGAATTTAGCCCATTTACATTTAGGGTTAATATTGTTATGTGTGAATTTGATACTGCCATTTTGATGCTAGCTGGCTGTTTTGCCCATTAGTTGATGCAGATTCTTCCTTTTGTTGATGTTCTTTAGCATTTGGTATGTTTTTGGAATGGCTGGTATTGGTTTTTTTTTTTTCTATGTGTAGTGCCTGTTTCAGGCACTCTTGTAAAGCAGGCCTGGCGGTGACAAAATCTCTGAGTACTTGCTTGTTCGCAAAGGATTTTATTTTTCCTTCACTTACGAAGCTTAGTTTGGCTGGATATGAAATTCTGGGTTGAAAGTTCTTTTCTTTAAGGATGTTGAATATTGGCCCCCACTCTCTTCTGGCTTATAGAGTTTCTGCTGAGATATCTGCTGTGAGCCTGGTGGGCTTCTCTTTGTGGGTAACCTGACCTTTCTCTCCCACTGCCCTTAGCATTTTCTCCTTCATTTCAACCCTGGTGAATCTGAGGATTATGTGCCTTGGGGTTGCTCTTCTTGCGGAATATCTTTGTGGTGTTCTCTGTATTTCCTGGACTTGAATATTGGCCTGCCTTGCTAGGTTGGGGAAGTTTTCCTGGATAATATCCTGAAGAGTATTTTCCAGCTTGGATTCATTCTCTTCATCACATTCAGGTACACCTATCAAACGTAGATTAGGTCTCTTTACATAGTCCCACATTTCTTGGAGACTTTGTGCTTTGCTCTTGGTGCTTTTTTCTCTAATCTTGCCTTCTCATTTTATTTCATTGAGTTGATCTTCGACCTCTGATATCCTTTCTTCTGCTTGGTCAATTCAGCTGTTGAATCTTTTGCGTGCTTCCCAGAGTTCTCGTGTTGTGTTTTTCAGCTCCATCAATTCACTTATATTCCTCTCTAAGTTGTCCATTCTTGTTATCATTTTGTCAAATCTTTTTTCAATGTTCTTAGTTTCTTTGCATTGAGTTAGAACATGTTTTTTTAGCTCATGGAAGTTTCTCATTACTTACCTTCTGAAGTCTGATTCTGTCATTTCATCACACTCATTCTCCATCCAGCTTTGTTTTCTTGCTGGTGCGGAGTTGTGATCCCTCTGAGGAGGAGTGGTGTTCTGGTTTCGGGTGCTTTCCTCCTTTTTGCACTGGTTTCTTTCCATCTTTGTGGATTTATCCACCTGTCATCTGTGTAGTTGCTGATTTTCAGATTGGGTCTCTGAGTGGATGTCCAGATTATTGATGATGAAGTTATTTCTGTTTTTTAGTTTTTCTTTTACAGTCTGGCTCCTCTGCTGTAGGACTGCTGAGGTCCATTTTAGGCCCTGCTTGTCTGAGGATCACCTGCAACAGCTGCAGAACAGTAAGGGTTGCTACCAGTTTCTTCTTCTGCTATCTTTGTCCCAGAATGATGCCCGTCAGTCTGATCAGTCCTTTGTGAGGTGACTCTTCAGATATACGGGGGTCAGGGAGCTGCTTGAGGAGACAGTCTGTTCTTTATAGGAGCTCAGATGCTGAGCTGTGAGCTCCATTGTTCATTCAGAGGTGCTAGGCACGTATGTTTAAGTCTGCTGCAGCAGAGCTCATAAACCCCCTTTTCTTCCCCAGGTGCTTTGTCCAGGGGAGTTAGAGCTTTATTTATGAGTATCCATTGTGCTGCTGTGTTTTTTTTTTTTTACAGGGCTGCTTTGCCCAGCAAGGAGGCAGCCTAGTCACTGTCTGCCTGCAAGGGCTTTGCTGAGCTGTTGTGGTCTTTGCTCTGTTTTTGTGTGACCTTCCCTGCAGTCCTGTTTATATGGGTGCAGTTAGAACTGCCTCAGCAATGGTGGCTCGCCTCTGTAATGGCGGACTCTCTCTGTTATGGTGGGTTGCCTTGGCAACAGCGGGTTGCCTCGGCAACTGCAGGCTGCTCCAGCAGTAGCGGACTACCTCCGTAGGGGTGGAGTGCCTCACTAATGGTGGACGCCCATCCCCCACCAAGCTGCACTGTCCTGGGTTCAGCTGTGCTTGCCATGAAACTCTCAACCCTGAGCATTTTCAATTGCTGTTTTTTGTTTGTTTGTTTGTTTGTTTTTGTGGGGGTGGGACCCGCCAAGCCTGATCACCTGGCTCCCTGCCTCAGAGCCTTTTTTTTTCTTAAGTTGAACAGTTGACTTTCTTCCAGGTGTTTCAGTTGACTGCTGAAAGGGCGCCGGGATCTGTGTGATTTCTCGTGTGGTGACCCACTGGCACTGGCTGAAACAATGGCGCTGCCCAGGAATCTCCTGTCCTGGCTCTCTGTTTCAGACCCATTTAATTAGATGAATGGGCGAATCTGCCTTCCCAGAGCTTTAATTGCCTGCTTAAATAGGCAACCAGACCAGTGCATTTTGTAGAGAGCCGCTGTGCTGGGGTGCCCGCAAAACAGCCATGCCAGGCAAAACAGCTGCACCGGCTGAAACAGCTGCGCTGGCCGAAACAGCCGCGCTGGCAAACCGTGGGGGTCCTCCGACTGGGAATCTTCTGGTCTGTGGGCAATAAAGATTCATCTGGAAATCCGGCATCCACTCACCCTCTGTGCTTTCACTGGGAGCTGTAATCCTGAGCTGCTCCTAAAGGGCCATCTTGGATCTTTCTCCAGGTTCTTAATATCTTTGCATTGTGTTAGAACATGTTGTTTTAGCTCACAGAAATTTGTTATTACCCACCTTCTGAAGCCTGCTTCTATCAATTCATGAAACTCAATCTCTATCTATCTTTGTTCCCTTGCTGAGGAGGAGTTGTGATCCCTTGGAGGAGGAGAGGCATTCTGGTTTTTGGTGTTTTCATCCTTTTTACTCTGGTTTCTCCTTATCTTTGTGGATTTATCTACCTGTGGTCTTTGTAGTTTGTGACTTTCAGATTGGGTCTCTGAGTGGATGTCCCTTTTGTTTATGTTGAAGTCATTTCTTTCTTTTTTTTAGTTCTTCTTCTAACAGATAGGCCCCTTTGCTGCAGGACTGTTGTAGATCTACTCCAGGCCCTGCTTGCCTGGGTATCACCTGTGGGGGGCTGCAGAACAGCAAGGGTTGCTGCCAGTTTCCTTTTCTGTTATCTTTGTTCCAGAATGGTACCTGCCAGATGTCATCCGGAGCTCCTTTTTTATGAGGTGCCTCTTTGGATACATGAGGGTCAGGGAGGGGCTTGAGGAGACAGTCTGTCCCTTATCAGAGCTCAGGTGCTGTGCTGGGAGCTCCATTGTTCCCCTCAGAGATGCTAGGCAGATATGTTTAAGTTTGCTGCAGCAGAACTCATAACCACCTCTTTTCCCAGGTGCTCTGTCCTGGGAAGATTGGGGTTTATTTATAAGTTCCTGATGTGCTGCTGCCTGTTTTTTAGATGTGCCCTGCCCAGAAATGAGGGAGTCTAGTCACAGTCTGCCAGCAGAGGAATTGCTGAGCTGCCGCAGGCCCTGCCCAGCTGCTGTGTAAACTTCCTTTTTTTTTTTTTTTTTTTTTTTTTTTTTTTAGAGGTACAGTTAGAACTGCCTTGGTAGTGGGTGGTGGTGGACTGCCTCAGTAATGGTGGACACCCTTCCCACCACAGAGCTGGACATTCTGGGTACAGTGCTTGCTGTGAAACTCACGAGTCAGAGCATTTCAGATTCCTGGTCTTTGTTGGAGTGGCACCTGCTGTGCCAGATCACCTAGTTCCCTGCTTTTAACCCCCTCCTTTTCTGTTGAATGGGTGGCTCTGTCTCCCAGGCATTCCTGGCACCGGTTGAAACAGCCTTCTAGAGTTGTGTGAGTTTTTATGTGAAAACTGGCAGGCACTGGCTGTGCTGGAAACTCATGGTGCTTTTCAGTCTGGGATTCTTGTGGTCTGTGGGTGGTAAAAACTGTGGAAGAGTGCTGGAGTGGATGGAAAAGCCCCCAGTGGCCTCTGTTGAGTAGGGATGGGGGTCCTCTGGATATTGCACTTCCCACATGAGGCAGCACCTCTCCCTGCCTCAACTTGCCCTTCCTGGGCTACACCCACTGTGCCACCTGTCCCATTGAGATTCACCTGGTACCTCATTTGGAAATGCAGAGATAACTCACCCTCTGCACAGCTCTCACTGGGAACTGTACTCCAGAGCCATTCCTATTTGGCCATCTTGTATGGAGTGTGTGTTTTTTGTTTTTTTAAATAAGTTAGTATGAGGGTGAATTAAGCTCCATATGGATTCTCAGTCATCATGGTAAACAATTGTTCTAAGACTAAGCAAGATTTCTCAACCTGTTTCTACTTAAGTAGAAATGTATGAAGAATATTTAGAGTGATAATAAAAATGATGAGAAATATTGAACACTTAATATATGTGAAGACTGTTATATAGAGTATTTCTGACAACCTTTTTGGGAGATGCTATTATCACATGATAGCTATTTCTGCTGGTGGCTTCATTTTCTCCACGTCATGTGTAGCATGACATTTTCTCTCAGTTTCCCATAGCTAAAGTGCCCATTGTCTAGTTCTCATAGGCATCAATAGTACATTTCATATGATGTTCTGCTTCTCCAAGGAAATCCTCTCAAATAGACTCAGATTTCCATGAATGTTGTAGAAACTCTGTCTTTCTATCAGTTCTCAGATATTTCTCTGCTTTTCAGGTGTGTGGCTGAGACCATCTTCAGTACCATTATACAACACATTTGTATTTTATATCTTGAAAAATCAGACATAAAATTACCCAGGATGTTAACAGTGGGTTATACTCCACTTCTCAAGTTTATTCTTCTCATAGAAACAGGCAAAATGCTGTTGATTATCCCTATGTATAAGAACAGTCTAGATTTCTGAAACACAAAGTCCTGACAATTCATCAAGATTGGCATAGAGATAGGTACAGGAAGAGCAGCTCTTTCATTGTTTGCATGATAAGTGACCTTGGAGAAAACACCACCCCTTTATACTCTCAGAAGTAAATTTACAACTTATATTTTGGGATGAAGTAGGCTGAGATGAGAATCAAGACACGTTCAAGTGTACATTGAATTCATTGCCTCACCTGAAAATAAAATGTTGTGTATGTTTCCTAATAGATAGGTTTGCACAGTGGGCCTGAAGCAAAAAAGTGGACACGGCTCATGTAACAGAGCTAGCTGGATTTCAGTTGCCCTTCTCAATCTAGTAACTTTATAATTTAGTTGTTTGTAAGTTAGAAAGTTTCATTTCCAAAACTTAGAATATATTAGATTCATTCCAAAAATTATCTCTTTGTAGAAATATATGAGCTCAGCCCTCTGACACTTATGAAGATTAATGCTTACCCTCAGACTGACAGCCAATATTCCTATCATTTTTTTCTAAGTCTATCTTACAGGGAAAATCATAAGTAAATAAATGTCAAACTTATCTTTCACACACAGACAACAACTATTCTGGAAATAGCATTTTGACTACTTACCATGATTTTATAAGTTAGCTTTTTAAATTTAGTAGGGAGAAACATAAAAATCAAATCTAGTGTGTATATATTATAACCAAAGAACAGATTCTTATTTCGTAGCATGCTTAACGCAAGTAGAATATGCACATCAGACATTAAGTTGATATTTGAGAAGCTTTTATTTATACCTTGGTGATAAGAAATTTGATTAAGATGAGACAACACACATTGCATATTATAATGAGAAAACGTCTCATCACAAGCAGGTGGTTTATAAAAAGATCTTGAGCTGTGTGAAGTATCAACTGTACAATATCAATCAATGAAGAATTCTAGTATTAGAAGTTGTTCAGTTCTTCAGGGTATAGAATGAAAATTTTTGCTTGTATTATTCCTAAAGAAATTTAAAAAATATATTAACATGCATTTTATTGAGATAATATTTGAATAAATGACAATAAGATTTAAAAATTTGAGGTTCCATTTATACTAAGCTGTTGGTCAATAACATTGTAGATTGGATTTCAATGATTTGTTATTCTTGACTTTGGAGTTCTAAAAATCAATAGATTACATATAAAAGAAATGTACATTAACGTTTATAGGAAAACTATTATAAGAAAAAAATCATGTCAAGCCTACCTATGTAAGTTTTCTCTTAATATTTAATCTTTAGATACATTGTTGTAATTTTGATTAATATATATGCATAAAGGTATGATTGATGATAAGCCAGAAATATCCAAAGCTTTCATATTCTTATTTATGTAACATCTTTTTTATTCTACAAATTATTTTATATTTAGTTAAAAGTCTACATTTCTTGAAAATTAATGAATTAACAGTAAAGCAATATATCACTGATATGACAGTAATTTTATCTGCTTAGAATAACTGTTTATCCTTTAGATAAAAATAAAAAGGAAAAAACATCAAAATGACAAGAAAAATATTAATTTAGGCAAAAATCTATTTATGTAGAATAAATGTGCATTACTTTTTTAAGCTTTTGAAAGAATAAGCACTGTTTAGTAACCAGATTTAAATTTGAGGATTCTCATGTGATCCTCACTTATGGAGAACATATGCAATCTCCTCCACACACACTTAAATAGATACACACACATACCCATATATACATATACATTGTATGCTTCATGGTCGCATCTTTGCTCTATGTCAAATTAGAAACATGAATATCTGTCATCCAAAAACATTTGCAAAAGTAATGCAAGTTATCTTTATAGTCTCTCAAAAAATGAAGGTGACAAAGTTTTCTAAAAATTTGCTTTAAAAATTTTTCCTCCTTGCTCTTTCTCTTTCCAGTTTTTCCTCTTCTTTCAAATGACCAATTATGGCCATAATCAAAAAATAAAAAATAACAGATGTTGGCCTGGATATAGTGAACAGGGAACACTTCTACATTGCTGGTGGGAATTTAAACTAGTACAACCACTATGGCAAACAGTGTGGAGATTCCTTAAAAAACTATAAGTAGATCTTCCATTGATCCAGCTCCCACTATTGGGTATCTACCCAGAGGAAAATGAGTCATTATACAAAAAATATACTTGCACACACATGTTTATAGCAGCCCAATCCACAGTTTGCAATTGGAAAATGTAGAACCAATCCAAATCTAACACAATTATTTTTATAGTCTCTCAAGAAAAATGAAGGTGGCAAATTTTTCTCAAAAGGTGCTTTAAAAAATTTTCCTCCTTGCTCTTTCTCTTTCCAGTTCTTCCTCATCTTTCAAATGACCAAAAATGGCCATAATCAAAAAATAAAAAACAATAGATATTGGCGTGGATGCAGTAAACAGGGAACACTTCTACACTGCTAGTGCCCATCAATCAATGGGTAGATAAGAAATTGTGAGATATCTATCTATGTATCTACACACACACACACACACACACACACACACACACACACACACACACAAATTGGAATGCTACTCAGCCAGAAAAAGGAATAAATTGATGGCATTTGCAATGATCTGGATGAGATTGGAGACTATGTTCTAAGTGAAGTAATTCACAATGGAAAAGCAGACATTGTATGTTCTTATAAGTGGGAGCTAAGCTGTGAGGATGCAGAAGCGTAAGAATAATGCAGTGGGGGACTCAGAGGGAGAGGTGAGGAAGGGGCTGAGGGATCCAAGACTATAAATAGGGTGCAGAATATACTGCTTGGGTGATGGGTGAACCAAAATCTCAGAAATCATCACTAAGAACTTACCTCTGTAACCAAACACCAAGTGTTCCCCAATAACCTATGGAAATAAGTTAAAATAACAAAATCAAATGAGACCATGAGTAGTGAAACTTTGAAGTTTCTCTCTCTTTGTTTACCTCTTTTACCCTGCTTTGCTTATCTGGTCTTTTCTCTTTTTGTATTAACTTTCCACACTTTCTATTGTAAGTTAGTTAAAAAGTTTTTAATCCAGGAGGAAGCCGAAACTATGAATAGACCAATAACAAGGTCTGAAGTTCAGGCAGCAATTAAGAGCCTACCTCACAAAAAACGCCCAGGTCCAGATGGGTTCACAGCTGAATTCTACCAGACACACAAAGAGGAGCTGGTACCATTCCTTCTGAAACTATTCCAAATAATCCAAAAAGAGGGAATCCTTCCCAATTCATATTATGAGACCAACATCATCCTGATACCAAAACCCGGCAGAGACTCAACAAGAAAAGAAAACTTCAGGTCAATATCCATGATGAACATAGATGCAAAAATCTTCAATAAAATATTGGCAAGCCGACTGCAACAGCACATCAAAAAGCTTATCCATCATGATCAAGTAGGATTCATCCCGGGGTTGCAAGGCTGGTTCAACATACGCAAGTCTATAAACGTAATTCATTACATAAACAGAACCAAAAACAAAAACCACATGATTATCTCAATTGACACAGAGAAGGCCTTTAACAAAATTCAACAGCTCTTTATGCTAAAAACCCTCAATAAACTCGGTATTGATGGAACATATCTAAAATCATAAAAGCTATTTACGACAAACCAACAGCCAATATCATACTGAATGGGCAAAAACTGGAAGCATTCCCTTTGAAATCTGGCACTAGAAAAGGATGCCCTTTCTCACCACTTCTATTCAATATAGTACTGGAAGTTCCAGCCAGAGCAATCAGGCAAGAAAAAGAAATAAAGGGTATTCAAATAGGAAAGGAGGAAGCCAAATTGTCTCTACTTGCAGATGACATGATAGTATATCTAGAAGACCCCATCGCCTAAGCCCAAAAACTCCTGAAACTGATAAGCAACTTCAGCAAAGTCTCAGGATATAAAATCAATGTGCAAAAATCACAAACATTCCTATACACCAATAACAGACTTAAAGAGAGCCAAATCAAGAATGAACTGCCATTCACAATTGCTACAAAGAGAATAAAATACCTAGATATACAACTTACAAGGAACGTAAGGGACCTCTTCAAGGAAAACTACGAACCACTGCTCAATGAAATAAGAGAGGACACAAACAGATGGAGAAACATTCCATGTTCATGGTTAGGAATAATCAATATAGTGAAAATGGCTATACTGCCCAAAGTAATTTACAGAATCAACGCTATCCCCATCAAGCTACCATTGACTTTATTCACAGAACTGGAAAAAACCACCTTGAACTTCATATGGAACCAAAAGAGAGCCTGCATAGCCAAGTCAATTCTAAGCAAAAAGAACACAGTGGGAGGCATCACAGTACAAGACTTCAAACTATACCACAAGGCAACAGTAATCAAAACAGCATGGTACTGGTACCAAAACAGAAATATAGACCAATGGAACAGAACATAGGTATCAGAGGCAACACAGCATATCTACAACCATGCAATCTTTGATAAACCTGACAAAAGCAATGGGGAAAGGACTCCCTGTTTAATAAAAGGTGTTGGGAAAACTGGCTAGCCATGTGCAGAAAGCAGAAACTGGACCCCTTCCTGACACCTTACACTAAAATTAACTCCAGATGGATTAAAGACTTAAACATAAGACCTGGCACCGTAAAAACCCTAGAAGAAAATCTAGACAAAACCATTCAGGACATAGGAGTAGGCAAGGACTTCATGATCAAAACACCAAAAGCATTGGAAACAAAAGCCAAAATAGACAAATGGGACTAAACAAATTCCACAGCTTCTGCAAGGCAAAAGAAACAGTCACTAGAGTGAATCGGCAACCAACAGAATGGGAAAAAATCTTTGCAGTTTACCCATCTGACAAAGGGCTGATATCCAGAATTTACAAAGAACTCAAACAGATTTACAAGAAATTAACAAACAAGCCCATCCAAAAATGGGCAAAGGATATTAACAGACATTTTACAAAAGAAGACATACATGAGGGCAACAAACATATGAAAAAATTCTCATCATCACTGGTCATTAGAGAGATGCAAATCAAAACCACATTGAGATACCATCTCATGCCAGTTAGAATGGCAATCATTAAAAAATCTGGAGACAACAGATGCTGGAGAGGATGTGGAGAAATAGGAACACTTCTACACTGCTGTTGGGAGTGTAAATTAGTTTAACCATTGTGGAAGACAGTGTGGCGAGTCCTCAAGGACCTAGAAATAGAAATTCCATTTGACCCAGCAATCCCTTTACTGGGTATATATCCAAAGGACTATAAATCTTTCTACTATAATGACACATGCACATGAATGTTCATTGCAGCACTGTTTACAATAGCAAAGACCTGGCACCAACCCAAATGCCCATCGATGATAGACTGGACTGGGAAAATGTGGCACATATACACCATGGAATATTACACAGCAATCAAAAATGATGAGTTTGTGTCATTTGTAAGGACATGGATGAATCTGGAGAACATAATTCTCAGCAAACTGACACAAGAACAGAAAAGGAAATATCCCATATTCTCACTCATAGGTGGGTGAGAAAAATGAGAACACATGGACACAGGGAGGGGGTCTACTACACACAGGGGTCTATTGGGGGGAGTGGGGGAGGGACAGTGGGTGGGAGCTGGGGAGGGATAGCCTGGGGAGAAATGCCAAGTGTGGGTGAAGGGGAGGAAGACAGCAACACACACTGCCATGTGTGTACCTATGCAACTATCTTGCAAGTTCTGCACATGTACCCCAAAACCTAAAATGCAATAAAAATTTAAAATTAAAAAAAAAATTTTCAACATAAGAACTTTGGGAGATATTTTCAAACTGTAGCACCCTCCAACATGAAAGTGTTAATAAACACTGCACACACACACACACACACACACACACACACATATATTTTTTTCAATTGAAGAACTGAAAACAAAGATATCTGACTTGTTTTATTTTACATTGCTTTAATTATGAAGTGGGGCATTCAGATCCTTTCTGGTTATTTGCTGTTGCTACTGTTTTCTCAAAGTATCTTAGCTTTTATAACTTGTCTACTAATATTGTCTATTTCTTTATTGTGTATTATTTTTTGTTTAATTAATAAATTATCTTATTTTCTGCCATAGGTGCTAATTTTTCCCCAAATTTGTTCTTTGCTTGATTTATTTTTTCATTCAAAATAATTTTATTGTTGCTTTTAAGCTTTCAATTAAAACAGTAATTTTGGTTTCTAGAGTATTGGTCAAACTTAGAAAAATTTTCCTCACTTAAAGATTTAAAAAAGTATAGTTAAAAAATACTATGTTTTGATACTTTTATAATTTTAATGTGCTTTCTGTCTTAAAATCTGTAGTAGGTGCTCCTACATGAAGCATGTTCAGTGATGTTTGCTGACTACTGACAGCTAGGCCATCATGATCCTGTCACAGAGTCACCTGGAGCATCTCTGGTGTCATCTCAATACACCAGCAAACACATTCTTCTTCTCTTTTCCCCCTTCTACCTTTCTCATTTCCTTTGTCCTGTTTAAATGAATGACTCCCAACAATGGCACTAAAAGGCAATATTTAGTCCCTCTAAATTCCCTATTGATTAAGAAATTGATGACACTATTTTAAATGCCAATGATTCCCAGGACTGCTGGTTGCTGTTTTTAC
Source organism: Saguinus oedipus (assembly GCA_031835075.1). Lineage (NCBI taxonomy): Eukaryota > Metazoa > Chordata > Mammalia > Primates > Cebidae > Saguinus > Saguinus oedipus. The sequence continues at coordinate 96,444,087 of CM063180.1, forward strand.
TACTGATCATTACTTTTTTATATCCTACTTAAAAAAAAAAAAACTTCTTGAAGAATAATGTGACTAGATATTTTACTGTCAAAATTTACTTATGTGAATGAAAGGGAGTGCTAAAATAATTAGAAAGCATTAACTGATCACCAGGACAACCTGAGTATATAACCAACCTACCATATGTAGTTTTAACCATTGTAATTTGATTATAATGCTGGAAGCAAGACACGAGTGAATAGCTTACACTCTAATCTAGCATAGAAAGAAGTCTCAAAGTGAAAGTATTATTTCCCTTTATTTTTTGTTTCCACCCCAAACTACAGTTCACTTATCTTTTCATCTTCATTTATCTCCACTTTTTGGAATTCATATACTTCAGTTCCAAATACTGAGCTTACTGATTCAGCTATGGTATTGATTTGTTGCTAAATAATACTTTGAAATTTGACTCAACTGAGAAACTCTATTTGAAGTACTAAAGAGCCAATGATAACCAGCTGCTATATCATGAGGAAAGGCAACATGTTGAGGTAAGCTTTGTATCAGAAGTAATTCAATTTTGAACTTGAAAGAGTCCAAGATTGTCTTTAAGACAATATTTCATATTAATGATTAAAGAAATAAAATCTGAAACCAAGAGAAATAGATGAGTTGCTAAAGATGGCCTATTCAGTTATTTGCAAATTTTACTGACATTAGAAACACAGAAAACATGTCTAGAATGCAGGGAACAGCAATGTATAGGTAGTATACATAACCCTCCACATATCTAGTAAAACAATTGTGCTGAGTAGCACTATAGTTCTGGAACATTTTCCTGAATTAATTGATGATTTCCTCCTGTTTTCTCCATTCTCTAATTCTGGAGCTTTTATAATTCAGTTTTGGTTCTCTAATTTTTTTTATTTCTCTTGTCTTTCTTTTTCTTCCTTTCTCTTTCTCCCCCGCTGCAACCATTTTCCCCAAATCTCTACCATCCAGTAGATTTCCTCTTTATTTTCTATTTTTATTTACTTGTTTTAAGTTTTTATTTCCAAGGACTTCTTTTTTTGTTTGCATGATTATAAATAAAATTGTTTTTTTTATAAGTGCTGTATTTTCTAAGAATATAAAAAGTTTTATGTCTAAGTTTTCCTCTTCATCTTTTTTCTTCCATGGCATTCTTTCTCTTATGAGGCTTTCCTCGGATATCTGGAAACATTTGCTTGTGTAAGGGTAAATTCTAATGAAAACAAGAGGCTTAAATCTCCCTGTTAAAAATAAGACAGACTGGGCCCAGTGGCTCACACCCGTAATCCTAGCACTTTGGGAGGCTGAGGTGGGTGGGTCACCTGAGGTCAGGAGTTCAAGATCAGCCTGACCAACGTGGTGAATCCCCATCTCTACTAAAAATACAAAAAAATTAGCTTGACATGGTGATGTGTGCCTGTAATCTCAGCTACTCAGGAGGCTGAGGCAGAAGAATTGCTTGAACCAAGGAAGCAGAGGTTGCAGTGAGCCCAGATCACGTCATTGCACTCTAGCCTGGGCAACAAGAGTGAAACTCCATCTCAAATAAATAAATAAATAAATAAATAAATAAATAAATAAATAAATAAATAAATAAATAACTGACTTACAAAAGACACCCCCACTCCTTCTGCATGTATTTTAGAAAACTTATAAGTTCTCTTTCTCTTTGAAAATGCAAATATTTTTAAAAGCAAAATAAGCCTCTTGCCACGTTTCTGCTTCTCTTGCAACTGTAATCATCAAGAAAGGCATCCCTATTTCCATTGGAACCAAATTTGGGCAGACACCCTGCTCCAAGTGGCAAAACTGTTTCCTGTCATGAAGACACTTGAAGCTTATTTTTCCTTTGAATAAATCATTTAGCTAACACAGATGGTCAACGCATTACCAAGTGAATTTTGGATAAACTATGTGTGACAAATGGTGCTGTCAAGTCCTCTTACTTCATGGACAGTCATTATTTATCCTGAGAATATGTATGCGCTGAGTCGTTTGATTGCCTATCTGAAAGGGTGGCTATATAAAGTCTCTTAGCAGATTGCCAGTGATGCACATCACATTCTGGTTTTATCATTCAATAGTAAAACTCTCTCTCTCTCTCTCTTTGTGGAGATGTTATCTGGGCTTGGAAAATATTTTGTTTTTAGTTCTATTTCTCCAACACTTGTGTGCTCCTGTGTAGGAGTGTTTGAACAAGGTTGCAAGCAAAATCTCTGAGTGTCTGGTGAGGCTGGGGCGTCTGAGCTTCCCTATTTATTTGTATATTCATGGTGAGCTGCCTGTTGAGGAACAGTTGATGCAATTTAAAAAATATATTTTCTTCAAAGCATATTGTGGAAAAATTTAGAATTTTTTAAATTTAGAATTTGAGAATATAATTATGGGCAACACTGAAAGTTAGAAGATTCTACTAAGGACACCTGTAAGCAAAACTTTTAAAAGTCTGGAGGAAATTGATTTCCAACTGGAATTTTCTTGTCAGCCAAGTGAAAGTGAAAAGGGAAGATGTTTTCAGATTATTAAATGTCAAAAATTTACTTCCTACATGGTCTTTCTCCAGAAACTGCTGGAGTATAGTTTTACTCAAACAAGAGTGCAAACTAGGAAAATAAGAGAATTAAGCAAATGAGAGAAAGGGAGGGAATCAAAAAGATAATGACGGGAGAATAACTGCTGTGCTCCTGGGCAGCCAGACCAGATCACATGGCTTAAGGTATCATATCAGAAACTCTTCTTCTCTCCTGAATGAATGTATGGGCAAGGAGAACACTGATGATTCTGATGAGGTGTGCAGTGAAGGTTGTGTGCGGCTGAGAAATAATTTCTTGTTTCTTTCTTAGTCTGTTTGGAGTGCAGTGGCACGATCTCGACTCACTGCCAGCTCCGTCTCCTGGGTTTAAGCTATTCTCCTGCCTCAGCCTCTGTAGTAGTTGGGATTACAGTCATGTACCATTACCACCGGCTAATTTTTAGTAGAGCCAGGTTTTCCCCATGTTGGCCAGTCTAGTCTAGAACTCCTAATCTCAAGTAATCTGCCATCTTGGCCTCCCAAAGTGCTGGGATTACAGGCTTGAGCCACTGTGCCTAGCAGAAACACAATTTCTTTAATAAAAAGTTATGTTTCCAAAAAGATGGTTTGTTATAATAAAAGAAAAAATTATGTTTCTAAAACAAATGCATGGAGAAAAGGAATATAGTGGACATTTACTTTTCACTCTTTTTTAAATTTTCTTTTAGAATTCTGTACTATGTACTTTTTGCTACGTATTTCAAAATAAATAATATACAAATATTTTCCAAAAAGGCTACTGTAAATTGTTAGGATATCTAGATATATAACTGCATTAAAATAAAAATCATAGGCAGATCACCAACCACTTTCACTTCATCTCATATTATCTGTTTGCTATGAATTTGGCATACTTATTCAGTTTTACAGATGGGCAGTTAAGGCTTAGAGATATTTAGATGACTTATTCTGGTTCAAGACTTGAAACCATGTCCTTTAACAATGGGCGATTGAACTAAATGATCACCAAGGCTTCTTTCAGTAAATTTCGACAATATTTAAATATTCCACAAATATGTATTAGTTATTTCATTTAAAGTTATTGGGCTTCATTTCCTAATCTGAAAAGTAATGTCAGTGTACCCAATACTTTGTGCAAAGTACAAACAAGAACATGGATGAGACTCCTCATACAAATCAATTAATTCAGTTTATGAATATTAGCACATTATTAGTTGTGCAGCTCTTCTTCCAATTTGGTGATAGGAAGTCAAGTTTAATGACTTTCTTGATTTAAAAAAATAGCTGCAGACATAAGACAATAAATTCTTTCTGGAGCAGGTACTTAGGCTTTCAGATCCAAGGTTGTTCAGGTGCTCCATATGTTATTTTTGAAAATGTTAGTTTACAGGATTTGAAGCCAGCATTAATTAAAAAACAGCAGTGAAATGAGTATGGAGCCTCCAATGTTCAATAAAAAGTAATTGTTTTGACTACTAAGTTTTATGACACAAAAAGCATTTCCATAGATATTTGAGATTCTGACATGAATAAGGGTATCTTTGATTGGAATCCACTTACTCACTTTGGTGTTATTGTTAAGAATTGGTTATAATTTAGAAAAATTAAAATCTAGCTTATATGTGATTGCAACAGTCATGAGATGAAACAGAATAGTGAAATAGCTATTCAAAAACTAAATATGACATTTCTGACAGTGTTTAAAAAGTACTAGATTGAGGATTGATTCATCTTAGCAGGGGGATGTCATGGGTTTCATTAGACATCAATGGCTTTGTCATTTTTATTTACTTGAAATGCTTGCTCTTACGTTTATTTTCAAGTTGCTATAAACTTCTAGTACTTTAAAAAAAGGCTTTTGTTTTTAATTGACATATTTAAAATATTAAAGGCTACTATAGTGCATTTTAACCAAGGTATAGGCACCTTAACTTACTGTTTCTTCAAATAACAGCTTCCATTTACCTACATTAGATTGTACTTATATTTTTCAAATGATTCTGAGTTTCTACATTTACTTATGAACATTGCTTTAGCAATCAAAATATTAAAATGTCTTTATTTACAATAAAGTAAAATTAAAATAAATCAGTAATTGAATTCTTCATGGTATGTATCTACCCAATATTGATATACTAATCAGGTTATAGGTGGGTGGCATTAATCATAAAGATTATCAGAAATGCATTTTATTTAAAAGAATTTACTAGAATCTTGAAATGGAATAAAAAGAGATACATAGGTAGATATTACATCCATATAAATGATGTGCATAAGGTCTTTTTGAATTTATAGTAAAAAATATCATTACTTTAAATTTTTCTTTGGTCAGCATGTGCAGGTGAAAATGGAGGCTATTTAATTTTTCAAGAAAATAAACCAGTAACCAGCAGAAACCTGAGTTTAAAGATTTCAATATATTACTCATAGAAAGATGCTTATGTGAGTGATATAGAAAGCACATATAATCAGCATCTTCCTGTAAAAATGCTGTGATTATACTTTAATGCTTAATGTAAATATGTTGGCACATGCATCCATGAAGTACATTCTGTCGTTTTAAAAAACAGATTTTAGCTATTTTTAAAATAATGAATCTTCTTGCCCCTCTCTTTTCCAAATAGAGTACCAAAGATATAATTTGAAGAGAGGATACACAAAACACTGCATTTTTATATATAAAATATTATACATTTTGATTAGAAAAAAAAACAAACACAATTTATGTATCTCAAAAATAAAAGTAAGTTTATTGGAGTTAAAGGAAAGTTCCTGTGGGTAAAATTTTCCATTGAGTAATGTAAAAAGAAAATCTGGCCTTATGTCCCTACATCCTATTATATCTTTACCCCAACATTTCACAATTTAAATTGCTTTTGCATTCAGAAATACTGAGCAAACATTGCTGGCACTGCAGAGTTTATCTTTGTATAGCATTCATTATAGTAGCCCAGTTTGGTCTTTCTTGCTTCAATAATGAAGTTTGCTGTGGTCAGTGGAAACAGATTGATTGGTTAACAGGAAAGACATCTATGTTTGGCCGGTTATACATGTAGCCTGGAAAATGTCACTGAGAAATTGGTCAGCACCAGATAGGAATGTACCAGTTCAAATTACTAAGACACAAACATGATTTCTTAAGGAAAAAAAATAAGATTATAATGAAGGCTTGTTGAGACTATTTGTTCTCAGCTCAAAGAAGAAGAGAAGAAAATAAGAAGGCAAAGGAAAAGGAGCAGGAAGGGAAAAACAGTAACAAAAATAACAATTGAATTTACCATTGGCTTCCTGAATACAAATTATATGCTGATAACAATTAAATCTATATTTATCTCTCTGCAAAACATGCTCAGCTATTCTCAATGATAACTTTCCTCTTCTGAATTCTTCCAGGGTAGTGGCTCTCAAAGTGTAGCCCTTAGATTAGCAATATTAACATCATCTGAGAAATTATTAAAAATGGAAAGTGCTGGACTCTGTCTTAGACTTACTTCCAGATACTCTGGGGTGTGCTTTATAATCTGTGTTCTGTCAAGCATGCTCAAGTTGAATGATCACTGCAGTTAGACAGTGCAGCTACAAATAAATGAAACACATAATTATGTGCTTATTATTGTTTTTAATTTAATTTTTTATGTATTAGGTTTATACTCATATGCAGATAAAAATTTCCTGAAGGTAGGAATATATTATATACATGTTTTTTTTTTTTTTTTGCAGGAAACTTTTTCCCAAATAAATCAAATCCAAATATTTAATAATTGACTAAAATTAGAAGCACATTTACCCTAATGTACTAAATCATCTCTATTTTTTTTACTAACAATAATGAGACAACCATATCTTCCTCATGATCTACACTTTTTCTTCAAAGTAACTAACATAGTTGTCCTGGATATTAAAAATTTCCACAAGACAGCCACAATGTTGTATTAGTTTTTAGCCCCAAAGGTGCTTTTTTTTTCTTCTTGGCCTCTTCAGGCAGGTAAAAGTAATTTATCCTTTTAGTGCCTGAGCCTCTTTCACAATCTGACCAGATCTATCAAGGCAACTGACCTATGACCAGCCTATTTGTCTGTTTCTCTTTATGATTTTGTGAAATAGAATTTTTGCCATGTCTACAAATTCTACAAAGCTTCCTTTTCACAGTGGAAAGACATTCTAACATTCTATTTTTATTCCTGCTCACAATTTTTCAATGCTCTTAACTCTATTCATAAATTTGACTTACCCATCAGCTTTTCTTAAGTCTGCAGATTCTTTAGAATAGTAAACATAAAAAAGTATGAAATTGTGACTTTTACTTTCAAATTCATATTTAAACAAATTTTCAACATCTCTATTTAAATATTTTATTGATATGATCCAGAAATTCTTTTTCACCTGCAGGATATTAAGAAAGGTAATTTTATAACATCCCATCATCGTTATTTTATGGATTCCATTTAAAGTGAACAGAACAAAGAGCTCTCTTCAAAATATATACTTGTGATTATATTCACTAATGTACTTGTTACTCTCACTTTTCCCATACTCACAAAGGCTAATGCAGTTCAATCCAATAAAATTATTACACTTTCTTTCCTGGTTCAGCCTAGTGTCTTTTGGTTTTGTCTTGATGTCAACAGAGCCATGCACAGTGAAGTTTTATATAATAACTATGCTGTCAATATTTTTGCCTCTGACAGTTTTTTTATTTTAATTACAGTTTCTTTTTAGGTTGTTTCTCAATCCATAATTTTCACTTTGGCTCTGACATGATGTCATTTTTTCCTTTATTTTTGAAACATTTCCTGTAGTTTTTATCTGCATTCCTTGACCTCAAAGATCAAGACTTTTAAAATATGATATGTCAATCAGTCATATCTCTTTATGAGTCACCAAGTTCTTTAATGCTGTCCTGTCCTTAGTTTCATTTGCATTTCTTATCATACAGATACTTCCTGTTTCAACCTTGATAAGAATGATACAAAAAGATAACTATTTTCACTGCAAACAACAATATATTTCATTGTGATGTCATTGAATGTTTTAGGTTCTCAAAAGGTTGCTTTGTCAGAATGTATCCTTTCATTGGAAATTAAAATTTACATTTTATTTATTTTTTTAAGAAACAGGGTCTTGCTCTGTCACTCAGGTTGAAATGCAGTGGCACAATCATGGTTCTCTGCAGCGTTGAACTCCTGGGGTCAAGTAATCCTTGGGAGCCTTGGCCTCTCAAAGTGCCAGGATTCCAGGAGTGAGTCACCTCACCCAGCCTCCACTTTATAAATAAACTTTTATTTCTTATTTTACAATAATATTAGGTTTTATATTTTCAGCCCTTTGGAAACTATCCAATGTTTTGAAAAATACTAATTGTTTACTCAGAATATATCTCTTAATAGAACATGAAAATATGCATTTCCTTAAAAACTCACATTTATATTTTAGAGAATGCACCCTGTGTCAAAGGGGTTACAAATACAAAGTACCAGTGTTTAGTGGAACATTGTAACCTCACATCTGTGTGTGTATTTGTGTATGTGCCTGTGCCTTACTTATTATAAGCATGCATAATATTTTTATAGGACTGTTAATATTTAGCATTTTTCTCTTACACCATGAAATTCTATACAAGGATTATATCAGGATTGACCTTTCACTAGATTAGAGGAACTGTGTTGTTTGCTAAAAGTACTTTCATATCCCAGCAGTGGTGGGCCTTGTACTGTCAGCTTGTGTGACTCTGAATTCATGAAAAGATTTCAAAGCATATTGCACGACAAAGGTGATAATTGCAGGCATAGCTTATGATTTAAAGTTTCAGAAAAACATCCCTTTCTAACAAAAATATAGAGTGCTACTACTAAGTAAAACAAAGCAGTGTTCTTTACTGAGTTGCACCGACTTTAAAGACTTCACAGTTTAAAGAAACATTTATAACATAATTGTAGTTTCACATGCAGCTTAAGAAATAATAGACTCCATATACCTTTAAATTAGTTCTACACTGGTATCATCAGTATTACATAATTATAGTACAAAATAACAACCAGAAAATTAACAGTGATACATATCTTCCACCTTATTTAGGTTTTTCGTTTTACATGCATTCAAGTGCCTGTATATATATGTGCATATTTAGTTATATGCAAATTTATCATGTGTGCGTTTATGTGACAACATAAACAGTCAAGATACAAATCTTTCCATCACAAGAATCCCTCTTACTACTATTTTTTTTTTTTTTTTTCTGAGACAGAATTTTCCTCTTATTGCCCAGTTTGAAGTGCAATGGCATGATCTTGGCTCACTGCAACCTCTGCCTCCTGAGTTCAAGCAATTCTTCTGCCTCGGCCTCCTGAGTAGCTGGGATTACAGGCATGCGCCACCATGTCCAGCTAATTTTGTATTTTTAGGAGAGATGGAGTTTCTCTATGTTGGTCAGGCTGGTCTCGAACTCCCAACCTCAGGTGATCTGCCTGCCTTGGCCTCCCAAAGTGCTGAGATTACAGGCATGAGCCACCGTGCCTGGCTTACTACTCTTTTATAATCACAGCCACCTACCTCCTGTCCACACCTCCGTAAACACTGAAAATGACTAATCTTTCCTCTTTTCTAGAATTTTGTTGTTCTAAAACTATTATGTAATTGGAATCCTACATTATGTAATGTTTGGGACTGGCTTTTAATTTTACTCATCATTAATTCCCTTGAGATCCACTCAAGTTGTTGTATGTATTAATATTGTTACTTTTTATTACTGAGTTGTATTCCATGTCATGGACATACCACATTTTGTTTAATAATTCACCCTTTGAAGGGCATTGGGTTGTTTCCAGTTTAGAGTTTATTACAAATAAAGCTGTGACAAACATTTGTGTACAGGATTTTATGTAAAAAATTTTCATTTTGCTGAGATAAATGGAGATTTTATTCTTTCCAGTAGTACAGTTTCTGAGATATATGGTAAGAGGATGTTTAGTAACAATTAAGAAGCTTTTTGAGTAGCTGCTCTGTTTTGTGTTCCCACCTGCAATGTATGATCCTCTGTATCCTCACCAGAATTTGGTGTTATTTCTATTTTCTATTATAGGTATTCTCATAAGTGTGTATATCTGATTTGCATTCTGTATGGCTAATGATGTTGAATATCTTTTTATGTACTTATTTCCCATCATATCTTCTATGATGAAACATATGATGGTGTCTTTTGCCCATTTTGTAATTGGATTGTTTGTTGTTGTATTTACTGTTGACTTTTGAGAGTTAAGTCTCCCACTACCTTATTCTATTTCCTTGATTGCTGGGTGGAGGTAAAGGCTCAGCTCCCTTTTGTCCAAATGTCTTGGGGGTAGGCACAGAATACCATCCTGTTCCATCTCACACTGCCTCATTTCATCTATTTGTTTCCAGTTGTTATAAGAAGCACACCTTCTCACTGGGCCCCATTTTCAGAGGTGGGGTATAGGAACTAGAGTGCTGACTAGCCTTGCTTTACATTACCCCATTCAATTGGTTTGCTGCAGGCTGTGTGGAAGATCAGGACCCACCAGGTCCTGCTTACATCAGGATGTGAAACACTGAGTAGCCCAAGGAAATTGTCACTACCTTGTTGAATCTCCTTGATGCATGGTGAGGGTGGAGATTCATCTTCCCACTGGATCCTGCTGACACTGTCCTGACTAATAATAATAGGACTGTATTATTCCACCAGATGTGGGAAGATTAGCTCCCTGCTCAGCCTCTCTGATACAACTGGGCAGGGGAATTAGAGCTCTACTTTTTGCTTCTGGAACAAGAGATAGGTTTATGATGAGCTTCCTGTTCATCTCTGCTGAAACTAGGGGAAGGTGAGGGTGAGAATGTGAAGGAAGACGGCAGCTGGGAGTAGTCCATTTCTTTTCATGTTGGCTAGAGTTGGGGGAGTTGAATACCTTTATATGTACTTATTTCCCATATTGGGAATGGGCTAAGATTTTCCATTGTCAGGTAATCATTTTCTCTTAGCTAGAGGAAACAGGCTTTCCTTGGTGCTTTTTTTTTTTTTTTTAATATTTTTAAATCTGTGCCTATTAGTGGTTCTAGTTTGGAGGCTTAAGCAGCACTCTGGCTGGGGTATATGGGAGGTAATATGGAAATTGGCAAAGTTGCTCTCATATCATTCTGCCAGTCCTGGTGTCCTGAAGTAGGCTACCTCCTTCTTTCCACCATCCAGAGTCTTTCTATCTTTGCTTGTTGTATTTTGTTCAGGATTTTTTAATTGTAAGAGAGAGTAGCAGAGAGGAATGAACCTATGCCATGTTTGCTTAAAGTGAAAGTTCATACTAATTTACTTTTCACACATGGCAATTTTCAAGAAAGTAATAAGTGGAAAGATTTCTATTTTATGCACAGGTGATATTTCATTAGGAACTTAAAATTTTTCCTCTGATACTCTTGACAAAATATTCCTCTTGAATAAATTTTGACTCTATTTCAACTTCTTTGTTTCTTAATTGAGCATGTATGTCTCCTGCTCAAGATAATGTAATATGGTTCTATATTCCATTCTGACAATTCTAATGTATATTAACACTATAGACCTGGTTTAGGTTGGCTGCTTTTACCATTTATTAAGGAAGTTTTCACTCGTGGCCACTAGTTTATCTCCTCTTCCATTATACTTATAAATATGCATTGCATAAATATTTAAATGAATAATGGTATTTTAAGCACTTTTGATTCAAAACTTTTACCCCAATAGAGAGGTAAAAAATGTTTGAAAATGCATTTTGAAGTTAAGCTGCCTCGTAACAGGACTGTAAGCTCTGTGGAATGTTTTAATTAATCAATTTAAATATTTTAGAATATAAATTATATGAAGCCCAATATAGGTTATAAACAATTTTAAATGTTCGTTTTCTTTCCTTATAAGTTCAAGCATTTCATTTTAAATAAATATGTAGTCACTGTGTGCTCTCTGAAGTAATAGACAATGTACTAGGCACTGATAGATTCTAGATGGAGTAAGGACACAAAATTAAACAAGACACAGTTTTTAAAGATCTAGTTGATAAATATAGCTATGTTAACACAAAATAGTTTATCTTGTACATAACATCGCTAAAAGTGTAAAAGTAAAGTAGTGATTGGAAGTGTGACTGACTAATGTGGGTCAAGACGCTCATGGCTGGCAGAGTCCGAAGAGAAAGAGCGAGATTTGGTAGAAAGTGCTTTTATTAACCCAAACTAGTAATGGGGAAGTATCCGGATTCCTATTGAAAGCAACCACGTCAGTTTCTGGTGGGCAAGGCTTTAAGAAGGGAAAACTTGTTAAGGAAGGCATGCAATGAATTTGCTGAGTACAACGTCTGCGTGTCTTTGTCTCATAGCTATCCTGGGTCCCAGATCACCTGGATTGCAGGCTGTCCACTTTGAAGTAATCTCTGAAATTTCACAGCTAGGTCTCCAGGATTGGGCCTGTCTGTCTCAAGATTAGCCCCTGGAATTTCTAAGACGGCACATAATTAGGTACTAGAATATAGTTAAATGTGAAGGGGGTATACATGGTGAGAAAGGCGGGGATGTGGAGTCTATTTTAAGGATAAGGGAGAAGACTTCTTCAGTTTCAAGGTTTTTCTTGAACCCCAATAGAGAGGTAAAAAATGTTTGAAAATGCATTTTGAAGTTAAGCTGCCTCGTAACAGGACTGTAAGCTCTGTGGAATGTTTTAATTAATCAATTTAAATATTTTAGAATATAAATTATATGAAGCCCAATATAGGTTATAAACAATTTTAAATGTTCGTTTTCTTTCCTTATAAGTTCAAGCATTTCATTTTAAATAAATATGTAGTCACTGTGTGCTCTCTGAAGTAATAGACAATGTACTAGGCACTGATAGATTCTAGATGGAGTAAGGACACAAAATTAAACAAGACACAGTTTTTAATCTCAGGGAATGAAGATCTAGTTGATAAATATAGCTATGTACACAAAAATAAAATATAATCATAGTAAAGTTTCACAGTAACTAAAACAGAAACATAACTTAAAAATCTGATGGCAGTACAATTAAAGGTGTTTCTGTGCTTAGGGAATGTATAAAGCTTGAGAGAGAAAATGGAGTTCACAAGGTAGAAAATAGGGAAACAGAATTCCAGGTGATGTAAGAAAAATGAGCTAAAACATATATGGCCAGACCAAAGTTCCAGGGGAGTTGACGATATTGGGCTGGAAATGTGGTTTGAACTGGCTCATTATGGCTTTACACACAATTCTGAGAAAAGTAACTGCTAATAGTTTCAGAGGAAGGAGAAATAAAGTCCTATAAAACATGATTAAACAGTAAATATTCACTGCCAAGTGATAGCATCCCTAGAGATACCTCAAATTCATAGCCTTAATGAACAGCAGAATATATTTTCAAAATTATAGTTATTTCAAGACTTTTGAATCTTACAGAATATGTTGCTCCTGAGATTTCTGGAGAAGGAGAGATACATACTTTGAATAAAAAGCTCAGTGGCTAAGACAGTGTAAAATCGCTAATCTAATTAAGTAACAGTTCACAGAAGACATCAAGCTTAAACTCATACCACTAATTAGGAGGAAACCCTATTCTCCTGACTCCTATTTTCTCATGATAACTCATTAATGAAGAGCTAATCAAAGAAATGTTTTAGTGCAATTTTGAAATGATGTGGACTAGTTGAGAGTAGTATTTTAGGGAAGTAAGAATAGGGAGAGGAATCAAGGGGTAATAGTAAATAAAACCATCCTTTAAAACAAATTAAAAAAATCAAAACCTACTATAATGAATGGAGTTTCTAAAACTTTTTTGGCATTATGAAACATGATTATATGCAGAAATGTAAAATAAGACATTGCCTTAATGCAGGTGAAAATCCACCAAAGCAATAAAATGTGGTTTTGTTTTTAATAAATAAAAAAATGAAAATACGGCTCTATCTGCAAAGAGGTTTTTTAATTTTGGAATAACTTTATAAATGTATGGAAACTTTTTAAAGATAGTATAGGAAGTCCCCTAGGTTTTTCATGTAGATTATTTTAAGGTTGACATCTGACATATCCATAGTACATTTATCAAAATGAAGAATTAACATTACTACAATACTTAATACTACAAACTATTTTGATTTCCTGTTTTTTCACTAATGTGCTTTGTCTCTCCTAGATGTAATCTAGGATACTATGTGGCTTTTGGTTATAGTGTCTCCTTAGTCTGCTCTGGACTATAACAGTTTCTTAGTTGGTCCTTTGTTTTTTTTATAACCTTGCACTCTTTTATAAGTATTGGCTAAGCATTTTGTAGGACTTCCCCTTGGGTTTGCTGATGTTTTCTGATTTTTATACTGGGGTGATGAATTTGGATGAAGAACAGAACAGAGGTGAAGGGCCCCTGTCATCACATCATATGAGAAAGTCCAAGACATCACTGGTGGTACCAGCCATAATCACTGGGTAATGTGCTGTTCACCAGGTTTCTCCGGAATAAAGTTACCACTTTTCCCTTTCCTTACTTGGCTTGTTAAAAGAGTCACTAAGTCCAGTGTACACTCACAGGGGAGGGGATTATTATTCACTTGCTGGAGAGAGGAGTATCAAAGGGTATGTGGGCATAAGTTAACACCACTAGAGTAATTAACAAATATATTGGAGAAAACAATTTAAGTCTACCTAAACATTATGTTTCTTTTTACAGTTTCATGGGTAGATGGATCTTCACTGTAGCAATTATTGCTCTGGTGTTCCAAGGATGAATTTTTTATTTCACTCATTCCCTTTTACATTTATTTGAAATGTTTTAATAAGGAAGATTTGTCTCTTCTTCCACATTTACATTTATATATATTTACATATATATATGGCATTATATGTGTATATATAGCATTGTATGTGTATATATATAGCATTATATGTATATATAGCATTATATGTATATATATATATATATATACCCATATAGCAATATATGTATATACACACACAGTACTACATATATATTATATGTATACTATGTACTACATATATGTGTATATATATGTCCTTACTTTCTGACAATACAAGTTGCTCCAGGCTTATCTTGGTATTTTTCCTGCACCAGCTCTAAAATTGGCCATTTATCCAGGAAGTTCTGGTTTCATTTATTAGAGGATGATATTTAATAAGTATGATCATAGTCCTAGTTGTGTTCGTTGCTACCTGGGTGTTACTGCGTTTAGAACCTTTCAGCAGATAAAGCTAGGAAATATACATATGTATACTGACTCATGTATACACTATAGCCGTTCGTATTTCTCTCTACATATTTTTGTCTATATATATAGAAGAATATATAGAGAGGAAATACATCACACAGATATTTGGGGAAGAGCATTATAGTTCATAGAAGAACAGGTCCTGTGCTCTGAGATGAGAGCCTGTTTCATGTTTTCGTGGAACAGCAAGAAGATTGAGGCACATAGAGTTCAATTAAAAAAAAACAATAAACAGGAAAAGTTATGGGATATAAATACTGAGAGTTATAAAGGAGAAAGCTCAAACTAGATCATTTATGTCCTAATGGCTTTTTAAAGTAATTTGGCTTTTGCTGTGAGAGACACTCAAATACATTGGAGGCATCTCAACAGATGGTTTACATGATGTGAGTTATTTCTTTTAAATGAACCTCACCATCTGCCATGTTGAGAAGAGAGAATAGGGTCACAAGAGGTTGTTACTAAGATTATTACCTAGTAATTCACATAAGAAATGGTGGAGTCTTGACTGGAAAGGCCAAGTATAACCAGGTAAAACTAGGTAGAATGGATAGAGAACTAAAAAGTTTTGGATTGTCAATACAGAATAAGAACATGATGTGGAAGGATTTGAAGGGGGGAAATAAGAACAGAATCACATAAGGAATATAAAGCCAGAAGTCAGCATGAAAACTCAATGCTTGCACATAGATAAGTTTTGAAAAGGAAGAACTGAGAGGCAAAAACTAGGGCAAATTTTGCTATATAGAAAACTAAAATTAGGTAGTAAAATCTTCAGCATGACTATCATTTCAGAAAACCTGCAAACGTTAATTAAAATTGATGGACATTCTTGCCCACTAACATGGCTCCAGTCAGACCCATCTGTCAGGGTGCTATGACTGCCATCAGGAAGAATTATGCCAGATTCATGGGCCATGGGTGCCAATCCAAAATAGTTTTGAAGATTGGTTTGATGAGGTAGAAATATACCAAAAATAGAACAGCTGAACCTGAAACATTCTACAGTGAGTTTTGTCAAACTTCACAATTCTAAGAAAAATTTTAAACCATTTAGATTCTGAACTGTTAATAATCTTCCAGGACCTGTAGGCATAAAAAAAAGTGTTTCAGTAGAAAAAGTATTTTACTTCAAGAAATATAATTTTCACATCATTATATAATGTGGAATACACAAATATATCTATTTTATGTTTCTTTCATATTTTTTCTCTGTATAGTTTCTACATTATCCAAATCCTCTGGCTTTCACCAGGTACAAATAAGAAAGTCAAGCATCTCTGTCTCTTTTCTACCACAAAGTATATATTTACCTATTAATTCAGAATCAATTAATATTTCATTTTAGATAATTCTCTAATGACAAAAGCTAGTTGTAGGCACTATACGGTATTTTTGGCTAATTTGGTGGTTTAAGACAAGTGAGCTGGTTCTGGTTTTATAATGTATTATAATGTTGTATAAACCATATTTCTGTCCCTATTAATTTTCCAACATATTTGGAGAAAATGGAGTTTGCTTCCTATTCTTTCCCGAATTACCTACTTGGTAGCTGCATACCTTGGCCTTGTCTTCTATTATTACATTTTTCTTGAGCTATTATTCAAGCCATTGCTATTACCTCTAATTTTCTTTTGTTATGATGTTGCTGAAACTACTCAGAACTCAAAGGCAGAATTCATTTCCTTTTAAAAATTAATATTTTAATTCCCCTGTGCATTGTGAACAGGATGATATATATGCACAACAGTTTTTTACTGAAGATCTGAGGTTACATGAATAACTAAAAATGTAGGAGATAAAACTGAAAACTGAATGTTAAGAGCTCACAGGGAGGGGAGAAAGAGCATTAGGGAAAATATCTAATGCATGTGGGGCTTAAAGCCTAGATGATAGTTGATAGGTGCAGCAAACCACCATGTCACATGTATACCTATGTCACAAACCTTCACATTCTGCACATGTATCCTAGGACTTTTTAAAAGTACTTTTTTATCCTAGGAATTTTTTTAAAGTAACTTTTTTAAAAAGGGGAGAAAATGAGAGAAGATTAATGGTGGGGGAGGGGAGGAGAGAGAGAAACAGAGAGAGAGGTTATCCATCTATCAAAAAATAAAAACAGAAGGAAAAAAAAAGCTCACAGGGAATGAGTATCACTTTTTCCCCAATGGGGTTATCATTTGGCACAGATTCCTGTGGGTATAACCCGGTTTCTAATCTTGTCTTGCTTCTCTTCAAGTTGGCCTGCCTGTTTTCATCCAACTCTACTTGGGTGACCACTTAGGTCTTCCGTTAGAGAAATCCATGAGAGATGAGATTCCCTAAGCAGAGTACTTCCTATATTTAACCTTTCCAATTAGAAATTAACATCATGGCAATGTCCAAGTTGGGATTTTACTCGTCTTTTCCAGCAGAACAGGCCAAGTTGTAATCTGACATCTGAAGTCTATTATCCTTAATGATTTCTCCTGTTGGAGATAAAAAGATAACTTCTTCATTGTTTCTATAATACTGTTTACTTTGATGAGTTATTTTGGGAACACACCCACACAACACAAAGCACTCAATGAGAAGTAAAAATTTCTTAGTGACAATACAGTCTAAATTCATATTGAAGAGGCCAAGTGTTTTTTCCTATATGCACATATCCTCCCTCCAGATTTTTACTTTACATTATTTTTTAGGGAAGTTTCCAGATAAATTTATTGCAAAAACATGCTGAATTATAGTACCCTTGACTACTAGTGGCGACTTTTATTCAAACAAAGATATAGCCCACATTTGAAATTTAAAGTTTGTAAAACTTGGGCCAGGTCGAATTTGGGGTTAGAATTTTCACTCTCTCAATTATTTGTAAAAAGGTGAAATAGCAGAATTAGTTATAACCTCCAGTAATATGAAATTTTCAGTGTTTGTGTAGGAAGCGAGGGAGATGCTGCTTGCATTATCAACTTTGTTTCATAGTACTTAATATAAAAATATCTGGCCAACTATCTCAAGGTAGTTCAGCAAGGTGCATTTAGAGATGCTAATCAGCTGTTACTTCTTCTCTTAGACAATGAACTTTATGTTCTTTGACATTTGTATCATATAACTTGGTAAATTCCATCAGTGGAGGATGAAATATATGCCCTTTATTCATGAATACATTTTATGAGATGATTTATCAAAAAACAAGACATCACAGATTAACAGAAACATTTTATCTAAGAACACTTGACTATTTTACTGAATATTTTCCCACTTTGCTATTTTAAGAAAAAAGAAATTTTGAAGTCTCTTAGTGCAATATTTCAGACACAGTTTATATGTGTCTTTATGATGGCATTGCAATTATTTGGATAATACAGATTATTTTGTGTTAATCTCATTAAAAACACATCAATTTGAGATGTTTTTTGATAATTTTTCTTAAGTATTGTACTAGCCATATGTGTGATATGTGTGTTCATAGAAAATATATGTATTATTGTTTTGTGAACACATATTCACAACATATATATCCACATATCCAAATATGTGAATCTGTACACACAAACACATAGGTGTATGGAAGCTTATCACACTGTATGTTTTTCTTTCTGACTGATTTCCCTTTCAATAATATTCCTTGACAGTATAGCTACATTAGTTCATATTGATCTTCTCATACTTTTAAATTGCCACATAATATTTAACTGTATGAATATAAGTTTGGTTAGCCTTTCCCTTATCAAAAACATTGGGTACTTGCAAATTTCTCACTGTTACATTTTCTCATGTCTCATTTTGTGCCGTTTCCCTAGAAATGAAATAGATGAATTATATGAGCATGTAACATTTAAAAATATAATCCAGATTACCCTGAATGCTTATTTTAAATTTAAAGCTCTATCAGCTGTTTCTCAATACCTTCCCTGATCTTTAGTATTATCATACTTAAAGAGTTTTTCAATCTATATGAAAATGGTACCTGGTGCAAGATAAAGAGTTATCTTTAGATTCTTTTTGTTTATTAGACATTTATGTTTAATACTTTGCAAGTTTATTGGGTTTTGCTATATTTTCTATCCGATCTTTTTTTTTTTCTTTGAGATGGAGTTTCGCTCTTGTTACCCAGGCTGGAGTGCAATGGCGCGATCTCGGCTCACCACAACCTCTGCCTCCTGGGTTCAGGCAATTCTCCTGCCTCAGCCTCCTGAGTACCTGGGATTACAGGCATGCACCACCATGCCCAGCTAATTTTTTTGTATTTTTAGTAGAGACGGGGTTTCACCATGTTAACCAGGATGGTCTCGATCTCTTGACCTCGTGATCCACCCGCCTCAGCCTCCCAAAGTGCTGGGATTACAGGCTTGAGCCACCGCACCTGGCCCTTTTTTTTTTTTTTAATTTATTTTTTTAATTGCATTTTAGGTTTTGGGGTACATGTGAAGGACATGCAAGATTGTTGCATAGGTACACACATGGCAGTGTGGTTTGCTGCCTTCCTCCCTATCACCTATATCTGGCATTTCTCCCCATGTTATCCCTCCCCAACTCCCCACTCCCCACTGTCCCTCCCCTAATTTCCCCCCCACAGATCCCAGTGTGTGATGCTTCCCTCCCTGTGTCCATGTGTTCTCGTTCAACACCTGCCTATGAGTGAGAACACGTGCTGTTTGATTTTCTGTTCTTGTGTCAATTCTCTTTGCTGAGAATTGTGGTTTCCAGATTCATCCATGTCGCTACAAAGGACACGAACTCATCGTTTTTTATGGCTGCATAGTATTCCATGGTGTATATGTGCCACATTTTCCCCGTCCAGTCTATCATCAATGAGCATTACCTTTTGGGATCTTTATTAGAGTCTCATAGTTTTTAGTTTACTAAATAACTTTCAAATATTTTGTTACATTTATTCCACAAAATAGATAAGAAGCTATTATGAATAGAATCTGTCATTCTTTTTGCAATTATGTATTTATTACATATGGTAGGATTTCAAATTTAAGCATAGATTTTAGACTAAAAAGACTCAAAACCTTTTAGTCATTTATTTATTTATTTATTTATTTTGGACAGAGTCTCAGTCTGTCACTCTGTCGTCCAGGCTGGAGTGCAGTGGTGCAATCTTGGCTCACTGAAAGCTCTTACATAGCTGGAACTACAGGTGCATGCCACCATGCCTGGCTAATTTTTTTATTTTTAGTACAGATGGGGTTTCACCATGTTGGCCAGGCTGGTCTCAAACCCCTGGACTTAGGTTATCCTCCCACCTTGGCCACCAAAAGTGCTGGGATTATTGGCCTGAGCTACTGTACCTAGCCTCTTAGTGATTTTCATTTAATATCTACTATGTATCCTTTTTTTATCCCTGTATCCTCTGTATCTATATGTTTCTATATAGAAAGAACTTGTTTTAACTTTGAATATTCAGTATCAGCTATTAATATTACTTTTTATTTTTATCACATTTATCCTGGTATATTTTATATATTCTTTAATATTGAATACTTTGTTCTTGTAAATAGCAAATACATAGACAGTATTTATTTTTTTGTGTGGAAGATTTTACCTTTTGGTTTAGAAATTCAAAGCATTCAAGTTTATTAAGGTAAATAATACATTTGAATGTTTCCCTCATTGTATTTTTTTCAAGTGATGTGTTAAATTTAAATGATAATTTGTCTTTCTAGAAATATGTTTTGTTCTGGTGTATTACAGAATTTCCCATTATAGTATGGCTCTTCTGATTAATAAACTTATAATGATTACTCTTACTCATATTTTAGTTATAATTATAATTATCCACCATAAACATTTCAAACTAATGACTCACAGGTATTTCTATGGAGTCTCCTTTCTTTTATCTTTAATGTCTGGTTTCATTTTTCATTGTAGTATAACATGTACCCAAATATTTTCATCTGGCAAGACAGAAACATTAAACACCTTCTGAGTCCTTGAATGAAAATAACATATAGGACAACTAATACGTTGACATTTTGGACCAAGGTAGTGACTAGCCACACACAAAAAGTAAACAATGCAAAATAAAACAATCAGGAAATTATTATTCCATGGGCATAAAGTTTCAGTCAAGCAAGATAAATAAGCTCTAGAGATCTGCTGTACAACATGGTACCTGTAGTCAACAATAATGTAATGTATACTTAAAAATTTGTTAAGAGGGTAGATCAGTATTTTTACTACAATAAAATTTAAAATATAAAATTAAATAAAACAAAAATTAGCAGAAATATGCAAAGACAAAAAAGCAATGTTAATTTTCTTAAAAACTACAATTTCTATATTGCATTAGAATCAACCTTCCTTGACTATTTTTTTGCCATTTTTAATGGATGCATTGCATTCTTCTAAAATGCAATATAAACATATTTTTCTAAGTTTTAAAATATATGTTAAAAAGGTTTTCTTTAAACATTTTTAAAAATGAAGGAAACTCTCAGTTTGACTCTACTAACCACTTCATACCATCTTATTCCCCCCAAATTCTTTCTTTTCTGTTTTCGCCTCGTTAAGCATAAGAATTATTGACAGAAACTTCTTAGTAGTTCAAGTAGCTTAATTAACCAAATTATTTAGAACACAAATTAACTATTCAAAAAGTACTGAAAATAACTTGGCTGTTTTCTTAGCATGATACACTGTTCTAACAGGCAACATGGATCAGACTTCTTAACAATAGCTTGATAGAGAAGATACTACCCATATAAAGTAGACGCAGTTTTTGATTTCAATGAAAAAAGTCATCATATTTTAAGTGTGTCATATTTATCATGATATATTAATTTAAGACTGTAAGATGTAACAGTATATTGTATCAAATTTAAAAAATGCTAGGAATTAAAGTATAGCAATGTTTTGTTTTTACAATTTTTATTTTATTAATTTTGAAAGTTATCTTTTAGACTATGCATAATTTTAATGTGTATTATTATTTTAAATACCTACAAAGGAAGATAATTGCAATTGATTATCCTTTGAATTCTGTTTAAATTTTGAGCTGTTAACATCTGTGATTCCCCCAAAATAATTTTCATGCCATTACAAGGGTTAGTTTTTAATATAAAATTTCAATGTAATCTATAAAAAGTAACAAAACCATTGTTGCTGGTTTTTAAACTGGCTTTGCAAGTCAGTGGAAGTGTTCTACTTTGTACTGTTGTTTTGGGAATATTAAATGATCTGACGATTGCATCTCCCTATCAATATCCATAAAAATTTGGTACCTAAAAGTTCTTTTTCTCTAGAATTCCTCCAGTGCATGGATATTTATTCTAAAAAAAGATAGTAGAGCTTTTATTTGTATATGCATTAGCAATGACAACTCATTCAAGATTGCTAATAGGCCAACTTATATTTTAAGTTCCAATCAATTTTGAAGCAGATTTACATTTTAGATATGTGTGATGGTTATGTGTCAATTTGTCTAGGCTGTGGTGCCCAGGTTTTAATCAAACACTAGTCTAGATTTTACTGTAAAGGTAATTTGTAGATATGATTTACATTTACAGTCAGTTAAGTTTAAGTTTCAAAGATTGCCTTCATAATGGTAATAGGACTCCTCCAATTATTTGAAGACTTTCATAGTAAAAATTGAGGTTTCCCAGAAAAGACAGAATGCTGCTGCAAGACTGCAATGTAGAAATACTGCACAAATTTCCAGTCTGCTTACCAGACCTACAGATCCATGATTCAGGACTACAGCATCAACTTTTTACCTGAATTTTCATCCTGCCATATATATTTCAAACTTGCCAGTCCCCATAATTGCCTGACCCCATTCATTAAAATAAAATAGTTTGTGTGTGTTTATGTATGTATGTTTATAATTTCCATCCTTTGTGTGAGTGTATGTTTATGTATGTGTGTGTATAATTTTCATCCTGGTTTCTATTAAGTACAATATTGATTGCAAATTTATGACAGGATTTAGGTCACTGGAAAAAGCCTTATAAATTGCATTTTTATATAATCATGATGATAGAATAACACTGTAAAATTTATAAGATGGTAATTTCTGCAGCAAAACAACTTAAAGAACCTCATGTATCTTGCTAGTAGTTATACCTTCTAACCATGTTATAATTTTATTTTATAATTGGTATTTGTTGACTCTGGACACAATGAATTGGTATAAGATTTTACTCACAAAATTTCAGTTTCTGGGAATGTTTCACATAGGCTCAATGTTAAATATCAGATATTCTCTAACCTGAGCAGTCATTTGAAGCTGGAGTGTCTGTTTGTCTTTACTGCTATTATCCACTGGGCCGAACAATGGCTCTGCCAGTGCTGCTGCAGATACTTCCAAGCTTGCAGACATACAAGGTACTAACTTTCCATTCTGGTCTCTGGTTTCCTCAATGTGCTGAAGCCTTGAAGCCATTTTTGGTTAGTCAAGAAGTATATAAAATATTTATTTTCCTCACTTGAGTTAGCACTTTGATACCTAGGAAAAAAATGTAGTACTTCTTGTACCCTTTTGTCTCACAGAGTTTCTGGTAGAAATGTCCTGTTTAGTTTAGCCAGCAACTCACTTTCATCATAAGGCTCAGAGAGGAAAGGATACATCTGAGACAATTGCCATCATGTTGTTTTCTATTCTGCATCCTCCCTCCATTCCTTCTTTTTAAATGAAATTTTGACTTTTAATATAAACACATTAAGGTTATCTTACTGCCTGTATATAATAAAGTTTTAGAATATATTAATTTCTGAAGCACATATACTTTAATATATTGAATAATTTCCAGTTAAGTGCTTTAAAGACATTTCACTTTGAAGAATATATGAAATATAGAAATTCATCATATATTATATAATGGTATTAGAGCACTTTGGGAGGTCTAGGCGGGTAGATCACGAGGTCAAGAGATCGAGATCATCCTAGTCAACATGGTGAAACCCTGTCTCTACTAAAAATACAAACAATTAGCTGGGTATGGTGGCGCGTGCTATAATCCCAGCTACTCAGGAGGCTGAGGCAGGAGAATTGCCTGAACCCAGGAGGCGGGGGTTGCAGTGAGTCAAGATCGCGTCATTGCACTCCAGCCTGGGTAACAAGAGCTAAACCCCATCAAAAAAAAAGATAACAACTTTATATAAATTAAAGTCTGCTGATCATCGGAATTATCAAGAGGTAAAGAAGAAACTGGCAAGACTTTAAAAATTTTTATTTGTCCAGTGTAATCTAAAATGAGATAAATGTTACAAAACTATCTATACTATAATAGCCATGCAAAATTAGAATGTTTTAAATAGACCACAAATATTGACAAATTCCTGAAAAATTTTCAAAAAACATCAGTTATAAGTGGAGAAGAAATAAAGCTAGAAAGAAAAAAAGCTGTGAAGCTTTTACAGTAAGAGACTACCGGATCATTAGGACCATTCCAGAAATCTCTAAACATTGAAGCAGCAGATAAATGAAGCAGAAAATGCTTAGGATCACAAATAGAAGGTGGCATGGATGTAGGAACCCCCTGCTGCCATGGCTCCTCCCTCCCACCTTTGTTGAGCTGTAGGCAATAATATTTTTACCAATCCTCCAAATCGTTGAGTGTTGGAACTGGAGCTGAAATACAGGCAATGTCTAGTATAGAAATATATTTTCACAAGTAATGAAAAACCTCCATAAACAGAAGACAAAATGCCTGTCAAGGTTCTCAGGAATGTCTCACATGAGACTTGAATATGACCAGGGTAGCCTAAAATACCCAATATGGGAAACAAGAGTATTTACCCTAAAATTCCAAGATTTATTTAACAGAATAACAGAAGGGAAAATAAGAATGAGTAAAGGGGAAGAAAATATAAAAAGAATTGCTAATATTGAAGAAATACAAACCTTTACCATGCTCACTAAATAACAGGCAGAATGAACAACTGTTTATATATAGCTGGATTTCAGTGAGTTTTCCACATCAATAATGAAATGAAAATTATTGAAGATGACAACAAATTCCAAAGAGACCTAAAAACCAAAATCAGAAATGCATCTACCTTTTTTGTTTGTAATATCTGATTCTTCTAGACAATAGAACAATGTTTAGAAAGGTTTTAAGGAAAAAAAAAAACAATTTGAATTTTGAATCTATTGAAAAAACACAAACTCTGTAAAATATTTAAAGGGGCTTATTCTGAGCCAAATATCAGTAACCCTGACCTGGGGTATAGTCTCAAAAAGTCCTGAGAACATCTGAGAACATGCGCCTGAGGTGGTTTGGGTATGGTATGGTTTTATATGTTTTAGGGAGAAAGAAGTTACAGGCAAAGCATAAATCAATACATGTAAATTACACACGGTATAGAAAAGTGAGATATCTGGAAGCTGGAGGTGGGAGTGAGTTACAAGTCATAGATAGATTAAGAGATTTTCTGATTGGCAATTTGGTTGAAAGAGTTAAGCAAACTGACACAAGAACAGAAAATGAAATACCACATATTCTCACTCATAGGCAGGTGAGGAAAAATGAGAACACATGGACACAGGGAAGCGGGTACTACACACTGGGGTCTATTGGGGGGAATAGGGGAGGGACAGTGGTGGGGAGCTGGGGAGGGATAGCCTGGGGAGAAATGCCAAATGTGGGTGAAGGGGAGGAAGGCAGCAAAACACACTGCCATGTGTGTACCTATGCAACTATCTTGCACGTTCTGCACATGTAACCCAAAACCTAAAATGCAATAAAAAAAAAAAAAGAAAAAACAAAAACAAAAACAACAAAAAAAAGGAGTTAAGCTTTGCCTATAGTTGAAGTCAGCAGAAAGAAATGCTTGAGGAAGGAACAGTATTGAATCTGCATATTGCTTTGGGCAATGTGGCCATTTTAATGATATTGATTCTTCTAGTCCATGAGCTTGGAATGATTTTCTTTTTCTTTTTGTTATCTGTGATTTCTTTGAAGGACACATGTACCTGTCTATTCATCACAGTGCTAGTCACAATAGCCAAAACATAAACAACGTAAGTGCCCATCAACAGTGGATTTGATAAAGAACATGTGATACATATACACAAAATTATGTCTTTTTCAGTGGCATGAATACAGTTGGAGGCCATAACTTTAATTGAATTAATGCAAAAACAGAAAAAACAGATACTTCTTGTGTCACTTATAGGTTAGAGCTCAACATGGTGTACACATGGACATAAAGATGAGACAATAGGCCTGGAGAGTACTACAGCAGAGAGAGAGGGAGGGGGCCAAGGGCTGAAAAACTACCAATTGGGTACTATGCTCAATACCAGGGTAACAGATTCAGTCATATCCAAAACCTCAGCACTATGCAATATACCTCTGTAACAATCCTTCACATGTAACCCCCGATTCTAAAATAAAAGTTTAAAAAATAAATAATACAAGAAATGCTTGAGTTAAGATAAGGAGAGTTGTAGAAGCCAAGATTCTTGTTAAGAGGATGAAGCCTCCAAATAGCAGGCTTCAGAGAAAACGGTTGGTAAATCTCTCTCTTCAGACCTTAAGAAGATCCAGAGAAGACCTGCAAAGGGAAGGGGATTCTCTACAGAATGCAAAATTCCCCCACAGAAAGACAGTTTTGCAGACTCATTTCAAAACATGTCAAAGAAATATATTTTGGAGTAAAATACTTTGATTTCTCTCAGGATTCACTGTCTGTCTTGTGGTGCTATACCAGAGTCAGGTTGGAATTTGTTATCTTATTCCTACAAAGAATCAGTTTTGTCCATCTTTAATGTTATTGCTGGTCAGTTGTGCTTAAACTCCAAAGGTGGAGGTATAATAAGGGCATGTCCAACCTCTTGTCCCATCATCACCTAAACTAGTTTTTCAGGTTTCTTTGGGATCCCCTTTGCCAAGGAGGTGATTGGTTCAGTTGATTGGGAGGGTTAGAATTTTATTTTTGGTTTATAAATCCTATTCAGAGTCAAAATTACTCAGTGTGATAAAAAATAAAATTATTTTCAGATGTGCACAGAATTAGAAATGTTATTACCATCTGATAGTCTCCTAAGAATAACTTAGAAGATGCTTGAGGGGACGACTTCCAAGATGGCATCATAGAGGCGACTCCAGATTGCAGCTCTCAGTGAAGGTGCAGAGGGTGAGTCCTAGCCGCATTCTCGGACAGATCTTTTTTGCCCACAGAACGTTGAAAGTCCCAGGTGTGGGAGAGACACGGGATGCTAGCACAACCGGCTCGCGCGGCCGCTTCAGCCAGTTCCGCAGCACAGCGGCACCGGGCACAAAACTCACTGGTCCGGGTGCCCTGTTAAACTGGCAATCTGAGATTTGGAAGGGCAGATTGGCGTGTCCATCTGATTGAATGGGACTTGGACAATGAGCCAGACCAGGAGATTCCTGGGAAACGTGATCTGAGCTGGTGCAGTGGGCAGTGGCATGGGAGATCACACGGATCCCAGTGCCCTATTGGCAGGCTACTGGGGTGCCAGTGAGAGAGTCGACCGTTCAGCTTGGGGAGAGGAAGAGAGAGAGAGAGAGGACGGACTCTGAGGCAGGGAGCTGGGTGATTGGGCTTGGCGGGTCCCACCCTGACGGGGACAAGCAGGGCAGCGATTGGAGGTGCTCGGGGCTGAGAGTTTTGCTGCCTGCATCTAGGATGGTGCAGCCCCGTGTGGGAGGGGCGTCCGCCACTACTGACACAATCCCCTGCTACTGAAGTACCGCCCAGGGCTGACACAGCCTGCTGTTGCCGAGGCAACGTGCCATAATAGAGAGACTCTGCCAGCAGGGTGGAGCAAGCCACAGCAGGGTGGAGCAAGCCACAGCAGGGTGGAGCAAGCCACAGCAGAACAGAGCCCCACAGCAACAGGGCGGACCCACGCTAGCAGGGCGGAGACCCGGCAGGCAAATAGTGAATAGACTGCCTCCTAGCTGGGCAGGACAGTGCAATAGATACTCATAAAGAAAGCCCCAACTCCCTGAGACAGAGCATTTAAGGGGGAAAAAAAGGGGGGTGTTTATGAGTTCTGTTGCAGCAGACATAAACACATCCTCCCAACAATGCTGAATGAACAACGGAGCTCACAGCGCAGCACTGGAGCTCCTATAAAGCACAGACCATCTCCTCAAGCAGCTCCCTGACCCCTGTATATCCAAAGAGTCATCACCCCAAAAAAGGACTAATCAGACTGACATTTGGCGGGCATCATTCTGAAACAAAGATAGCAGAAGAAGACACTGGTAGCATCCCTCACTGTTCCGCAGCTGCTACAGGTGTACCCAGACAAGCAGGGCCTGGAGTGGACCTCAGCACTCGTACAGCAGAGGGGCTGGACCATTAGAAGGAAAACTAAGTAACAGAAATACCTCATCATCAACAATCTGGGTGTCTACACAGAGACCCAATTGAAAAATCAGCAACTACTAAGACGACAGGTGGATAAATCCATAAAGATGGGAAGAAACCAGCGCAAAAAGGAGGAAAACACCCGAAACCAAAACACTTCACCTCCTACAAAGGACCAAAACTCCTCATCAGCAAGGGAACAAAGCGGGACGGAGAATGAGTGTGACGAAATGACGGAATCAGACTTCAGAAAGTGGATAATGAGAAATTTCAGTGGCCTAAAAGAACATGTTCTAAATCAGTGCAAAGATATTAAGAACCTTGAAAAAAGATTTGAGGAAATGATAACAAAAATGGACAACTTAGAGAGGAATATGAATGAATTGAAGGAGCTGAAAAACACAACATGAGAACTTCGCGAAGCATGCACAAGTTTCAATAGCCGAATTGACCAAGCAGAAGAAAGAATATCAGAAGTTGAAGATCAACTCAATGAAATAAAACGAGAAACCAAGATCAAAGAAAAAAGCGCAAAAAGGAATGAACAAAATATCCAAGAAATGTGGGACTATGTGAAGAGACCCAACCTACATTTGATAAGTGTACCAGAATGTGATGAAGAGAATGAATCCAAGCTGGAAAACACTCTTCAGGATATTATCCAGGAAAATTTCCCCAACCTAGCAAGACAGGTCAATACTTAACTCCAGGAAATACAGAGAACACCACAAAGATACTCCACAAGAAGAGCAACCCCAAGGCACATAAACATCAGATTCACCAGGGTTGAAATGAAGGAGAAAATACTAAGGACAGCCAGAAAAAAGGTCGGGTCACCCACAAAGGGAAGCCCATCAGGCTCACAGCAGATCTCTCGGCAGAGACTCTACAAGCCAGAAGAGAGTGGGGGCCAATATTCAACATCCTTAAAGAAAAGAACTTTCAACCCAGAATTTCATATCCAGCTAAAGTGAGCTTCATAAGTGAAGGGAAAATAAAATCCTGCACGAACAAGCAAGTACTCAGAGATTTTGTCACCACTAGGCCTGCTTTACAAGAGCTCCTGAAAGAGGCACTACACATAGAAAGAAACAACCAGTACCAGCCATCCTAAAAGCATACCAAATGCTAAAGACCATCAACAAAATGAAGAATGTACATGAACCAATGGGCAAAACAGCCAGCTAGCATCAAAATGGCAGTATCAAATTCACACATAACAATATTAACCTTAAATGTAAATGGGCTAAATGCACCAATCAAAAGACACAGACTGGCAAATTGGATAAAGAAACAAAATTCATTGGTGTGCTGTATCCAGGAAACCCACCTCACACGCAAGGATACACAAAGGCTCAAAATAAAGGGATGGAGGAAGATTTACCAAGCAAATGGAGAGCAACAAAAAGCAGGAGTTGCAATTCTCGTCTCTGATAAAATAGACTTTAAAGCAACAAAGATCAAAAGGGACAAAGAAGGTCATTACATAATGGTAAAAGGATCGCTACAACAAGAAGAGCTAACGATCCTAAATATATATGGACCCAATGCAGGAGCACCCAGATATATAAGGCAAGTTCTTAATGACTTACAAAGAGACTTAGACTCCCACACAATAATAGTGGGAGACTTTAACACTCCACTGTCAATAGCAGACAGATCAACCAGACAGAAAATTAACAAGGATATCCAGGACTTGAACTCAGACCTGGAACAAGCAAACCTGATAGATATTTACAGAACTCTCCACCCCAAATCCACAGAATATACATTCTTCTCAGCACCACATCACACCTACTCCAAAATTGACCACATAATTGGAAGTAAAGCACTCCTCAGCAAATGCAAAACAACTAAAATCATAACAAACAGTCTCTCAGAGCATAGTGCAATCAAGTTGGAACTCAGAATTCAGAAAATAACTCAGAACCACACACCTTCATGGAAACTGAACAACTGCCTCTTGAATGCTGACTGAATATACAATGAAATGAAGTCAGAAATAAAGAAGTTATTTGAAACCAACGAGAATGAAGACACAACATACCAGAATCTCTGGGACATATTTAAAGCAGTCTGTAGAGGAAAATATATAGCAATAAGTGCCCACATGAGAAGAGTGGAGAGATCCAAAATTGACACCCTATCGTCAAAATTGAAAGAGCTAGAGGAGCAAGATTAAAAAAGCTCAAATCCTAGCCAAAGACAAGAAATAACTAAGATCAGAGCAGAACAGAAGGAGATAGAGACAAGAGAAACCCTTCAAAAAATCAATAAATCCAAGAGCTGGTTTTTCGAAAAGATCAACAAAATAGACAGACCACTAGCCAGACTGATAAAAAAAAGAAAAGAGAGAACAACCAAATAGATACAATAAAAAATGATAATGGGGAAATCACCACAGATTCCACAGAAATTCAAACCATCATCAGAGACTACTACAAACAACTCTATGCACATAAACTAGTAAACCAGGAAGAAATGGATAAATTCCTGGACGTCTGTGTCCTCCCAAGCCTAAACCAGGAGGAAGCCGAAACTATGAATAGACCAATAACAAGGTCTGAAGTTGAGGCAGCAATTAAGAGCCTACCACACAAAAAAAGCCCAGGTCCAGATGGGTTCACAGCCGAATTCTACCAGACACACAAAGAGGATCTAGTACCATTTATTCTGAAACTATTCCAAATAATTCAAAAAGAGGGAACCCTTCCCAAATCATTTTATGAGACCAACATCATCCTGATACCAAAACCCGGCAGAGACTCAACAGGAAAATAAAACTTCAGGCCAATATCCATGATGAATTTGATGCAAAAATCTTCAATAAAATATTGGCAAACCGATTGCAACAGTACATTAAAAAACTTATTTATCATGATCAAGTAGGATTCATCCCGGGGATGCAAGGCTGGTTCAACATACACAAGTCTATAAATGTAATTCACCACATAAACAGAAGCAAAAACAAAAACCTCATGATTATCTCAATTGACGCAGAGAAGGCATTTGACAAATTCAAAAGCCCTTTATGCTAAAAACCCTCAATAAACTTGGTATTGATGGAACATATCTCAAAGTAATAAAAGCTATTTACAACAAACCAACAGCCAATATCATAATGAATGGGCAAAAACTGGAAGCATTTCCTTTGAAATCTGGTACTAGACAAGGATGCCCTCTCTCACCACTCCTATTCAACATAGCACTGGAAGTTTTAGCCAGAGCAAACAGGCAAGAAAAAGAAATAAAGGGTATTCAAATAGGAAAGGTGGAAGCCAAATTGTCTCTATTTGCAGACGACATGATACTATACCTAGAAGACCCATCACCTCTGCCCAAAAGCTCCTGAAACTGATAAGCAACTTCAGTAAAGTCTCAGGATATAAAATCAATGTGCAAAAATCAGAAGCATTCCTATACATCAATAACAGACTAAAAGATAACCAAATCAACGAACTGTCATTCACAATGGCTACAAAGAAAATAAAATACCCAGGAATACAACTCACACGGAATGTAAGGGATCTCTTCAAGGAAAACTACAAACCACTGCTCAATGAAATAAGAGAGGACACAAACAGATGGAGAAACATTCCATGTTCGTGGTTAGGAAGAATCAATATCGTGAAAATGGCTATACTGCCCAAAGTAATTTACACAATCAATGCTATCCCCATCAAACTACCATTGAATTTCTTCACATAACTGGAAAAAACCACCATGAACTTCATATGGAACCAAAAGAGAGCCCGCATAGCCAAGTCAATTTTAAGCAAAAAGAACACAGTGGGAGGCATCACACTACCAGACTTCAAACTATACTACAAGGCTACAGTAATCAAAACAGCATGGTACTGGTACCAAAACAGAGATATAGACCAATAGAACAGAACAGAGGCATCGGAGGCAACACAACATATCTACAACCATATAATCTTTGATAAACCAGACAAAAACAAGCAATGGGGAAAGGATTCCCTGTTTAATAAATGGTGTTGGGAAAACTGGCTAGCCATGTACAGAAAGCAGAAACTGGTCCCCTTCCTGACACCTTACACTAAAATTAACTCCAGATGGATTAAAGACTTAAACATAAGACCTGACACCATAAAAACCCTAGAATAAAATCTAGGCAAAACCATTCAGGACATAGGAGTAGGCAAGGACTTCATGACCAAAACACCAAAAGCATTGGCAACAAAAGCCAAAATATACAAATGGGACCTAGTCAAACTCCACAGCTTCTGCACGGCAAAAGAAACAGTCACTAGAGTGAATCGGCAACCAGCAGAATGGGAAAAAATCTTTGCAGTTTACCCATCTGACAAAGGGCTGATATCCAGAATTTACAAAGAACTCAAACAGATTTACAGGAAAACAACAAACAAGCCCATTCAAAAATGGGCAAAGGATATGAACAGACACTTTACAAAAGAAGATATACATGAGGCCAACAAACACATGAAAAAATGCTCATCATCATTGGTCATTCGAGAGATGCAAATCAAAACCACATTGAGATACCATCTCATGCCAGTTAGAATGGTGATCATTAAAAAATCTGGAGACAACAGATGCTGGAGAGGATGTGGAGAAATAGGAACACTCTTACACTGTTGGTGGGAGTGTAAATTAGTTCAACCATTGTGGAAGACAGTGTGGCGATTCCTCAAGGACCTAGAAATAGAAATTCCATTTGACCCAGCAATCCCATTACTGGGTATCTATTCAAAGGACTATAAATCGTTCTACTATAAGGACACATGCACACGAATGTTCATTGCAGCACTGTTTACAATAGCAAAGACCTGGAACCAACCCAAATGCCCATCGATGATAGACTGGACTGGGAAAATGTGGCACATATACACCATGGAATATTATGCAGCAATCAAAAATGATGAGTTTGTGTCCTTTGTAAGGACATGGATGAATTTGGAGAACATCATTCTCAGCAAACTGACACAAGAACAGAAAAACAAATACTGCATATTCTCACTCATAGGCAGATGAGAAAAGTGAGAACACATGGACACAGGGAGGGGCTCTTCTACACACTGGGGTCTATTGGGGGGAGGGGGGAGGGACAGTGGGGGGGCTCGGGAGGGATAGCCTGGGGATAAATGCCAAGTGTGGGTGAAGGGGAGGAAGGCAGCAAAGCACACTGTCATGTGTGTACATATGCAACTATCTTGCACACTCTGCACATGTACCCCAAAACCTATAATGCAATAAAAATTTAAAAAATTAACAACAACAAAATAGATGCTTGAAATGAAATAAAAAATGAATTAAAGAAAGGGGAAGATTGAGAATCAAGAAAGCAGAGCAAAGAAAGAACCACATAAAAATTAATTCCAAGTGAACATTAATAATTCTTATTAAAAATAATAACAAGGGATATAATTGTATAGTTATGTCTTCTGATTTATTAACATGGTAAAAACATTGACTAATAGCTCTAATTATTAGTCTTTTTTTCTTTTAGTTTCTGTAATGTCAGTACTTAAGCATTGGAACTTCCACTGGTGTAGAAGAAATACAATTAAAAGCAAAATCTCTTCCCAACTCAGAAAACCTTTCCACAAAGGTGTAAGAGAAATACAATTATTTTATTATTGATTAGCATTAAACTAGAATGTGAGGTGCATCACAGGCAATCTAAGAAGAATGCAGATATAATAAAATCTCACCCTTTTATATAGCTAAGCAGATAGAACCCATTATAGACATGTTCTCAAGTAAACAACTAATCTTAAAATATGAGAACTGGTTAGTAATATTGGCCATGCACGGTTTATCCAATTTTCCCCAGGTAATTTGGGTGGCTATCTTTGGTACTTAATTGGCTTTATACAAAAGAAAAATAAAAAGCTCATATTTTTTATGACTAAAAGTAGTTTTGCACCAAGGTGTCTGCACTAAGTTTGGCTTTTGTTGTCTCCACAAAATGGAATAGTGTCTTTTTGATGATTACATGTCAAAGAGATGGCTTTCTGGTTTTTGAGAAATCTGTACATGGGTTGTAAAGCTGGTAATTT
Source organism: Saguinus oedipus (assembly GCA_031835075.1). Classification (NCBI taxonomy): domain Eukaryota; kingdom Metazoa; phylum Chordata; class Mammalia; order Primates; family Cebidae; genus Saguinus; species Saguinus oedipus. The sequence continues at coordinate 96,478,190 of CM063180.1, forward strand.
TTATTTGTCTAATTGTTTATTTAGCAGTTTAAAAGATTTACATCATTTCAAGGGGCAAAAAAAGAACTCAGAGTTTTCTAAAGTGAATTGCTTTAAGTCAAAGGAAGGGAAAAAAGGAGAAAGACTCTTCTCTTATTTTCAATAGGGAAAATTAACACTCTTATCTAAATTGTATTTGCCTTCAGAGGGCATATTTTAGCTAGACCTCATAAGTTCTAATACACATTTGTTTTAGTATTATCACTTTCTTTAATTTTTATGGATACATACTACTTATATATGTTTATAGAGTACATGGATATTTTGATAAAAGCATGCAATGTGTAATGATCAAGTGTGAATAATTGGAATACCTATCACCTCAAACATTTATTAGCTTTTTGATTTGTAAACATTCAAAATATACTTATCTAGCAGTTTTGAAATGCAATAAATTATTGTTAACTATAGTCATCCTACTGTGTTACCAAACACTACATCATTTTTCTTCTATCTGACTATATTTTTGTGCCCATTAATCAACACCTCTTAATCTTTTTCTTCCCACTTCCCTTCCCACTCTCTGGTAACCATGACTTTATTTACTGCATTCATGAGATCAGTTTTTTGTGACTTCCACTTATTAGTGAGAACATGAGACATTATTCTTTCTATGCCTGGTTTATTTCACTTAACCAGTCCTCTGGTTCAGTCTGTGTTACTACAAATGTCAGGATTTCATTCTTATGGTGGAATAATATTCCATTATGTATCTATACCACATTTTCTATATCTGTGCATCCCTTAATGGGCATTTCTCACAGCTAGCATCATACTGAATGGAGAAAAACTGAGTCTTTCCTTTTAAATCTGAAACAAGACAAGGATGCCCACTTTTACCACTTTTATTCAATGTAGTACTGAAAACACCAGCCAGAACAATTAGGCATGAGAAAGAAATAAAAGACATCTAAACGGGAAAGGAAGAATTCAAAATATCCTTGTTTTCAGACAATATGATCTTATACATAGAAAAACCTAAGATTAATGAACTACTGGAACTGACAATTAAGTAAAGCTACAGGATACAAAATCAATACACAGAACTTAGAAACATTTCTGTATGCAAACAGTGAACGATCCAGAAGAGAAATCAAGAAAGCAATGCATTTACAAAAAAATTGGATAAAATACCAAGGAATAAATGTAACCAAAGAAGTGAAAGGTCTCTTCAATGAAAACTATAAAAAATTGACGAAAGAAATTGAAGAAGACACAAAAAATATGGCAAGAAATTCTATGTTCATAAATAGAAGAGTTCATATTGTTAAAATGTCGCCACCCAAACTGATTTATAGATTCAAAACAATTCCTAGAAAAATACCAACAACATTCCTCACAGAAATAGGAAAAAAAAAAAAAAACCTTAAAATCTGTATGGAATCACAGAAGACTCAAAATAGCAAAGTAATATTGAGCAAAAAGTATAAAATTGGAAGCATCACATTACCTGACTTAAAACTATACTAAAAACCCAAAATAGCATAATTATGGCGAAAAACAGACATGTAGACAAATGGAATATAATATAAACCCAGGATTAAATCTGCACATTTACAGTCAACACATTTTCAACAAATACACTGAGGAAAGGATAGTCTTCAATAAATTGTTCTGGGAAAACTGGATATCTATATGCAGAAGAATGAAACTAGACCCCTGTCTTTCACCAAATATAAATATAAAATAAAATAGATTAAATACTTAAATGTAAGACCTGAAACAATAAAACTCCTAAAAGAAAACATTGAGAAATTCTTCAGGACGTTGTTTTAGGCAGATATGTCTTGTGTAAGACCTCAAAAGCACAAGCACCTGAAGTAAAATTGGACAATTGGTATCATACAGAAGCAATATGAAATGCTCAATAGGCATATGAAAAAATGTTCAACATCATTAATCATAAGTGAAATGCAAATCAAAATTACCGTGAGATATTATTTTACCCTGGGTAAAATGGCTTTTATTCAAGAGACAGGCAATAACAAATACTGAGGAAGAGTGTGGAGAAAACTCTGGTACAATGATGGTGGGAATGTAAATTAGTACAGCCAGCATGGAAAAACAGTTAGGAGGTTTCTTAAAAAAACTAAAAGTAGGACTACCATATGATCCAGAAATTCCACTTCTGGGTGAATATGTAAGCAGGAAATGTAGCATATCAAAGAGATATCTGCACTCCTATGTTGATAGTTCATTGCTTTCCATATTCTTTCCATTTTTATTTTCCCTTCAAATTAAGCATTATTTCAGAAATAAGCTTGATTATTAACTAACATTATAGCATAAAAAATGAAGCTTAATCTGTTTGCATTTATTAATGTATAGATATCTTTGCTCATAAAATTATCTTTCTATGTAGAATGGTTTTTGTTTTTTAACTTTTTTTTATAATTTATATGTATGTTCTAGACTTTCATTCTACATTTCTCCTTCTATTAATTTAGGAATTTTATAGTATGTAGTAATTTGCAATGATTTATTAGCATTTACTTTTATTTATCTTCAGTTCTAAATTTAAATTTAATGCAGGTTAGCATGGATATGTCACCTACAACTTTATTTATTGTGAAATGCTTTTTTAAATTAATTTATTTATTATAATTTAAGTTCTGGAATACATGTGTAGATCATGCAGGTTTGTTACATAGGTATACATGTGTCATGGTGGTGGTTTGCTGCATCCATTTCCCCGTCATCTATATTAGATATTTCTCCTAATGCTATTCTTCCCCAATACCCTATCCCTTGCCATTCCTCCCCTAGACCCCAATCCCCTAACCCCCTGGTGTGTGATGTTCACCTCCCTGTGTCCCTGTGTTCTCATTATTCAACACCCACTTATAAGTGTTCAAACACCACATGTGGTGTTTGGCTTTCTATTCTTGTGTCAGTTTCCTGATAATAATGGTTTTCAACTTTATCCATGTCCCTGCAAAGGACATGACCTCATCCATTTTTATGGTTGCATAGTATTCCATGGTGTATAGTGCCACATTTTCTTTGTCCAGTCTATCATTGATTGGCATTTGGGTTGGTTCTTTGCTATTGTGAACAGTAGCACAATGAACATAGGTTTGCATGTGTCTTTATAATAGAATGATTTATAATATTTGGGGTATATACCTAGTAAAGGAGTTGCTGGGTCAAATAGTATTTCTATTTGTAGATCCTTGAGGAATTGCCACACTGTCTTCCATAATGGTTGAACTAATTTACACTCCCACCAACAGTGTAAAACTGTTTCTATTTCTCCACATACTCTCCAGCATCTATTGTCTCCTGATTTTTTTAATGACTGCCCTTCTAACTGGTGGGAGGTGGTATCTCAGTGTGAGTTTGATTTGCATTTCTCTAATGACCAGTGAGGAAGAGCTTTTTTTTTGTGTTTGTGGGCTGCATAAATATCTTCATTTGAAAAGTGTCTGTTCATGTCCTTCACCCAGTTTTTGATGGGGTTGTTTGATTTTTCTTGTAAATTTGTTTAAGTTCTCTGTAGAACCTGGAGAGTAGCCCTTTGTCAGATGGGTAGATTGCAATTTTTTTTTCCCATTCTGTTGGTTGCCAGTTCACTCTATTGATAATTTCTTTTGCTGTGCAGAAGCTCTTAAGTTTAATTAGATCCCATTTGTCTATTTTGGCTTTTGTTGCCATTGCTTTTGGTGTTTTAGTCATGAAGTCCTTGCCTATGCCTGTGTCCTGAATGATTTTGCCTAAGTTTTCTTCTAGGGTTTTTATGGTGTTAGGTCTTATGTTTAAGTCTTTAATCCATCTGGAGTTAATTATAGTGTACGGTGTCAGGAAGGGATCCAGTTTCAGCTTCCTACATATGGCTAGCCAGTTTTCCCAACATCATTTATTAAATAGGGAATCCTTTTCCCATTGCTTGTTTTTGTCAAGTTTGTCAAAGATCAGATGGTTGTAGTTGTGTGGATTTCTTTCTGAGGCCTCTGTTCTGTTCCATTGGTCTATATCTCTGTTTTGATACCAGTACCATGCTGTTTTCATTACAGTAGCCTTGTAATATGGTTTGAAGAAATCAGGTAGCATGATGCCTTCAGCTTTGTTTTTTGTTCATTTGTTTGCTTGTTTTTTGCTTAGGAATGTCTTGGCTGTTCATGATCTTTTTTGGTTCATATGACATTTAAGGTGGTTATTTCCAATTCTTTGAATAAAGTCTTTGGTAGATTGATGGGGATACTATTTAATCTATAAATTACTTTGGACAGTGTGGTCATTTCCATGATATTGATTGTTTCTAACCATGAGCATGGAATGTTTTTTCATCTGTTTATGTCCTCTCTTATTTCCTTGAGCAGTGGTTTGTAGTTCCCCTTGAAGAGGCCCTTCACATCCCTTGTTTTTCTTTTCTTTGTAGCAGTTATGAATGGGCATTCACTCATGATTTGGCTCTCTGTGTATTATTGGTGTATAGGATTGTAAAAATTTCATTTTTTTAAAATTGGCAAATCAAATTTTATATACTTATATACAACACGATATATTGAAAAACACACACACAGTTATATTTACACATTGTGAAATGGCTAAATTCAGCTAATCAGCATATGCATTACTTTCTATAGTTATCATTTTTGTGGTGATAACACTTAATATCTATTATCTTGTAAACTTTTGAGAATAAAATATATTGTTATATAACCATAGTCACAATGTTATATGATAGATCTTTTGAACTTATTCCTGAAATTTTGTGTCCTTTGACCAACATTTTCTAATCCCACCCTTCTACCCCACCACTCCAACCTCTAATATATTTATCATTTTAAATTCTGCTTCTGTGAATTTCACTTTTTTAGATTCTGTATATAAGTGAAATCATACAGTATTTATCTTTTAGTGACTGGCGTGTTTTATTTATTTATTTTTCCTTCTTATTCATATTTTAGGTTCAGGAGGTACACATACAGCTTGTCACATGGGTATATTGAGTGATAAGAGGTGTAGGCTTCTAATAATCCCATTAAACAAGTAGTGAACATAGAATGCTATAGATAGTTTTTTAACCCTCACCCTCTCCCTTCTTCCCATTCAGAATTCCCAGTGTTTACTGTTTTCATCTTAGGAGAATGGCCTCTAGCTGAATCCATGTTGCGGCAAAGGACATGAATTCACTCTTCTTTATGGCTGCATAGTATTCCATAGTGTAAATGTACCAATTGTTTTAATCCAAATGCACTGTTGATGGGCACCTAAGTTGATTTCATGTATTTGCCACTGTGAATAGTGCTGTGGTGAACATATGAGTGCAGGTGTCTTCTAGTAGAATAATTTATTTTCCTCTGGGTATATAGCCAGTCATTGAATTGCTGGGTCAAAATGTAATTTTATTTTTAGTTATTTGAGAAATCTCCAAACTGCTTTCCACAGAAAAGCATTGCCTTTTCTCTGCAACCTCACCAATATCTGTTATTTTCTAAACTTATTAGTAATAGCCATTTTGACTGGTGTGAGATGATATCTCCTTGTGGTTCTGATTTGCATTCTTCCGATGATTAGTGATGTTGAGCATTTTTTCATATATGTTTGGTCGCTGCTTGTATGTTTTCTTTTGAGCGGTGTCTGTTCATGTTCTTTGCCTACTTTTAACTTTTTTTTTATTTGATTTTTTTTAAGTTCATTATAGATTCTGGATATTAGTCATTTGTCACATGCATAGTTTGCAAGTATTTTCTCCCATTCTGTAGGTTCCCTGTTTACACTGTTGATGGTTTCTTTTGCTGTGCAGAAACTCTTTAGTTTAATTAGGTCTCAAGTGTCAATTTTTGTTTTTGTTCCATTTGCTTCTAAAGACTTACATAAATTCTTTTCCAAGGTTGATGTCCCAAAGAGTATTTCCTAGGTTTTCCTCCAGGAGTTTTATAGTTTGACATTTTACATTTAAAAGTCTTTCATCTATCTTGAGCTAATTTTTATATATGGTGAGAAGTAAGGGCTCAGTTTCATTCTTTTATATATGGCTAGCCAGTTTTCCCAGCACCACTTATTGAACAGGGTATTTTTTCCCCTTGTTTGTTTTTGTCAACATTGTTGAAGATCTGTTCATAGCAGATGTGTGGTTTTACTTCTGGGGGTCTCTATTTTGTTCCTTCGGTCTGTATATCTATTTTTGTATGACAGGCTTATTTTACTTAATATAATATCCTCCAGGTTAATCCATGTTGTCACAAATGACAAGATTTCCTTTCTGCTTAAGGCTCAGTAGTACCCTTTTATGTATATGTGCCATATGTTCTTTATTCATTCATTCACTGATAGACAAAAATCACAAGCAATATGACAAAATATTAATATGTGTTAATTATAACTGGTATTGTACATGTTCATAGTACATGAGTTACTATACTCTTTAAAGTTTAAAACTTCTACCACATTTAAAAATAGTAGATGATGTAATAATGTAACTGAAGATATTTGGTTGTGATGGGCAGGAGAAAAAAATAAGTAAAGATTGAAATGGGATGTGGAGTTAGAGGAAAAACGCTTTATAGAATACTATTTCCTAGTGAATGTTTACATGACTATGGAAACACTCAATAAAAAGAAAGAGTAATGACTGAGAAAGAGAGAAAGATATGACACAAATCTTAAAGAACTCAAAGAGCAAAGTCCTTGAGAGGGCAACAGGGAAACGGTGATGTTAATATAGTAAGAACTCAGTAAATGTAGCTGAACGAATGAGTAAATGAACCAAGAAATGACCTCCAGCATTTCTTTGGCTTCTTGTATTTAATTACCTTTTCAACTCTCCAAAACAATTATAAACTTGGATCATTTCCTCATGTTTATAAGTTCCTCACATTCTCTCTCTTTTTTAAAGCAGAGAATATCCCCTGCTAATTGTAAAAGATAGTAAAGACCATAAAATTTACCTGCCATTGGTGTATATATTTTATTAAGCACTCTGATTCCAGATGCTGTTTTAGGCAGTGTAGAAACAGCAGTAAGAAATGCAGACAAAAAGCTATACAGTGTATTATTTGGTGATGAAAAGTGATATCAAGAAAATCACACAAGGTTAAGAGATAGGACATAATAAAACATTATTGAAAATTTTTAAGAAAACACTCTATAAAAGGTGACATTTGAACAATTTCGAATGAAATGACAGAGGGCATGCCATTTTTCTGGAAAACATTAGCAACTTTTTCTAAAAAGCATGCAAAAATCTAAAAATCTACCATTTTAGTCTTTATATGTCTATGAAAGAATAGGGTTATTAGATCTCAGGGTTTTTTTAAATTTAATTTAATTTAAGATCTGAGGTACCTGTGCAGGACATGCAAGTTTGTTTTATATGTAAACATGTGCCATGGGGTGATTTGTTGCACCTATAAGCCTGTCACCTAGGTATTAAGCCCAGCATGCATTAGCTCTTTTCCCTAATGTTCTTCTCACCTTGCCCTCCCCCAATATCCCCCCGTGAGTATTGTTACCCTCGCTGTGTCCATGTGTTCTCATTGTTCAGCTCCCACTTATGAGCAAGAACATGTAGTGTTCACTTTTCTCTTTTGGTGTTACTTTGTTGAGGATAATGACTTCCAACTTCATCCATGTCCCTGCAAAAGACATAATCTCATTCTTTTTTATGACTGCATAGTTTTCCATGGTGTATATGTACCACATTTTCTTTATCCATTCTATCATCGATGGGCATTTGGGTTGATTCCCTGCCATTGCTAGTGTGAATAGTGCTGCAATTAAAAAAAAATGCATGCAGGTTATCTTTATAATAGAATGATTTATATTCCTTCAAGTATATACCCAGTAATGGGATTTCTGGGTCAAATGGTATTTCTGATTCTAGGTCCTTGAGGAATTGTCACACTGTCTTCCACAATGGTTGAACTAATATGAATTCCTACCAACAGTGTAAAAGTGTTCCTATTTCTTTACTGCCTCACCAGTATCTGTTGTTTCTTGACTTTTTATTAACTGCCATTCTGACTGGCATGAGATGTTATTTCACTGTGGTTTTAATTTGCATTTCTCTAACGATCAGCAATATTGAGCTTTTTTCCATATGTTTGTTGGCCTCATAAATGTGTTCTTTTGAGAAGTGTCTGTTCATGTCCTTTGCCCACTTTCGATTGGGTTATTCGTTTTTTTTTTCTTGTAAATTTGTTTACATTTCTTGTAGATTCTGGATATTAGATGTTTGTCAGATGGATAGATTGCAAAAGTTTCCTCCAATTCCATTTGTTGCCTGTTCACTCTGATGATAGTTTCTTTTGCTGTGCAGAAGCTCTTTAGTTTAATTAGGTTCCATTTGTCAATTTTTGCTTTTGTTGCAATTGCTTTTGATGTTTTGGTCATGAAATATTTTTCTGTGCCTATATTCTGAATGGTATTACCTAGGTTTTCTTCTAGAACGTTTATAGTTTTGGGCTTTACATTTAAATCTTTAATCCATCTTGAGTTTTTTTTTTTTTTTTTTTTTATAACATGTAAGGAAGGGGCCCAGTTTCAATTTTCTGCATATGGCTAACCAGTTTTCCCAGTGCCATGTATTTAATAGAATCCTTTCCCCATTGCTTGTATTTGTCAGGTTTGCCAAAGATCAGATGGCTGTAGATGTGTGCTGTTATTTCTAAGATCTCTTTTCTGTTTTATTTGTCTATGTGTCTCCTTTAATACCAGTACCATGCTATTTTGGTTACTGTAGGCTTGTAGTATGGATTGAAGTTGGGTAGAATGATGCCTCAAGCTTTGTTTTTTTTGCTTAGGATTGTCTTGGCTATCTGTACTCTTTTTTGGTTCATGTAGAATTTAAAGTAGTTTTTCCTAATTCTGTGAAGAGAGTCACTGGTTTGATGGGAATAGAATTGAATGTATAAATTACTTTTGGCAGTATGGCCATTTTCACAATATTGATTTTTCCTATCCATGAGCATGGAATGTTTTTCCATTTGTTTATGTCCTCTCTTATTATCTTGAACAGTTGTTTGTAATTATTTGTTAAGAGGTTCTTCACATCCCTTGTTAGCTGTATTCCTAGGCATTTTATTCTCTTTGTAGCAATTGTGAATGGGAGTTCTTAGAGACCTACAGGGTGACTTAGATTCCCATACAATAATAGTGATAGAATTTAAACCCAATTGTCGATATTAGACAGATAATCAAGACAGAAAATTAACAAAGATATTCAGGACTTGAATGTAGCTCTCAATCAGGTGGACCTGACATCTATCTGCAGAATTCTCCAGCCCCAAACAACACAATATATAGTCTTTACAATGCCACATGACAATTACTCTAAAATTGATCACATAATTGGAAGTAAAACACTCCTCAGCAAATTCAAAGTAATTGAAATAATAACAAACAGTCTCCAGAACACAGTGCAATCAAATTAGAACTCAAGATTAAGAAACTCACTCAAAACCACACAACTACATGGAAATTGAACAACCTGAACCTGAATGCCTCCTGGGTAAGTAATGAAATTAAGGCAGAAATCAAGATGTTATTTGAAAACAATGAGAACCAAGAGACAATGTACTAGAATCTCTGGGACACAGCTTAAGCAGTATTAAGAGGGAAATTTATAGCACTAACTGCCCACATCAGAAAGCTGGAAAGAGCTCAAATTGACACCCTAATATCACAATTAAAAGAACTAGAGAAGCAAGAACCAACAAATCGAAAGCTAGCAGAAGACTGAAATAACCAAGATCAGATGAAACTGAAGGAGATAGAAACACCAAAAATCCTTCAAAAAAATCAATGAATCCAGGATACTTTTTTCAAAAAAATTAATAAAATTGATAGATCACTAGCTAGACTAATAAAGAAGAAAAGAGAAAAGAATCAAATAGACACAATGAAAAAATGATAAAGGGGATATCACCACCAAGACCACAGAAATACAAACAACAATCAGAGAATGTTACAAATATCTCTATGTAAATAAACTAGAAAATCTAGAAGAAATGGATAAATTCCTGGACATATACACCCTCCCAAGACTAAACCAGTAAGAAGTAGAATTCCTGAATAGATCAATAACAAGTTCTGAAATTGAGGCAGTAGTAAATAGCCTACCAACTAAAAAAAGCTCAGGACTAGATGAATTTACAGCCAAATTCTACCAAAGGAACAAAGAGGAGCTAGTACAATTTCTTCTGAAACTATTCCAAGCAATTGAAAGGAGGGGCTTTTTCCTAGCTCATTTTATGAGGTCAGCATCATCCTGATACTAAAACCTAGCAGACATACAACAAAATAAGAAATCTTATGGGTCAATAGGTCCATCAAACCACCATGGCACATGTATACCTATGTAACAAATTCGTACATTCTGCACACCTATCCCATTTTTTTAAGAAGAATTAAAGAACAAAAAAAGAAAGAAAATAAAACTTCGTGGCAATATCCCTGATGAACATCTATGCAAAAATCCTGAATAAAATATTGGTAAACCAAATCCAGTGGCACATCAAAAAGCATATTCACCACAATCAAGTTGGCTTCATCCCTGGAATATAAGCCTGGTTCAACATACACATATCATTAAATGTAATTTATCACATAAACAGGAGTAATGACAAAAGCCATATGATTATCTCAATAGACACAGAGAAGGCCTTTAATAAAATTCAACATCCCTTCATGTTAAAAACTCTTGGTAAACTAAGTGTTGATGAAATATATCTCAAAATAATAAGAGCCATTTATGACAAACCCACAGTCAATAAATATCATACTGAATGGGCAAAAGCTAGAAGCATTCCATTTGAAAACCAGCACAGGACAGGGATGCCTTCTCTCACTGCTCCTGTTCAAGATAGTATTGGAAGTTCTGGCCAGTGCAATCAGGAAAGAGAAAGAAATAAAGAATATTCAAATAGGAAGAGAGGAAGTCAAATTGTCTCTCTTTGTAGATGGCATAATTGTATATCTAGAAAACCCCATCTTCTGAGCCCAAAACCTCCTTAAACTGATAAGCAACTGCAACAGAGTCTCAGGATAAAAATCAGTATACAAAAATCACAAGCATTTCTGTACACCAACAATAGATAAGCAGAGGGCCAAATCATAAATGAGATCACAGTTAGTTTTGTCTCACAAACTGTACATGTTTTTTAGCCTTTCTCGTTTCCTGTATTGCAGATAGGAGAAGCAAATAGTTTACCTCTTTGATCTTTTTCAAGGCCTAAAATTGTTTTTATTTTTCAATTTAAACACATTGCTGAAGTTGTTTCGGATAGATACTTATCTTAGTATTAAAGGTGCCCAACAAGCCAAGTCATTTTAGTTTGAAGTATTTCTTTAGCTCAGGGAGGTGTTCTATAATTTATTTTATTATCCCTTCTCTATTGGCTTTTATATTTTAAAGAAGTCTTGTCTCCTGATCAACAGTAAAATTTGCACTTGGGTGGAGGACTCAATTTCATTTAAGATCCTCAGGGGATTTTTCTACCATGAATTCTCTCTTTTTCTCCTTTCCCAGCCTTTCTACTTGTACTTTGTATTCATTATATACATGTGATTACAATTTATACCATCATAAAGAACACTTTAATGATATTTTTATCATTTGCATATAAAAGTCAAAAGGGTCATCTCTTCTGTATTTCTTTAACCAATTCTATATACCTTATTCTGACTTCTAAAATAGCTTTCTTAAGTTTATCATTGAGTTGCTAGTTACAAACCCCAAATATGTTTAGTTGTTTTATAATTCGATACACAAAACATTTGGGAGTTTTGGGTTCTCCTTTTTTCTTGAAACTCTTTTTCTTTTACCTCCTGGAAAACCACTAACTTTTTCTTTGTTTCTCCTCCTGTTTTTCTATGTTAGATTGTTTTAATTTCCTTTGCAGGGTTATCTTCCTTCACTTTACTCAAATGTTGGTTTTCCTAGTTTTATTTTTGTTTGTTCTTTTAACTTTAAACTTTTCCTATGCAAATACATTTTATTCCATAGTATCAAGTAGAAAATGATTTCTAAATTTATAGCTAATATAGAGTGATTCTGCTGAGTTTTAACAGCCTCTTAAAATAATTTTGTGTCCAGCTGAATAACAGGTAAAAATGGAATTGATTCCCTACAGTCTTTCCCTGCAACTAAACCTGCTTGCTCCTTTTTTCTAAATCTTGGTGACTGGTACATTTTGACAATTAATTTTCTAAGCAATCACCCAGGTTCATTCTGGATTTTCCTTTTTCAACAGCCCCAAATCCAAATGATACTAAATTAAACTTTACTCAAGTTTTACTTGGTTAATAGTATTTAAAACCTTCCTCTCTTAATCACTTCCCTAATACCCTATAGCATTAACCCATTCTTGAGGTCAAAGCCCTGGTGACCTAAACACTTCGTCAAAGGCCCCATTTCCCAATACTGTTGCATTCAGAGTTTTAGGGAACATATACAGACTATAGACCCTTGATAACTCTTACTCATTTTTTGTAACAAAGTGTGGAAAGACCTTTTCCAAGAAGGTTTGCCTGATATCTAGGTTCTTCCATTTCCCATAGTATTGTTGGGTTATCAGTAATTACCCTGAATTACCATGGTACTTGGGGGGAACAATCATCAGAGATTTCTTGGCATAAAATTCATTTCTATTGATTTTTTTGTTCATATTTCTATCCATGAGTTTCCCTACTAGATTCTGAACTATTTAATGACATGAAAGTGTCACTTTAAAACAATTTACCTTGAAATAATTTTAGGCTTATAAAAGAATTACAAAAATAGTTCACCCAACTTTTCTCTTCATGTTAATCTGTTTCATAACATGATGTATCAAAACAAATAAATGAAAGATTTTATTAAGAATTCCCCAGTTGCTTCCCTAATGGTTTTCCACTTTGGATCTCTTAATGGCAAATTAGCCTTCTATTTACTTAGCAGATTGTAGCCTTTTCTGGCTGCTAAGTGACACTTAAACTAACATTCAGTCTTCCAAATATACTTTTATATTTCCCCTTCACTGCCACTCTTTTCCTGTTCTGTGTTTCTTTCCTGATTTACACAATTGTATTTCTGTAAAATATCTAATTTAGGTTCCTTGGTGGGGGATAAATTGCCACATGTGATCAATCTACAATGGCCAAATTATATAAGATATTATAGAATAAATATGAGGCTGGTTTGGTGATAAAACAAATAAAAATGGGATAAGAGCTAATTTGCTGCACTCAGTTTTTGTCCTTTGTAAGAACATGGATGAATCTGGAGAACATCATTCTCAGCAAACTGACACAAGAACAGAAAAGGAAATACTGCATATTCTCACTCATAGGTTGGTGAGAATAATGAGAACACTTGGAAACAGGGAGGGGGTCTACTACACACTGGGGTCTATTGGGGGGAATGGGGGAGGGGCAGTGGGGGGGAGCTGGGAGGGATAGCCTGGGGAGAAATGCCAAGTGTGGGTGAAGGGGAGGAAGGCAGCAAAACACACTGCCATGTGTGTACCTATGCCACTATCTTGCATGTTCTGCACATGTACTCCAAAACCTAAAATGCAATAAAAATTTAAAATAAAAAAAATAAATGAGACCATGTTATACTCATTTATAAAAATAAACTTAATATATACCAACAACAACAACAACAAAAAAGAAGAATCTGACTGGACCTAGGAAATGAGATGTTGTTTGTAAAGTTATTTGAAAAAAATTTATAAGTCACATTGGGAATCCATATGGATAAATCATCTAAATATATAGCTCACATTTATATCTATCTATCTATCTATCTATCTATCTATCTATCTATCTATCTATCTATCATCAATTTATTCCTAATGACCTCTTGAAGTTGAGGTCATAGAGGAAGATAACTGAATCTGTTATTCATTTTCATATGTAACAGTGAGTAGAAATATAGAAAGCCTTTCTGATTCTGTCCCGTATTTGGTAATGATTTTTCTATAAGCAGTATTTAAAACATAAAAGAACAGAGAATATAAACAGAGTAAGAGAAGCTACTTTACAAGTGAACCAAAGTACAACTATTTAGTGCAAGGGTTGGCAAACTTTTTCTACAGAAGCAGAGAAAATAAATATTTTGGGCTATGTGTGTTATCTGTTGCAATTTTTCAGCCTTGCCATTGTAGCAGGAAAGCAGCCAGAAGTACCTAAACAGATAGTCATTACTGTGTTCCAATAAAACTTTATTTATAACAGCAGGCAGAAGGCTAGATTTGGCTCAGGGTTGGTAGTTTTCTGACTCTTAATTTAGAAAGAACAGATTATATATAAGAGGAAATCATTTCCAAAGTGCACAAAAATTTCAGGACAACAGGCTGGATGCTAGAAGCACTTAAAGTCCAAGTGCTCTGTCTCTGAATTCACTATTTGCCATACTTTCTCATAGAAATAAAAACAAACCAGTTATCAATAAGCCACAGACTTCCAGCAATAATTTAACTGATGCTGAGGGATCTTAAAAGCTATAAGGAACATATTTGATATAATGATCTTACTCTTTCAAGGAATGTCTTCATCTTGTCCATTTGTCAATGAGAATATAAAAATTACTAAAATATGTCCCGATTTTTTTTTATCATTTCTTTTTCTTATCTAGCACTTTACTGGGAAGAAAGGACCAAAGAGAGACAACATTTTCTCTTATATACATTGTTTGCACATTGCTCCTTAACACCTCCAGCAAACAGAACATCACCATGAAATTCTCTATTGAACAGTAAAGAGAGACAGGGGGAGAGAGAGAAGAAAAAAGAAACAGCCTGGAAGGAGCTTTTTGTCTGTCACCACTATTCACTATTAAGATGGTAACTATAGTAAGTGGTAGGTGGTGATGCTAGAGCACTCTAATTTGTGTATGAGATTTGAGACAGAGAAGGAGAATCTCTTTTAGATGCTTTAAACACAATACATAACATGAAAGAAGTGAGTGAACTAGCATTACCTTTAGGGGAAATTCTTCAATTGCTTAAGTATAAATCATTTCTAAACACTTCTCTGACATTTCTTCTCATATCAAGACTTTATCTTATATAGATAACTAAAATGAGTGATCACCGCATTTCCCAACCAGTTTTTCCTGTGCACAGACCAGGAGATTCCTGAGCCGAAAAGCACCACAAGTTTCCATTATGGCTGTTTCAGCTGGTGCCGCAGGTCTTCGCACAAAAACTCACACAACTCCGAGCAGCCATTTCAACTGGTGCCAGGAACACCTGGGAGACAGAGCCACCCATTCAATTGAAAAAAAGGTGGCTGAAACAGGGAGCCAGGTGATCTGGATCAGTGGGTCCCACCCCCACAAAGACCAGCAATCTGAAATACTCTGGACTGAGTTTCCCAGCAAGTGCAGCTGGACTCGGGACAGTCCAGCTCAGTGCGGGGAAGGGTGTCACTCATTACTGAGGCAGTCTACCACTACCAGGGCACCAAGGCAGTCCGCCATTTCTAAAGCAGTCCGCCGTTTCTAAATCAGTCCGCCATTACTGAGGCAGTCCCTTATTACCAAGGCAGTCTGCCATTACCAAAGCAATCTGCCTTTACTGAGACAGACCACCATTACTGAGGCAGACAGCCATTACTGAGGCAATTCTAACTGTACCTCTGTAAACAAAACTGCAAGGAAGTTCACACAGCAGCTGAGCAGAGCCCATGGTAGCTCAGGAACACCTCTGCTACCATGAGCAGAGCTACCGTGGGCTCTGCTCAGCAACACCTCTGCTGGCAGACTGTGACTAAACTACCTCCTTGCTGGGCAAGGCATCCCTGAAAAAAGGTAGCAGCATGTCAGGAACTTATAAATAAAGCCCCAGCTTCCCAGGACAGAGCACCTGGGAGAAAAGGCAGTTATGAGTTCTGCTGCAGCAGACTTAAACGTATCTGCCCAGCAGCTCTGAATGGAACAATGGAGCTCCCAGCTCAGCACTTGAGCTCCTGTAAGGGACAGACTGTCTCCTCAAGCAGCTCCCCAACCCCCAATATCCACCTCATAAAGGAGAGCTAAGGCTGACATCTGGCAGGTACCCTTCTGGGATGAAGATAAAAGAAGAAGAAACTGGCAGCAACCCTTGGTCTTCTACAGCCACCTTAGGTGATCCCCAGGCAAGCAGGGCCTGGAGTGGACCTCCAGCAGTCCTAAAACAGGGGGGCATGACTGTTAGAAGGAAAACTAAGAAACGGAAAGAAATAACTTCAACATCAACAAAAAGGATGTCCACTCAGAGACCCCATCTGAAAGTCACCGACTACAAAGACCACAGGTAGATAAATCCATGAAGATGGGAAGAAACCAGTGAAAAAAGGATGAAAACACCAAAAACCAGAATGCCTCTCCTCCTCCAAGGGATCACAACTGCTCATCAGCAAGGGAACAAAGCTAGATGGAGAATGAGTCTGATGAATTGACAGAAGCAGGCTTCAGAAGGTGGGTAATAACAAACTTCTCTGAGCTAAAAGAACATGTTCTAACCCAATGCAAAGAAACTAAGAACACTGAAAAAAGGTTAGATGAAATGCTAATGAGAATAAACAACTTAGAGGAGAATATAAATGACTTGATGGAGCTGAAAAACACAGCACGAGAACTTTGTGAAGCATACACAAGTTTCAATAGCTAAATCAACCAAGCAGAAGAAAGGATATCCGAGATTGAACATGAACTCAATGAAATAAAATGAGAAGGCAAGATTAGAAAAAAAAGTGAAAAGAAATGAATAAAGCCTCGGAGAAATATGGGATTATGTGAAAAGACCTAATCTACTTTTGATAGGTGTACCTGAATGTGATGAATAGAATGAATCCAAGCTGGAAAACACTGTTCAGTATATTATCCAGGAGAACTTCCTCAACCTAGCAAGGCAGTCCAACATTTAAGTTCAGGAAATACAGAGAACACTGCAAAGATATTCCTCAGGAAGAGCAACCTCATGACACACAATTGTCAGATTCACCAGGGTTGAAATGAAGGAAAAAATACTAAGGACAGCCAGAGAGAAAAGTCAGGTTACCCACAAAGGGAAGTACATCAGTTTCACAGCAGATCTCTAGTCAGAAACCCTACAGGCCAGAAGAGAGTGGGGGCCAATATTCAATATCCTTAAAGGAAAGAACTTTCAACCTAGAATTTCATATCCAGTCAAATTAAGCTTCATAAGTGAAGGAGAAATAAAATCCTTTACAAATAAGCAATTTCTAGGAGATTTCATCACCACCAGGCTTGTCTTACAAGAGCTCCTGAAAGAAGCACTAAATCTAGAAAGGAACAACCAGTACAAAGCACTCCAAAATCACACAATTATGGAATTGATGAAATTAATTGTTGATAAACATAAATTATTTCTCAAAATGATGAATATGGCCATTAACCAGTCTTATTTGTTATATTTTGAGGTTCACTATGCTGGTTTTTTTGTTCTTGTTTGTTTGTTTTTTGGGACAGAGTCTCACTCTGTTGCCAGGCTGGAGTGCAGGGGCAGAATCTCGGCTCACCAACCTCTGTGTCCCAGGTTCAAGTGATTCTCCTGCCTCAGTCTCCTGAGCAGCTGGGGCTACAGGTGTGTGCCACCATGCCCAGCTAATTTTTTGTATTTTTTAGTAGAAACGGGGTTTCACCATGATGGCCAGGATGGTCTCCATCTCTTGACCTTGTGATCTGCCTGCCTTGGCCTCCCAAACTGCTGGAATTAAAGGCATGAGCTAACGTGTCCAGGCTTAGTTTTCTATGTATAGGATAGTTGTGAATATTGAGTGTGAGTCTTGGCCACACAAATACAAACTGTGAATTGAGTTGAACACTTCAGTGAATGTTACTACATAGACACAGTTAGTAACAAGATTTATTTGAAGTAAATATGGGGAAGCCTCTGAAAGAAAAAAACATGATAGTTTTTAAGAAATTAGTCAAATACTTTAAAATAGGCTTAGTAGAATTGAATAATAAGTCTCTGTTTTGATTTTTAATAGCTCTAAAGGACATAGGGAATGTCATGCTGCTATGAAATGTATCTAAAGAATTTTCAGCTGAGACCCTGACCAAAAAGTAGCTTTTCCGTTAGCAAGAATTTAAAACAGTCCTTGATTTATAGCATCCAGTAGAGAATGCAATCACAGATAGCATGGCTGGGAAAAGAAAGTTCGTTATTATAGAGAGATCAAGAATTGTGGAATTATGCAGCCATTTTCTCTAATAAACATTTTTATCACTTATGGAAGGAAGCTACTCTCTCTAGTAATAACAATGATGAGTACTTAAATGAAGAAGAGCTTTAAATTGGTTAAAACAAACACCCACACAAATAATAAAGAGTAAATAATAAAAGACTGAAAATAAAGGCCACACAGTCCATAGTAATCAGAGATGGTGAATGAGCCCTTTGGGACCTCCCAAAAGAGATCAGCAAATCTGAAATCCAAGTGGTGTTAGAATAAAGATCTTTGGTTGATGGTAGTTGATTAAAGCTTGCAACAGTTTCTTAGAAGGACATGGGAAATATAACTCAGGAAAACAGAAGAGCTATCAAAAAATTATCTCACAATAAAATGAGAAAACAAGAAATAACAATAGTAATAAAACCTTAGCTCACCCAAACAGTTTCACAGGAAAATCCTACGAATGCTTCGAAGACTAAGTAGATCCAATGTTACATTCTAAATCACAGAAAATGAAGTAAAAGTTTTAAGTAGATTCTATGAAAACAGTATAAAGTTGATCATTAAATCAGATAAGGAAGACACCAAAAAATCTACCTAACTCATAGACTATTCTGACTGTAAATATTTTTTTAATTCAGAAAAGTTCTAAACTAAATAACAGCAAACATGTCCACATTAAGGAAGCAGTGTGTCTTGCTTAAATGGAAAGGGATGTCAACAAAATCCAATGCCAATTTTTCATAACAATGATTGCTGAAATAGGAGTTGTGGATAGTTTCATATGCACATATACACATATATAATTATTTAATGTGGAAATACCAGAGACATTCTCACTTTCCCACTAAGGTCAAGTAAATGGACAATATATTGATAGTGCTGTTGAGATTTCTTTTTTGTGTGTGATATTAACTGCTATAATTAAAGAAAAATCAGTAAAAGGCATAATAATTGTAAAAGGAGTAAAATATATTAGCAGTTTATAAGATAATATGCATAAAATCCACATGATAAACTCATATACACAAACAAAAAAAATAGGAATATACCATGATATAAAATAAATCTATAGAAATTGATAGGGGAACAACAGGTACTTTCTCATTCAATGCTGATAAGAATATAAAATAGTAAAGCCCCTCTGGAAGACACTGGAATCCCACTCCTAGTTATCAAAGTGAATTGCAAACTTATGTTCACACAAATGTTTGTATGCAAATACTTTCGCAGTTTCAGAAAGAAATGGAAGCAACAAGCTGGTTGTGGTGGCTCATGCCTATAACTCCAGCACTTTGGGAGGCCAAGGTGGGCGGATCACCTGAGGTTGGGAGTTGCAGACCAGCCTGATCAACATGGAGAAACCCCATCTCTACTAAAAATACAAACTTAGCCAGGTGTGGTGGCACATGCCTGTAATACCAGCTACCTGGGAGGCTGAGGCAGGAGAATCACTTGAACCCAGGAGGCTGAGGTTGCAGTAAGCCAAGATTGTGGCATTGCACTTTAGACTGGGCAACAAGAATAAAACTCTGTCTCAGAACAAAAGAAAGGAAAAGTAATGGAAGCAAGACATCCTTCAACAGGATGGACAATGGGTAAACTGTCATATATTCATACAATGGAATACTATTGAATGATCAAAAAAAAAAAAAAAGAAAAAAGAAAAGAAAAGAAAGAAAAGGAATGGGCAATTGATTGTAAAGAAACATGGATATTTTACTAAGAGAAAAAAGCTAGGCCTAAGGCTATACATATTATTTGATTCCATTCACATGATGTTCTAGATAGAATAAGCATAACCTTGGAGATAGAAAACAGATTGGTAGTTGCCAAGAACTGGAGGAATAGGAGGATTGTCAGAAAAGGGAGATTTTAGTTTGAAGAAACTATTATTTACATGGTACTGAAGTAGTGAACTCCAATCATTTGTCAACACACATTGAGCTGTATATTACAGAAGAATGAGCTTTGATGAATGCAAACTAAAAACAACTGCAACAGAGTGACCTGGATGTTAAGGGATCCTTTGATGGAATGCAGACTTTCACCAATGGATCTAACTGTATTACAAATGTATGATACAGTCACACCGAAGTGGTTGGGATCAAAAGGGAACTGACCTAATAAGCTTTGTAAAGTGATATCTTGATTGGAAACCATAACCCTGAAGACTAAAGAAACTATACACATAGATTCTACCGAATCTGGCAAATTTGTCTCTCACTGTGCTATGGGTTAACAATTCTGAACTCATGCAAGTATACTGGTGATAACAAAGATGTAAATGAATGGTGCATGGTTGGAGTTACTTTTTTACTGTCTTAGATGGAAGTTACAGTTAAACAAGAATGAAGATCAGAATAAAACTTGTAGTACTGAATTAGACTTAGAGAATCAGTATAGACTCGTATTTAGCCTAAAGGCAAGATTAAAAATGGTAATAGGTACATATTTACATATGTTAGGTAATATTTGCTGATATGGCCTACACGCATGACATCAGAATGTCAATAAGGAAACCCAGTGTTCAGATTTTAGTTTCTAAAATCCATCCTAAGATAAAATAAACCACTCTTTTGACAAATGATGTATTCCAAGGTGGAAGCAGAAAGATAAAAAGTAAGCCATTATTCTACTTTTATGTCTGCAGTTTCCTATGCAAGTTATGCTAGAAAGTAAGGACATGATTGAAAAACAGAGGTAGACTGTTGAAGAACTTTTCATTGGCTCAATGTGGGACAATTTTAGCATGGATATGAATAAATGATGATATGGAGTTATAATAATGAATTAAAATTAATATATTAATCTACATGAATAATTTTTAAAAGTAAATTAAACCATAGCACAAGAAGAAAGCACTACAGAAGGTGTATAACTAATAAATGTAGAATAAATGCCCCTTCCTGACACCCTACACTAAAATTAACTCCAGATGGATTAAAGACTTAAACATAAGACCTGGCACCATAAAAACCCTAGAAGAAAATCTAGGCACAACCATTCAGGACATAGGAGTAGGCAAGGACTTCATGACCAAAACACCAAAAGCATTGGCAGCAAAAGCCAAAATAGACAAAGGGACCTAATCAAACTCCACAGCTTCTGCACGGCAAAAGAAACAGTCACTAGAGTGAATCGGCAACCAACAGAATGGGAAAAAATCTTTGCAGTTTACCCATCTGACAAAGGGCTGATATCCAGAATTTACAAAGAACTCAAACAGATTTACAGGAATAAAACAAACAAGCCCATTCAAAAATGGGCAAAGGATATGAGCAGACACTTTACAAAAGAAGACATACATGAGGCCAACAAACATATGAAAAAATGCTCATCATCACTGGTCATTAGAGAGATGCAAATCAAAACCACATTGAGATACCATCTCACGCCAGTTAGAATGGCGATCTTTAAAAAATCTGGAGACAACAGATGCAGGAGAGGATGCGGAGAAATCGGAACACTCTTACACTGTTGGTGGGGGTGTAAATTAGTTCAACCATTGTGGAAGATAGTGTGGCGATTCCTCAAGGACCTAGAAATAGAAATTCCATTTGACCCAGCAATCCCATTACTGGGTATCTATCCAAAAGACTATAAATCATTCTGCTATAAGGACACATGCACAAGAATGTTCATTGCAGCACTGTTTACAATAGCAAAGACCTGGCACCAACCCAAATGCCCATCGATGATAGACTGGACTGGGAAAATGTGGCACATATACACCATGGAATATTATGCAGCCATCAAAAACAATGAGTTTTTGTCCTTTGTTGGGACATGGATGAATCTGGAGAACATAATTCTCAGCAAACTGACACAAGAACAGAAAATGAAATACCACATATTCTCACTCATAGGCGGGTGAGGAAAAATGAGAACACATGGACACAGGGAAGGGGGTACTACACACTGGGGTCTACTGAGGGGAATAGGGGAGGGACAGCGGTGGGGGGGAGCTGGGGAGGGATAGCCTGGGGAGAAATGCCAAATGTGGGTGAAGGGGAGAAAGGCAGCAAAACACACTGCCATGTGTGTACCTATGCAACTATCTTGCATGTTCTGCACATGTACCCCAAAACCTAAAATGCAATAAAAATTTAAAAAATAAATAAATAAATAAAAATAATATAAGTCATGGAAAAGAAAAAAGAAATGGATTAAGATAACTACTAAAAGCACTGGCTAAAGCATACATGGGGAAGATATTCAGAGTCTCAGAATATCTTCCCATAAATTACATGTTAATTCCAATGGGCAGGTGTCTTTATAGGGGAGAAATGTTGTGAATATCATCTTAACGAAGTGATTGAATTAAACATTACCAATAGTGAGATGAAATTGACATCATGCAACATTTTTTGCCAACATTAAAAAAAGACCCAATGTAATCAAAAGAAGCAATTAGACAGATCTGTGGCTCATTCCATAAAACAAGCTATTTGGAGCCTTAAAAATATGCAATGAAAGATATTAAAAATGCAATGAAAGACAGCCAAAAAAGATTAGAAAATGGTTTCAGTTTATAATAAAGAGACATGGCAACTAAATGGCAATATAGGATACTGAAGTTTTCAATAAAACTTCAATGCTTGTAATTGAACCATTGGAAAACCTTTGAATAAGGCCTTTATAGTAAGTTATAATTTTCTATCAATATTATGTATTTGGGGTGTGATAATTATGTTGGGCTCAGGCTTATGTAGAAAAATAGCATTTTTCTAAGCAGTATACACTGAAATATTTAGGAATAAGTTGTAATGATCCAGAAAAACAAAAGATATCTCTCTCTGTCAATCATTGATTGCTGTAGATGAGGATATATGAGTATTAATTGTACTATAAGTTTGTCTGTATGTGTTATGTGTTTGCAAAAAAGAGTCTTAGGAAATTGATATATTAATATTTATTTGAGTTTTTGTGCATTTGTCTTTGAGATAGGATCTCTCTATGTTTTGTAGGCTAGTCTCGACTTCCTGGGCTTAATTGATTCTCCTGCCTCATCATCCTGAGTAAGCTGGGACTACAGGTATGCACCACTACACTTGGCTTTGTATATTTTAAAGCAGTAGAAGTCAATATTCTAAGAAAAATTTAGAGGGAACTCTGACATATAAACAGCCATAATAAGTTTTCTAGGTTGAAGCATGTCTACTCACACAAACGCTCATCTGTTTCTTAACTCACAATCTCTAAGACCACTCTAAGAAATGCCACATCTTTGGGCACTACTTAAAAATAACATTTCTATTCTGTTACACAGTTAAATATGGTAGTGAAACATGAGGTCTTTGTAGACATATTCTCTACAAAATGTTTTTAAAGTGTTAACATTTTGACACTTAAAGGAAGTTACTACAAGTTTGGGAAAATATTCACTTATAAATACCACCATTTATTTTGCATCTAATATGTGACTAGTGTCATCCTCATGATTTTGCATTAATAGCCCATAAATCCAACAATAACTCTATAAATTTTAATTGAATTTTAAAATAAATTTGGTAGTAAATAACAGAGCCACGATTCAGCCAGTGTCTGTTTCTTTCAAAATCTTTGTTCTTATCAATGCACACATATGAAGAAATTTGAAATTTTGCAGCATATCAGGATGTAGGGTTATAGAATATAACTTATAATTTGACAAATATACTACACTAATAGGAGATAGTATTAAGTTAGATTATTTCCACTCTGTCCAACAAATTTAATATTCCTTAGGAAAGAACCTGTCTTCTGAGGTTATGCCTATAGGTAAAAAAATCATGAGAGAATTTATAAATTACTTTGGGGAGTATGGCCATTTTCACAATATTGATTCTTCCTAACCATGAGCATGGAATGTTTTTTCATCTGTTTGTGTCCTCTCTTATTTCCTTGATCAGTGGTTTGTAGTTCTCCTCGAAAAGGTCTTTCACATACTTTGTTAGTTGTATTCCTAGGCATTTTATTCTCCTTGTAGCAATTGTGAATGGGAGTTTGCTCATGATTTGGCTCTCTGTTTGTTTTTGGTATATAGGAATGTGTGTGATTTCTGCACATTGATTTTGTATCCTGAGACTTTACTGAAGTTCCTTATTAGCTTAAGGAGGTTTTGGGCTGAGACGATGGAGTCTTCTAAATATACGATCATGTCATCTGCAAATAGGGACAATTTGACTCCTTTTCCTAATTGAATGCCCTTTATTTCTTTTCCTTGTCTAATTGCTCTGGCTAGGGCTTCCAATGCTATATTGAATAGGTGTGGTGAGAGAGGACACACTTGTCTAGTGCCAGTTTTTAAAGGGAATCCTTCTAGTTTTTGCCCATTCAGTATGATATTGGCTGTGGGTCTGTCATAAATAGCTTTTATTATTTTGAGATATGTTCCATCCATACGTAGTTTATTGAGGGTTTTTAGCATAAAGCACTGTTGAAGTTTGTCAAAGACCTTCTCTGCATCTATTGAGATAATCATGAGGTTTTTGTCTTTGGTTAAGACAATCCTAAGCAAAAAGAACAAAGCTGGAGGCATCATGTTACCTGACTTTATACTACAAGGCTACAGTAATCAAAACGGCACGATACTGGTACCAAAACAGATATAGACCAATGGAACAGAGCAGAGGCCTTGGAAGCAATGCCACACATCTACAACCATTTGATCTTTGACAAACCTGATAAAAACAAGCAATGGGGAAAGGATTCCCTGTTAAACAAATGGTTCTGGGAGAACTGGCTAGCCATATGCAGGAAGCTGAAACTGAACCCCTTCCTTACACCTTATACAAAAATTAACTTCCGATGGATTAAAGATACAAATATAAGAACTAACACCATAAAAACCCTAGGAAAAACCTAGGCAAAACCATCCAGAACATAGGCATAGGCAAGGACTTCATGACTAAAACACCAAAAGCAATGGCAACAAAATCCAAAATAGACAAATGGGATCTAATTAAGCTTAAGAAATTCTTCAGATCAAAAGAAACAATCAGAGGGAACTGGCAACCAACAGAATGGGAAAAAAATTTTGCAATCTCTCCATCTGACAAGGGGCTACTATCCAGAATATACAAAGAACTAAAGAAGATTTACAAGAAAAAAAACAAACCCATTCAAAAGTGGGTGAAGGATATGAACAGATGCTTTTCAAAATAAGACATTTATGTGGCCAAGAAATATGAAAAAATGCTCATCATCATTGGTCATTAGAGAAATGCCAATCAAAACCCATTGAGATACCATCTCACACCAGTCAGAATGGCTAACATTAAAAAATTTGGAGACAATAGATGCTGGAGAGGTTGTGGATAAATAGGAACACTTTTACACTGTTGGTGGGAGTGTAAATAAGTTCTAATTATGGAAGACAGTGTGGCAATTCCTCAAGGATCTAGAAATGGAAATTTCATTTGACCCAGCAATCCCATTACTAGGTATATACCCAAAGGATTATAAATCATTATATTATTAAGACACATGCACACCTCTGCTCGTGGCAGCACTGTTTACAATAGCAAAGACCTGGAACCAACTCAAATGCCCATCAATGATAGACTGAACAAAGAAAATGTGGCACATACACACCATGGAATACACTACAGCTATAAAAAACAATGAGTTAGTGTCCTTTGCAGAGACAGGGATGAATCTGGAAACCATCATTGTCAGCAAACTGATACAAGAACAGAAAACCAAACACCACATGTTTTCACTCATTAGGCGGGTGATGAACAATGAGAACATTTGGGCACAGGGAAGGGAACAACACTCATTGGGGCAGGTGGAGGGCTAGAGGGGAGAGAAGGGAAGGGACAGTGGGGGGCAGGGAAGTTGGGGAGACATAACACCAGGAAAATACCTGATATAGGCAATGGGGGAGATGGAGGCAGCAAGCCACCATGGCATGTATGTACCTATGTAACAATCCTGCAGGATGCAGGATATGCACATGTACCCCAGAGCCCAAAGTACAATTAAAAATAAATAAAAATTAAAATCATGACAGAAATGTTTGTATGAGAGGTTCAAGTAGTTTTATAAATGGTCTTCAGCACAGTTAATTTCCCCGAATTAGAATATCAACTGAACGTGTTCCACTTTTTTTTTTCTCAATTCTCTCTCTCTCTTTCTTGAGACAGAGTCTCAATCCGTCACCCAGGCTGGAGTGCAATGGTGTTATCTCACTCACTGCAATCTCTGCCTCTGGGATTCAAGAGGTTCTCTTTCCTCAGCCTCTGAAGTAGCTGGGATTACAGGGGCTTGTCACCAGGGTTGGCTAAAGTGTATTTTTAGTAGAGAAGACGTTTCACCATGTTGGCTAGGCTGGTCTCAAACTTCTGACCTCAAGTAATCCTCTTGCCTCTGCCTCACAAAGTGCTTGGATTACAGGTGTGAGGCACTGCACTCAGCCTTTTCTTTTCTCATACTTTCATTTCTCATACTTAACCATTCTCTTCCAGATCATCATCACTACCCTCTAATTATTCCAAAATTAAGATTGACAGGACAGAACATTTTATTAATTTTTTTCATAAATTAAAATTTACTAGATACCACAGTGAATTATATTGACACCACAAAAATATTCACAACTTATGCCCTTACTCTATTTAATATTTATTTAGTCTATCACTTTAATAAATAGAAATTGCAAATAGAGTGAAATAACTCTTGTCTCCTTTTCTCCTTCTTCCTCTCTCACACACAGCCTGGATTTCTAACAAACATAAACTTTGGTAAATAAATTTGGTAGTCCTCAACAGAGCCAATTTTAGTATTTAGATTGCATTTAATATTTTAGATTGTTAATTGTATCTTTATTGTTGTTTAAGTATTTAGTGTTAGTATTTTAGTATTTCCCCTGAGTATTTTAGATCGTTGTTAATTGTATCTTTATTGCTGTTTAATTTCCTGGGAAGAATGAGCTTTTAAAATACATAAATTAGGCTGGTCAGATTAGTTTTATATGTATTTTATCCAAAGCTAAAGATTATTTTGTTTTCCACCCTCACCAACTAAAAGTAGAAAAGTGGTTTCTAAGCAAGAAAGAAATGGGGGTAATATAACAATCCAAGGAAAGGATCCTTAAAGGGCCTGTGGAGCATCTGAAAAATATTGATCCTAGAAAGTAAATGAAACAGCACATTGATCTTAGAAGAAAAAAGAGGTGGTTAGAACCATGAAAACAGTCGGAGAGGAGTATTAGCAATAAAGAAGAACATACCTTACTGACAGGCTTGAAGGAAAACTGAAAATGTGAAAGTACAGGGAGATTTTAAGGTGAAACAGACAGATCATATTAATTTAAAAGTACAAGTCAGGGTCATTAGTGAATAATAATACATATAGCTTTTAAGAAAAACACTTAAGTGGGGGAAAGTGATAAATGATAGATTTTAGTTCCAGCTAAGCCTCCAAATAGAGTGAATTTCAGAAATCACTAAATCCCAGCCACTCAGTTTTTATATGTGTAAAAAAGAGCAGTGATAAAATATATTCCAGTCACAGGATTGCTGCAATAACTTGCTGGGGAGTTTGTGAAACATGTCTTTGAATTCTTCTCTTAAAGGGATTCTGTCCTAGGCAATATCAGATTTGGCATCCATTAAACGGAGCAACTGCTAAGGTTCCTAAGATAGCCGCCATGAGAAAATTATAGAATCATGGAAAATCCCAGACCACACTGAGAACAACAGAATATGGTAAACTTCTCTTAATATAATAAAAAATAAAGAAAACTGAACTGAAATTCTCCTCTACATTCTGTATTTTATTTTGTATTTTATGGACTACTCCCTAACCACACACATACTTGTTATTTAATTCATTAGTCTGTAACATAGTCTCAAATCTTTCCTGTCATCCAACCTTCTTTACCACCAAACCACAACCTAGATTCAGTGGGAAACTTCTCCTAATTTTACTGATTTATCTCTCAAATTTTCCCTGTCCCAATACACAAAGCTAATGTCTAGATTATTCACTTACAATTTCTTGTCTAGACTAGTGTAGTAATTCCCTACGTTTTTCCTCCACCTAAATTCTATGTCTCTAATCCATTTGCTGTATTACCAGTACAATGATATTTGCAAACATCACAAACAGTTGCTTAAAACCTTTCAGTAGTTCTCAACTTTGTACCGGGTTGTCTCCAGAGAAAAGTTTTTATACCGTAGGAGTAACTGATTGATGTGTCAAAAAATCAACTTACTTACTCAAAAACTACATGTTTTATGAAATGAAAGAAAATGGAATACACCAAAAGGAATAAAATATAAAAGACCTGGATACACATTCCCCAGTAAGATGTAATATATTTGTGACATTTTAATTTTTATGTGCTTGAGTAATATAACGCATTTTACTATGACTTGTGTTTAAAAACAGTTGCAAGAATACTTCTTTAGATTATATAGATCCCCTCATAATCTTGTTTTGCCAGTATCTATAGCCTAACACCTCAAAGTTTCAGCCAAACTTTAGTTGAATAAATAATCCATACTCTTTCACATCGTGGAACAATCTATATAATTGTCCCCTGCTGAAATGTTTCCCCTTTCACCTACCTGTCATTTCTTTAGAAATGCCTACTCATTTTTCAATATGCAACTCAAATATCATCTGCTTTGTGAACCTTTTCAGGCACTCTCCTCCTCATGGTCCCTAGTGCCCCATCTCCAGCTGGCTGTTTTGAACTGGTCTAAAATATTAAGAGTTTGGTGATGCAAAACTATTAGGTTATTTTTGTTTAATCTCTAATAGTATAAGATTTTTTTTTAATAACCTGAAACTAGTTGGACTATAGCAGTCTCTCCAAAAATTCTCACTTTCTGTTTTTGTTTTTGTTTTTTTTGGTGGAGGGTACTCTGAAAAAAATTTTTTAAAGGTTGCCTAAAATAAATAGTGCAGTATTCATATTGCATATATGGAGCATCAGGACTCCTCTGAACTGGTTTGTTTGGAATCAAGCCTGGAGACCATTGCCTCAGTGTATAGAACATGTACTAGACTGGCTAGAGTCTTATGTCTATTAATGCATATTATAATGGTGTTTCTACAAATCTTTTTTTCCAGATAATATAGTTGTAGTATTATTAATTGCAGTAGTGAGCACCCCTTGCTAACAATCCTTCATTAATAAGCCATTGATTTACAAATGAAAACCAACTGTAATCACACAAAATAGCAAAGCTTCTTTTGTTAATCAGGTTAAGGATAATTGAGGCTTGTATTTCAGATAAAACTGTACTTGCCTACCCTGGACTATGAATTCTGGATTAGGACAATTCCTTTAATGGTAATTTAAACAATTTTTATCTGATATAACACTGTCAATAGCTGATTTATTTTGAGGTAAAATTTTTGTTACATCAAAAATTATAATTAACACAGCTTGGCTGTTGGAAGTAAAATTTAGCATGTTTTTATAATTAATTTACTTCACAGGTACACAGATAAGTATGAAAAATCGACAATCCAACATTTTTGTATATTCAGGGGGAAATGTGTTAATGAGAATATGGTTATGCGTGAAAAGAACATGGCTTAAAATTTACACAGAAAAAAATAATTTCTCCTTAATTTCCAAAGCATAATATGTATTTTACTATTTCACTTATTGTAATTGGAGCAGAATGTTTAAATAGAATGCTTCCACAGTAGACATTTCAGAACACCAAAGCGACTATGAACTTCTCACTTTCATGTGAAGAATTAGAACATTTTCAATAAATTCATCCCTATTTCTTGGTAGATCCATAAGTCAAATGACAGTTGTAAAAAGAGATCAGAGACAGTAAAACGAAGTGACTGATGAATAAATTTCTTTAGAGAAACTTGTTACCCTAAGCAAAGTTCTCACCCCTACTTTTGGGGAAGGGAAGGAGGTAGTAATCCACAGAAAATTCTAAGTTTAGGTGCCTAACTCATAATTGAGGTCAATGGACAGTGGACTACTGAATATTTCTAGAGGCAAAGGAAAAGTGAGTTGTTTTGGTGATAGAGCCAGAGAGTGAAGGCAG
Source organism: Saguinus oedipus (assembly GCA_031835075.1). NCBI lineage: Eukaryota > Metazoa > Chordata > Mammalia > Primates > Cebidae > Saguinus > Saguinus oedipus. The sequence goes on from CM063180.1 coordinate 96,508,354, forward strand.
CTGTGTTGTGTTGAGGAAGGGTGGTTACAAACAAAATATCAGCCAAATGCAGTGGCTCATGCCTGTAATCCCGACAGCTTGAGAGGCTGAGGCAGCAGGATCATTAGAGGTCAGGAGTTCAAGACCAGCCTGGCCAAAATGGTAAAACCTTGTCTCCACCAAAAATACAAAAATTAGCTGGGTGTGATGGCAGGCACCTGTAATCCCAACTACTTGGGAGGCTGAGGCAGGAGAATCGCTCAACCCAGGAACGGGAGGTTGCAGTGAGCCAAGATCTCGCCACTGCACTCCACCCTGGGCAACAGAGAGAGACTCCATATCAAAATAAATAAATAAATCTCAACCCAGAAAACCTCTCTAAAATGATAAAAGAGAAATGAAATAGTTTTATTGTAAAATATCTGTTAAACCAGAATACAAAGCATATCACAGGCAATCCACTAAAAATAGTAAATCTCGAAAGAGATTGCAAAGACAGAAAGAAATCTTACCTTTTTATATAGACAAGTAGAAAGAATTCATTACATATGTATTTGATAGAAAATAACTAATGTTCAAGTAAAAGACTTGACAGCATAGCAAACTCACTTGGTAATTAGGCTGACGATCTGTGAAAGCTAATAGGCTTTATTAAAAAAGATGAATTTCTCATATGTATGACAGAAGACAGTTTTGCAATGTTGTGCTATGTGACCCGTCAAGTTACTAGGCTCTTATCCCATTATCGGGAGATAGGACTCTATCTTCCTTTCTTAAATGGATACCTTCCAGGTCCTAAAGAATGATATTCTTGGGTTCTAAAGCTGGCATTAGGTTTATTTAATGTTTAAAAAGATTTATAGATATAGATATAGATATACTATATATATGATATACATATGATATATATATAGTATATCTATATCTATATCTATATCTATATCTATATCTATATCTATATCTATATCTATATAGTATATATATATCTCAAAGGGACAGAGAAAGAATATGCAAGTACCATATTTTTTAACAGAAAGTGCTCTGAAATTAAAAAATAAATAGTGGAGGGGTATGTCTTTCTATGAGGGGAAGTTATTATTTTTTCTTCTTAATTTATAACTTCTCCTTACCACTCAAATTATCCTACTTGCCTAAAGTCTACCAGGACAAAGCATGGGTGAATATATCCTGTTGACCAGATGTGTCTGAGAGAGAGAAATCCATGTGGGGTTGGTTGTTGCCTATGTTTTATCTCTATAGGGTCATGTTATGAGAGGAGAGAAGACCTCAGAAGAAATGCCTGAGAGTATCTTGATGCCCAATGGCTATGGAAGGAACTCTAAGAGGCACCCAAATCAGAGGTGCTTTCTGCCCACCTGAAGAAAGTTCTTCAGAGAAGGCCCACAGGAACATTTTACTCATAGACAAAGTTAGCTTCTCCCACATAGTAGGGCCATCCAGGAAAGTTACTTTCAATATATTCAAGGACTGAGTTTGAAACCAGCCAGCTGCATAGGATCTGATTTATCCTGTTATTTTTCCTTCCTTCTGAGATTTTAAACATGACTAGGAACACATCAACTACTGATCAATGGAGATGAGGCCTAAGGGAGAGAGTAGAGAACATGCCCTTCCCCAAGACCCAAAAAGATTGAAATAGTCATTGCTCCTCCTATTGATGGGAAACACCTGCTAGAACAGGTACTCCTTACATTTTTATTTTGTTTTTCTTATTATAAATTTAACCCAAATTCACTACATAAAATATAAAAGAGAGAGAGGAAAAAAATGACAGTAGAAATTACTGTGTATCTTCATAATAAATTATTTACTCTTTAAAATTAAATGTTGATTCCACTATCCCTACAATTATATATTATCCTATTCTTTATTAAAAATACAGAACAATAGTTAAGAGTATATACTTAGGATCTTCTAAACTGAGCTCAGCTATTTAATAGGTGTATGACATTGAGCAGCATACTGAATTTCTCTTTTCCTCAATTGTCTAACATAAAAGGAAGCTAGTAAAACAGACATCATTAGGTTGTTGTGAAGATTAGTATGAGATTATATATGTGAATAATTTATCACAGAGCCTGATATATAGTATTTGGTCTGAAATTGAAAGCTATTGTTATTCCTAGATTGCAAGAGGTTTTCCATATACTTAAATAGACACTATTCCACATAGGTGAATATGGACTATTAAAAAATATACTAAACACTCCACCATATCCTCAATTATAGATTTAGTATAAATTAGAAATTTTCTTTTTCAGAAAATTCTTTTGTGATTTGTGTGCTGCTTAACATTATATATAAATTTTTTGCTCATCTCTTATTATTTCTCTTGGATTATTTACTGTAACTATGCCAAAGGATAATAAGAATTCTACAATTTTTCTAATGACCAGTGATCATGAGCATTTTTTCATATGTTGTTGGCCTCATATATGTCTTCTTTTGAAAAGTGTCTGCTTATATCCTTTGCCCACTTTTGAATGGATTTGTTTATTTTTTTTTTCTTGTAAATCTGTTTTAGTTCTTTGTAGATTCTGGGTATAAGTCCTTTGTCAGATGGGTAAATTGCAAAAATTTTTTCCCATTCTGTTGGTTGCCAGTTCACTCTAATGATTGTTTCTTTTGCTGTGCAGAAGCTGTGGAGTTTAATTAGATCTCATTTGTCTATTTTGGCATTTGTTGCTCATGTTTTTGGTGTTTTAGTCATGAAGTCCTTGCCTATACCTATGTCCTGAATTGTTTTGCCTAGGTCTAGGGTTTTTATGGTACTAAGTCTTATGTTTATGTCTTTAATCCATCTGGAGTTAATTTCAGTGTAATGTATCAGGAATGCAAATCAAAACTACATTGAGATACCATCTCATACCAGTTAGAATGGTGATCATTAAAAAATCTGGGGACAACAGATGCTGGAGAGGATGTGGAGAAATAGGAACACTTTTACACTGTTGGTGGGAGTGTAAATTAGTTCACCCATTGTGGAAGGCAGTGTGGCAATTCTTCAATCACCTAGAAATAGAAATTCCATTTGACCCAGCAATCCCATTACTGGGTATATATCCAAAGGACTATACATCGTTCTACTCTAAGGACACATGCACACGAATGTTCATTGCAGCACTGTTTACAATAGCAAAGACTTGGAACCAACCCAAATGCCCATTGATGATAGACTGGACAGGGAAAATATGGCACATATGCACCATGGAATACTATGCAGCCATAAAAAATGATGAGTTCTTGTCCTCTCTAGGGACATGGATGAACCTGGAAACCACCATTCTCGTCAAACTGACACAAGAACAGAAAATCAAACACTACATGTTCTCACTCATAAGTGGGTGTTGAATAATGAGAATACATGGACACAGGGAGGGGAGAATCACACACTGAGGTCTGCTGGGGGGAACTAGGGGATGGAAATTGGGGGATAGGGAGTTGGGGAGGGATAACATGGGGAGAAATGCCAGATATAGGTGATGGGGATGGAGGCAGCAAACCACATTACCATGTATATACCTATGCAACAATACTGCATGTTCTTCACATGTACCAGAACCTAAAATGCAATAAAATAAATATACATATATATATTTTAAAAAAAGAATCTACAATTTTTTAAAAACAGTATTTTTATCTCTTTTCCCCCACTTAGCTTTTTATATAGGGCCTGCTCCATATTAGCTACTTATCAAAGATTAAATAATATAACACATGATCCTCAGCACATAGATCACTCTCAAAGATAGACCATATTTTTGGTTACAAAACAAGTCTTAAAGAATTCCAAAAACTTGAAATTATGAAGTATTTTTTTCAGATAACATTGGAATAAAACTAGAAATAAGTAATAAGAAGAACTTTGAAAACTATACAAACACGTGAAAGTTAAAGAATATGCACTGAATGACATATTCAGTGCATATTCTTTAACTTCCATATGTTTGTATTCAGTGGGTCAATAAAGAAATTAAGAAGGAAGTTTAAAAATTTTTGAAATAAATGAAAATGGAAATACAACATACCAAAACTTGTAAGATACAACAAAACAGTAGTAAGAGGAGAGTTTAAAGCAATAAATGACTATATCCACAAAATAGAAAAACTTAAAATTAACAACCCAACAATGTATCTTTAAGAACTAGAAATGCAAGAGCAAACAAAATCCAAATTAGTATAAGAAAAAATAATAAAGATCATAGCAGAAATCAATAAACTACAAAAAATACAAAAAGTCAAATGAGTAGTTTTCTGAAAAAATAAAGTCAACAAACCTTTAGGTAAACTAAGAAAAAAAGGAAGTAGATTCAAATAAATAAAAGCAGAGATGAAAAAGTAGATATTATAACTAGTACTGCAAAAACTCAAGGGATCATTAGAGAATACTCTGAGGCACTCTATGCCAATGCATTGGAAAACCTGGAAGAAATGGGTAAATTCCTAGACACATAGAACCTACCAAGATTGAACCATGAAGAAATAATAACAATAACAAGTAAGAAGATGAAACCATAATAAAAAGTCTCCCAGCAAAGAAAAGCCCAATACTTGATGGTTTTATTGATGAATTCTGATAACCATTTAAAGAGAGCTTATACCAATCCTACCAAAAATGTTCAAAAAAAAAAAAGAGAGAATACTTCCAAAATCATTCTACAAGGCCAGTATTTGCCCTGATGCCACAACCAGATAAACACACATCAGAAAAAGATAACTACAGACCAGTATCTCTGATGAACATTGACAAAAAAATCCTCAATAAAATCATAAAAAACTGAATTCAGTAATACTTGAAAAAGATTGTTCATTATGACAAAGAGAGATTCATCTCTGGGATGCAAATATGGTTCAGCATTTGCAGATCAATCAGTGTTAAACATCATATCAACAGAATGAAAGAAAAAACAATGTGATCATTTCAATTGATACTGAAAAAGCATTTGATAAGATTCAACATTTCTTCATGATGAGAATCTTAAAAAACCTGGGTATCAAAGAAACTGTACATTACCACAGTTATGAGTCATATGTGACATACCCACAGCCAGTATGATACTGAATGGGGAAAAACTCTAAGATCCAGAAAATACAAGGATTCCTACTTTTACCGCTTTTATTCAACATAGTACTGGAAGTTCTAACTACAGCAATTAAACAAGAGAAAGAAATAAACTGCATTCATATTGTAAAGGAAAAAGTCAAATTATCCTTGTTGGCAGATGATATAATCTTATAGTTGGAAAAATCTAAAGACTCAACCAAGAAAGCTGTAAGAACTGATAAACATATAGGATCAACATTCAAAAATTAGTAGCAATTTTATATAGCAATATCAAACAATCTAAGAAAGAAATGAAGAAAGTAATCCCATTTACAGTAGGTATGAGTAAAATACAGTACCTGTAAATAAACATAACTAAATAAGTGAAAGATCTCTACAATGAAAACTGTAACACATTGATGCAAGAAAATAAAGAAAAAAAATGAAGAGATATTTTTTGTTCATGGATTATAAGAATTAATATTGAAATGTTCAAACGACACAAAACAATCTATAGACTCAATGCAATTCCTACCAAAATACCAATGATATTCTTCACAGAAATAGAAAAAACATTCCTATAATTTATATGGAACCACAAAAGACCCCAAAGAGCCAAAGCCATCCTGAACAAAAATAACAAAACAAGAGGGATCACATTACCTGACTTCAAATTATACTACAGAGTTATAGTAACCAAAACAACATGATACCAGTATAGAAACAGACACATAGAGCAGTTTAGAAGAATAGAAAACCCAGAAATAAATCCACATATCTACAATGAACTCATTTTTGACAAAGGTGCCAAGAACACACATTGGAGAAAGACAATCTCTCAATTAATGGTGCTGGAAAAACTGAATATCCACCTGCAGAAGAATGAAACTAAATTCTTGTCTCTCATCATATTCAAAAATTAAATAAAAATGGATTAAAGACTTAAATCTGAGACAGAAAAATATGAAACCACTAAGAAAAGATGTAGGGGAAACTCGCTAGGACATTAGTCTGGGTAAAAATTTCTTGGGCAATATCCCAACAGCAGAGACAACCAAAGCAAAAATGAACAAATGAGATCACATCAAGTTAAAAAGCTTCTGCACAGCAAAGGAAACAATCTACTAAATGAAAAGGCAACTCATAGAATGGTAGAAAATATTTGTGAACTACCCATTTGAGAAGAAATTAATAACCAGTATATATAAGGAGTTCATACAACTCTAGGAGCTCTTACAACTCTATAGGAAATAAATTAAATACATTGAATAATCCAATTAAAAATTGGGCAAAAGATCTGAATAGACACCTCTCAAAAGAAGACATACAAATGGCAAACAGAAATATGAAAAGGTGCTCTACATTATTGATCATCAGATAAATGCAAATCAAAGCCATAATGAGATCTCATCTTACCCCAATTAACATGGCTTTTATCCAAAAGACAGATAATAATGCATACTGACAAGGATGTGAAGAAAAGGGAGCTCTCCTACTCTTTTGTTGGGAATGTAAATTAGAGAAAAGTACAGAGATTCCTAAAAGAATGAAAACTGTAACTGCCACATGATATGGCAATTCTACTGCTAGGTATATACCCCCCACAAAAGAAAATCACTATATTGAAGAGATATCTGCCCTCTCATGCTGACACAGCACTATTCACAGTAGCCAAGATTTGAGGGCAACCTAAGTGTCCTTCAGCAAAAAAAAAAAAAAAAAAAAAAAAAAATGAATAAAGAATATGTGGGGCAGGGGAGGTGGCTCATCCCTGTAATTCCAGCACTTTGAAAGTCCAGGTTGGTTAGATCACTTGCGGACATGTGTTCAAGACCAGCCTCGCCAACATGGCGAAACCCGTCTCTACTAAAATTAATAATAGCCGGGTTTGGTGGTGCACACCTGTAAGCCCAGCTACTTGGGAGGCTGAGGCAGAAGAATCTCTTGAACCTAGAGGTGTAGTTTGCAGTGTCGAGATTGTGCCACTGTAATCCAGTCTATTCCAGGCTCAGTGAAAGAGTGAAACTGTCTCAAAAAAAAACAAAAAAACAAAAAACAAAAACCACACCACAATGATATACTTTTCAGCAATAAAGAAGAATGAATTAGTCCCTGTCATATGGAACGACATGAATATAACTTGAGGAGATTATGATAAGCAAAATAAGCCAGGCACAGAAAGATAAACTTTGCATGTTCTCACTCATTTGTGGGAGCTAAAAATTAAAACAATTGACCTCATGAAGACTCATGGAGACAGAGAGTAGAATGGTGGTTACCAGAGGCAGGGAAGAGTAGTGAGGTGGGGGGAATAGAGATGGTTAATGGGTACAGAAATACAGTTATACACAATGAGTAAGATTTACTATTTAATGGCACAACAGTGTGATTGCAACAATAATTTTGCTACATTTTAGAATTACTCAGGGAGTACAATTAGAACATTCACAACACAAAGGAATCATGAATGCTTGAGGTGACAAATCCCCAGTTACCCCCAGGTGATTATTACACATTGTATGTCTATATAAAATATTTCATGTTCCCCATAATTATATATACCTACTGTGTACCCATAAGAATTAAAAAGAAAAAAAAATTCTACAGTAAAAAAACAAACTAATACAAGAATAAATGGATGGGTGGATGACTGAATAAATAAACTAAATATGTATGCAATTAAATATTGCCTTTCTTAAGACACTGCTCTATATAGTTTTCCATTCTTTACCAGATCAAAACAGTTCTATAGAATTTGGACAGGATTTCGTTTTCTATGAAATTTGCTAAAATTTTAAAATTGGACATAATACTAAATAAATATTTATATGATCACAAAGTTCTCTTTAAGGAATCTTTAATTCAGCACATTTATACAACATTAACCTTACTGTAAGGCTTTATGGAATTGGCCTGGTAATTCTATTTACAGAAAGGAATGGAGGTTTGGTTTTGTTTCATGACAGAATTAGCAGTTTTGCTAATGACTGGGAAATTGTTCTTGCTGAACATGAGGGCAAACATTTTAAAACAAGAATAATTGCTTAGTGCAGAAGTTCCCAAACTATTTTGCACATTAACATCACTTGGGGAATTTAAAAAATTTCAAAACTCAGCTCTACTCCCTACCCCCATTGACCAATGAAATAATAATCTACACCCCAAATTAATTAAGTTATATAATCTCTGAGGATAAGACAGATACATTCATATGTTTGACATTTATTTTTATTGAAGCATTCCAGCTAATGGCACTCAAGTTTGGGAACTACCAATGGCTTGGTATATGATTACGTTTCTGGCTTATATTAGCAGTAAGAGCAGGCACTCTGCATTAATTTTAACCTTCCATGAAGCACTGTTAAAACTTTATTTGCATGCCTGCTAAATCTGCTGCGGAGAAAATATATCTTTAGAAATCTGAATGTGCGTATATCTTATACATTTACCATTGTCCTATCAAGTAGCAAAAACATATTTATCTGTTATAGGAATAACTGCATCTGAATAGACATTCATATAGCACATTTACAAACATTTAGCTTCATGTTGTAATACTGTATAAATAAATCCCGTGAATATATTAAGTAGCCCAGCTTACAAAATTTATTAATATTTCAGAATACTTTTTAATTTTGAAACTTTTAAATTTCTTAAGATTTCAAATTATGTTTTTAACAAAGAAGAAATTAAGCTGTATTTTAACATCATTATAGCCATATAAGTACCTCTCAATTTCTCATCAAATCTTCAATTAAAAAATAACCATTATCGTAGTCAAAGGCTACAATGTCTCAGAAGAAATAAGTATAATTTTTTTGAAGATAAATTGTACAGCATGCTGGATATAGCTAATAATTTAATACCCTACATTTCAATATCACAAAGAAAGTATATTTCTAATGTTCTCATCACAAAAATGTTAAATATTTGAGATGATGGATGTGTTAATTAGCTTAACTTAATAATTCTACACTGTATTCAAAATTTATAACATTTTTATGTTTGTTTGTCACTCCTCTGTCTTTTCAGAAATCATAAGGAGTTTTTTAGGGGTTTTTGTTTGTTTCTTGTTGAATAGTTTAAGCTCATCAGAGATGGTGGATAGTATGCCTTTCTCATATGAATGATTTGGAAATATTTTCTTCCATTCTGTAGAATGTTGTTTACTCTATTGATAGTTTTGTTTGCTATACAGACCTCTTTAGTTTTATTAGATCCCACTTGTTAATTTTTGTTTTTGTTGCAATTGCTTTTGAGGTCTTAGTCAAAAATTGCTTTCCAAGGCCAGTCAGTGTCTGGAAGGGTATTTACTAAGTTTTCTTCAAGGATTTTTATAGTTTGAGGTCTTACATTTAAGTCTTTAGCCCATCTTGTGTTAATTTCTGTTTATGGTAATCAGTAGTGGTTCAGTTTCATTCTTCTGCATATAGACAGCCAGTTATCTCAAAGTCCTTTAATAAATAGAGTGTCCTTCACCCATTGCTTATTTTTGTCAACTTTGTTAAGGATCAGATGGTTGTAGGTGTGTGGCTTGATTTCTGGGTTCTCTATTCTGTTCTCTTGTTCTATATGTCTGTTTTTGTACCAGTACATTTTTTTTGATTATTGTGGCCTTGAAATAATAGAATAAGAAATAATAAGTATTTCAGGTGATGTAGATCCCAATTAACCTGATTCGATCATTACACATTGTATGCATGTATCGAAATATCACATATAGCCAATGTGCATAACTATTACATATCAATAAAAATAAAATAAAAATAAACATTGCAAACTTCGTATTTAAAATACATACAAAGGATCAAAAACTGGAGCTACAAGCCCAATAAGACTTGACTGATGTCTGCTCTTGAGGCCAGCAAGAGATATATAGTAAAAAGCTATATTATTGAAAAATAAAGAAGGGAGAATGTACAATAAAGATAGTGGAGATGAAGGAACAAAAAATTTTTAAGAGAAGTTAAAAAGAGAAAACATCAGGAAGAGCATAATATTTGAATTGAAACTTAAAGAATGTATGTAATTTCATTGATATAGCTCATCTTCCGATTGTTGGAAACACATTTTCACTTCCTACTGTTCAATCACACAATTTTTCATGGAGCCTACATGCTGTAATACTTCCTAATAAGTCTAAACAAATTTAATTAAAGTGCAATTTCAAGATAGAATATCTCCTGAAATTATTTATCTTGAACCATTCTACTTAGAATATTTTATAATGGAGGTATAATTATCATACATGGAAAGCAAAGAAATAAACCCTCATTGTTAGTTACTTACGTTGAAATCAATGACTACAACATTATGTCTTTAAAAGAATGCTTTTTTAGGTCTAATTTAACTGGCTACTTGCCATTTGTGACACATATCTATTTGTCACTGCTTTCATGATTGTTATAGTTTTTGATTCTTTTAATATGCTATAGTTGCATATTTGTGTATTAATAATTAATTAAACTAAAAAAGTTTTGAGGTTTCCAAGCCAATGAATTTTCTCATGTGTGAACCTGTAATAAAAACAATAGCTAACATTATTGAGGATTTACTCTCTAGGCCAGGCAGGATATTAAGGGATTTACATGCATGATCTCCCAAATTTTTACATAAACCTAGGGAGCTAGTTATAATAATCTCCATTATATGTATTAATAAATGGAGGCCCAGAAGTATTGTCATTTCCAAGGTCACAGCCAATAAACAGACACCTTAGCTTCATTCCAGGCAGAAGTTCAGTACCGTGTTCTTAACCACTAAAATTTTTTTCTGCCTCTTATTTTTCACTATAGCACAGACACCCCCATTCATACTGGAATTTTTGTCTAATTTAAATTGGACATCTGTATCCTATACATTAATTTGTATACCATTGTTGCTTATTGTGGAATTATATTTGGAAGAATTTTATTGGCTGTTTGTGAGAGACTATTTATTTACAATATTGTTCCATAGAACCTGTACTATTTGGTTAAATAAAAAGTGGTATTCATCTAGACATGGTACATATGTGATATTTATCGCTATATGACCTCCTGACATGAACCAAAAAGTGGAAACCTCATATATTAGAAGATCATTATTCAACTCCGTTAAGTATCCAAACACCATTTGCATGCACTAGAAGTGTATAATGAATGTTGAAGAGATGAGTGCATGAATGAATGAATGAGTAGAATTCTCTATGCTCTGAAAGAGTCAGTTAACAAAGCTAGTACATGTATTATGAGACTGTGTGTGAGTTTTGATAGTTCAACAATTACAGTAAGTGGTCAACTTGATTATCACCCCTTCTGCAATGTAGAGATAGTAATTGCGCTTTAAAGGAAATGGATATGGGCATCATTCTTTTCTTTAGCATTTAGAGAATAAATTATCCACTGTCTAGGAAGCTAGGATAAGAGCTGCTCCTAAAACAAGAAAATAACCATAATATATACTAATATTAACATGATTGAAAAGTAAAAACAAAACAAACGAACACAAGTCAGCTGAAATAGGGTACAGAGATAAGAAATTTCAGTGTCAAGTAGTGCTTCTCTCTATAGTGGTTAAAATGTTCCCAGTTTACGTGAAATCTATGATTGATTCTCTTTCACTTGGAAGAATTTTACTATACCCAAAGGGAGAACTGTAAGATTACTGCTATTACTAATATCAAACATCAGGAATGAAAATCCTACCCTCTGGCAAAATAAATATTTTAATAATCGACTGAAAATACATATCAGTGATGCCGCTGTAAGTTGTCATTGATAACGGAGCTATTTCAAATTTTAATGTCAACACCACTCATGGCTTAGCATTACAAATTAGACAACCAAGGATCCGTGTAGCCTGCATCATTAAAGACAAATTCAATTCCAGAAAGCACATTGCCATTATTTTACTATTCTGAATGTATTTTCATCAGGGCATGACATTATTGGGCGTGGATTTTATAGTATTTTTATCTCTCTCTTATATTCCCATTAGAATAGAACATTTTGGCAATAACTACAAAGATTTATTTTGGCGTATGTTTATAAATCATTAACAAAATTACTGTTTCATTGGTGTGATACTTCTACTAAGACATAAATTAGGTTTATTTTTCTAGGTGCAAGAAAAATAAATAACCACAAAAATGAGAGGAAAGGAAAAATGAGAACACATGGACACAGGGAAGGGGGTACTACACACTGGGGTCTATTGGGGGAATAGGGGAGGGACAGCAGCGGGGGAGCTGGGGAGGGATAGCCTGGGGAGAAATGCCAAATGTGGGTGAAGGGGAGGAAGGCAGCAAAACCCACTGCCATGTGTGTACCTATGCAACTATCTTGCACGTTCTGCACATGTATCCCAAAACCTAAAATGCAATAAAAAATTAAAAAAAAAATGAGATGAAAGGAGAAAGAATAAGGGTCTGTTGCTAGATCTAGAAAACTTGAAATGAGATCGATCTATCAAAACTTTTATTAGCAATCTCTTAAAGGCTATAATGAACATCTGCAAACCAATGTGCTTCAGAAACACTGTTCTAGAGGAGCACAAGTTTAAGAAATGCCATATATATTATCTGCTTGAATAAACACTTTTCTATTGTCTTCAGAAAAGCATCTGTCAGCTGCTATGTTACCAGAACAAGTCAAAGTCTATTAACATTTATTGATGCTAGTATTATGAAATGATGAAACTTTAATTTTTGTGTGAAAACAGATCACTGGGCAAAGACAAGAGATTCTCACCAAGAAATTATCCTAGACTGATTACATTATTTCAAATACACTTTTCTGTTTGCTGAAGGTGTGAAAATAAGCCATTGTGTGAAATGTGCAACCTTTACCCAAGACATTTCAGTAACAAAGATGCTGAAAAATTAAAGCAGAAATATATATCCCTCTGCTGGCATTGATAGTGTTGAATGTGTTCTATACTTGAATTTTGCAGTAAAAAGCTGGTCACCTTAGTCTATTTGGGCTCTCTCGCTAATATGCTGACATTTAATTGAACCTGGCAAAGTAAGTCATTCCAAATTCAAATGGCTCTCTCCACATTGGAGAGGCACGTATAGATGGAACAGCAGCTTATGTTCATTTCTGGAATATAACTGGGCCAAACTATTCCAGTTAGACTTCTCCGCAAGAAAATAAAATGAACTGTACATAAAGGGACAGGCAGGATTTACCATAAAGTGAGCGTCCACAGTGCCATAGGATCTTCTTATAAGCATGTAAGTGAAAGAATCTGACCCTTTAAGGTAACACCAGCTAAGATTTTAGTGTCCAGATTTTATGTCACAAACATTGAAAAATGTCAGATGGTAGCAATGGGGCTACTACTTCATTGAATCAACTGAAATGTCATCAGCATTGTAAACGAACAATAGCAAGAGAAAAAAGAAACAGAATTGTGTAAGTATAAAAATTTTTTTGAAGAGAGACAAACACTACTCAAGTAATGTTTTAAAATTCTTTCCTGTATATGATTCTTTTCCATCATCAATAAGTAAGCTGACATGGCGACTTGTATTTCAGATGGATCAGCAGTGACACATGAATTCAGCAAACCTAGCCTATCCACTGAGCCAACAGTCTGATGTGTGTAGGGATCAACCGTTACTTACAAAAAGTAAAGAAATCTACATGTAAACTATTAAATAATTATCTTTGTAGTTGAATCAGAACAAAGATTTATTATTTTGAGTTTTTCATGTTAATTATTTTTAAATCCCTATCTCTAACATTTGGAAAGAGTAATTTTACTATATTGAGAGCACAAAATAGCCTTATGTACTAATGAAATTGTGCAGGAGGAATGGAGAAACAAGATGACTCCAACTATCACTACTAATATTTGGCCTTTTTAAACAATAATTTAATGAATGATATATTACATATTTACCTGCAACCACGAATGCTTCATCAAATATCATGAACTAAAATAGCATTAATTTGGCAATCTGAAATATTCAGACTAAAATATAAGATCAAGGAAGAATTTCTAAATAGTCAAACTGCCACTCTAACTTTGCTTCATGTAGAACATTTTAACTTCTCATAGAAGTTTGACGACAGCATTTCCAAAGTCATGTAAATTAGAGAACCTTTCCTAACATTAACTTTTTTTTTTTTAAAAAAAGATAAGTTACACTCTAAGATATAAGAAAAGAGACAAAGAAAGTCAAAGCAGTAACCAAATTAACTAATTAAAAAAATAGCCATCTGTGGTACATCATTGTTCTGGTACCTACCTTATTAGCCTTTCAAAGTATGTTTATGTAATGAAGAGTATATTACATGTTCATGTTGGAGATTTATTACTGATGTACTCACTTATGGATTTAACAATCTTTTCTTGAGAGGTCACTATGTGCCAGGCAATGTGAAAAGGGTGAGAAGAATATAGTGATTAAACTTCAGTACACCTAAAACCAATAGTTGAGTAAGAATGACAATGGGATTTCTACCACCTTAGGAAAATGAAGCTGAAACTTCTCCATTGGTGGTTTAGAAATTTAGAAAACTTCTCAATCAGTGTTTATTAGTAGGGAATTAAACAAGCAAGCAAGCAAACAAACAATAAGCAAACATAAAAGTAGAATTTCTGGGTAGGAAAAGCCTCCAAGTTAGTGACTCCAATTCCATCTCTTAGATGTTATCTCTCATTGTTTTTCTTATAGTTCTATTACTACTAATACTAACTTAAGACTCTCACAAAATATTTCCAGAAAGCAGCTTTTAATTAAGTATATACAAAAAGCCCCTCACTTGGTTCCTCATTATAGTTGAGGCAAAATTGAGGTATTACAAAATCCTTTCTAAATATGAATGGAAAATTACTTAGAAGTAAACATGATGACTTACACACTAATATTTATTTCAGTATCCTAAATCTAATATCCTATTCTAATATCCATCACATATTCCTAAGGAAGAACTTCTAGTTTGGTGGAGCAGGGCTCAGCGAATCATCTTCCTCCCGCCAAAAATGATAAAACTAAATAAAATTGTTAAAAATGACCATGATAGAACTCTTGAAATTCATCACAGGTATACAAATAATTAATAATCATTTATTTTTAAAAGATAATGAATCTCAGGTAAAACAGAGTTAATCCACTGTGATTTAGCCCACTATTCCTTCCCACCACTCACCTCCTTCAGAGCAGTAGTTATACCAGGACAAGGCAGGCCAAGAAAATGAAGTATATTAATGTTACAGGGCACTGAGTTGATTTAGAGAAGACTCGAAAAACCTCATGCCCAGCATCTTTGTTAAAAAATAGAAATTGGCATATCAAAACAAACAATAAGAGCAACAACAAAAATCTAAAATAGCTCCTATTGCTCTAACTTTATACCTATGATATAGACTTAAAGCAGGTTTAAAAATATCCTTTTATACAATTTTATTTTAAATCACTTAAGAAAAGAGATAAATATATTTATACTGACATTTATATTTACCTATGTGATAACCTTTACCAACAGCCTTTTAAATGTGGTTTGATATAAGTATATGTATATCAATATGGTCAATATCATATTTGCATATCAATATATTGATGTATGTATAGTTTTCTATACGCACACATACATAAACCACAAAAAATTGAAATGGTACACTAGAAGATATCTATTTAATACAAATTACAGTAGTAAAGAAGGAAAAGAGGAACAAATACATATGAGATATACCGAAGACAAATAGTACTTTTGAAAACGTAGAACTGTCATATCAAAAATTACATTGAATATAATGAATTAAAAGGTGGAGAGTGTGAGGCTGGACTTAAGCCAAAATAAGATCCACGTTCATATCATATTCAAGAGACACATTTCAGGTTGAAAGACACAAACAGTTTTAAAGTAAAAGTTAATTCTTGTATTGCCATAAATACCTGACAAGGTAATTTATAAAGAAAAGATTTATTTGGCTCATGGCTCTGCAGGCTTTAAAGAAAACATGGTCTGGCATCTGCTTCTGGTGAGACCTCAGAGACCTTATAAACATGGTGGAAGGCAAAAAGGAGCCACCATATTACATGATGAGAGTGGGAGAAAGAGAGGGAGAAGGAGGAGACCCCAGACTCTTTTAAATAGCCAGACCTTGTGTCAAGTAACTGAGAGTAAATTCACTTATCACTAATAGTGGAATTATTCACTTCTCACTATTTGTGAGAGAGTCACCCCCATAATCCAAACATCTCCCGCCTGGCCCCACCTCCAACATTGGGAATCACATTCTAACATGAAACTTGAAAGAGATAAACATTCAAACCATATCAAAAAGATGGACAAACATGTATACTATGCAAACAGTAAACATAAGTGATCTGAGGGTACATGCAAATATAATAAAATATAGACATTAAGTAAAAGCTATTACTAGAGAAAGAGAAAAACATTTTATACTGATAAAAAGGTCAGTTAATTGGGAATATGCATATTTTAAAAAACATACTTAGCAATAGAGAGTCAAAACACATAAAACAAAAACTGAATTAAAGGGAGAAATAGAGAATTCAACTATAATAGTTGTAGATTTCAATAACCTATTTTTAATAATTAATAGAAAAACAAGACAAAAATTAGCAAGTGTACAAGATACTTGAAAAATAGTGCCAAACAAATTGATATGACTGATATTTCTAGAACTCTACACCTAAAAAATCATCATACATATTTATGTCAAGTGCATGCGGAACATTTCTCAATTTTAAAGCATATTTAGAGCGTATCTAGAGCATACACTAGACCATGAAACAGGTCTAAATTATGCTTAAAAATTTGAGATTATGTAAACCATGTTCTCTGATTATATCAGAATTAGAAACAACAAAAGGACATCTGGGAAAGCCACAAATATTTGAAAGTTAAGCAATATATTTGTTAATAGCATATGGATAAAAGAATAAAAAGAGAAGGTGGAAAAAATTTTGAAGTAATTGAAGTAAAATCACAGCATATCTCAATTTACAGGAAACCATTATAACACTGCTATAAAAGGAACTTTATAGCTATAAGCACCTATTATAGAAAAAATAAAGATTTTTTTTAAGTAATTAAATTTTTACCTTAAGAAATAAGGGAAGGAGCCACTTCTTGAAGGGTGAAGGAAGAATCTCTGAAAATCCACTCCTCCATAAAAACAACAAAAATTTTGGCACAAAAAAAAAAAAAAGTCAATGTTTTTCAGAACTCTGGAAATTAAGAAAGTCTTGCAACAATTTGAATAGTATTTGTGATAAAAATGCTGAATCTAGGTTAGAAGAGTACATTTTTTGGTGGTTTAATTTGACACATTCCCACATTCTCTTCTCTACTCCATGATAGCCTCAAAATCCAACAGTTTGGCAATCACAAGAACCATGAAAACAGCAAGTGAAGGAAAGGTAAAGTTTAAACTGCCTAAGTAAGCACTGGAGGTATGTCTCAACATTAATATGGAGCCACTTAGCAAAGATTTCATAGACTTACTTGTTCAAGGTGTGTATGAAAACTGTTCAATTATTAAACGACCATCAGGCAAACCAAGCAGAGATGTCAGAAGCCATGCACAAAATATATAGTTAACAATAACTTGGGGTATGTTTCAAAATAACTGTAGGAATGGAATTGGAATGTTTCTATCACAAAGAAATAATTCTTGAGGTGATGGATACCTCAATTACCCTGATTCAATCATTATACATTGTATGATTGTATCAAAATATCACATATACTCCATAAATAAGTACAATAATTACATATACATAACAATTAAAAATGTTTAAAAAGTTAAAAAGAGACAAATTTCACAGAATTGGTTCAGAAGTGTAATCAAATAATTAAACAAACATCATATATTTTGATGTTTATTAACAATTAAACAACAAATAACAACAATGGCAAACCCTGGCTGGGTGGTCTAATACTGAGTTGTCAGATTAAGTTATAGAAAGTGTTCAATTTCAAAGATTTTTGAGACATGCAAAGAAACCAGAATGTATGGCCATGTAGTGCATGGTGGGGAGAAGATTAACAGAAGCTGTACCAGAGGAAGTATAGACATTAGATTTACCATATAAAAACTTTACTGTAAATATGTTCAAAGAGCTAAAGGAAAACATGTATAAAGAATTAAAAAATTGGCTGGGCATGATGACTCATACCTGTAATCCTAGATTTTGGGAGGCTGAGACAGGTAGATCACTTGAGCCCAGGAGTTTGAGACCAGAATGGGAAATCATGGAAACACTCCATCTTCACAAAAAAATATAAAATTTAACTGGGCATAGTGCCACATCCCTGTAGTTCCAGCTACTTGGAAGGCTGTGGTAGGAGGATCACCTGAGCCTGGGGAAGTTGAGGCTTCAGTGAACTGTGATCACAACCTGCACTCTAACCTGGGTGACACAGCAAGACTCTGTCTTAAATAAAATAAATAATAAATAAAGGATTGTATGAGAATGGTGTCTTATTACATAAACAATAGTAAAAAAAAGGTAAATATCATTTTAAGCAAAGAACTACATTGAAAATTTGAAGTAAAAATGTTAAATAATTGAAATTAAAAATTTTACTTGAGCCCGGGCATAGTGGCTCAAGCCTGTAATCCCAGCACTTTGGGAGGCTGAGGTGGGTGGATCACAAGGTCAAGAGATTGAGACCAACCTGGTCAACATGGTGAAACCCCGTCTCTACTAAAAATACAAAAAATTAGTAATCCCAGCACTTTGGGAGGCCGAGGTGGGTGGATCACAAGGTCAAGAGATTGAGACCAACCTGGTCAACATGGTGAAACCCCGTCTCTACTAAAAATACAAAAAATTAGCTGGACATGGTGGTGCGTGTCTGCAATCCCAGCTACTTAGAAAGCTGAGGCAGGAGAATTGCCTGAACCCAGGAGGCGGAGGTTGCAGTGAGCCGAGAGCGCGCCATTGCACTCCAGCCTGGGTAACAGGAGCAAAACTCCGTCTCAAAAAAAAAAATTTACTTGAGTGATTCAAAAGCATATTTGAGCAGGCAGGAGAAAGAAACTATGACTTTTAAGTACAGGCTAATCAAAATTATCCAGTATGAGAAAAAAAAAATGAATGAAGGAAACTGGAGAACCTCAGAGAGCTGCAAGGACATCATCAGTGTGCTATCTTATATGTAACATTGACTCTCAGGAGAGTAGAAAGATAAAAATATAGAAATAATATTTGAATAAATGATGACCAATAGCTTCCTAACGGAAGAAAACTATTAACCTACATTTAAAAAATATCTACAAACTAAAGTATTATAAATTTAAGCAAATCCAAATTTAAACATATTATACTCAAACTATAAATTCAAAAACAAAAGATCTTGAAAGGAGTAAGAGAGAAACAACTCATCAGAGACAAAAGTCCTCAATAAGATGAACATTAACTTCTGATCAGAAGTTATGGGAACCAGAGGTCATTGGAATGACATTCTAAAAATGTTAAAACCAAACTATTGTTAAAAAAATTATAGATATGTAATTTTATGTGTGTGTGTATATATATATCCACATATATATATATACATATACATACACACACATAACTATGTTTCATAAAAGGAGAAATTAAGATATTTTCAGCTTTACAGAAACTTCATATGATAATCTCAATTGAGGTGGAGAAAGCATTTGACAAAATTCAGTATTTTTCTCAATAACAATAAACTGAGACGGCAAATTCTCTAAATTGATGAGAAATTTATAAAAAGCATATAGCTACCACCATAATGAATAGTAAGACACTTAAAAATTTTTTGCTTCAGATCACAAACAAGACAAGGATATCTCTTCTTGCCAATTCTATTCAACATTGTATTGGAGGTTCTAGCTAGAACAGTTAAGCAAGAACAGTCAACAAAAATCACCCAGATTTCAAGAAAAAAAAAACAATCTCTATTTATAGAGACATGATTCTTCATATAGAAAATTTACTTTTAAAATTTACTATAAAACCTATCAGAAGTAATAAATGAGTTTATCAGGTTACAGGATATGGATCAACATACAAAAGTTAATTTTATTTTTATATACTGGCAAGAAACAATCTGAGAGTAAATTAAGAATATAATTTCATTTACAGTAGCACCAAAAATGAAATAGTAATTAATTTAACAGAAGAGCAAGACGTTCAACTATGGACTACAAAACATCTTTAAGAAATTAATGAATTTCTGAATTAATAGAAAGACATCTCATGTTCATACATCAGAAGACTTAATAATGTCAGGATGGCAATGTTCATCAACTTGATCTACATATTCAATGCAATTCCTATCAAAATACCATTTGGCTTTGTTACAGAAATAAACATACTGATATTAAAATGCATATGAATATGCCATGATCCAGAATAATCAGAGTATCTTGAACAAGAATAACAAATTTGAAGGGTTTATAATTTCTATTTCTAAAGTTACTACAGAGCCACAGTAAACAAGATCACATATTATCGGCATTGGAATATGCCTATAGATCAATGGAATAGAGTTCAGAGTCCAGGAATCAACCTTTGCTTTGCCTTGATGGTCAACCATTTTTTGACAAGAGTGTCAAGATTCATCAAATGGGAAAGATAATCATTTCAACAAATGGAGTTGTAACAATTGGCTATCTACCTGCAAAAAAGTAAGATTGTACTCTCATCTCATGTCATATGTAAAAGGAAACTCAAAAAGTAACTCATATTATATAAAATTCAATCATACACATACATATAAGCAAAAAATATAAAACTCTTAGAAGAAAACATAGGAGTAAATATTCCTGAATTTTGGTTATTGGGCACTATTTTCTTAGATATAATGGCAAAAGCACAAGGTATAATAAAAGTTGAATTGCACTTAATGACAAATTCTTTGTTCTTCAATAAATTCCATTAGACTAATGGCCATATGCAGAATGGGAGAAAATATTTACAAACCATATATTCAATATGTGACTTGTATTCAGAATGTGCTCAGAACTCGTATCTCATTAGCAATTAACGTTTTTCATCCCCCTAAAATTCATATTTTGATTCCTTAACATGCAATGTGAATATATTTGCAGATAAAGCCTATATAGAATTAATGAGCTTTACCTTTGACCATAAAAGTGAGACTCTCATTATGTTATTAGATCACATATAAGAAGAGATGCCAGGGTGCTTGCTAGTTCTCTTAGCATGTAAGGACACAAATAGAAGGTGATTATCTACAAGCCATGAAGAGAGCCTGTGCCAAAACCCGGCCATGCTAGGACATGGATGTTGGGCTTTTCAATCTTTAGAAGTATTAAAAATGAATTTCTGTTGTTTAAGGCCTAATAAAAAAATTATTCTTTTGTTGGCCATAATAAAAACAACATGGACACTAACAAGTGTCAACAAGAATGTGGAGAAACTGGAATACTAATACATTGATAGTAAGAATACAAAATGATGCAGCCACTTTTTAAAACAGTTTGCCAGTTCCTAAAAAATTTAAATACAAAATTACCATGTAATGTAGCAATTCTACTCCTAGGTAAATACTCAAGAAAATGGAAAACATATGTCCACACAAAAATGTGTACACAAATGTACAAAGTAGTATTACTTATAATAAGTAACTCAAATGCTCATCAACTAATAAATGAATAAAGAGATATATGTAATGTTCTTTAGCCATTAGTTTTCTGATATATGTTGCAACATGAAAAACCTTGAAAATATTTTGCTAACTGAAAGAGAAAGAAGCCAGACAGAAATGGACACATATTATGTGATTAAATTTATATGAAATACCTGAAGAGGCAAATGAATAAAGACAGGAAATAAGATTAGTGGTTTCCAGTGGCTGAGGGGAGAGAAGGTGAGGAGTGACTGTTAATAGGCATGGGGTTTCTTCTTGGGATGACAAAACTGTTCTGGAATTTGATAGTGGAGGTGGTGGCACAGCTCTGTGAATATACAACAAAGCACTGAAATGTATGCTTTAATAGGATGCATGTGATGCAATATTAATTGTATTTCAATAAAACTTTTACACTAAAAAAAATACAATGACTTAGAAAGAAAAAGGTGTCCAGATTGAAAAGAAAGTAAAATTGTCTTAATTTACAATCAACATGATCTTGTATGTAGGAAGTCCTAAGAAATACAGAAAAATACCACTGGGTCTAATAAATATGTTCAACAAATTTTCAAAATGCAAGATTAATATACAAAATTATATGTAAAATCATGCACCACATAATGATGTTTTGGTCAGACAGATCACATATATGATGGTGATCCCACAAGATTATGGAGCTGAAATTTTCTACCACATAGTGATATGGTTTGCTTTATGTCCCCACCCAAATCTCAGATTGTAGTTCCCATAATTCCCATGTCTTATGGGACGGAGGGTCCTGGGGGAGATAATTGAATCATGCATGTGGGTCTTTCCCATGCTATTCTCATGATAGTAATAAGTTTCATGAGATCTGATGGTTTTAATAATGGGAATTTTCCTGCACCAGCTCGCTCGTGCTCTCTCTCTCTCTCTCTCTCTCTCTCTCTCTCTCTCTCTGTGTGTGTGTCTCTATCTCTCTCTGCCTGCTGCCATCCAGGTAAGATGTGACTTACTCCTCCACCACGATTATGAGGCCTCCCCAGCCATGTGCAATTGTAAGTGTATTAAATCTTTCTTTTGTAAATTGCCCAGTCTTGGGTATGTATTTATCAGTGGCATGAAAATGGACTAACATACATAATATTGAAAGAAAATTAACTGTGAAACAGCCTCAGGCAGGTCCTTCAGGAAGTATTCCTGAAGTAGGCATAAATAGTAAGTATTTGTAAGTATTTATAAATAGTAAATAAATGATACATAAATACTTACTATTGTATTACAATTTTCGATAGCATTCAGCACAATAACACGCTGTGTTTGTAGCCTAGGAGCAATATGCTATAACACATAGCCTAGTTATGTAGTAAGCTATATCATGTAGATTGGTTTAAGTACACTCCATGATATTTTCACCATTATATAATTGCCTAAAAACACATTTCTTAGAATATATCTTTGTGGTTAAGCAATACATTGCTGTCTGTTTATGTACTGACAACAAACATCTGTAAACCAGATTATGAAAATAATTTCATTTTCTATAGCATCAAAAATGAAATAAAAAATATATTTAGCAATATGAATGAAAAACTTGAACAATGAAAATGACAAAAACATTTCTGAGCAAAATTAATGAAAACGTAATTAACTGGAGAGACGTTCTATATTCATGGATTGAAAGATCCAGTATTATTAAGATGGCAATTCTCTCAAAAATCACCTTAGGCAGCACTAACCAAAATCCCAATAGGCTTTTATTTTCTTTTTCATGAATAAATTGACTCTAAACTTTGTATGCAAATGAGAAAAGCCCAGAGTAACTAAAACAATTTTGAAAATAACAAAATTGAGAGACATTATTTACTAGTTTCAAAACTTATTACAAGATATGGTAATCAGCACAGTGTGTACTGAAACTAGATTGTACATGTTATACAGTTGTATAATATATACATATTATTAAATATACATATTTACTCAATAGTGTGTAATCTTTTTTGAGAAGTGGTACTTACGTTGCAGGATGTTTGGCAACATCTTTGGTACTACCCCTCACCCCCAAGTAATGACAATAAAAAATACTTCAGACATTGTGTTGGGCTGTTTTTTCATTGCTATAAAGAAATATCTGAGACTAGATAATTTATAAAGAAAAGAGGTCTAGCTTGGCTCCGGGCTTTGCAGGCTGTACAGGCAGAGTGTCAGCATCTCATTGGCTTCTGGTCAGGGCCTCAGGAAGCTTCTGTTCATGCTGGTAGGTTAAGGGGAGTCAGCATATTGCATGGCAAGAGCAGAACCAAGAGAGAGAAGGAAGATGCCCCAGATTGTTTTAAACTACCACATCTCAAGTGAAGTAATTCAGCAAGAATTCACTTATCACCAAGGGATCCACTCCCATGATTTAGTCACCTCCCACCAGGCCTCATGTCCAACACTGGGAATCACATTTTAAGATGAGATTTAGAGGGGAAAACATCCAAACCATATCAGATATTGAGAAATATCCTTTATGGAGAAAAATAACTCCCAATGGAGAACCACTGATATAGGTCAATGAAAGAATTAAGTGTTCTGAAAGAAACTCTGATATTTATTACGAATTCATTTTCAATCAATGATAGGCTTTTCAACAAATGGTGATGAAATAATTGGATATTCATTGGCACAAAGCTGGGTATAGCTTCTTACATGCTGTCATACATGACATTGACCCAGAAAGAATCACTGTCTAAATGTAGGAGCTAAAACTATAAAATATTTAGAAGAAACCGTAGCAGAAAATTATTGTGAACTTGGATTAGGCAACAATATTTTAGCATCATCTGTAATAAAAGAAAATAAATTGGACTTCTTAAAATTTATAAACATTTGTATTTCAATAGTACCATTAAAAAATGAAAAGACCAGTCACAGAGTGAGAGAAAATATTTTCAAATTATTTATCTCGTAAGGGGCTTTTATCCAGGATATTATATAAAGAATATTTATACCTCAATAATAAGATAAACAGCCCAAATTAAAAATGGGCAAAATATTTTAATAGAATTTTCACCAAAAAAGACATAAGAATGGCTAATGAGCACATGAAAAATGGTGAACGTTAGTAATAATGGAAATATAAATTAAAACTCCTGTAAGAGTCTACTTCATCCACTATAATCAAAACAATCAATAAGACAAGTGTTGTTGAAGATATGGAGAAACAGGAAGTCTCACAAGTTGCCAATAAAAATGTAAAATGTCACAGCTATTTATTTTTATTTTTATTTTTTATTTATTTTTCTTTTTTTTTTTTGCAGTTTAGGTTTTGGGGTAGATGTGAAGAACATGCAAGATTGTTGTATAGGTACACACATGGCAGTGTGATTTTCTGCCTTCCTCCCCATCACCTATATCTGGCATTTCTCCCCATGCTATCTCTCCCCAAGTCCCCACCCCCTGCTGTCCCTCCCCTATTTCCCCCTGACAGACCCAGTGTGTGATGCTCCCCTCTCTGTGTCCATATGTTCTCATTGTTCAACACCCACCTATGAGTGAGAACATGCAGTGTTTGATTTTCTGTTCCTGTGTCAGTTTGCTGAGAATTATGATTTCCAGGTTCATCCATGTCCCTGGACAGGAACATGGATGGAACAGGACAGGAACTCATCATTTTTGATGGCTGCATAATATTGCATGGTGTATATGTGCCACATTTTCCCTGTCCAGTCTGTCATCGATGGGCATTTGGGTTTTATTTGTTCCATAAAGGTTAAATATAAGCTTATCATACAACAAGCAATTCCACTCCTAGGAATCTACCCAAGAGAAATGAGTATAATATTTTCATACAAGAACATATACATGAATGTTCACAGTAGCATTATTAATAATAGTCCCAAACTGGAAACAATCCAAGCACCTAAACGGATAAATGAAAGTTATCTCTCATACAATGGAGTACTATATAGCAATGAAAAAATAATAAACTTCTGATACATGCTACAATATGAATGTAAAAACAATATGAGAAGTGAAAGAAACCAGAAACAGAAAACTACCTATTTTTATAATTTTATTTATATGAAATCCCCAGAAAAGGCAAATCTATACACAAAGAACAGATCAGAGGTTGCCTGGGACTTAGAATGAATGCAGGAGTTGGCCACAAATAGCCAGAAAAAGATATTTTTGGGGTGATACAATTCCAAAACGATTGTGGTAATAGTTGTATGACTCTGTTACTACAATCATTAAACTGTACACTTAAAATGGGTGATTCTTTTTTGTTTGTTTGTTTGAGACCATGTCTCACTTTCTCTCAGACTGGAGTTCATTGTCACCATCATGGCTCATTGCAGCCTCTACCACTTGGGCTCAACCGGTCCTCCCACGTTATCCTCCTAAATAGCTGAGACTATAGGCAAAAGCCACCATGGCTGGCTATTTAAAAACTGTGTCTCACTGTGTTACCCAGTCTTATCTTGAACTCCTGGGCTGAAGTGATCCTTTTGCCTCGGCCTCCCAAAGTTCTGGCATAATAGGCAGAACCTACTAAACCTAGACAAAGTGGGTATATATTTTATTGTATGTAAGTTAATGCCCAAAAAAGCTGTTTAAAAAGGTATGTATTTCTAATCTTACATACATTTTTACTCTGAGCTTGAAAGTTCCATATTAATCCAGTTACCATTAGGGTTTGCTCTCTTCCAGTCCTAGTTTCAGGAACTTTGTTGCTTTTCTTCTTAGCTCCTGTCCATTCTCTGTATGAAAGTAATCACTACACAAGATCTGAGGCAGAGGTAATCTGCTCGACATCTTTGACCTGTAAAATGATTATTGAGAGAATGAGAATTTGTAGTTCTCTCTCTCTCCTTCTTAGTTTAGTTGTACATCCTGAAGTACATGCTATTTCTTCAACTGATGAACACCATGAATGATTTCACTTTCAGGAAAGATCAAGAGTTGGCTTTTCCCTCAGTTCAACCTCAAATCAATAATCAAAACATGAGTTATAACTGGTAGGAGAAGAGTTATTTCATCCCACAAGGATACAGACATGTAAATAAACAATTATCATCAAGTAACCAGGAGAAAATGTTTTGAAATTTCTGAGGAGGGAGCTGAGCAAGTTTTTTCTAATAGTGGAGTATGGGACTGGGTAATGGAAATCAAATTAGAGTTTCCAGCCATTGACTGGTGGAAAAGATTATTCTAAACAAAGGAGAGAACATGTATAAATGATTAGTGGAATTGCTCATCATTTTTTTTTTAAAGATGCCTAATAAGTATTTGTTAAAATAAAGTGCACTTGGTGAACTGAGGCATTTAATGTACTGGGACGTGAGGCATAATTAAAGATTAATGGAAAATTAAAAATGATTTTTTGGAGTTAAGATCCAACTCTATTGAGAATCTTGAATATCTTATTTAAAAATGCAGACTTTAGTCAATGTTCAAAACATAAAGGTTTTAAATATTTGTTTTATTTTAAACAAATAAATGGCAATCAGTTTTGTATTATGAAAAGATCACCTTAGGGGTTCTAAGGAAATTTTGGCATGGGTAAGAACATGGCAAACTAGAGAGTTAGAAGGCTGTTGTATAGAGTTCTGTAAAGACACTCCGTATTTTCATGATCCAAATTAAACAAATAGAATTAATAAAGAGGAGTACAGACAATGGATATTATTTTTTTAAAGTATATTACATTCAAAATTCATTATTTAAGAAATCAAAATTACCTATAGTGTGTTGAAGATGTTTCCTAATATTTTATCATAAATTTTTATAAAAGAAATGGCAATATTATAGTCCTAACATTTTATACCCATTGCCAAAAAGTTGATAATTCTTATTTATTTGACATTCAAAATATAAAATTAAACATGGATTTACATACACACATGTATGTATGCAAACATGGAATAATAGATAAATGTACCAAATATAAAAATAAGAGTAAAGAAATGCACAATAAAGTTAAATAACTACAGTTAATAATAATGGATATTAGAAAATTGCTTAAAAATGTACACACAAATAATCTCACCACAAAAAGTCGGTATGTGAGGTGATGTACATTTTAGTATACATTAAATATTCTTACACAGGTTGACTTTACAAGATATAGAATTTGTATATTTCTGAACAAGATTACCCTTACTATTTAGTAATTATTATCTCTTGACATGTTTTGACTATTACATATCTGTCTTCTAGGAGCTTACAAATACTTCATGAGGCTAGGAAGAAAGAGGTCCTTTGAAGATAAAAGGACATCTCTACTTCTAAACTCACTTTCTAATTTCATGTAAGCCATGTTAGTATTCAATAATTGCTCAGGATTGACATTTCCTTGGGATATACACAAAGAAATAGAATTGATGAATCATATGGTAGTTCTATTTTTCATATTTTGAGAAATCACCATACTATTTTCCATAATGACTGCACCAATTTACATTCTTACCAATAGTGTACAAGGATTCTCTTTTTTCCACACCTTTTTGAACACTTATTGTTTCTTATCTTTTTAAAATATTTATTCTCACATGTATAAGGTGGTATCTCATTGTGCTTTTAATTTGCAATTCACTGATGGTTAGTGATGTTGAACACATTTTCAAATGTCTACTGGGCATTTTTCTGATGTCTTTGGGAAAAATATTTATTCAAGTCCCATTTCTAATAATTGAGTAATATTTTTTTTTGCTACTGAGTTTTATGAGTTTTTATATATTTTGAATAATAACCCTTTATGAGATATATGATTGGCAAATGTTTTCTCCCATTCCATAAATTGCTTTTCCATTTTGTTTTTTTTTTTTCTGTACAGAAGATTTTTAGTTTGCTGTAGTCCCTTGTTTTTATTTTTGGTTTTCTTGTCTGTGCTTTTGGTGTCTTATGCAAAAAAATTATTACGAAGTACAAGGTCAAACAGGCTTCCTTCTATGTTTTCTTCTAGAAGTTTTAGAGTTTCAGGTCTTATGATTAGGTCTTTAATTCATCTTGAGTTAATTTTTTTGTATGGTATAAAATAAGCATCCAATTATTTTCTTTTGCATGTGGACATTTGGTTTTCCTAACACCATTTATCGAAAAAGATTATCATTTTCCCACTGTATATTCTTGGTGCCATTTTCAAAGATTAGTTGACTATATATACGTGGGCTTGGTATTGGGCTCTTTTTCCTCTTGCATTGGCCTAGATGTCTGCTTCTATGTCTGTATAACACTGTTTTGATTATTATAGGTATGTAATATAATTTTAAATCAGATAGAACTATATCTCCAACTTTATTTTTTTTATTCAGAATTGCTTTGGCTATTTGGGGCCTTTTATAAATCCATACAAATTTTTGTCTATTTTTGTGAAAAATATCATGGAATTTTGATAGGGATTGTATTGAATCTGTATAATGCTTTGGGCAGTATGAGCATTTTAACAGTATTAATTCTTACAACTCATAAATGTAGAATATCTTTTCATTTATTTGTGTCTCCAAGTTTTTTAAATGGCAGCTTTATTTACAATAGCTAAGATAGGGAAACAACCTAAGTATCCATCAGAGTCCATAAATAGATAAATGGATAAGACAATGTAGTATATAGTGAAATGTTATTTACATATAAATAAGAAAGAAATCCTGCCGTTTGCAACAACATGAGCAAACCTGGAAGACATTATGCTAAATGAAATGAGCCAGACTGAAAGAGAATTACTACGTAATCTCACTTATATGTCGAATCTGAAATAGTCAAAATCATAGAAGCAGAGAGTAGAATAGTGGCTACCAGGAGCTGAGGGAAGAAAGGAAAGTGAGGAAATATAGGTCAAAAGTTATACACTTTCATATATTAGTCCATTCTCACACTGCTATGAAGAAATATCTGAAACTGTGTAATTTATAAAGAAAAGAGATTTAATTAGCTCACTCTTCTTCAGGCTGTACATGAAGCATAATGCTGGCATCTGCTCAGCTTCTAGGGAGGCCTCTGGAAACTTTTAATCACGGCACAATGCGAAGGGGAAACAGGCAAGACTCACATAGCAGGAGAAGGAAGGGGTGAGGTGGTGACACAGACTTTTAAACACCCAGATCTTGTGAGAACGAGAACAGCACTAAAGTGATGATGTTAAACCATTAAACCACCTTCATAATCCAGTCACCTCCCACAAAATCCCATTCCAATACTGGGGACTACAATTCGACATGAGATTTGGGTGGGACATGGATACAAACCATATCATGTCAGTTATAAGATGAACACATTCTGTGCATTCATGTACAGCATGATGACTAAGGCTAATAATGTTGGATTGTATACTTGAAATTTGGTAAGAGTAAATCTTGAGCATTCTTACTACACACACACAAAAGTAAACTATATGAGGTGATGGATATGTTGATTAGCTTCATTGGTGGTAATTATTTCACAATGTATATATGAAATTACCATCTTGTATACCTTACATATATACAATTTTAATTTGTCAATTATTCCTCAGTAAAGCTGGAAAATAAAAGTAATTTTCCAAGGTGGCCAAAAACTGTTTCCTACATGTGAATTTTTAGCATCTGACACTGCTTCTGAATTACATGATGATTTGGACTACAGCTTGATTCAAGATGAGCTAACTTTAGACCTCTATCTATAAGAGACCTTTCCTTCTTTTTATGTGACTCTATTTAGAAAGTATCAGAACACTAATATGGTTGAAGATGAGTTTAGGGATATCATATGTGCCTAAATATAATTTCTTCTATTGATCACAGAATATTCAACTCTTCTTGTCTTATCCCATCTTTTAACTATAGCTATAGCTTTCTCAGCCAGGTCTCTACAAAGCCACAACACTGGTAAAAGGACCAGAGCAGATTGGTAATTGAATAAATCTATCTAGTCCATGATATTGAAAAATATTTAGAGTGTATATCTCCTGACATGTTCCTTGAGGCAAGAGTGGATGTTGTTTCCCAATCTTAGCAGGCCCGGCATCTAGCACATGCATGGCATATAGAAAGCCCTCCCTGAAAGAATATATGGTGATCCATCATATCATTTATATATAAAAGCATGTCATTTATTTTATGCAAATTAAATAAGTTCTTTATACACAATTGCAATGTATTATTTTGATGCTATCCTCACAAATGTTTAAATGTAGCTTTGTAGTGCAATATATAGCTAGAAAATAGGAACTAACAATCATCATTTCCTTTTGTTACCTGCCAATTTTTTAGCTGAAGGCAAAGTTCTACAAGTAAAAATGATTAATTTATATAGGTGAGTTAGTTTCTTAAAACCAGAAACAAAGTAGGTTTTTTTTTTCTATAGAAGTGAAGTACAACAAAACTTAAAATATTCCTTTTGATGTGGGGAGACTTTAATGATTTCCTTCAAATGAGATTTCTGAGTTTATGGTAAAACAGGTCATCAATAAATCTTCTTACACACGCGAACTGTCAGTGTAATGTCATGAGTAGTTATTTTAGGAATAATTAACAACGAAGCATACTTTATATGTTTCCCACATCTCATTATGTGCTATAAATTTCCCATTCTCATTTTAGCTTTCTTTTGGTTTATTTTCTATTTTTCCCCATATTTAAATGTTAGTTTGTATAAGAAATATGTATTAGACATGTTCTTGTCTGAGATGGCATAAGTCTTCATTTTGTTTGAAGTTCAAAGCGATGCTGGCTTCTGAATTTGGATTATGAGCAAATGAATTGTTCTTAGCTTCCAACAATGATGTTCTGAAGCAGGGTTGCTCAGAACAAAACTCTGTTGTCTGCATTGTGACTTTTCTTTTTATTGACTATTTCATTATGTATGAGGACATCTTCCACCTTTGTTAACCAGTCTGCTTACTCTTGCTAAATATCACATTCTTAAAAGGCTTTTGGAATTGAAAACAACCTAACACTCTGTTGAAATTTGTGACTGTCATCCTTCTAGTTAGAATTGCTTACAGATTGTGCAACAGTAGCAGTGGTGCATCTGTAATAGCTGTCAGCCAGGATGGTCATTAAGCGCTGTCTGCAGTCGAGTCCTGTGCCAGATGGCACCTTAGGAACACAAGACAGAGCATTTGAAGCTGCCAAGTTCCGTTCTTTGCCCTTTTAACTTAGAGCTGGTGAAAAAATAAAATAAAATAAAAAAACTTCTGAGAGTAAAATTCCTAGCAGTAGCTTTGTAGCCTTAGGCCTTCTAGCCTTTTTTGTTTAAATACAAAGAGAAATCAGTCTTCATGTTTAGAAATGGATATTTTCTATTAATCCTGTATCATATACAACATTGCTTAGTTTTCTAAATATATTGCTCAGTATAAAATGGTGATTTTTTTCATGTGTTTTGCAGCATGTTTAGCAGATCCTTCAACCAACATTTCTGATAATTTTTCAAAATAATTTTTCTCTTTTCTCATATCTGAAAATTGTCTCAGACATGAATTTGTAAGCTACTTTTTATATTAGTGTGCAATAAATTATTTCAGGACCATTTATTATATATCTAATTCTCATGTTTTTGAAATTTTATATTGATTACACTAAATTGTCTGATATATGAGAGTTTCTTTTTTGGGATATTAATTGTAAGTCAGAGTATAGGTTATTTTTCATACTAGTGCTACACTCTTTTGATTCTTATTTTATCGAAATACATTTTAAATTAGGTAGTAAAACCAATTCTTTCTTTTTTATCATAATAATTTTAGCTTTATCTACATATGAATTCCTCCAAATATAGTTTTGCATTATTTTGTCAAGTTCTTTAACAAC
This sequence comes from Saguinus oedipus, assembly GCA_031835075.1. Lineage (NCBI taxonomy): Eukaryota > Metazoa > Chordata > Mammalia > Primates > Cebidae > Saguinus > Saguinus oedipus. Next base: position 96,540,741 of record CM063180.1, read on the forward strand.
ATATCCTGTTAGAATAGTGGCAGACATTACAACACATGTGCATGCTGATATTGTGATAGCTGAAGAAAACAAAGAAACTTTTCATTAAATAAATAATTATTTCACAATTTGGATTGCAGCCTACCTGAAAACTGTTTCTCTTTTTAAGATGTAAATATATTTAATTTAATAAGTAAAATAGTAGAACATGCCTGTTGCCTAACAATTACTCTAGCAAAAATATTGTAAAGGAAATCTAACCAAGAGAAGTTCACCTACTCCATGCCACTCCCAATCTTCCTTTTATAGTAAAAAGACACATACTGAAGATTAGGACAGCAATGACTTTACAGAATAACTGACTGAGTCCTTGAGAGGATGCTACTTCAGACTTAAAGATATTCTCACATTTTATTTAAGGAATTTCAGAAGCTAGTGGTGACAGAGCATTGGAATCACTGAGAAATAAATTGTTTGGGGAGCTGTGATGATTTGAGGGCTGCTTAATAAAGAGGTTTTTGGAGGGAGTAAACACCTGAGGACCAGGGAGATGGGTTACATGTTGATCTCAAAGGGGACTGTTTCCTGGTAAAGGGTCTAAATGCCTAGCAGCAATTCCTTTGAGACTCAAAAGGTATTTCAATATAATAAATAGTTTTTGCACAAATTAATAAATTAATTACTTGCTTTTACTTGCCCTCCAATTTCTTTCTAAAATTGCTGCAGGTCCTCTTCACCTAGACTTTCCATGGTGGTATCCATGGAAAGAGTGAAGGAATAGCATAGTGAGATGAAGGGATAATGGTCTCATCTTACTCATTACTTTCAGGGTAATAGAGTCTTGCTTGAACTTTCAGGTAGGGATTAAATGTAGGGAAAGGGAACCCAGAAGGAGACTAGCAGAGTTCTCAGGCTTTTAATAGAGAGAGATATTTTATGGTTTATTTTTTATCACACAACATATACTTTTAGATTTGATAGGTGCCAAGTACTCTGAGTGCTAGGGATATAGCCAAAAGGAAATTTTACAACAGTAGGTGACTTCATGGAATTAATGTATTAGATGAGCGACAACTACTAACAATCGAAATTAAGAGAAAAATATATAATGCATCACTTGAAAATTGATATGGGAAGAAGTAAAACAGCAGCAAGGAATAAGAAATGCTGATAAAGTAAGAGAAAATGAGGCCAGAGAGGGAACAGGCATTCAGATCACTTAGCAAATAACTATGGCTTTTATTCTGAGTGAGCTGTAAACTCACTGGAAAGTTTCCGGCAGGAAAGTGTCTTGATCTGAATTTAGATTCTAAATGATATCTCTGACTGTTTGGTTATACAGTAGAGACTGGACTCGGTGGCTCATCCCTGTAATACCAACACTTTGAGAGGCTAGGGTGGGCAGATCACGAGGTCAGGACTTCAAGACCAGCCTGACCAACATGGTGAAACCCTGTCTCTATTAATAATACAAAAATTAGCTGGGTGTGGTGGTACCTGCCTGTAATCTCAGCTACTTAGGAGGCTGAGGCAGGAGAATTGCTTCAACCTGGGAGATGGAAGTTGTAGTGAGCCGAGACTGCGCCACTGCACTCCAGCCCAGATGACAGAGCAAGACTCTGTCTCTCTCTATATATATATATATACAGTACTCTCTACTGTACACACACACACACACACACACACACACACACACACACACACACATATTGAGGATGTCAGATTAGGCAGTAAGCAGTGGAAATGGTGAATAATTTCAGAATTTGAATATTTCAAAAGCAGAACAGATGGGATTTAGTTAAATATTACATATGAGGTGTATATATGAAGCTGTTGTTCTACAGCAATAGAATTGGAATTAACTGAGTGGCAAAAACATAAAAGGCAACAGATTTGTTTGGACATTGTAGAATTCAGGAGATTAGATTTGGACAAATTATAGTTGAGCTGCCCATTAGATATTTAAGTGGAGACTTTGTGCAGGCAGTTTGGATATCTGAATTAGATTTAGTAGGAGGGAGAGAACCTGAGGGACAGAAATGTAAATCTGGGAGTTTTATATATAATAATACTTTATATTATATATAACATATTATATATTATTAATATATTAATTATATATTAATATATAATCGATATGTATAATTATTAATTACTAGATATTATATGTAATATATAAAGTATTAATAATATATAATAATATTATATATTATATAGAAAGTATTTAAAGCCATAAAATGGGATGAAATCACCAAGGCAGTGACTGTAGATACAGGTGAGGGCTGACAAATGAGCCAGTGATACTATAATATGAGGTTCGAGGATGAAGTAGAATCTGCAGAAAAAACTGAGGAGGAGCATCATTTGCTTAGGAGAAAGACCTACAGAGTGAGGCATCAAGGAAGCTAATTGAAGGATCAGAATGGACAGCCCGTACCAAGTGGTGCTGATAGGCCAGTGAGATGAGGCCTGAGAGTTTGCATCGGTGGTAGCAGCATGTAGAGCACCAACACCCTGGCTGAGATCGTTGTTAGTAGCATGGTGGATAGCATATCAGAAGATAATGGGAGGAAAACATTGAAAATAATTGTTATATACAACTCTTTGAAAAGGTTTTTGCTATGGGCTATTACCTGGAGAGGAAAGTGGGGTTAAAAAGAGATTTATGTCTTTGTTCTTTTTTGCTTGCTTTTTAAGGTAGGAGAAATAACACATTTTTATGCTGATCAGATGGTCCCATGTAGGAGAAAAAGTAGAAGATGTGTAGAGTAGGGTGGATGGGAATTGCCTGAGTCCTATATAGACTAGAAGAGATCAAATCTAGTGCCAAAGTAGAATTTAGTAAACAATAGGAATTATAAGCTTATATATATTTAAGCCCTGAAAAGGGAAAGAAGAAATTTAAGTATCTTAAATAGACTAGGATTTTGTTTTGTGGCTTGGTTTTTTTAGTCATTAGAGGCATTTTACTGCATTTCCTTTAATTTAGTGCAGTTTTCATCAGGTTTTATATCAGTACAATGCTCAATTCATAAGCTCAATTTACAACCTATCCACATTTTTTGCTTGTTGCAGAGTTTCCATATCATGGTGACAGTTGAAAAATAGATTCTATGTGGAAGAGAAAAAAGCTTTATTTATCAGTAAAGTAGAATTATCCCCTGAGAAATAGTGAGACCACGTGAAAAATTGAGATCCAAATCTAAATAACTACTATGTTCTCTAAGTACTGAGATGGCATAAAGATGTCAGCCTAACTCCACCATATGGAGATTGCCTTTTCACTCTCTGTATTTTCATATAGTTCTGGAAAATTAGATGTGCAAATGAGAGCCTACCTCACCCTAGTCATAGTGATTAGATCATAAGAGAACATTCACCCAAGTTGAATTAATGTTACTTCCTTGAGAATTAGAAAATTACACCAATGCCAGTATTGACTGATCTCTTAAATGATAGAAAACATGGAATAGCTATGTCTTATGTTTACTGGACTGGCAAAAAAAGAAATTGTGCCCCCCGCCCAAAACATGAAATAGTACAAGACTATTTAGAAAGGCAAAGATAAAAGATGTAGAGAACACTAAGATTCCAATGACTGCTCATTAGCATATTTAAGCACATTTCTCAATCTTGACCTAGTGTTCCACATCCTCATGGGACTAAGAAGAGAGAAGAATACCAGAGCTAATGGGTCAACATGCTTATGTAGAGGGACACTGTACAATAACACTGACATGGGAGATGTTATGGGGTGTGTAGATAGGAAGTCAAGTTTCAGTTAAGCTGAAGTTTAGAAAAGAACTTTCAGTCAAGAAGTTGAGAACATAAAGGGTTTCCAGAGGGCACATTAGGGATAGTCAAGAAATAGCTGACAGAGATTAATCAGAGAGGGGTAGCAGTACAGAGTAGAATTGGAGTCAGTTGCTGGATTAGATAGAGGGAACACAGATTGGCATTTTGGGAAGTGAATGATGATAAGACTAGATGGGCATGGAGTTATTAACTGTAGAGTGGAACTGTGATAATTTTGTATCACTCTAAGAATCTGACAAGAATTGTTATGATGTATAATATTGCCTTCAGAGCTTCTGTACAGCAAAAAAAACAATCATTAGAGCAAACCAGCAACCAACAGAATGGGAAAAAATTTTTGCAATCTACCCATCTGACAAAGGGCTAATATCCAGATTCTACAAAGAACTGAAACAGATTTACAAGAAACAAACAAACAATCCATCCAAAAGTGGGAGAAGGATACGAACAGACACTTTTCAAAAGAAGACATATATGAAGCCAAAAAACATATGAAAAAATGCTCATCTTCACTGGTCATTAGAGAAATGCAAATCAAAACCACATTGAGTTATCATCTCATGCCATTTAGAATGGCGATCATTAAAAAATCTGGAGACAACAGATGCTGGAGAGGATGTGGAGAAATAGAAACACTTTTACACTGTTGATGGTAGTGTAAATTAGTTCAACCATTGTGGAAGACAGTGTGGCAATTTCTCAAGGATCTAGAAATAGAAATTCCATTTGACCCAGCAGTCTCATTACTGGGTATATATCCAAAGGATTAAAAATTATTCTATTATAAAGACACATGCACATGTATGTTCATTGTGGCACTGCTTATAATAGCAAAGACATGGAACCAACTCAAATGCCCATCAGTGATAGACTGGACAAAGAAAATGTGGCATATATACACCATGGAATACTATGCAGCCATAAAAAACGATGAGTTTGTGTCCTTTGTAGGGACACGGATGAACCTGGAAACCATCATTCTCAGCAAACTGACACCAGAACAGAAAATCAAACACCGCATGGTCTCCTTGGTTGAACAATGAGAACACTTGGACACAAAGAGGGGAGCATCACACACTGGGGTCCATTGGGGGGGGCTATGAAAGGCATAGTGGGAGGGAGGGTGGGGCAGAGATAACATAGAGAGAAATGTCAGGTATAGGTGATGGGGGGATGGTGGCAACAAACCACCTTGCCATGAATGTACCTATGCAACAATCTTACTTGATCTGCACATGTACCCCAGAATCTAAAGTACAATAAAAAAGTTAACCCATAAAAAATAATAATAGTATTGTCAAAACTTGTTTCCTTTGATTGCCTAAAAAAAGACCGGCCTTTCAGCCTCATTTGCACTTGCTTTCTAATTTCTGAAGAAACTAGTCTTGAATGCAGGAACCAATGAATATTTGTCCTGGTTTCAAAGGATGGAAGGGATTAGCTCTGGGAATGAGTTGCTTTCCTGTAATGTCTGTGACTCTTCTCTAAGGATTTTAATAGGAAGTCAAACTAAATGCCTAAAAATGAGCACAGCTCTATTTAATCCACATTCTGAAAATCTTTCACCTATAAACAGGTAGAAGGTAGAAGAAACTGCAACTGGTAACATTGCTTTTGTTAGTAAATTTACTATAAGGAATAAAATATTTCTTTTCAATTTTAGAGCTTAATATTAAATATTAGGATGAACCATGAGAATAAACAAAGAAGAAATGAAATAGTCTTTGTGTAAATTAAGTTTGCCCTCTAAATCATCCTCAGTAATTACACTAGGGCAATCAATTTAGCATTTAATTAATTATTCAATATTTTAATTTAAGGTGAAGTTTTGGACAATGTGGTTTTGGAACAAAGAGAACTTAGTTTAACTTTGAACTCTGCCTCCTAGGCTATGGTAAATTACAGGACCCTTTGAGACACTCAATGCCATCATTTGTTAAAGAAGGTCATTTTCTATTACACAGATTTTTTCCTGCAGTTAATTATTCAGTACATATAATATACCTCACAAAAAAAAAATCATCCCAGAATAACCCTTGATTAAATACTTGGTTCCTGCCCTCATTTCTTAAGCAGCAGCCCTGGCCATGGGCACCATGTAGCTACCTCATCATGGGTGGGGCTGACTGTTGCTATGCTCACACTATTTAATAGTGGCCAATTAATTTTAGAAATGACAGGTTCTTAAAGACCTATTTATTTAAATTCTCTGTATTTATTATGTTTGGCAGACAGATAATAATATGAAAAAATAATTATTTTTTATCACAGTCAAAATTGCTTCCCAAAATTCACTAATCGTTATTTCTCATGAACATAATAGCAGGAACATGCTGTTATGTCTAGCCTTCTTAAAATATTCTGAAACTGAGCAATTCTTTTTTGTTGAGCACAATTCATCCTGTTAATTATATACTTCCTGCTATTGCCATTATTTAAATTATTTTTCTAACATGTTAACACTCAAATATATCTCAGTCTTTTACCTTGTTATGAAAAGAAAATAATTTGAGATTATGGTGACAGACATTTATGAACTGGGAATTAAAAGCCATGACTAATATAATTGGCAAGAGATTTCCCTTACTTTTTCACAAATGGAAAAAGCCATGGTTGCTGCTCTTAAATTAACTAAGCTTAATATTAAAATCAGGTAAAATAAGCAAGTCATGTTTCCCTCTCATTTTGCAGTGCTCAGTGATGTTTTACAAAACTGAAAACTTTACCTTTTCATTCATTTGCTCTATGAATTAAACATTAACAAGTATTGAATGAGCTTAAAGCCTAAGAAAAAGGTCAGTATACTCCAGGGAAAACTGAAGGTTATTATTTTATGATATTTTTCTATAGCACTGTAATTCACCACTTAAGCAATCCAGGTGGAGACAAAGTCAACAGCAGGCCTACTTAATCTCTTAATAGGAACTCTCTCAATCCTAACCTCATTATTAGGATTTAGGCTTTTCCATAACACTTTTAGTATTCTTTAAGTTTTATACATTTTCTGAGCTTATCCTTCCATTATTGAAAAATCTGATCTATGCCTTATTCATTGATGAGATTTGTAATCACAATTTGCATTCATAAATTACACTAACTGTTGTTATTTCTCAAGGTTTGAGAGATAAACGTAAAATTACTAATCTTAGTAATGATGACTGAAATTGAACTACCAAAACAGTAAAATAATTTGATTTCTTTCTCAAAGAAAAATATGTAGAGAAATCAGTTAAGAAAAATTTACATTTAAAAACTTTGTTATCAGGGTAATGAGTTGTTTTATATTTGAATTTTAAAGCCAGTAGTATAAAGGATGATTCATAGGTGGAAAATGGTTTGTGCCATTTCAACTCAAATTGGCACCAAAACAAAGCTGCTAAAGTTGTTAAAATTTGGGGTTATTACCTCTTAAAAATCTTTGTAAAATTGATTCATAGAAGGCATACTTTCTCTGTAAGAAATACTTGGAATCTTTTTGCTATTAGATATTATAATATGTGTGGATAATGATGACCAGGTTATTATTACATTTTGGGCTGATTACAAAATATTAGTAGCTGGTACTTTTTCTCTAATATTATTATGATTCATTGAAGTGTCATTCATAATGTAAAAATTCATTAAATAACCTATTGGCAAACTAATTTAATGAAAACTTTATAATAATGTAGTTGATATAAGTTTACCATATAAAGATAATGACAAGAAAATAAATCTAGTAGTAATGGGATGATATGTCTAACAACTTTAATAAAGTGGCTTTTTGAGAAGACAATCACATTGGGAAAATGTTTTAAAATGTAACAAGGAGACATTTAATTCAGAGATAATAGGATTTAATCCACAAGATGTTAGGACATTGTGATTAAAAGGAGAAAAAAGTCTATAATATGAAATAATAGCTAGGATTCCCAAGAGGGCAGATATTATAGTTAATAGATTAATGTTCTCTCTAATTACAATGACATTACATTCAATGATGACAAAAGAAAAAAAATGGACTTGAAGTTCTTTTTGTGCTTACCAAATTGTTGATGTTAAGGGTAATTAGTATCAAGAAACTCTGCTCAATCTCTTGAAAATGAAGCTAAAAAGCAATAAATTAATTAGATTGTATTTAAAACTTTCAACTAGTAATAAAGGCATTTCTGAGGAAGACAATTATACAAACTAAACTTAAACACAATTAGATAAGTCAAAACATGAGATATGTATCACAAAGGCTACAGATTTTATTTCCAGTTAAATCAGATATGCCATGCCTTGTTTGTGTACTGAATATTACACTTTGAAATCAACTGACTAATATAGAAAACAAACTTATGATGTTTAGTAGTCATGATTTTCAATAAATATAATTAAGGTTATAAATGTAAATAAACTGGTATGCAGCATGGTCCTGTGTATAAGAAATAAATTTTTCAGGATAGGTCAAATTCTGGAATGTCTCTCTGACCTCTAATGCCTGCCTGCACTGTTAGTCATTTTCTTGCATCATCCTTTATCTTTAAATAAAAGCCTTATGTGAGTGTACCCTGTATGTCCAGTGAACACTTTCAAATATCTGAAGCAAGGAAAACAATCTAGCTGCATACTGGAAAAAGTGGGAAATTTAGAATTTAACTCATGCTGGATATTACAACCAAGATTTTGATTTAATGGTTTTGGGGAGTGGCCTGGATTGTGAGAGGTTTAGAAGCTTCAGAGGTAATTCTAATATGGTGCTTACAGTTGAGAACCACTGATCTGAGCAAAGATTATGCATGTCCACAGAAGAATCTTTGGGTAATTAGTAAAGCATGGCATTTGGTACAGATGAGACATCAGACTCTTCCCTATTCCAGCCTCTTTGAAAAGGAGAAAACCCTGAGCTTCTGGGTCAGGTCAGGGGACATTTCTAAGCTGTATTTTCTTTTGTTTGTTTTATGTGATTTTTACAAAATATACTATCTGAGACAGATCTGGCTCTTGGATATTACCAGTGGATGAAAAACTGTCAGTGCTGTAGAAAATTGTATACCTAGAATTTGTGTCAGAGTTTTTGATCGTGAACAGTGTTGTTTTACATAGAAGAGGGAATCCACACTCTGGGAAGCTTCATCAGTGAAGTACACAGCATCTCAGTGCTGTTGAAGCGGATGTTATTAAAGAGATGGCTTATACCATTTTCTCATTCTAATCAATACTCCCAATAAAGGAGTTCTTGCTTAAAAAGCTGAGAAATCAATTTTGCCAAATTAGATTGGTCTCACGAGGTGATGGAAGGAACTGAAAATTAGACTCAGTCCTAAGTAAGAGTACAGAAGTCTATAGGGGTATTTCTTTTTATTTCTGCTCTGAAGTTTTTTTCTTCTTTTTCACATAAATTTAAATATAAATGTGCAATTAGATCGTGATACATTTCTAATTTTTATCTGTTGTATAGATATTTAGACCACGAATTGTTTGAAACATATTTGCTAGTTCTTAAAATTAATAACTGCAAACATAACTGTTTCCAATTATTTTTCATGTCATTAAAAATACTTAAAAATAGTTTTATCTGCTTTATATTCAGAGAAATTTCCACTTAAATATTTCTTTAAAAAATTATTTCACAGAGCATTGTTATTTTTCCCTTTGGTGCCTCACTTTTTTTTTCTGGGTGGGTAAGAGCTATCTTCTTTTATATTAAAGCCATTGCTTTTGTCTCCCTTTACTCTATAAAACCAGGATATATTTAAATAAGCCCAGTATATTTAAAAGTCATTTTAGAAAAAGTAGTCTTTAGAGACAAATAAAGACAATAAAACTGTACAGGAAATCATGTCTATTTCTTCTAGACTTTATTTTTACCTTAAAATCTTATATTTTAATCAAGTAAGAAAGCAAAGCCAAAGATTGTTTTAAATATAAAATTTTATCTTTGATTTCTTAGGCAGCAATAGTTGATAAACAAATAGGTTTCATTAGGAGACAAAATATACTTTTCAAGAATAGAAAATGTTATTTAATTTAATTTATTATTATTATTTGTTACACAATAATACCTAGGTAGAGACAAGAAATCACTACGAACAGCTCTAGTCTAATTTTCAGAGATATATATGTGTGTGTGTGTGTGTGTGTGTGTGTGTGTGTGTGTGTATGTGTATGTGTGTGTATATGTGCACACATATATATTTATATGAGGAATACATTTAGTAATATACTTACTTGCAAAAGAGAAGCCATATGCATTACATGGGTACATTTTAATGTCTACAGCCTACAGAAAGCTCTTGGTCTAGATCCATAATGAGCAATGAAATCAGGAATTGATTTCTGCCACTGCCTCTTGGATGACATTTATAATTTGCTACTGCTTGTTGTTACATTACATCTCCGTTTTCTAATTAGACTTTGCAATCCTTAAGAATGTGAAATGTTGTTCACTTTTCACTTTCCATAAATACCTAGAGCACTGTCTGAGTCTGCCAACTTAATTATTCCTGTAGTCTGAAGCTGCCCTAAAGTAGTTGAAATCTAGCCAAAAGGTCACAGATTTTTAGTCTTGGAAAAGACCTTGAGAGACACTCCTGTTCATGTGCCTGACTTTGGCACACGGAATACTCTTTGTTTTCAGGTAGATGGCATCTGGGCTTACATGTATTTCTACTCTAAAGAGCAAGAATTAATATTCCCTGTTTCCACCTGAAGACTCAGTATTTCCTGTGTTACTGGGCAATATAACCCTAGTTAGACCCTATCCTCTGCCTTCCATACTTTGTTGCATTCCCTCTCCCACAAACTTCTCTTCTAAATTTACTTATGTTCTCAAGATACACACCATTTATGAGCATTTTCTTGGTGCTCAGGATGAATCAATAGAATAAATATAGTAGGATATCACTTAAAATATCTATTAACAATTATGGCACAGGCCCAATCTTATTGCTAGAGTGTGAGCAATAAATAAATCAATGCCCCCTACATTTAACTCTATGGCCATATTGGTGCACACCAACTAAATATTAGCCTTAAAAATATACAGTCTTATAGAAAACATAAGAATTAAAGAGAATCAATTCTGAAGACTGTATTTGTTTCCTAGGGTTTCTGTAACAAATTGTCCCAAACTTGACAGCAAAAACAAACAGAAATATATCTCTCCAGTTCTAGAGGCCAGAAGTCTTTAATCAAGGTGTTGGAGGGGATTAATTCCATCTGTAGACTCTAAAGGAGAATCTATTCCATGCTTTTATTTAACTTCTTTCCCCAACTCTTGATGATCCTTGGTTAAGGGTTCATTGTTTCAATGTCAGCCATAAACTTTACATAGACTTCTGTGTGTATGTCCAATTTCCCTCTTTTTTCTTTTTCTTGACACCAGTAAAAGCCAACCCTAAATTGAAGATAATCTCAAATTGAGATTCTTAATTACATCTGTAAACTCTATAATTTAAAATGAGATCACATTCATGGATACTGGGGTTTAGAACTTGGATATTTTATTTTGTGAGGCACAATTGAACCCACTATAAAGAACATATATCCTGGGTGTTTTATATACAGTCACATCTTAAATCTTAATTTTATGTAATAAGTCAAACATTATTCACTTTGTTTTTTATATGAGAACACTTAAACTTAAAGAAATTCAGTGCCCATTATCTTAGAGTGTTTGCATTGCCATAAAAGAATACCTGAACCTGGGTAATTTATCAAGAGAGAGATTTATTTTGACTGACAGTTCTGCAGGCTGCATAGGAAGTATGGCACCAGCATCTGTTCCTTGTGAGAGTCTCAGGGAGCTAATAATGACAGCAGAATATGAAGCGGAGCAGGCACATCACATGGTGAGAGTAGGAGAAAGAGAAGGGGGAGAGGAGGTACAACACTCTTTTAGATAACCGGATCTCATGTTAATTCAGTGCAAGAATGTACTCATTATAACAAGGAGGGCACCAAGCCATTTCTGAAGGATCTACTCCATGGCCCAAACACCTCCTGCCAGGCCCAACACCCAACATTGGAGATTACATTTCAACATTAGATTTAGAGGGGACAAACATCCAAACTACATCATTCCATCCTTGGCCCTCCAAATCTCACATCCTGCTTACAAAGCCAAATACAATCATGCCTTCCCAATAGTTTCCAAATGTCTTAAATTGTTTCAGCATTAACTTAAAGTCCAAAGCCTTATTTGAAAGGCAAGGTAAGTTCCTTCCATTTATGAGCCTGTAAAATAAAAAAATAAGTTATTTACTTCCAAAATAAATAATGGTATAAGAATTGGGTAAACATTTTGATAGTCTGGCTGCTTCTCCACCCAAATCTCATCTTAAATTGTAGCTCCCATCATTCCCCGGTGGTATAGGAGGGACCTGGTGGGAGATGATTGAATTATGAGGGAATTTTTCCCCATACTGTTCTTATGGTGGTGAATTTATCTCATGAGGTCTGATGGTTTTATAAGGAGAAATCCATTTCATTTGACTCTCTTTCTCTCACTTGCCACTGCCATGTAAGAAGTGCCTTTTGCCTTCTGCCATGATTGTGAGGCCTCTCTAGTCACATGGAACTGTAAGTGCATTAAACCTCTTTCTTTTGTAAATTGCCCAGTCTCTGGTCTGTCTTTAGCAGCAGGAAAACAGACGAATACAGTAAATTGGTACCAATAGAGTGGACACTACAGAAAAGATACCCAAAAATGTGGAAGCAACTTTGGAAGTGAGTAACAGGCAGAGGTTGGAACAGTTTGGAGGGCCTAGAAGAAGACAGGAAAATGAGGGAAAGTTTGCAGCAACCTAGATACTTGTTGAATAGCTTTGACCAAAATGCTGATAATAATATGGACAATGAAATTCAGGCTGAGGTGATCTCAGATAGAGATGAGGAACTTGTTGGGAACTGGAGAAAAGGTGACTCTTGTGATATTTTAGCAAAGAGACTGGTGGCATTTGTCCCTACCCTAGAGATTAGTGGAATTTTGCACTTGAGGGAGATGATTTAGAGTATCTGGCAGAAGAAATGTCTAAGCAGCAAAGCATTCAAGAGGTGACTTCTGTGCTGTCAAAAGCATTCAGTTTTAAACAGGAAGCAGAGGATAAAATTTGGAAAATTTGCAGCCTGATGATGCAATAGAAAAGAAAAACCCATTTTCTGAGGAGAAATTCAATTTGGCTTCAGAAATATAGTTGCCCATAAGTAATGGGGAACTAAATGTTACTTGCCAAGATAGTGGGGGAAAATGCCTTCAGGGTATGTCAGAGAACTTTGTGGCAGCCCCTCCCATCACAAGTCTAGAGACCTAGGAGGAAAAATGGTCTATGTGCCAGGCCCAGGGAGCCTCCTGTTGTATGCAGCCTAAGTACTTGGTACCCTGTGTCTCAGATGCTCTAGCCACAGCTAAATGGGGCCAAGGCACAGCTCTGGTCATGGTTTCAGAGGGTGCAAGGCCCAAGCCTTGGTGGTTTCCACATGATGTTGAACCTGCAAGTGCCCAGAAGTCAGGAATTGGGGTTTGAGAACCTCTGCCTAGATTTCAGAGGATGTATAGAAACACCTGGAAGTCCAGGCAGAAGTAAGTTTGTTGCAGGGACGGGGCTCTCATGGATAACCTCTGCTAGGATAGTGAGAAAGGGAAATGTAGGGTTGAAGCCCCCACAGAGTGTCCCCACAGGAGCACTGCTGAGAGGAGCTGTGAGAAGAGGGCCACCATCATCGAGACCCCAGAGTGGTAGATCCACTGGCAGCTTGCATAGTGCGCTTGGAAAAGCTGTAGACACTCAACACCAGCCTGTGAAAGCAGCCAGGAGGGATGCTGTACTTTGCAAAACCATAGAAGCAGAAATGCTCAAGACTATGGGAACTCACCTCTTGCATCAGTGTGCCCTGAATGTGAGACATAGAGTCAAAGGAGATCATTTTGGAGTTTTAAGATTTGACTGCCCTGTTGGATTCTAGACTTGGATGGTATCTGTAGCCCCTTTGTTTTGACCAATTTCTCCCATTGGGAAAGGGTATATTTGCCCAATGCCCGTACTCCCCTTGTATCTAGGAAGTAGCTAACTTGCTTTTGATTATACAGGCTCATAGGCAGAAAAGACTTGGCTTATCTCAGATGAGATATTGGACTGTGGACTTTTGAGTTAATGCTGAAATGAGTTAAGACTTTGAGGGATAGCTGGGAAGGCATGATTCGTTTTGAAATGTGAGGACATAAGATTTGGGAGGAACCAGGGAGGAATGATATGGTTTGGCTGTTTCTTTACCAAAATCTCATCATACATGTAGCTCTCATAATTTCCACATGTTATGGGAGGGATATGGTGGAGATAATTGAATCATGGGGGAGGTTCCCCCATACATTTTTTGTGATAGTCTCACAAGATCTCTTGGTTTGATAAGGGGAAACTCCTTTCGCTTGGTTCTTATTCTCTTGCCACCATGTAAGAAGTTACTTTCACCTTCTTCCATGATTGAGGGCTTCCTTGCCACATAGTACTGTAAAAACCTCTTTCTTTTGTAAATTGCTCAGTCTCAGGTATGTCTTTATCAGCTGCATGAAAACAGACTAATACATGTTCTCATTTCAAAAGGAGAAATTGGCCAAAGGAAAGGGGCATCAGGCCACATGCAAATCTCTGAAACCCCGAAGGGCAAGCATTAAATTTTAAAGAAAGCACCAAAATAATCCTTGCCTCTATGTCCTGTATCCAGAGCACACTGAGATAAGGGGTGAGCTCCTGAGGCCTTGAGCAGCTCTGTCGTGTATCTTTGCCAGGTGCAACCCCTGTGCCTGTTTTTATGGTTTGGAGTTGAATGCTTGCAGATTTTGTAGGCTGAGGTTGCAAGCTCCTTTGGCTTTACCATGGAGTCTGGAGGGTGGCAGACCCATTCAGACAGCTCCTCCATGCAGTGCCATATTGGAAACTCTGTGGGGCTCCACCTCCACATTTCCCCTCAGCACTGACCTAGCAGAGACTCTCTGTGAAAGCTCTGCCCTGCAGCATGCTTCTGCCTGGGCAACAAGCTTTTGGATACAACCTGTGAAATCTAGGTGGAAGCGCCAAACCTCCTCAGTCTTGCATTCTGCATGACAGCAGGCTTAACATCATAAGGAATCACCAAGGCCTATGGCTTGTGCTTTCTGGAGTGGCAAACCAAGCTTTACCTGAAATCCTTTGAACTACAGCTGAAGTTGGAGTAGTGTATTAAGGATAAGCAGGGCAATAGAGCCCTTGGTATGGCCCTTGAAACTTTTCTTTTCTCCTAGGCCTTGGTTGGGAAGGAGGTCTATGATGACAGGACCTGTCTCCAAGATCTCTGAGATACCCTGAAGTCTTTTTCCCATTGTCTTTGGTAGAACTTGGCTCCCTTTTAGTCATGCTAATCTCCAGCAAGTGGTTGCTCCACAGTCCTCTTGAATTTCTTTCTTGAAAATGATCTTTTCTTCTCTATCACATCACCAGATGGTGAGTTTTCCATTTTTTTCACTCTGCCTTCCTTTTAAATATAAGTTTCAGCTTCAAGTATTTTATTTGGTCCCAGATTTGATTTAGGATATTAGAAACAGGAAGGCCACACCTTGAGTGCTTTGCTCTTTAGAAATTTCTTTTGCCAGATACCGACTCATTACTTTTAAGTTCGGAGTTCCACAGATACATAAGATATGGACACAATACAGCCAAACACTTTGCTGGGGTGTAACATGGGTGACCTTTGCTCCAATTCCAAATAAAATCCTTTCTTCCAATTGAGATATCATCAGCCTGACCTTCACTGTCTATATTTCTATCAGCATTTTAGTCACAACCAATTAATAACTTTCAAAGAACTTCCAAACTTTTTTCTGTCTTCTTTTGAGCCCTTCAACCACTTCCAATCTCTGCCTATTACCCATTTCTAAAGCTGCCTCCACATTTTGAGGTATCTTTATAGCAAAACTTCTCTCCTGGGTACCAATTTTCTGTGTTAGTCCATTTGCACTGCTATAAAAGAATACCTGAGATGGAATAATTTATAAAGAAAAGAAGTTTGTTTTGACTCATGATTACGCAGGAGAGCATGGTGCCAGCATGTGCTCCTAGTGAGGACCTCAGGAAACTTAGCATCATGGCAGAAGGTAAAGGGAAAGTGGGTTCATCATATGGTAAAAGTGGGAGCAAAGGTGGCGGGAAGTGTCACATGTTTTTAAACAACCAGATCTTGTGTGAACTCATTACCAGGAGTAGGGCACCAAGCCACTCATGAAAGATCCACTCCATAATTGAAACACCTCTGCCAGGCCTTGCCTCCGACATTAGGGATTATATTTCAACATGAGATAGGGGACACACATCCAAACTATATCACCCATCAAAAGAGTATATTTAAAATGTAGAATTAGAACTTACCTCTCTGGCTAAAACTTCAAGCTTTCTCTCTTATAGCAAGCACAGTAACTGAGCAAGAAATGAAATCAGACTCATGATAAGCAGATAAAATACAAAGACATTTTATTTTTTCTCTATTATGGTTTGATGTCAAGGATATATTAAATCTGATTATAGATTTAGAAATGTATTACAACCAGGGATATACATTACTTTTTTATTATGATTCTTACAGTGGAGAATGTTAAAAAAAGATGAATGTTACTGAACATAATCATAGACAACTGAATGGAGAGGAAGATCAACATGAAGCCTGGCTGAGGAGAATGAAGAGAAATGTGATGATAGAGAATAGCCTAGGCTTAGTGTAACATTTTTAAGTTTGCAGAACCTATATGGTCTGTCTGTGTATCCCCAACTAAATCTCATTCTTGAATTGTAATCCCCAAACATTGGGGAAACCTTGTGGGAGGTGATGAGAGCATGAGGGCCATCCCCCCATGCTATTTTCCTGATAGTAAGTTAAGTTTTCTTGAGATCTGATAGTTTTATGAGGGGCTTTTCCCTTCCTTCTCTCTCATTCTTCTTTCTCCTGACATCTTGTGGAGAAGGACATGATTGCTTCCCCTTCCACCATGATTGTAATTTCCTGAGGCTTCCACAGCCCTGGGGTGAGTCAATTAAACCTCTTTTTAATTATAAATTACCTAATTTCGGGTATGTCTTTATTAACAGCATGAAAACAGACTAATATAGTAAATTGGTACTAGAAGTTAGGTGCTGCTGTGAAGATACCCCAAAATGTGGAAGTGACTTTGGAACTGGGTAACAGGAAGAGGTTGGAAACATTTGGAGGGCTCAGAAGAAGACAGGAAAATGTGGAAAACTTTGGAATTCCATTTGACCCAGCAATACCATTACTGGGTATATACCCAAAGGACCATAAATTGTTCTATTATAAAGACACATGCACATGTATGTTCATTGTGGCACTGAGGAGTACAATAGCAAAGACCTGGACACCATCGAAACGTCCATTGATGATAGACTGAACAAAGAAAATGTGGCACATGTACCCCATGGAATACTATGCAGCCATCAAAAACGATGAGTTCGTGTCCTCTGTAGGGACTTGGATGAATCTGGAAACCATCATTCTCAGCAAACTGACACAAGAACAGAAAACCAAACACGGCATTGTTCTCACTGATAGGCAGGTGTTGAACAATGAGAACTTGTGGACTCAGGGAGAGGAGGAGCACACACTGGGTAGAGTGGTGGGGGGCTAAGGGTGGGACAGCAGCAGGGGTTGGGAAGGCTAGGACAGGTAACATGGGGAGAAATGCCATTTACAGGTGTTGGGGGGATGGAAGAAGCAAACCACCTTGCCAAGTATGTACCTATGCAATAATCCTGCATGATCAGCACATGTAGCCCAGAAAAGTACAATTTAAAAAAAGTACAATTAAAAAAAAATAAAACCATTTTCTGGGAAGAAATTTAAGCTGGCTGCAGAAATTTGCACAAGTAATGAGTATCCAAATGTTAATCACCAAGACAATGGGGAAATGTGTCCAGGGCATGTCAGAGAGTTTCACACCAGTCCCTCCTATCACAGGCCCGGAGGCATAGAAGGGAAAGTGGTTTCCTGGGCTGGGCCCTGGGCTCCCAAGCTCTATACAGCCTTAGGACATGGTTCCTTGCGACCCAGCTGCTTCAGCTTCAGCCATAACTAAAAGCCGCCAATGTACAGCTCAGCCCATTGCTTCAGAGGGTGCAAGCCCCAAGCCTTAGCAGCTTACAAGTGGTGTTGATCCTATGGGTGAACAAAAGTCAAAAACTGATGTTTGGGAACTTTTGCCTAGATTTCAGAGGATGTATGGAAATGATATCTAGGCAGAAGTTTGCAAGGGTGGAGTCCTCATGGAGAATCTTTGCTAGAGCAGTGCAAGAGGGAAATGTAAGTTTGGAGCTCCCACACAGTGTCCGGCAACTGTCCATCATCCTCCAGTTCCCAGAATGTTAGATCCACTAACAGGTTGCACAGTAAGCCTGGAAAAGCCACAGACAATGCCAACTGTGAAGGCAGCCATTTCACATTTGTGGAGGGCTGCAAAGCCACAGGGGTGGAACTACCCAAGGGTATGGGAGGCCAACTCTTGCATCACTGTGACCTGAATGTGAGACATGGAGTCAAAGGAGATCATTTTAGAACTTTAAGGTTTAATAACTGCTGTAGTAGATTTCAGAATTGGATGGGGCCTGTAGCCCCTTTGTTTTGGCCTATTTCTCCATTTTGAAATGGGTGTATTTACCCAATTCCTATATCTCCATTGTATCTTGGATGTAACTAACTAGTTTTTGATTTTACAGGCTCATAGGTGACTAGGACTTGCCTTGTCTCAGATGAGACTATGGACTTTGACTTTTGGGTTAATGTTGAAATGAGTAAAGACTTTGAGGAAATATTGAGAATACATAATTGTGTTTTGAAATGTGAGAAAGATGAGATTTGGGAGGGGCCATGGGCAGAATGACATGGTCTGGCTTTGTGGCCCCTCCCACGTCTCATCTTTCATTGTAATCCACATGTGTTGGAGGAGGGACCTCATGGTAGGTAATTAGATGATAGGGTCAGTCCCCCCATGCTATTCTCATGATAGTAAGTTCTTATTAGATCTGATGGTTTTATAAGGGCTTCCTTCTTCACTCTCTCATTTTTTTCTCTCTCCTGCTGCCTTGTGAAGGACACGTTTGCTTCCCCTTCCATCTTGATTATAAGATTCCTGAGGCTTCCCCAGCCCTGCAGAACTGTGAGTCATTTAAACCTCTTTCCTTTATAAATTACCTAGTCTTGAGTATATCTTTATTAGCAGTGTGAGAACAGACTAATAAAAGAACTGTCCTCCCCAACATTTGCATTGGATTCATCTCCATTTTCAGATATTGTTTCACTATCCTCTAGAAATTTTGACTATATATTTCATTATTGTGTCTCATTAATGTTTCTGAGTCAACTTTCTTCCCAACTCTTAGTTTTTTTAGTAGCATAAGCAAGATGTATGGGGTTTTAAAATCATATATAAGTGCATTATAAACATTATTTTTTTGATGGACATATCAATTGTCAATACAGTAGTCAGTCTGTATGATATATGTATATTAATTTTAAAACATAAGACTAACGAACATTTTCTAAATAATAGAATACTTGAAATAAACTTTTGAAAACAGGATTGAAATTATTAAAATTAAATTTCCTATGATGAAGAATAATTGTAAAAGGCTTCCAGGTTAGCAATTCATTTTCTGTACAGAAACCATGTTTAATTTATAAATTTAAAAAAGTAAAAGTGGCTGTGAAAACAAATAATATTTGAATTTATTTAGAGCGCTCTAAATCCTGTTAAGGAATTTGTTGGTTATAATAAATGAGCACAGAGGAGAATAATATAAATTATCTTATGATAAGTTTTGAATTTTTAAATGTAAATTATTTTCTAAGAGAATTTTCATTTTAATAGTAGTAGTAGAATTTTTACATTAGAGAAATATATCAAAAACATGTATGTATATTTTCAAGATATTCTATATTTATATCCTGGAAAATATTTAATTATGAATATTCAACAGTTCTGGATTGAATTCAAGGTAGCAAAGCACTGAATACAATAATAAATTAGGGTCTCAGTGTTTAGGCCCCATAAAACTTATTTAGATGCAGTTAAATATTATATACATTGTTATATCTAATATATTTGATTAGAAATAAAGTAGGTAACTGGTCACAGGATATTCCTTTTTATTCTGCCTGAAAAGATCTTAAGTTCCAAATATGCTCCCCCTTTCCAACTATAGCCGACAGTCCTGCAGTTGTGTTTTCCAATGTTTCTAGGAATCATGCACTTAATTCAGAGTGAAATAGTAAGCTGACAAGTGTGGTACCTGATACCAATGCTAGGGCATTTTTCCATATTTTTAATCCCTATGCTATCCTCTACTTCAAACCATGTACACACAAACTTACAGATGAGCATGTGTGTATACCCAACATGCATACACGTGTGCGTACACACACACACACACACACACACACACAAACATACACACTCTGTATAACTGATGAATGGTTAGATTTTATATCATTGTAGTCATCTGACCTCTAAGTGTGTCCTATGTCCTTCTCCTTTTCTACCTCCTTCTTTTTATGACACTAAAACTAAAAGGAAACAATAAAGGTGTGTTCAGGCCACAGTTCTATCATGCTTATGTTGAAAGGCACATATTGAAGAATTGAAGGATGAACTTTTTAAGCTAAAAAAATTTTTTATGGTTGATATTGCTTCATCTATTTTTTCTTTAAAAGATGTTTTGGAGTAAGTAAGGATTAAAGGTCTTTAGAACAAAAGACAATAAGAGTTCATGTTTGATAAAGTGTCTTTTGTTCTACCTAAGAACAAGTTTATATTTTTTACCCAATTTATCCTTATGAAATGTCATAGTAGTTATTATAAGCAAAATAGAATTTAGCTACTATATATTTTATGAAGACCAAGTCTTAAAGAATATCATAAATAATTTCAAAATTTATACATTGGTTTTAAATGGCAGTTACTAACAAGATAGCTTCCACTAATAGAGTAGAAATTTAGATGACAGGCAAGAAATTGGAGAAAATATTTCACAAATGCTCATATAAAAGTCGTGTCTTTAAATAAGAGTACAAAGTAGACTTTATAGCTTAGCAGTGAGATTCCCTTTGCCCTAAAGTACCTTACACTGAAATACTTAAACTACCATTGGTGTTTTGAGATAAGATTAAGATTGCTACCTGGGGCTAATTGCCAGAATGTAAGATCAAATTAATATGGCACCAAACTCACAACCTCATTTAGTGTTACAAACTGGGACAAGTCATTTTAGAACCAATACAACCTAGCAATGTTTGAGTGAAACAGAGTTTAGTAACATGAGCCAACTCAACAACTTCCAGGCCAAAACAGCCAATCATGAAATAACATTTATTAACTGAATCAGACAAAGGGAGAACAACATATCAGGTGGGAAACATCACCACAGATTATTACAGAACCACCACCTGGACTTACAGATCTAGGCCAACTGGGTAATCATTTTAAATACAATCTATTGTTCATTGCTTTACTTGCAGCTGAAGAGCCAAACTAAATGATAGGAAAATCAGAGACAATGTTTTAAAAGATCAATGTAGCCACTTTCTTGAAATAAATATCAAAAAATAACTCTTGTATTGAATATAAATTAGGTACACACTATGACAGTTAAAACTTCTTTCCCCCTGCAGCTCACAATTCCTGCTTTACTTTTAAGGCTGGCAAAGTATTTTCTTTGTTTCTGGCTAAACTGCAGTCCTTACTTCTATTTATGCTAAGCTCATATTCTTCATTCACATTATGAAACTAAACAGGAGATGATTCCTTAACAGAGATAAATATTATTTTTACTAAGGGAATTAAAACTGCAAAGCACAATTGTACAAAACAATTAATATTACCAAAACAAAAACAGTGACGTAAACAAGCAGAGAAATCATTCAATTTTTTACTCTTACAAAGCTCTTCAGAATTCCTCTTTTCAAGCTGCTAGATAAAGCTATGATAAATTAGAATCATTCTTCCTAATATTCACTTTACCTCCTAACTTGCATTTTGCCTAGAACAAAGCTTGAATATATCTTAAAATATTGTATTAAAGAATGACAAAAGAAACAGCAGTTCCTGGGACCCCTGTAAAATTACATCTAAAAATAAATATTAGATATAGGTTAGTTCTCTTTGTTTAGTGTTTTTTTGAAAAAACTAACCCATAAATTGGGTCCATAACTTGTAATTAAGAAATGTAGCTGGATAGGAGATTTTCAGGGACTACTAGAGGAATTTGCTTAATTTTTACACATTTACTTGCAATCTTCAGTCAATTAGCTTACATGAAGTGTTTTTCTGAAGCATAAAAGTATGAGTTGTAAGAAACTGATATTAATCCTGTTGTGTCATACTTTACCAAAATGACTTCAACAATTAATTGCCAAGCATTTTATTTAAATTTTATTTCTTTGTGAGTTGAAATTTCAAGTGGCAGTTTAAAATTCCATCTGTCAAATGCTTACTAGGTTGTTTGAGTGCCCTGTCAAGGTTTCTTGATCTTTTATTCAGCAAGCATCAAGTACCTGCTTGGCTATGAGGTAACTTGAAAAGAGAATGTGAATCACAAGTGGTACATGACTTCAAGGAGTATAGTTTGACAGAGGACAAAAATATGAACCAATGATCATGATAACAAATGCATGGGAGCCAAATGCATGATAACTGGAAATATAAAGTTATCAAAAAAATAAGATCCAGATTTCTGAGCCATTGAATGTTATCCTTAATAGGATCTTAGATAACTTACCACTTATCTAAGATCTCAAAGAAAATATATGGACAAAAGATATGGTCAACAAACAAGTAAAAAACCAAACTGCTTCCACTTGAGGATTTGATATAAAATGCCTTTTTAGATTTTGGCCCACACAGAAACTTCTCTTTCTGAGGATAGCGGCCAACTTAAGGCTGAGAATCAAAGTGGACAAGATATTTCCTTTTGCCTATTTGTTTTAAAATGTACATCTGGACTTTAGTCCTTTATAGCCTTCCATGCTGGTGAATAAAAGATCTGTCCAAAAAGAGCCTGCAATCCATAAAGAAAATGCAAATGGAAGAATAGAGTGATGAGGAAGTGTTTTGCCCCATACCTTGCAAAGAGCTGGTTTTTGGCTTTTGCCCTAGATACAAGCACTCTGAGGAAATAGGATCAATATCAGTTTGCTTACATATTAGCACGGAAAGCAGGGTCTCAGTAGGCAGACAATAATAATGCTGCATCTTTCCAGACCCTCTAGGAAAAATGCAAGTCTCCTAAGAGACCAAATCCATATGAAAAGGAGAGCATAGTACTTGAATAATTTGGAGAAGCACTGCTATTTGGTGGGTGGAATAACACAGACTGAGAAAAAGGGAGAACTGTGTACTTTCCTATGGGTTAACAAGTTATAATAGAGAAATATACCAAATGCTCTGATGGTTTGATTGGGAATGCAGGGTTAAAGTGATCTTCCTGGAGAAGTTAGTAAAGGCTTCAATTAAGAGGAAAAGCTCCAGAATAGAAATCTCAAATATTCCTCATGACCAGATGTTAGTATCTGAGCAAACAGACCTGCTAGTTAGAAACATCACTGTGTTTCTATTTAGTGTTATACTGTTATCCAAGTGTATAATAATTGTATGACTTTCAGGTACATCCTTTTGGGAGCTAACATTGCCCACAACAACTTTATCTGGATTATATTGATTTGTTGTGCTGCCTTTTCCTTGGATGAACATTGATTTCTATTCATATTGTAGTATCCCCTGAGAATAGTAGTGAGTGCTGATTTATAGAGACCCCAAATTATTCAAAACTGTTTTGACATGATTGTGAATGAGACTGTAAAACCATTAGATGTGTCTGCCTCACCCTCTGATCCTGCCACTGGACGTGTCTGCATGTTAAAGTCAACTGAGAGATAGATTGAAGGCACTAGAGTTAGAACTGGGAAATCTCAGTCACAACTTCTACCTCTATAGATTTAGAAATAGAAAAATTATATCATTCTTCTACAAAGCTCAGTTTTCTGATTTGATTCTCACAAAATTGTGATCACCAAATTAAAAAAATGAAATGAAATTTTATGTTAGTGTAAGCTAGTTTATTATTAATAGAATGGCATCCATGACATTATCATTTTTTTCCTAAGTTCATTTTTTTGAATTATATGTATAAAGTTAATGGAAACTTTACAAGTTAGATGGAAGATGGAATTAAGCTGGAGAATTTGGATATAGATGGGTAAGATAATAAATATATTCAACCTTAAACTTCTTCACTAAAGTATTAAATGCAGTCCTGTACTACTAAAAAATAAAAGATGGAAAACAAAGTAGTAAAACTTATAATGAAAACATATTCACAATCTCTAATAAAATATAAACATTTCCATAGAGTGAACCTTTGCTTTGAAACTGATTGTATGTTATTCACAAATATCTAAAAATTAATATACATTGAAGGAGAGAATTGTGTTTTAATATACAAGGGATATCCCCTGCAAATGGAACAAAGATCTATAGTCATAGAGTAGTTATAGAATAATACACATATGTTAAAACTATTAAATGAATCTGTTTTTGTTCCTACATATAGTAAAAATGATAGTGTTTCTTTCAGCCTTTTTGCTTTAAAGAGGATAGTCTTTATCAGTTAAATAAAAATTAAAATTAAATAAAAAATTTAAATAGAATTATCCACTTAGTTATAATCTACATTTTATTCCCTGTTACTATACACAAAACATACTCAGGTTTTAATTATGGAACATAAGTTTGAGAGCTAATTGCTGCATAATTACAAGTAATTCAATTTTTTAAATAAAATCTGTCAATAATTATCCTTCCTTACTGTCTTTCACTTAAATTCAATCTAAAACAGTAAAGTATCTTAGATGACATAATTAATAATATACCTCTGAGTTTGTAAAGTCATTTGATGGCCTATCCATCTGCAACATAAATATTAGGAAGCATATATACCCCAATATCAACTCCTGAGTGTTACAGATAACATCAAAGTAAGGTATTATTAGTGAACATGACAATTATTTATATAAACCTTATATGATATATCTAAGTTGTTTATTTTTAGCATTCTCAGGTAACCTCTTTCTCTCTCTCATTCTCTGTCTCTGTGTGTGTATAAATAACATATGTATTATACTTAATACATATATTGTATTTACATATATTGGAAATATAAATATGATATAAATAGAAAATAAAGTATATTTTATATGTATTTAAATCTCAAAGATTTAAATAAAAATAAAATATGAACATACATTTTAAAATTATAACTTGAATTTTCAATTAATAGGAACAGAACGACCAACAATATTCAGTTCACGTTTCATCTGTTACTGCCAATATGTGTTGAATAAAAAATATGTCAGGGGAGGATTAACAGTCATTAGAAAGAGGTGATTGATGTGTGCATATTTAATTAGATACATTACATCTTCCTCGTGGACTGATCATATTATGCTGTGTGATGTTTCTCTTTGTCTCTGGCAATTTTCTTTTCTCTGAAGTCTATTTTATCTGATATTATTATAGTCTCTCATGCTTTATTAATGTTTACATGTATATCTTTTTTGATTGCTTTTACTTTTAATATGCTCATGTCATTGAATTTGAAGTGAATTTCTTATAAACAGCATATAGTTGGCTCATTTGTCACAAGTAACATAATTTATTTCTTTTATAAGGTTGAGTAGTATTGTTTATATGACTCCTATTATATTTCTGTTGAAAGGGGCAGTTCTAGGTAGTGCTATCTTGACTTCGTCAATAGGAATGCTAGCAGCGTGAAACTTACTTAACCTGGATATGACTTTTGATGGCAGCCTATAAAACTTGTATCATTAAACACCCTTGATTATGGTTAAAGCAAATCATCTTTTTAGTTCTCTGAGTCTCTACTGTGGTTCAAGTTATTATTGGCTCTTTTAGTGGAATAGTAAGTGATATGTTTTAGCCATTTGTCCCCACACAAATCTCATCTGGAATCCCCATGTGGGGATTCCATGGGAGCAGTTTTCCCCATGCTGTCCTCGTGATAGTGAGTGAGTTCTCACAGGTCTGTAAGTGGAAGTTTCCCCTGCACTTGCCTCTTTCTCCGACCATTTTGTGAAGAGGTACCTGCTTCCCTTTCATCTCTGACATGATTGTAAGTTTCCTGAGTCCTCCCCAGCAATGCAAAACTGAATCAATTAAACCTCTTTTTTTTAGAATTACTCATTCTTGGGTAATATCTTTTAGCAGTGTGAAAACAGACTAATACAGTAAAAAGAACAATTACAGAGGGGAAATAGTGTGTGAAACTTTGGTAATAGCAAGCAAACCTAAGAAGAATTTATCTTTTTATGTAATTTGTGCTGATCTAGGTTTTAAAAATAGGATACATTCAAAGATGGGACAAGATCATGACATCATGCTGGGTTTAGTCCTGAAAGTGGTTAATATTTATTCAATATTTTTGTATTAGAGCTTACTTTATGCCAGGCATTGTAAAGGTGCTAGATATTTCCAAAGGAATAAGAAAAAGAAATGGTATTAAACTTCATAAACTTTACAGACAAATAGAGGAAACATGTAAACATATATTTGCAAATATAGGGTAAATGGATTTTTAGTAAGAAAATGTTCAATTCATACTGTGTGACAAAATGCACAAATGGACATTTCTACTTGAGGTTGGGGCAAACGGTTGCAAGAGATCATACAATCTATTACCTTTAGAGATTTTTCTATAGGCCAATTGAAACAAGAAAATGAATTTTTCTAGGCAATGCCAAATCACAGGTAATGTGTTCATTATACTTACAGTCACGTTTTTGAGAGGAGCTGGCATTAGCAGAAATACTTTCTAAAGGGGAAAAGTTTAAATTCAGTATGGGTCACTGGTTTCCAATTGTGATGAAAATATTTAATTTCAAGTGTTAAAATAAATCATTTAGAACATTTTTAAACTTTATCTATTTTGTCTTCCAAAGTTATTACACAATTTAGATGCCAAGGAAGTATATGACTCAGAAGATGATATGTTTCAGAAAAGTCACAAAGTTGTTAATGATACAATAAAGATCAAATCTTAGGGAGGCTGACATATTTAGTTCTCAAATGGAAATTGCATTTAGCCTTATTGTAAGAACTAAGCTTCAGGAGGTGATATAAGTAAAAAGAATACGATCACTGAGAAAAATAAGCTGACACATAACATGTTAACATGACTCAATGATTTATGAAAAATCAATAAACAAAAGAATCGCATGTCTTTTAAAAAATGTAAGAGGTACAAATTAAATAAAAATTTATATCGTAGCTGTATTTGTCCAGGAATAATACTCACAGATTCTGGTGACATTTCCCCAAAGACTATTCCTATGGAGCTGCACTCACATGCGTGTATACTCTCACACACACACACACACACACACACTCTCTCTCACACACACACACACACACACACACACACATACACGTTTGTAAAATTTTACTTTCTGCTTCCAACTCAAAATTATCTTCAGCCATATTATTGTATTAAATTTAAGACCACAAACCTTTGGTAGATTTTTCTCATCTAAGCATTAATTAAATATTGTTGAGCTTTAAAGATTATGTCACATGTATTAATAAGCTATCCTGTACTTATCCCTATGCTCTGCTCTGTGGGGACTATATACAATATGCACTACCATCTTTGCTCTCTTTCCTTGTCTTGCCTTTTTTTTTCACTTCTTCCCATTTCTCTTTTTTTCTGTTTTGTTTTCCTCACTTTTATAAGTATGTAATAATATAATCTATGTGGAGATCTTTTTCTCCAAGATTATTTTTAAAGATACCATTAAGTTTAGCTAGGTATTCACAGTTGATTTGACAATTTAATTATCTTAGACTAATAATTTGAGGTTGGCCATTGTTGTGGGATGCATGTTTGTGCCCGCCCTTCCAAATTTGTATATTGAAACCCAAACCCCAATATAATAATTGGAGATGAGGCCTTTGGGAGGTGATTAGGCCATGAGGGTGGAACTTCTTTGAATGGGATTAGTGTTGCTATAAAGAAAGAAAATTTTCTTGTTCTTTCACAACATGAGAGGATACAATATGTCAGCAACCTGTATCCCTCCTGTACCACCCCCCACCCCTATCCTGGCACCCAGTTCTTAGACTTCCAACCTCCCAAACTGTGAGAAATGAATTTCTGTTTCATTGTAAGCAATCCATTCTATAGTACTTTGTAATAACAGCTTGAATTCATAGACAAACATTAAACTAATATTTGAAAATGGCAAATGCAAGTTTAAAATTATGCATATTAATAATATATTAATGGAAAAATTGATATAAAATACATACTTTTAGGAAGTCTGTGGTCTAGAACATTTTTATGCCCAAGATATGGTTTAAGAAATAGTCAAGTAGTTATTACAATATTAAAGCTGTATTTTACAGTTAGCTATTTTTAAGAATATGCTAAATACTTAATGGAAAAATTAAGAACCCAGTGAGAAAGTGACTAATGATCTCCAAGGACATTTACTAGAAAATAGGTTGCCAGTTTATCCAGAGAGGTTTCCTTTGAGGGGTTGTTTTTGTTTTTACTGATACATAATAAATTATTACAAATTTAGAGGCTGAAAACAACACCAATTTATAATTTTACAGTTTCTCTTGGTTAAAAGTCCAAGTATGAGTAAACTGTCTTCTGCTCAGGACATCACTAGGTTGAAACCAAATGTCTGCTAATGTGATCTCATCCACAGTTTGACATCCTTTTCCAAGCTTACTTGGCCACAGCATTCATTTCCTTATGATTGCAGATTGAGGGACTCAGCTTCTCGAGGCTCTCAATAATTTCACATCACATGGCCCTCTCCCTGACATGGTGGTTTGCTTCCTCAAGGCCAACAGGAAATCTCTGTCTTTCAATCTCTTCAGCCTGCTACATCAGTTTTATATAAAGTAATAAACTCAAAGGAGTAACCATCCCATCACCTTCACCATATTACATCATTATCTAGAAGCAAGTCAGGCTTCTCTACACTCAAGGTCAGGAGATTCCACAAAGACATGAGCACTAGAGAAAGAAATGTTGGGCCACCTTAGAATTCTATCTGCTGTGAGTATTTTGCTTTGGTATTCACAGTCTCTTCACCATCATCTCCAGTTTCCCTTAGGATGCCTCTAATTGCAAGGAAAAAAATAAGTATTTAAAGTGGCTTTAAAGAAAGAGCTTCTTTTTTTTATTAAAAGCTTTTTCTATTTTGAGATGAAATTTACTTAATATAAAATCAACTATTTTAAGGTATACAATTCGGTGGCATTTAGTGCATTCACAATGTTGTGCAAAAACCACTTCTCTCTAGTTTCAAAATTATTTCAATATCTCAGAAAAGCAACCTGCATCCATTAAGAAATCCAGGGGATTTCCATCCCCTGGAAATCATTAATTTGTTTTCTGTTTATGAATTTTCTTATTCTGAATATTTCATAAAAAAGGAATCACATAATATGTTTATTCTGTGTCTGGCTTTTTTCACCTAACTTAATGTTTTTGAGGTTCATCTATGTAGTGGTACATATCTGTACATTGTTCCTTTTTATGGGTTATTTTCATATCATGCTGGAAGCTGGCTACTGCAAGATAGGTTATTGCAGAAATCCAGTGTTGTCATCAAGGGTCCAGGTCCTTTCCAGTTTTATGACATTATTGATATGGTGACTTTAAACTCCAGGCTTGACCATCCTTGTAGAAAGATAGTTGCTGCAGCTCTTGATATTATGTTCCCATAAAAATTCATCTAATGGCAAAGGAAAAGGAGAATTTCTTCTTCTACTTCTTTCCAACTGGGGAGGCAAACGATTTCCACAAACCCTCAGAGAAAACTTGCTCTTAAGTTTTTCTCCCTCACCTCCCGAGAAAGTCCTTACTCCTAAATCACTCAGTGGCAAAGAGGAATTGGAATTCTCTTATTGTCTGCAAATAATATAATTCATTTCCTTGCAGTGGGGAGACATCATCTTTCAGTTATACTGCTGCCCCATATGATAAAATCTAACAATCTATTAAAATATAAGAAAGCAATGGTTGTTGTGTAGGTAAATAGCTGTGCCTGCCTAGCATTCTTTATTTACAAAAAAAAAAAAAAAAAAAGATGACTTTTAAAACATTTTAGTAGTAATACAAACAGCACATATTTGATATAAAAAGACAGCTACTCTTCCGGCATGTTTTGAGAGGCAATCTAAACTAAACTAGCATACGGAATGAGAGACTATTTTAACCTTAAACTATGGAGAATCTGCTCCAGTGGTCAGACTCTTCATTCCAAGAGTAGAGAAGAAGAGGAATAAAGTGTTATCTTAAGAATATGTGTCTTTTCACATTACAAATCTTCACTTTGCTAATGCAAACCTGAGCATTTCTTCTAAATTCTTTAAAAATATTTTCTTTAAAGAGCTGCTGTTGAACTAGAGCTTCATAAGAAAGTGTTTGTTCAGCACTGAAAAGTTGAGAATGTTGCCCTGGACCTTCCAGCTGTGAAGAATCTGGGATTTTCTAGAAGGAATATGAATCTTTATGTTTAGTTCTAAAAGTTTATAATTCTGTGAACAAGTCTTCCAAGAGAAACCGTTGTCTGCACAAAGAGCAGATTCAAGCTATCTTCGGCACCAATGGCCTTCAGGGGTGGAGAAACAGAGTCACTTATGTTGCTGCCAAAGCACTTCATAGGAGCCACTGTTGCTGGAGGTGGTAGTGGGAGCCCTGTTTGGGACGTGAAGATGGGCCTCATTTCCTCCTTAGTCTATCCAGGGCCAGTCATCGTGTTGGAGAAAACATGTCTAAATGCTTGATCAAGCATAGATGTAGGATGAAGAGAGTCTGGGGATTTAGTTAATTATATATCTCAATAAAAAGAGGAATTTGAAACAGCGTGGTATAAATATCAGTGTGATCAAAAACTCAAATTCCACTGGGGACTTAAAACATCCACATGAACCATAAAAACCTTTTACATATTCTTGAATAGGGCACACTGGTTGAAATACACACAAATAACCACTTTATATGTATCATAGGAACAAGTTTTCTAAAGTCTTGTGGTAATATTAAAATGTCATTGGTAATTTGCCCATATTTAGATCTCACCTGACATTTTTATTTCTGTTTATATTATTTGTGTTTAAATTATTTTTAGAGAAAATGTGTAGCCAAGCATTTTGTCCATTTTAAAATTTGGTTATTTGTTTTTAAGCTATTGAGTTATAGGGGTTTGTTATACATTTTTGATACCAACTATCAGAGAAATGGTTTGCAAACATTTTCCCCTCCTCCAGGTTGCCTTTTCACTCATTTGATTTTTTCTATTGCTGTGTAGAGCTTTTACTTTATCTAATATGTCTTTCCTATTTTTGCTTTTGCTGCTTGTGCTTTTGATGTCATATCCAAGAAATCATTGCCAAGACCAATATTATGAAACTTTTCTTCTTAAAGTTTTATTATTTCAGGTCTTACAGTCAAACCTTTAATTAAGTTTGAGTTAATTTTTATGTACAGGATAAGATAGAGGTCCAATTTTATTTTGTGCCATTGTGTATGTGAAAGGGTGTTCAACATCATTGATCATCATCAAATGTAACTTACAACTGCAATGAGATACTACCTCATACTTGTTAATATGGCTATTACTGAAAAAACAAAAGATAACAAATGTTGGCAAGAATGTGGAGAAATCGGAACAATTGTACACCATTGGTAGGAATATAAAATAATGTGGAACCAGTATGAAGATTTCTCAAAAAGTAGAAAATAGAAGTACCATATGATGTAGCAATCTGACTAGTGGATACATATCCAAAGGAAATGAAATAAGGTATATGAAGAAATATCTGGTCTCCTATGTTCATTGCAGTGCTATTTGCAATAGCCAAATATATAATAAAACAACCCAAATGTTCAACAACAGATGAATTGATAAATAAAATGTAATATATATGTACAGTGAAATTTTATTCAGTCTTATAAAGGAAGGAAATTTTATCATTTGTAATAACATGAACCTAGAAGACATTATTCAAAGTGAAATATGCCAGTCTCAGAAAGAAAAGTATTGTATGATTCTACTTATATAAGTTATCTAAAATAGTCAAATGCTTAGAACAGAGATTAGAATAGTAGTTGCCAGGGGCTGAGGGGAAGGAAAATGGGGTATTGTTTCATAGGCATAAAGTTTCAGTAAAGCAAGACAAGTTCTAGAGTTCTACTCTACAATATATTACCTATAGTTAACATCATTACTTATTGTTTACTTGAAAATTTATTAAAAGAGTAGATCTCATATTAAACATTCTTGCCACACACACATGCACACAGATATACACATACACACATGACACAAGGAGAGTTTTGGAGGTGATGTATATGTTTATTAGTTTGATTTTGGTGATAGTATCATGACTGTATGCTATGTATCCAAACTCATCAAATTAGATACATTAAACATTTGCAGTTTTTTGAGATATAATATTGTTATATCTCAATAAAGCTGTTAAAAATAGTTTTTAACCGTAATGGTAGCATCCTTTCCAAAAAGAAAGCACACAAATTAAAAAAGTATTTAAATAAAATTAATTTCAAAAAGGTACTTTGGAAACATAGTATAATACATATTCAAGAAAACATGCATTTTCCTCTTTGTACATGACTCTAGAATAAGCTTTATGGTTACTAATGTTTGTGTATTTTTGCTTAAATAAATAAATAAATAAATATTTTTTTACTTTGTAGAAAGTTAAGATTATATATAATAGTAAATTTTGGAAATGTTTCAGCTTTGTTTCAAGCTAGGTGTTTTTACTATTGTTCTGAAAATTGTTCTTTGCTATCATGTGCATTTTTCCTTCATGTTTACAGTAAGTAGACATAGCTTCTGACTTCCCAAATATCTTATCTCTTGCTCTTCTAAATAATTCTGGATAATGAGATATAGTATTGCTAGGAAGCAATGTATTCTCATGCTGTGGAATTGTCATGAGAATACTCTGTCTGAAATAGTTTTCTGCCTTTCCAATGCTCAGAATAATGCCTAAGGAACTTTACTTTTATAAAGTGAACCTTAGATGCAATTCTCATACTCTTGAATAATATGTAGCATGTATGCATAATTCAGTTTTGGTAGTCTGTACGAAGATGCCTATGAGGAAGAAAAATATAACAAAATTTGGATGTTTTACATTGTCACTCTTGGTAATCAGGAAAAATCAGATGTACTGAGCTTGGCATGAAAGACATGATAATTTTTGTGTGTGCAAAGATATTCTTTATATGTTACATAGACAGTATTGTCATAATCATCATACGGTTAACCACTGGAATTTGAGCACTTTGTGGGAAGGAGCACTTGAATAAAAACCATCAAGTCTAATTACTACAACTCCCTTATTGGTTCTAATCGTGTTGCCTACAGTAATTAGATAATTTGATCAAATAGTCAACAGAAGTTGTCTTTCAAATTATTCATAAGATGTTTTAAGATTTCCTTTTGAAAATAGAAATTTTACTTTTCCTGCATTTAAACCTGACGTGGTACAAATAAAATTAATAATAATTGATTTCAATACTGAATCTCTTTCAAATGAACTGGAAAACACATTTTTGGAATCAATAATTTGAAAACAAATTTCCAGTGTTTGAAGGAGGAGCACAGCCTGGAGAATGTTGTTACTAAAATTTTATTCTTCTGGTAAAGCCAAAATTTGAGATTTGATCAATAGAAATCTTTTAAAAACAAACTATATTATAGAGTCCCTTCATGAGCTTTGTAGAATCTAACTGCAATAGCTTCAGAAAATGTTTTACTACTTTCATCAGTAGGGTAGAGAACTTTGTGGGTAAGCATACAATACATTGTAGGAAAGATAGTTGTTTTCTAAGATGCTTATTAGGTCAAGTTGGTTGACAGTGTTGTTTAGGTCCTTAATATTCTTAATATTTTCTAACTACGTGTTTTAGCAATTAATGAAGAATAATGAAATTTCCAACTATGATTGAAATTTTGCATATTTTTCCTTTACTCTTTTATTTTTCTCTTCGTGTAACTTGAAAATCTATTATTAGGTATATTCACATTAGGACTGGTACATTTGAAGAATTAACACTTTTATCTTTATCTTCATCTATTCATATCCCTTTTCTAGAATTCTATTTGTCTATTCGTACAAACAAACCAGCTTTCCTTAAGTGTTTGCATGTCAGATCTTTCCAATTAAACCTATTTACATCTTTATATTTAAATTTAATGTTGTAAAGAAAATTACTTTTGTTTTCAATCTTGCTTTTTGAATCTAATCTGAAAATCTGACTTTCAAGTTTAATATGTTTTTCTAACATTTAATGACATTATAGATTTTGTTAGATTTAACTATCACCTTACTTTTTTAATTTGTTTCTTTTTATTCTCTTTCTTGTTTGCTGCTTTTGTTTCATTTTTCCAATATTTTAAATAATTCATTAGCTTTCTTCTATTTACATCTTAGCTCTCTTCTTTGTACTATTTAGTAGTTGCTCTAGGAATTATAGATGCATCCATAACTTATGACATTTATAGTCACCTTGTTTTGTTTTGTTTTGAGACAGGGTTTCACTCTGTCATCTAGGCTGGAGCACAGTGGTGCTCACTGCAGCCTCAATCTCCCAGTCTCAAGTCATCCTCCCACCTCAGTCTCCTGAGTAGCTGAGACCACAGGTGTAGCTACTGGGCATGTAGCACCATGCCCAGCTAATTTTTTATTGTTATTATTTTGTAGAATAGGGTCTCACTATGTTGCTAGGCTGGTGTCAAACACCTGGGCTCAAACTATCCTCCTATCCCAGCCTTATAATCACCTCATACCACTTCATGGACTGTGTAAGAACTTCACAACACTAAAATTTCATTAAGCATCAATTATTATATGTTGTTAATTTATTGGATATTTAACTTATACATATCTTATATATGAGACAATATATTATTTCCTTTAAATAGTCATTTGCTTTATTTCAGAAATTTTTTAAAACTAAAAAATAAATACAACTTCTAAAGCTCTTCAATCTATTCTGAGTTTTCATATAATATTTTTTTCAACTTTGACTTTTGTGTGTTGTTTAACTCTGCTGATGGCTAATTGTATTAGTCTGTTCTCATGCTACTAATAAAGACATACCTGAGGCTGGGTAATTTATAAAAGAAGAGATTTAATTGACTCACAGTTCTACATGGCTGGGGCAGCTTCACAATCATGGCAAAAGATGAAGGAACAGCAAAGGAGTATCTTACATGGCAGCAGGCAAGAGAGCACGTGCAGGGGAACTCCCCTATATAAACCTATCAGATCTTGTAAGACTTATTCACTGTCATAAGAACAGCATAGGAATGACCCACCCTCACGATTCAATTACCTCCCACCGGGTCCCTCCCATGACATGGGAATTATGGGAGCTACAATTCAAGATGAGATTTGGGTGGGGACACAGCCAAACCATATCACTAATTATCTCAACTTTTGTTTATCAGATAATTTATTTAAATAAACTCTTATTTTTGAAGAACATATTTATTGAATGTAAAATCTGCATTGACATTTTAAAAACCATTTTAAATATGGCATTACATTGTCTTCAGACCCCCATTTTTTTCTATTGCAAAGGCAGTTCATAATTCTGTCATTGTTCCTCAACATATAATGAGTTTCATTTCTTAGGTTTCTTTAAAAAATTTCCTTTTTGGTGTGTTTTGCACTTTATTATATGCTTAGGGTTTTTTAAAAATATATTATACTAAGGTTTTATCAAGATGTATTTTTATCTTTAGACTGATGTTCTTCATCAGATTCGAAGAAAATTTGACCATTATTTTTAAATATATTTTTATACTCTATTCTCAATCTACTCTCCTTCTAGGTCTCTAGTTATCTATATGTTAATTTGCATAATATTGTTCCACAGAGTACTAAAGTTCAATTTATTTTCTTTAATTTTTATTTTTTTTGTTTTTCAATTTGAATTCTTTTCATTGATATTTTCTAAAGAAGGAAATGGAATCTTTCTTCTCTACTACCCATTCTGTTGCTTGGGCATCCAGTATTTTTCTAAATTGTATATGTTATGCTTTGAATTTTCATAATTTTGAGTCAATCATTTTTCACATTTCCATTTCTTCACCAAGACTCCCATATGATTTAGTTCAGGTCCTTGAAAAGCAGATGCTAAGATGAGATTAGATATGCAAAGGTTGACTGGGGAAATGCCACTAAGGAAACTGGGAATTCAATCAAAGAGCCATCAAACCACAAAGGAGATCTGACTCCACTGATAGAAGAAAGAACTTAGGTAGACATTAATGGCATGCTGTTTTAAACACATTTTGATAGATTCTTGAGACAATGTCTTCCATCAAACAGGTAGTGTCGCCTCGAAATATAGTTGTCATAATGTCTCTGACATGCTCAGATCCTGGGTCCATGTGGGTCTATTCTTGGGTCTCCAGGTGATTTGCTCAGGTGCTTTTGGTGGGCAGGTCTTCTAGTTACTAGGCAGTGGGTGGAGTCGGCAATGGCAGTAGCAATGGTGGGACAGCTGTCTTACTCCCAAGTGGTCTGTGCTGGTATTGGTGATGGCTGTGATGGGCTGGGCGGGCCAGTTCCCAGGCATACAGGTGGCATGTGCAGTTGGGGTTCCAGCTGTGATGGGAGTAGCAGGGTTGGGTAGGCCTGCCCTTAGGCCCCTTGTGAGGGCTGCCCAGGTGACAATGTGTTGGTCTGGGTGATGGATGACAGAAGTGCTCAAATACAGATGTTTTGAGAGCATGGCCAGGGGACCCCACCACTCACAGACCCCGAAGAGGCTGGAATCTGGCCCTGGAGCCCTGATATGCCAGAGAATCTTGTATTTTTTTAAGAACAGATTTAATAACAAATGGTCTTGAGCAAACACCATTAGTGGGTAATTAACATTGCCAAACCCCTGAATAGAGAGCAGTTCTGCATGCAGATGATCAAAAGTAGGTTGGTTTCTGTGGAAGGAGGTAAACAAGCTATTTAGAAAAACTTCTCTACATTCCCTTGTTATCTACTCTTTGCTATTAGCTCAAGGTAAGAGTATTAGGCTGCCTTCAGCCATAACTTTTTCCGAGGCTTTTGCAAAATTTTCTGGCCTTCCAGGAAGGTTTGCATTTATTCTATATTTTTTTCCACCACCCTGACTGATCTCCTACCCCAATGGCAGTGGATGGGGCTGGGTGAACTCTTGGCCTCCAGACAGCATAGACCAATCTCCTACACCAATGGCAGTGGATGGGGCTGGGTGAACTCTTGGCCTCCAGACAGCATACTTAAGTACCAGTGGGTGTAAAGCTAAACCAGGTGGACCTGACCTCAGGCTCCTGGCTGGTGCATGTAGGTCCTGGCTCTTGTAGGTGGAGACTATTCTGCTGTTGAAAGCAGTGGGGTCACTGCCAGTGTCCTGTGCTTCAGCCCTGACACCAGTAGCCACCTGTGGTTTTGGCTGTGGGTAGGGGCTGTCAGTGGGTTTCCAGGAAAGTGGAGATGCAGAGACTGTTAAGACTCAGTACAAAATGCAGTGTGTGGTCTGAGCTCAAAGAATGGCACCTTGTTGTAGCTGCTTATGGGGGGTGGAACTTAGCATGATCTCCCTCTCTGAAGAAATGCCATCATGCAGCCTCCAGGAAGCTTCCAATGTTAGTCTCAGGGCCCACCAGGATTGAGGGGATCTTCTGTCATTTCCAGCGTCCATAGTGGGAATGTGGACCACTGAGGGTCTCTCACTGATCCTTTTCCTGCATCGGAAATCCTCTCCAGGCTCCCAGCCCATCCTTGTGGAGCAGGACAGAAACTTCCCTCTTCCATTATTCATTTAGTTGCTTTCTGTCACTTCTCTATTGAATTCCAGTGTTCTCTCTTAAATGATCTATTTGAAGCATAATTGCTTATTTGCTATTTTGGTTTTTCTGTGTAACAGATGCCCAGAGTCAGTCATCTTGAAGCCCTTTTCTTGGGTCATTGCACTCTTGGTAGTTTAAATCTTCTTTAACATTTTAAAAATAGTGGGTGATTGTTATACTATAAATTGGAGATATTTGCCTGTAATGGGCAGCAGAGAAAATGAGGTGAGATTGAAGTGGGAGGTGGAGTCAGGGGAAAAACCCTTTTTGGAATGGCATTTGCTAGTGTAGTGCATGTTTACATGACTATGGAAACACCCAGTAGAAAGGAAAAGAGTAGTGATTGGGAAAGAGAGGAAGCAATGGTACAAATTTCAAAGGACACAAAGCGCAATGTCCTTGAGAGAGCTAGACAGAAGAAACTCAGTAAATGTAGCTGAATGAATGAGTAAATGAAGCAATAAATGCCCTTTGGCAATTCCACTGGATGTTCTGTCTTTTATCACCTTTTCAACTCTGCAAAACAATTAAATCTTGAACCACTTTCCTCATGTTCATAAATTCATTACGTTCTTTTTCTTTTAAAGCAGAGAATATGGCCTTGCTGTCTTGTTTAGGACTCCAGTGTGTGTGGGACCCAGCATGAGCTCCCTTTCTGGAGCAATGTCATTACAAGGGTTTAGGCAGCTCCCTATGTTAGTCTCAGGGCCTGTGAAGGCTGAGAGACTCTCCAGTTGCTAAACCCTTGTCAGAGTCCACAGTGGAATATGAACCACCGAAAGTCTGTCACTCACCCTTTCCCTGCAGTGAGGAGCCATCACCAGGTTTCTTACTTTCCCCTCTCTGTTCAATTTCAGTGTTCTCTCTTAGATGATCTATTTGAAGTTTGATTACCTATGTGCTATGTTGCTTCTTTTTTGTGGGGGAGATGAGTACCAGGTGCCTCTTGTCAGCCATCTTGAAGCCTCTCCTTGTCTTTTTACTTTTGGGTTGTCACATTTCTTTATGTATTTAGATAAAAGTCCCTCATCAGTTATGTAATTTACAAATATTTTATCCTTTCCTGAGGATTGTGTTTTCACTTTCTTCATGGTATTCTTTCAAGCACTATGAAGTGTTTGTTCTTTGAAACACCAAAAAGTTTTACATTTTGATAAAGTAAAAATCTGTTTTCCTTTTGTTGCTTCTGCTTTTGTGGACATAGCTAAGAATCTTTTGCCAGATTTCAGGTTATGGAGATTTGCCCTGTGTTATATTTTAGGGATTTTATAGTTTTAGTTATTACTTGTAGGTATTTGGTACATTTGGGTTAATTTTTTTATATAGTGTGAGATGGGTCCCATTTTATTGTTTTGAATGTGTCTATCTAGTTGTCCCAGTATATTTGGTTTATTCTTCCCTGTGCTGTGGTCTGGAATGTTCTACCAGGAAAAAGCTAGTGTGACTGTGGTACTTACCTTTATGTTTACCTTCTCTTTTACTGTTCTTAGTTCAGCGCATGAGAGGAGGTGCCCATTATCTTCTGTCCAACTTTACAATTATTCATTGTGAAGAAAAGGAAGAAATCCAAAACAAGATACTTGGTCATGGTCTCCCATACAATTTTTAAATGTTAATATCTATAATATTCTGAAAGTTTGTTTTTTCAGATTTTGGTTAGGCAGATGAGGCATTTTACATAAATAATATAAAGGCAGTTTTCTGAAAAACAAACAACAACAACAACAACAAAAACTGACAGATACAACGAATTGGGATTTGTGAGAGTGGAAATAGATAAGGTTAGATGTCAAACAGAGTGCAGTCAAATGGGCATGTCTCCACTATCAGGAGAGCATAACTCACAAAATCAAAGTGATGTGATCATCTCAGAGATCATTGACTGGGTGATCCCTGAGGAGAATGCTTACCAAAGTTAAATATTTTTAAAAATACAGTAGTATATAAGAAGCAGCTGCTATAGGTTCCACTTAGATGAACAAGAAAGTTCATTTCAAAAAATAAGAATGATATAGACTGATGAAAACTGGAAAATTAAATTTTTAGACAGACTTAAAAAAGTAATGACTAATTAGCTTCAAAATTGAGTTTTAATTGTATTTATTTATTTATGTAATTTAATACTTTATTTTATTTATTTTTATTGGAGATATTTGCCTGTAATGGGCAACAGAGATTCTGCCTCTATGTCTCAGTAACAAACTAGTTAGTCTAAGAACTGTAATGGGTGCTGATTGCAAGAAGGTTTTAATACTATCGGGGTAAGGGTTGCAGAAGCAGGGAAAGAAAAACACTAACTAAATTCAACTATGAGCTAATAAGGGGCCATTTTGTATGTGTATCCTAAAACAGCAGGAATAGACATTCACCCTGAGGATGAGTTAGGCAGAGTTTCAGGTATGCCAATGTTGCTCCCGTCTTCCTCCCTTAGAATGAATCTACTAATTGGACTACTTGAATAAATTAGACCCTGGGTTGATCATGGATATGTATTTTAAACTCTGCACCTTAGTTTTCATGTGTGATTACTGTATGTAACTGTATCATCTACATGTAGGCTGTTTGTTAGAATTACATTAAATCTATATAAAGTTCTTGACATACAGTAAGAACTCAATAAATATTAAGTATATCTAACAGAATATATATGTGTGCCACATGACAAAACAGAAATATTATATTATGAAAATGTGGTAAGTCATCAGGTTGAAAATTCAGAATTTTGATTTCAATCATTCCCATGCAACTCTTCCATTGCTTTAGAATTAGAAGTATTATTTTAGTAAAAAATATGATTGTGAAGTCACATCCCTTAAAAAACTTCATTTCAAAAGATTTTTTTTTGCCAATTGAGATTCTCTATTTCAAATATATATATTTTAAGTAATGTTTAACCTTTTGTAAAGTATCATATAGAATAAAATGGTTTTTTAAAATTAAGCATAAATTACTAGAGGATCAATACTAACAAGCTGGAAGAAAAATGGGTTAGTTACCTTCAGTGATAAATAGTTTAATACAAGAAGATACGTAGTACATCAATCTTTTTAAAAAAAGTTTTAAATTTGTTTGGAAACTCAGAACTCTCCTGAAATTTCTGTGAATTTGCAATTTTCCATCAGTGTAAATAAATTTTAATCATCTAGCAAGCACTACATAATTATATGTGTAATGGCATAATGAATGTTAAACACATATTTTATACATTATAAAAATATTATGGCATTATTAAAGTATGATTTTGGATTATAAACCATACTTCTTGAAGAAAATAACACATTTAAAACTAAGAGGTTATTACCTAAAGGAATTAAGAGGAGATAAAATGCTAAAATAAATAAATAATTTTTTCACTGACCAATGCAAATCTGAAAGAAACATTTAGCAGCAAATGTAAAAAAAAAAAAAAATAGTTTTTAGATTAACATTGAAATACTTTACTGAAGGCAAGCAATTATATTATTCCAGGGCACTGAATGTTTACTTACAAAGCTTATATTGTAAGGGCATGTTTGCTTTTAAGATTTGTTTCAGCTGCAAATCTGAGGCCACAAACATAACTGTTAGTTACACTTAATGGGGTAAGCTGTCCATTTCCTCTTTGAGGAGAGATATGTTGATAAAAAATTCTACTGAGATTTTGTTTCCTTCTGATTGTTTTTTATACTTGAATACTGTTAATATAATTTGTGTACCATTGCACAGAAGAAAAGAAATAATGAAAATGTAGGGTGCGTTATGCTCATAATCATAGCTATACATATGTAACTAAATGATCTGGTAATAATTATTTAAATATGTATGTATACAATTGCATGTGTGTATTTATATGTATGTATATACATTTTAACACACTTATGTATGCATAATATTGATACTTGCTTAAATAATTGCAGAATCATAGAAATTCTTGTTTACTAAGACATTCCATATTATCTTCATTTAATTGGAAAGAAGACTTGAGAAAAATATTGAAAATAATGTGAAATTCTGATGGCACAAAATACTTTTTGACATCTGATGTTATAAACCTACCTTATAGTAAAGCTATGATACATGAAAGTGAAGCACTCAATATAC
This sequence comes from Saguinus oedipus, assembly GCA_031835075.1. Taxonomy (NCBI): domain Eukaryota; kingdom Metazoa; phylum Chordata; class Mammalia; order Primates; family Cebidae; genus Saguinus; species Saguinus oedipus. The sequence continues at coordinate 96,582,570 of CM063180.1, forward strand.
TTTCTAGTAAATAAACATCAGTGACATTTTGGAAACATATTGATTATTGTACAATAAAAGACAAATCAATTTTCTACTTTCTGTTTTTTCCTCATTCAAAATATATTTTTTATTCTCTTGATGGCTAGCACATTCTTGGAATGTAATTAGGACTCACACACAATTTACAAATATTTATTGAGTACCTAGTATTTATTTATTTCTTCAATCACAAGGTTAGATTACCACTGAGTTCCAAAGAACTGTATTAAGGAACATGATGAAGAGGGCAGGGAAGTAACCCGTCCTGTTTTTATTTGGTTTTGTGCTAATTGTGGCTATAGGAATAAATCAGGTGAAATACTCATAAATTAAAATTGTTGTTTCTAAGGAAAGAGGAAGCTGAAGTAGAAGAAGAAAATGAGCGAACATTAGTAGAACAATCAGGCAAAGAGTGACTGAGATTTTCATGAAGAGGAATTAAGCCTTTGTCATAGAGAGGGCAATAGCCTTCAAGTTGAAGGAGTAGCATATACAGACAGCTCAAAATGGGAAAGAACATAGCTTTTTAATTAATTGAAAGAACCACAATGTGATGATAATGTAATGAGAAAACACAGAACATAATTAGAATGCTAGAAAAGGGACCCATTTTTCAGGGCCTTAGAGGCCAATGGAAATAGAGTTTTTTTTTTTTTCTTCTGGGTGCTTTTAGAAGGCATTAAAGGGTCTTTGATAGGTAGAGATGTGATCTATTATATGTTAAGGTAAAGTTTTTTTTCTATTATGTGAAGAATTGATTGAATTTAGCCAAGAATGGACAAACAGACTGATTGAACTTAGGCAAGAATGCAATAACAGAGTTAAGAGTCACTTATAATAATTGAAGCCAAAAATAATAAAGACAGAATTAAAATGATGGGAGTGGAAATAAAGAGAAGAGGGTAGTATCAAGGAGTGGCTGAAGGAAAAGGGAAATTGAGGAAATCAAGGGAGTTTTTTAATTATCTGGCATAAAAATCTTTGTGGATGAACTCAGAGATGTGAGGGAAAGAGAGGAGGCTTATTTTCATCAGAAAATTCTGAGGTTTTTTTTCCATTCTTCTGCATATTTTAGTGGAGAATCAAAGGGCAATTGCATATGTGAATATGGATATTAGCAAGAAATAATTGTGAGTAGACAAAAGGTAGTATCTAAACCTATGGAGACTCATTAAATAATCTAGGTAGAAAATGACTGGAGAGAAGAAAAGAAAGGTCACATTGGAGAGCACAAAAGAGTTGAAAACATTAAAAGCTTTGGCAGAAAATAGGAAACCAGCTAAGGGGGCAGTGATAAATTAGTGAGGAAAAAGGAAGACCTGAAAAGAGCATGCCATGAAATGCAAGAAATAACAGTACTTCAGGGAGCAGGAAGTAGTCCGCAGTATGATGGCTTTTGAGGGATGAAATGAGATGGAGACAGAGATATGTTACTGGCAACCTTGAAGAAAACTGTTGCAATGGCATGATGACAGCAGAGCCATTCCATTAAGAGTTTACAGTTGAGAGAGGGAAAAAAGAGTAATTGTTACAACATAGCAAATTGCTGTGGTATGAAGGAAAGAGACATTTATTCTAATGTAAACTATCAGTGTAGGATCCTTTTAGAAGAGTATATCTTTAGGTTGCAACAAATATTCTTTCCTGTGGGATATATAAGATATATATCTGAAATAACAAAATGATTTAAAAGAAACTCTTTCAGTTGCAGATTCTTCAGGTATGATCTATATCATCTTGTCCACACCAATGAACTCGCCAAATATATTACTTGTAACAGGTCTGGGTTTGATTGAAGACCAGAAAAAAAAATTCTTCATTAAGATGCTTTTTATTTCAGGAAAGCATCAATACAAAAGTCATGGGATTCCTAAAATTAAAAATTCTGAGTACTAATTAGGTAGCCCTCCTGATCTTACTTTTTACATTCAATTAAAGCAATCATATTATGTAATATAATATTAACTATTCTGTCTCAGTTGATTATTTGCATGTATATGTTCTAAGTAGAATATAAAGTTTTGGAGATCGGGGCATAACTTGTTCAACTTGAATGCTCAAGTTCCATATGACTTATAATAAACAGATAGATATTTGGTGGATGAAAGAAAGTATGAATGGGGAGAGGTGATATACTGAGTGAGAATTGAAGGATTACTAGGAGAAAAACACAAGGGAATGAAAAATATGAGCAGAAGAGAATTATACTTGGAGGAAATAGCTTAAAGAAAAGTCACGTGGCATGTTAAGCAAAAGAGTGTTGGCTGGACCAAAAAGTATGTGGGAGAAGGAAAGTGTGGTTCAAGAAAACCTGGGAAAAACTTTAGAAGCCAAATTGAATAGGGATTTAAGCCCTGTTCTGCAATCATAAGTGTGCCATCAAAATCTGTAAGCCATATAATAAATTTAAAAAGATTTATGTTTTAGAATAATAACTTCAACAGTAGTTGAACTGCTCAAGACCATCCATGAGAGCAGTCAAAAGTGAGTTCAGTTATTTAAGCTTGAACACTAAAAGAATGACAGACAGCAAATTTGAAGAAGAAAATAATGAGATTTGATTAGGACACTGTTTAAGTGTGAGGTTTATCCAAAGCATTAATGCAATATTTATCAGCAATTCTGAAATATGAACCTTGGTTTTGGAAAAGTTGTGAATAGCAAATTTGATTAACATGCTTATATGTGAATTCCTCTGGCTGTGCCGAGTGTTACAGTTTTAAAAACTAAAACGATGGCTGAAATAATATAAGTTGACAATGGGTGGTACCAAAAAGGAGTATTTTTTAAAAATTAAATCTAAAATGAGAACAAAGTTGAAATGATCATCTATTGGATACAGACATAGTAAGGTGATCAGAGAGAGAAGGACAATAAGAAAGAATTAATTGTAATATGAAGGTGAGGGGACTTAGCTCTGAAAGATGCACAAAAGCATTTGTTGAGTGTTGTCTATTTGAGGGCGGTTTTCTACATTCTCTTTTATAAATTTTACAAAAAATATAAATAAATTATCCTTGTTGTAATAGAGTCTCAGAGAAATTCAGTAACTTGACCGAATTTATGTTGTACATGATAGTTAGGATTTTAACCCTCATCTGCCTTATGTCCAAAGCCCATAAGAATAAGAAATTGGAATCAGAAACAAAAATTTTATTATTTGAGGTCCTGGAGGTAGACTCTTGTTCAGTGGTGCTGAGAGTTCATCATTAATATCCAACATGAAATTAAGGATAAAAAAAAACACTGAAATCATGAAGAAAACATGTTATTCATTACTAAGAACATATCATTAGTCCTTTTTCTAATTTAAGTTAGAACATAGATTTTACATATACCCCCAAATTAAGCTAGAAAATAGCCTATGAAACATGACTGGTGTTTTAATAAAATTAATTTTAGATTTATTTTATATAATGAAGGGTTAAATGAGTAGAGCTAATACCTAAAATTATGTTCAAAGACAGTTTAAAAATCTATAAATGCTATATCAAGATCATATTTTCCCATGAGAAGCTCTTATTTTAGATTTCTTCTTTGTACTTTGACATTGGCCTCATAGATAATCTGGACTGATGATGTGTCTGTGAATAAAACTTCAGCAATGGGAAATACAATGTGGATCATGTGCCTGACACTTCTGCGTGTTGTTAGCAGTGCTGTTTTACAACATGGATTAGGAAAAAAAATTGACCAGCCATATAGTGTTGTCAATAGTATTAAATATGGACAACTAGTGAGTTCATAAAAACACTAAGAGGAAGCTTCCACATGTGACCTAGCTAGGGATGACTACATAAATGCAAACTATTTCTGTTGACCTTAAGTTTTAATAATGTAAAGTCTTAATATATTTCTTTAAAAATATTTGAGACACCTACTATATTCTGGCACTTTTACTAGATGGTGGAGATATAAATGTATTTAAGGCAAGGACCCTGCTCATAATGAGCCTAAGAATGACAGGCGCAAGTGTGTGCATCCACTTACACATACAGAAACCCCAAATATTATATACCCTTCAAATCTTACCCCCAAATATAAGAGTTTTACAGTTAGCTAATTTAAAAAATCTGAAATAAATTGGAAAAATGACATATAAAAGGAAAAATAAGAGAAAAACTTTATTTTATATTCTGTTCCCTTGGAGAAACAACTTTAAAATAGAAAAAAAAATGTGGCAGTTGAGATATCTAAGATTGTAGAGTTGAAATCTATGACCCTGTGTTGACCCTTAAAACTATTTTCATTTGTTTGGGAACCAGAGTCAGCCAACAATATTGCTAGTTCCTTAGTGCCATTTTGAAATTGTACTATTCTGGGAAAGTATTTTTGAGAAAGCATCTGGGGTCTGCAGTCTTCTCTGGCTTTTGCAGAGGACACAGACCTTGGAAGACCATCATCTCTATGCTAAGTGACCCTTCAATTCTTTTTTTTTTTTTTTTTGAGACGGAGTTTCGCTCTTGTTACCCAGGCTGGAGTGCAATGGCGCGATCTCGGCTCACCGCAACCTCCGCCTCCTGGGTTCAGGCAATTCTCCTGCCTCAGCCTCCTGAGTAGCTGGGATTACAGGCACGTGCTACCATGCCCAGCTAATTTTTTGTATTTTTAGTAGAGACGGGGTTTCACCATGTTGACCAGGATGGTCTCCATCTTTTGACCTCGTGATCCACCCGCCTCGGCCTCCCAAAGTGCTGGGATTACAGGCTTGAGCCACCGCGCCCGGCCACCCTTCAATTTTTAAAGCATATTTGAAAACCATGTGCAATACCATGAGCATAACACATTCCTTTAAGGGGTCCTAACACTTGACTTTTTATGTATCAATAGTCTCATAGTTTATTTTTAGAAGTGCTAGAATTGTTGTGATTATAATTAATGTCATCACACTATGCTATGGGAAAAAAAATCATTTTCTTCTAAATGTTGCTAAACTGAGGAAAAATATATATAATTCGTGATGAGGCAGTTCAATTAACCTTTAGCACTTGCTGTATGTTGGTACAAGCAGTTCATTTCTGCCATCTGCTTCACTTGCAGGATTTAAGTTGCTTATGATACTACTGTCAAATGGAAGAGATTTGAATAAGCTGAGAAAAGTTTGATGTATTTGGAAATCTATAACTGTTAAGTGATTATGTGTGTGGTTGTATATGTATATAATTCATAAGATGCAATCATTTTATGAGGGCACAAGTTTCATGTATGAGGAGATAACACAATTGAAATACTGCATGGGCAATTTCCTCTTAAAATCTGTTAAATAAATCTTTTTGTACTTTTGATTCCCTTGATAATTATTCTCAACTATTTTATAAAGTAGCCAACTAGCTGGAGGCTAAGTGCTTGTATTGTGATATTAGGCAGCGTTGAGGGCCAAAGAAGCCTATTAAAAGCCACAGTTTCTTTTGATATCCCCTTTTACGTGAAAAAATATGGAAATTTTGTATTCTAGTTTATAGGTAGATTCTTCTGGGAAGCTGCTAGCTACCCAGGTTTGAGAGGACCACTGTATCAAAATCTGCAAAAGTATTTGCTTATTAAAGACACCTTAAGCCTAATGCTTAGCACAATGTCTGGAATATAATAAATTTTTCTTGGTGGATAACACAGTATTATTTTTGGGGTAATAAATAGTACATTATTAAAATTATCTGTAGGTCTAAAAGAAGCCAAAATAAATCAAAAAGCACTATAAAAAGACATATGAGGAAAATATGTATCTTGTTGGCCCTTCTTCCCATCTTAGAAGTGCCCAGCCTCTTCTGCATCTCCTCATTCCAACCTCTGCCTTCTGTGTCCCAGCCCAGGACAGCACCAGCTCCATGGACCAGAGCTCATAGATTGAAAATCAGTTTTAGGTATCTCAAGGACCACTGCCTAGAGTTAGGTCCACAACATTATTAACTAACCTCTTAACAGTGAGCAAGCATTTCATGCTTTGGAATAGAACATATTTGGAGATATGTCAATTTCTAAGAAATCCTGAGATTGACCTTTTTTGTTGTTGTATGGGTATTGTCAATTTGATTAACCAGGCCTCTGAATATATTTATCTGATGTTGTGACTGTTCTAAGAGCTCTTTATATATGTACACATATATAGAATATATATAAATATATAAATATAAATATATATAAAACATGATAATTATCAGCCCAAGACCTTTGTATTAGTGAGATAAAAGATATCAAATTTGAATTAGGAAATATTGAACCTGGTTAAGCTCTATAGCAGAAAAACAAAACATGATTAGTTTCATTGTTCTGAAAATTCAGATATTTAAAATTTCATTTGATCACTCTGTATTGGAAATGGTAGTCTGAATAAAGCCCCCAAAATGCTTTGTTTGTTCTTTTTCCCCTAACCCAATATCAATTTTCTTTCACACTGCATCTTTTCTAGGTTGTCTTTTTCAGAGGCTGATGTAGATCAATTTACCTATCTGGAAGAAGGAGGATCTTTTTTAGACATGTTGGCAATGAGCACACTGTTACATTTTCTCATCCTGTAATCCTGACATCTTCGGAGAAATTTTCTTCCTGACCTCTTTCATATTGTTAATGCTTTTACATAAAGCAATATTTATTACCCATTATCAGTAATACATTTATACACTTAAAGAGAAGATACAAAATTTTCCAAATTTTAGAGTAATGTTCAAATTAGACTCTCAAATGATATAAACATTTATCAATGTAAAAATATAAATGATTAAATTGTGACTAAATCTTTTAAACAATTAAAAAGTGTGCCCCTGGGAGTTAATATGTTTATCTTATCTATTTCAATAACTTAAAACCTAGGAGATAATTAGACAACAGAATTAAGTCATTGTGACTTTTATTTTTTGCCTGAAGAAATAGATTACATTAATAGATTTCATCATCTGTAAATGCCATAATGCCTGGAGGTAGTTCCTGCTTATTATAAAAGGAATTAAACATAACATTCATATGAATGCATATTAATCCTCTAATTTTATTGTGTCCTTTAAAATAATTTAACTAAGTGACTGGAAGATTATTATTTTGCATTAGAGTGCACAGGACTTCTTTTTATTTTAAGCATTTATTTAATAATAATATTAAATTTGTATTAAATATAAATTAACATTAAAGGTGCATTGTCCAGAACTCCAGAGGATTTTATGAATCTAGAATAAATATATGTGGTTCATGAATTTGTCATGACCCAGAGGATACATTTTCTGCAACCTATAGCATGCATTTTGCAAATGTTCCAAAGTGCCTGGTGCCTGTGGCAGTAAATGTACTAAGCCATCAGCTGGTAAATGACTTTGGAAATTAGTTGGAGGTTAATTCTCTGCCTCATTGGCCCCCCAAAGTGGACAAACTGTAATTGATTTTGATAGCATTCACAAAGCACTTTTTTCTGTTGCATAATGGAGGCATACTCACAGAGACATCCTCTGGATACAGGAACAATTAAATTAGATCAATGAGATTTCATTAAGAGTTTATGTTTCTGTAATTAATAAACTCTCCTTACTTTCAGGAATTTTGTTGCTTTTACAAAACTACAAATTTTAAACTGTCAAAATGGTTTATTTTTCCTGTGAAGTGTTTTCATTTTATTCAAGTATCCTGCGCTAGCACTAATATTCTATTTTCATATATATTGTTATAGAAAGAAGCAGCATTGGACATGCATGTTCATTTGTGTCCATAACCTCATGAAGGAAAGAGCAAAGAGTTACTCTCTGGGAGAGTGTCCTCAAGTGAGCATCTTGAGCAAAAGGAGTAAAATAGATCAGGAACATGTTCACTGTCATGGATCTTGTTCAATAGTTACACAGAAAAACTAAGTCAATATTTTTTTCATTTAAATGAAGTCCTCTAACCGCTCAATAACAGATCAGTTATACCTGTATCTGTTAACTGCGTATTTTGCAAAATCTAGACCTTTTAAAATCTAAGCTGGATAAACAGACCTGGTAGCTCTTTAAAATATACAAAAAATAGGTGTACTGATAAGTTTGATGAGATGATTATAGGATGTGTAATTGCATAAGGTTTAGGCTTACTATACCAAGTCTCTTGAAAGAATTAAGCCCAATATATTCTTCTAACCCAGTACAGGCACTGTAATTTCAGAAAGTCTAAGACATAGTTACAAAGTAAACACAATACTAAGCTATTTTTATATGCCATTTAAAAATTATACTATTCTTTATAAGTATATTAGCTCAGACCTACATAGTAAGTGCTGGAGTTAAGATTTTAGGACAGTATGCATGTCAACTTTATCTAATTCATAAATAAATAACAGATTTTTAGAGGCAGGCAGGACATCCTTCAAATAGTAATAGTAAACACCAGGTAAGGTGTCCATTGTCTATTTTGATGTCTTCCAGAGGCAGTCAGCAAAAATAAACTCAATTCTTTTCTTTATTATCCTGAAAACACTAGAAAAAGACAGGTCAAAACACTAGAATGGAGATTACAGATTCTACAAATAAAAATGAAATGCTATCTTTGACTGCACTTAAGTTTACAAGTTCATTGAAAAATACCACAATTTGGAGTATTCAGATTAACTTTTGTATCTTGATTATTGAATTGCTATATTCATTATATAGGCTTTAACATTTTTTAAATTTTATTTTTAAATTTTAAAGTTTTAATCTACTTATTATTTTTCATTTATTTTGAGACTGGGTTATGAGACCTGGCTAATTTTTGTATTTTTGGTAGAGATGAGGTTTCACCATGTTCCCAAAGCTGGTCTCCAACTCTTGGGCTCAAGTGATCCACCCACTTGGCCTCCCAAAGTGCTGGGATTACAAGTGTGAGCCACCATGGCTGGCCTATATTGGCTTTTATATTTGTATTACAATAGCTATTTGTCAGGAATGAAGATCATGTCAAAAGCTTCGAAACAATAAGGAAAAATTCTTATTTGAATATGGAGCCCACTCTATGCCCTCAAGTCTCCCAGTTAGGGAGCCATATATCTTCAATGCCTTTCATTTGATAGGGGATTGTTCGTGTGATTTTGAAGGATCACTGGAGCCACACAAACATGTCAATATTTCAATGCATGTTATTTTTCAGGCCATAAATTTACTTATTGTTGTCAATGAAGGAAAAAACACTTACTTTTTTACCATTAGTGTGGAGTAAAGTGAGATAATGGCCATAATGAACCTAGAGAAATGCCAAAGACTCAATAAATAGAGCTTGAATTAGTCAGCCCCAGCTGCTGTAACATAATAGCACAGATTGGGTGGCATGACCAAGAGAAATTTTTATTCTCTCAGTTCTGGATGCTGAAAGCCTGAGATCAAGTTATTAGCTGATTCTGTTCCTGGATGCCTTCTTTCTCTCCCTTGTGGTAGAGAGAGAAAGAGAAATCGCTCTGTCTTCCTCTTCTACCAAACCAATTGGATTAGGGCCTAACCTTATGACCTCATTTAATTACCTCCTAAAAGCCCTCTCTCCATATACAGTCAAATTAAGAGTTAGAGCTTCAACATGAATTGGGGTTTGAGGGCATACAATTCAGTTCATAGTGGAGTTACTTAAAAACTAGTGTTTAAAAAATATTTTAAAAAATTCTTCATTAGGGCAAGCTCCAGTTCTCTCTCAGTTAATGGAGATTGTCTGATATATTTTAGGTCATCTTTCTGAAAGGCTCACTAGCCAAGTTGGCCTGATTAAATTCCATGTTCTCTGCTTCTGTGAGTTTTTTTGTGAAGAAGTAAAGAGAACATTTTCTTCTTTTATGTTCTCAACTCTCTGAACTGTGCCTGACATAGGCAAACACAGGGTCCTTAGAGGCTGGATAGAACCACTAATAGGACTATTTGGCATTATGGCTGGGGTGTAATTGCTTTTCAGTTTTACAGCTTTACTAGAAAACTAATATTGCTCTATCAGAGTTACTTCAGAGCCAGCTGTTTAAACAATAAAATTTGTTCAAAATAGGCCTTTACTGACAATTTTCCTCTTTATAATTGGTGCTACTGCCTCCATAAAGTTGGTTTCTTTTTTAGGTGTCTGATGGCTGTCAGAATTCTTTGTAGTTCCTTTAATGATGCTACAGCAAGCATTTATTGCAGTTTTTCCTTCCTTGACTATTTCATAATAACTCAAAAAATGAGGAATGGGTTTTCAAAGATAAAATATAGAAAACTCCTGTAAAGCAGTAAACTAAATGTAAATTCTACATATGACACAGTAATGAAATTACTCAAATTACTACATGAATTTTATAGCTATTTAGCTTCAGCAGGAAACACAATAAATTAACTGGAAGATAAGTTCCAAGAGAAAGTACAATTAAGAAAATGTGTGTGTGTGTGTGTGTGTGTGTGTGTGTGTGTGTGTGTGTGTGTTTAAGAGAAAGAGAGAGAGAGACAGAGAAAAGGAGAGAGACACACACAGAGAGATAAAATTTGATAAGAGAGAGAGAAAGAATTGAAACATAATCCCTGAATAGACCAATAACAAAGTCTGAAGTAGAGGCAGCAGCTAATAGCCTACCAATCAAAAAAAGTCCAGGTCCAGACGGGTTCACAGCCAAATTCTACCAGACGTACAAAGAGAAACTGGTACCATTCCTTCTGAAATTATTCCAAACAATACAAAGAAGGAATCCTCCTTAATTCATTTTATGAGACCAACATCATCCTGATACCAAAACCTGGGAGACATACAACTAAAAAAGAAAATTTCAGGCCAATATCCATAATGAACATTGATGTAAAACTCTTCAATAAAATACTAGCAGACTGAATGCAACAGAACATCAAAAAGCTTATCCATCATGATCAAGTAGGCTTCATCCCAGGGATGCAAGGATGGTTCAACATATGCAAATCTGTAAACATAATCCATCACCTAAACGAAACCAAAGACAAAGACTGCATGATTATCTAAATCGATGCAGAGAAGCCCTTTGACAAAATTCAATAGTCCTTTATCCTAAAAACTCTTAATAAACTAGATATTAATAGAACATATCTCAAAATAATGAAAGCTATTTATGACAAACCCACAGCCAATATCATACTGACTGGGCAAAAACTGGAAGCATTTCCTTTGAAAACTGGCACTTGATAAGGGTGCCCTCTCTCACCATTCCTGTTCAATATAGTATTGTAAGTTCTAGCCAATCAGGCAAGAAAAAGAAATAAAGGTATTCAATTAGGGAAAGAAGAAGTCAAATTGTCTCTATTTGCAGATGACATGATTGTATATTTGGAAGACCCCATCATCTCAGCCCAAAATCTCCTTATGATGATAAGCAACATCATCAAAGTTTCAGGATACAAAATCAATGTGCAAAAATCACAAGCATTCCTATATACCAATAACAGACAGAGAGCCAAATCATGAGTGAACTCCCATTCACAATTGCTGCAAAGAGAATAAAATACCTAGGAATACAACTAACAAAGGATGTGAAGGACCTCCTCAAGGAGAACTACAAACCACTGCTCAAGGAAGTAAGAGAGGACAAAAATGGATGAGAAAACATTCCCTGCTCATAGTTAGGAAGAATTAATATGGTGAAAATGGCCATACTGCCAAAAGTAATTTATAGATTCAATGCTATCCCTATCAAACTACCATTGACTTTCTTTGTGGAAAAAACCACCTTAAACTTCATATGGAACCAATAAAGAGTCTGTATAGCCGAGACAATCCTAAGCAAAAAGAACAAAGATGGAAGCATCACACTACCTGACTTCAAACTATACTACAAGGCTACAGTAAGATACCAGTACCAAAACAGAGATATAGACCAATGGAACAGAGTAGAGGCCTTGGGAGGAATGCCACACATCTACAACTATGTGATCTTTGACAAACCTGACAAAAACAAGCAATGGGGAAAGGATTCCCTGTTTAATAAATGACGTTGGGAAAACTGGCTACATGTGGAGAAAGCTGAAACTGGACCCCTTCCTTACACTTTATACAAAAATTAACTCCAGATATATTAAAGATATAAAAATAAGACCTAACACCATAAAAAAAAACTAGAAGAAATCCTAGGCAATAACATTCAGGACATAGGCATAGGCAAGGACTTCATGACTAATACACCAAAAGCATTGGTAACAAAAGGCAAAATATACAAATGGGATCTAAGTAAATTTAAGAGCTTCTGCACAGCAAAAGAAACAATCATTAGAGTGAACTGGCGACCAACAGAATGGGAAAAAAAAATTGCAAACTTCTCATCTGACAAAGTGCTAATATCCAGAATCTACAAAGAACTAAAACAAATAGACAAGAGAAAACCCCATCAAAAAGTGGGTGAAAGATATGAACAGACACTTTTCAAAAGAGAGCATTTATGTGGTCAACAAATATATGAAAATATTCTCATTATCACTGGTCATCAGAGAAATGCAAATGAAAACCACATTGAGATACATTCTCACACCAGTTAGAGTGGAGATCATTAAACCCAGAGACAACGGATGCTGGAGAGGATGTGGAGAAATAGGAATGGTTTTACACTGTTGGTGGGTGTGTAAATTAGTTGAACCATTGTTAAAGACAGTGTGGTGGTTCCTCAAGGATCTAGAACTAGAAATACCATTTGACCCAGCAATCCCATTACTGGGTATATACCCAAAGGATTATAAATTATTCTATTTAAAGACACATGTGCACATATGTTCATTGTGGCACTGACTATAATAGCAAAGACTTGGAACCAACCCAAATGCCCATCAGTGATAGACTGGATAAAGCAAATGTGGCACATATACACCATGGAATACTATGCAGCCATAAAAAAGGATGAGTTAATGTCCTATGCAGGGACATGGATGAAGTTGGAAATTATTATTCTCAGCAAACTGACACAAGAACAGAAAACCAAACACCACATGTCCTAACGCATAAGTGTGTATTGAACAACGAGAACACATGGGCACAGGGAGGGGAGTATCAAACACTGGGGTCTGTTGGGTGGTGGGGGGCAGGGGAGGGATAGCAGGGGGTGGGGAGATTGGGGAGGGATAACATTAGGAGAAATATCTAATGTAGGTGATGGCAGGATGGAGGCAGCAATACACCATGGCATGTGTATACCTATGTAACAATCCTGTAAGATCTGCACATGTACCCCAGAACTTAAAGTGAAATTAAAAAAAAGAAAGATAATGTAAAAACAAAGTTTATATAGACAATATCCCAGAATTATCCAAATAGATGATAGATATTAATGCTAAGATTTCAGAAGCTCTACCAACCTCATGCACAAAAATACAATAACTACACATAGACACTACCTAATTACTGTGATTGATTTACAAGCATTCTTTATACATTCTCATCATGTATATATTGATCAGAGTGTTGTTTACATGAACATGTTCTCTTTATGCATGTTTATTTACCTGCACACTATGTATGACTTCCCACAAGTACTAAAAAAACTACATAATACTGAAAAACTGTATAGATAATAAGTCAGAGAAAAGTACTATTTAATAAAAGAAAAAACAAAGACTAGAACAGAATGTTTATATCATTGAAAATCTTTGTAAATGAATAGAATAGCTGAAAGGTTGTTTCAGTTATATTTACTTTCCAATTAAACACCTCTTTAACAGAGATGCTGCTACCAGCTTCGTTACATATTAACATAATTTTTATTTCAATGATGACTCCGTAGGTTACTATCATTCTTTTATAATTTCTAGAGTCAATAAAATGGGCAGCATGTGTTAGTTTACTGTTCTATCATGAATTAAACTAATTTTAATTTTGATTCAAGTATTTTATTCACATCAAATAATACAGTACAATATGCATTTTCTATTTATTAATTTTCTCTTTGTACTTAGATTTATCCTTTAATTTAATTTTACCTTTACTTCAGATTTTTTTGATCCACACTAATATATTCAATGCATTTAACAAATCAGAAGATATTGAATATTTAATAGCTGCTAATTGTCACTACTTTGAATTTGTTACCTATGGAAGTAAATATGTAAATTATTTAAAATCTCACTTGGAAATCATACATAAAATCAATTTTTAATTAAGTGTTAATTTTAAAGATACATGTTTAATGTATTATTCATCATAAAAATGTCAAGTAACATCAATTTGAAAACAGTATTAAAGTTTATATAAAATTAACTTGGTAGCTTTTGGTTGCTTATTTTGGATTCTACCACATTAGATATTTAACAAAAGAAAAATAAAAGCAGATTTTAAGGACCTCGATCATGTTACTAAACAGATATTAGTAAATAGGTTGTATTAATCTAAGAGGATTTTTATGTTTTCAAAGAAGATATTGTAAAGAGACTTTTTAATTAGTAGGAAATAAAAAGTAAGTTTATTTAGTAGGAAATACTATAATATTTATTTCCTTCTAAATAAACTTACTTTTTATTTCCTTCTAAAAAGACAACATCAAATGAGATCATTAATGTTCAAAAATCTGATTTTGATTAAGTATAGTGCTTAACATTTAAGCAGCCAAAATTACAAATAAATGAGTGAATGAATGAGGGAGAGAAAAGTCTGAATATTTGCGCTGTTGTGAATTAAATATTATAACAATATATAAATAAATTTAATTACCAGATTCATGAAACAACTTTCATAAAGTAGTATAAAATTATACTATTGATAGCTCCAGGAGGCCGACAAATTCCTAAGGCAGACAGGGGTGGGTCCTTCAAGCCAAGGAAAGCCTGAGGCCCGAGAGCCAGGCTGCCATTTCCAGGTGAAGTCCATGACCAGAGTGAGAAGTTCCTCTATGCCGCTGAGGAAATCAAATGGTGCTTTATTCAGGCCCACTCATGACCAATCAGCATGCACTCCTGTCACTCTCTAGTGTCCACTTAACCTAATTCTTCTTGGTTGTGGAACAAGAACCTGGAGCCCAGTGAATGGTGGGAGTGAAAATGTCTATAGTATGTTCCTGGTTGGCTCACCAGGCTGCAAGTGGTGACACTTTCTGATTCACTGGACTATGGGAGTGAAGAGCAGTGACCCTTCTAGGAGCCCAGACCTTGAGATTGCCTGAACAAAAACTGTAACACTGTAACCCTCCTGCCATTTGCTGGTGCCAGGCAGCTGCCCTACGTAATGGGAAGTGGCAGCAGTGGGGCCAAGCAAGCCCCAGAGCTGAGCAGCAGAGCCAAATGAGCTGTAACATGAAGAAACTGAAACATGACCCCCATTTTCTGTGCTGCAGGCAGCAAGAAGGAGAGAGCGCTGTAACAGTCCTGGAGGCTCAGACCTTGGAACTCCCTGGGAAACAGCCATAACACCCCTTGGGGCTCCATGGTTGCTGGCATCTCTGAGTTTTTGGGCACCATCACATCCCCCTTATCCCGATGTTGATGTCTAAGGCAGAAGATGGTCACAGCATGCCCAGACCAGCTGCAGGCTGAGTGGAGACCCATAGTGGGCATGGAATCCAGGCTGATAGTGCAAGCTGAGTGCAGCCAGCTGGGCAGAATGGGTGGAACAAGCCTATCAATGAGCTCGAAGCTGAGCAAGGTACCAACAGCCAAGGAAATTCTGGCACCATTAGATTCTTATATATTCTTTACTGGTTATGTAAATGCAATAAATTGAGGCCAAGATTTTATTTATTTTATAGCTATGAAAAGAAGGCAGAGACACAATGGGTAACTCATTCTCGAGATGATGGGTGGATAAAAACCTGCAGTGTGTGACACTATTTCCCATTGGATATGTTTGCTTATGATCTTTTATACAAATCACATTTGATTTGTGAAGATACTTTAGTGAAATATTTTCTAATGAAAATTAGTTCATATTGTAGATGTGACTTGTGGGTCATGTCCATAGGTATAATTAAATTGTATCAAGAGAATCAAATCAGCTGGGCACCGTGGCTCACACTTGTAAACTCAGCACTTTGGGAGGCTGAGGTAGGAGGATTATTTGAGCCCAGTAGTTCCAGACCAGCCTGGGCAACACAGTGAGGCTCTGTATCTCCAAAATTTAAAAAGTTAACTAGGTGTAGTGGCATAGTCCCATCTACTGAAGAGATTGAGGTGGGAAGATCTTTTGAGCTCAGGAAGTTGAGGCTGCAGTGATCTATGATTTCTATTATGTTATTTAAAAATCATAACTGATCAATAGAAAAAATTTAAAAACAAACCATATTATAGAGTCCCTTCATAAGCTTTGTGGAATCTAACTGCAGTTGCTTCAAAAAATGTTTTACTACTTTTATTAGTAGTGTAGAGAACGTTGTCTAGGTGATAGAGCAAGACACTGTCTCAAAAGAGAAACAAAAATATAAACAAATCAAATGTCACTAGATCTTCTCCCTATCAGCCTAAGATTGAAGAGCATCGGAATCTTGACAAATTCACTAGATCTTCTATCAGCCTATGATTGAAAAGCATCAGAATCTTGAAATATTGTCACTTACTCCTAAATGTTTCTTGGTGTGCTGCACACCTAAATTTCCTGTGTTCTTTGGCTCAAGTTTCGTTATGGACCTCCCTGGCCTAAGAAGCTACTTTTGGTGGTGCATTGTCATAGTCATATCCACTGCCTCCGCCTTATACCCAATGTTCCTGTTAAAATAGGACATGTGGTCCCTGAGAGTCTCAATCTCAAAGCAGTACTGTGCTCCAAGTGATGAGAATACTGTTTTCTTCTATTCCTCTTATACTTTGTAACATTGGCCCAAAGAAGCAGTGCTTGCATTTTATAAGATCCTTAATGAAAACTGCTGTCGTATATTCTGTTTGCAGTTTCTTTTGTTTTCTTTTCTTTTTTAAAAATATTTGTGAGAAAAATGAGAACACATGGACACAGAGAGGGGGTCTACTACACACAGGGGTCTATTGGGGGGAATGGGGGAGGGACAGTGGGGCGGGGAGCTGGGGAGGGATAGCCTGGGGAGAAATGCCAAGTGTGGGTGAAGGTGAGGAAGGCAGCAAAACACACTGCCATGTGTGTACCTATGCAAATATCTTGCACGGTCTGCACATGTACCCCAAAACCTAAAATGCAATAAAAATTTAAAATAAAATAAAATAAAAATTTAAGTTCTGGGGTACATGTGCAGGATTGTTACTTAGGTATACACATGCCATGGTGGTTTGCTGCATCCATCCCTCTGTCATCTACATTATGCATTTCTCCTAATGTTATCCCTCCCCAATCCCCCCACCCCGTGCTATCCCTCCCCTAGCCCCCCAACCCCCAACAGGAGCCTGTGTCCATAGGTTCTTTCCTGAGGATACGAGGTCATAGAGTCCAGCAAGAGCTTGGGACAAACCCTCACATACTTCTCCAGCTCTCCATGGCCCTGAATCACTTCCCCAAAATCTCTTCCAGAAGAAAGCTCTCAGTCAAATATCTCCAAGATAGTTCTGTTCTTTGTGCTATGCATCACATCGGCCTGACATATCAGTCAGAGATTAAGCTCAAATGGACTGTCATTGACACTGCAACCTCTGTTGAAAGGCAAATCTGCGCAAAGGCATTATGAAAGAGCTTAAGAAAAGAAGCATTCTTGTGAGTCCTTTTATGTATTGTGATTAGACCCTAGAATGTTTCCCTAAAATTAAGCATTTAACTGAAAGTGAAGAAGCCTCTGGGCCTCATCTCTATTTCCATAATAGTCTGACTTACTTAATCTACTCTTTTATTGAGTTATTTAAATAAGAAGCTGTTTTTATTTCCCTTGGATACAATAAACTCTAAAAATAAGCACAGGATCAAACTTATTTTAGACTTTTTTTTTTTTAACTTTCCTTTTAGATATGTTGAATAAATAATATGTATTTAAGAGAGAAAGAACAAAGTACTCCTTAATGATGCTTTCATTACAGTTTTTTGAAATAATTTAAGGCATATCCACAAATTCAGAGTTTATGCAAAAACTTTTCTATACGTGAGTTTGTACCTTATTTAGAATTAAAATATTTGTGGATTCTAATTAGTTAAACTAAAGTATCAGTTGAATAAATATATACATGTGTATTAACTGGGTAAGTAATACTTTACAGAGTTAGCCACAGGAAACCATAGTGGCCATTTTTTCAATTTTATTAAAGAATATTTTTATCTAGAATACATGTGGAATTCTGATGAATAGTTTCAGACAGTGTACAAATTCTTACCGTGTATCTTTATATAGTGTGATTAGAATGTATAATTGTTCTCTGAAATTATTCTTTTTTCTTGCTGAAAGAGAAGCCTTTAGGTCTCCTCCCTGTTTCTATAATAGCCTAATTTAATCTACTTTTTAAACTCTGTTCCTTCAATGAAAAAACAATTTTGTTTAGCCAAGCAGTAATAAACCCCCTAAAAATGAGTTTAGAAACGAGAGGTTTTTTGCCTTTCCTAACTCTTCGTTATTTTTGATATGCTATTTTGAACTAGTAGTCTGTATTTCAAAGAGAAAACTATTATTCTTACTTTGGTTTTCATAAAATTTTCCCTAATAATTCAAGTCATGCCCAGCATGAGTTATTTGAATTTGAAAAATATTAATCTCACTGTTTCATATTATATTTAGCACTCAATCTTTTTATTTTAGTAAAGTTCTTGGACAAAGGTGTAAGTTAAGTCAATATACAGATAAAAAATAATAGGATGATGTCTTTATAGCTTTATGTACAGCAGGAAATATTACTTAAAAAGCATTTTTAGTGACCTACTTTGTGTATGGAATGCTGTTAGAAACTGTAGAAATGGAAAGCTGTTAGGCCTTGTCCTATAGATGTTTAGAACCCATTAAAAAGAGAGGGTGAATTTAACGAGTTCTTCTGTCATGACGAAAAATGCTAAGAAGCAAAAGTGAAAAAATCAAAAAAATTAATTTTAAAGCTCTGAAGAAATACAGAACTCATCTACATAGGGGATTCAGGGAATGTCTCTGACAAAAGGTGGGCGAGAGGAATTGGAGATAGAAAGATTGTTGAGAAAAGCAGAAATGTTAGTGTGGGGCATTCTAGGTCAAAATAACATAACATGAAAACATAAAATCAAAAAAAAAGGAGGGAAAGCAAATAAACAGAAACTTCAAGTTTAATTTTGAGTGTCAGAAATCTGCCAGATATCTAAGGTAAAAAAGATCAGTGAACAGATGGTCCTATGAATTTGATAGAAGACTCCTAGAATAGAAGTTTTGGTTCGGAAGCATCTCTCTTCCCACCTCTCTCTCTCTCTCTCTCTCTCTCCCCCCCCCCCTTCTCTCCCTCTTCCTCTCTCTCTCTCTCTCTCTCCTCTACCCTTCCCTATATTTCTAGCATTGCTAGCTACTAGGAATGCAAAGGTAAATAATGCAGAATCAGTTTTCAGGGAGTTCAAACACTAGTTGGAAGTCATATAATCAAACAATTTTCACAGAATAGAATGTCACAGCAAGATATTAGCAAGGTACTGTCAAGGAAGGATCTGATATCTCCTTAGGAAAGTCAGGGAAAATTTGACAGATGGTGATGTGTCAGTGGTGTATAGAGGGTGAAACATGGGAACATTTCCAAGGGAAGCAGTAAAAACATAGAAAAACTGTCATATTACAAGTATTTTGATATGAGTACAGTATAGCTTTCATATGGGAAGAGTAGGGTAAAATAGCACCAGAAGAGAAATCACTTTGTATACTTTTATAAGATACTTGATGGCACTTCTTTGTTGGAATTGAAGCGAGGCTTTCAAATAAATATTTGCATTTTAGTAACAGCTCTAAGATTAAAGTATATTAGAATCAGTCACAGCATGGGAGAGAAAGAACCTTTAGCAGGTTATTTTAATAATTCTGACAAGATATAATGAAGGTCTAAAAATAGATCAATATCAGGAGGATTTGAATTTCAAACAGAGAGGTTTCTATTTTTCAACCTGCTTACCATCAGCTTTTGGGGATTTTATGGAGTAATATATAAGACATCCTGCATACACACACACACACACACACACACACACACACACACACACACACGAGTTTTTAATTTTTTAGTGTTTGTTTAGTGATAAACTGAAAATCATTTTTAAACATTACAGAATTCACAGTAGTTTTTATTAATGTTATTGATTAAGAATTCACAGTTTTTATTAATGTTATTGATTAATGGATAATAAAAGCTACTTTCTAATCGAAATCCATCAAAGAGTTGAGGATTATACTCTTCCTTAAAAATATCACGAATATATGTTGATGTCCAGTTTTTGTTATTGCTGTTGTTTGTTTTGTTTGGAGATGGAGTCTCACTCTGTCACCCAGGCTGCAGACCAGTGGCATTATCTTGGCTCACTTTAACCTGCACCTCCCAGGTTCAAGCCATTCTCTTGTCTCAGTCTCCCGAGAAGCTGGAATTACATGTGCCTGCCAGCACATCCGACTAATTTTTACATTTTTGGTAGAGATGGGGTTTCAACATCTTGGCCAGGCTGGTCTCAAACTCCTGATCTCCAGTGATCCATCCTCCTCAGCCTCTCAAAACGCTGGGATTACAGGTGTGAGCTACTGTGCCAAGCCCAGTTTATTTTGAAGTATGTAAGTGGTTAGATAATAGTGTCATTCATAGATGTAAGAAATATAGAAAAAGGAGAAGGCTAATGTGTTCAGCTATGAATATGTTGATCTTGAATAACTTTCAGAGTTGTTCTAAAAGGCAGTTGTACATACACGGAGGTAACTGCCTAGGAATGTGTCTTTGATATATAAACTTGGAATCTATCATTCTATCTAATTACCTAGCTAATGATTGCTGAGACAATAGATAGGGGGATGTGCAGAAAGATAGGAAGCTGAGCACAGAATTCCTTAAAACAGAAGTCATGAAGAGGAAACCATGGGTATTACTAACTAAAAATTGTAGACAGGTAAGAATAGTACAAGACCAATAAAGACATCTTAACATCTAAGGGAAAAAGGAACATCCTGGTTCCTCAATATATTTTTCTGAATTCTTGGATGACCAAAATATATTTTCTTCTGGTCTTATATATTTTGAATCTCTAATACAATAGCTTCTCAAATATTACCTACATATACTTATAAGAATAGTTTCCTTTAAATGAAGGATAATTATTTAAGCAATCATTTGTCTTCCTTTTTAGTAACCTTAAAATAATACAACAGAAAGTAATGTGACATTTTATGAATAATATGTCTGGTGTGTGAATATCTGATCCACTTTGGTAATACACTGAAAGGCAGCATAATTTGCTGTCATGCCACCCTATTATTTTCAGAATGCCAAGCAAAAGTTCTCAGTGTGAGTAATGTCTCAGAAAAATATAAAGTTTTAATATCTTTTCATATCTAATAGTTTTCAGAAATAGCTTATGGAAAGGCATGTTACTTAATAAGGCTAACTTAACTTCCATTTAGGAAAAATCCAGTTTTCAATGAATTCACCCACATTTGTACTATATATTTAAAGACTGAGAGGTAATTGATGAGACATAGCTAAGCGTATGTAGCACACGTTCAACATTTTGACATGTGAAATTTTAAGACTAGTCAAATTGATATAATTCTAAAATGTCACATGTTGTGAGGCTTTGTATTTTTTATTTTTCTTGAGTGTAAGATAAATATTCCAGGAAATAAAATATTATTGCTATTGAATTTATATATAGGAATCATTAATACTCCTTTTCTTAAATCTATAACCAACTATCATTTGCTTTAGCTTAAGAAACAGCAAATAACGCTGCAATAAACCTGGGCATACAGACATCTCTGCAAGGTGCTGATTTCATTTCCCTGGGTATACACTCAAAATTGGGATTGCTAGAACATATAGCAGTTTGTTCTACTTTGATGATATGTGATAAAATGGATTAATTTGCTGTAATCTTATCCCATCCTATTTTAATATTTTAAGTAACCTCCGTACTGTTTTCCATAATGACTGTACTAATTTACATTCCCACCAACAATGCACAAGGGTTTACTTTTCTCCACACCTTCACCAACACTCGTTATTGCTTCTTTTATTGATAACAGCCATCCTATCAAGTGTTAGCCAAGATATAAAAAAACCAAAATGTCACAGACCAATGGTGAACATATCCATTGTGTGTGTGTGTGTGTTTGTGTATGTATACATTGTAAATATATACACACACACACACACACACATATCTGAACACTGGAACATTATTCAGCCTAAAGGAGAGATCCCGTCATTTGCATTAACATGAATGATTTGGAAAGATGTTAGGCTAAATGAAATAAGCCAGACACAAAAAGAAAAATGCTGTATGATCTCAGGTATATGTGGATTTTTAAAAATTAAAAAGTTGCAATGAACATACGTGTGCATGTGTCTTTATAATAGAACCATTTATAATTCTTTGGGTATATGCCCAGTAATGGGATTGCTGGGTCAAATGGTATTTCTACTTTTAGGTCCTTGAGGAATCACCACACTGTCTTCCGCAATGGTTGAACTAATTTACACTCCCACCAACAGTGTAAAAGTGTTCCTATTTCTCCACATCCTCTACAGCATCTGTTGTCTCCAGATTTTTTAATGATCACTATTCAGCTGGTTTGAGATGGCCTCTCAATGTGGTTTTGATATGCATTTCTCTAATGACCAGTGATGATGAGCATTTTTTCATCCCTATGTTTGTTGGCCTCATAGATGTATTCTTTTGTAAAGTGTCTGTTCATATCCTTCTCCCACTTTTTAATGGGCTTGTTTTTATTTCTTGTAAATCTGTTTTAGTTCTTTGGAGATTATGGATATTAGCCCTTTGTCAGATGGATAGATTGCAAAAATTTTTCCCATTTTGTTGGTTGCTAGTTCATTCTATGTTCATTGTGGCACTGTTTACAATAGAGAAGACCTGGAATCAACCCAAATGTCCATCAACAATAGACTGGATAAAGAAAATGTGGCACATATACACCATAGAATACTACGCAGCCACAAAAAACAATGAGTTCATATCCTTCATAGGGACATGGATGAATCTGGAAACCATCATTCTCAGCAAACTGACATGAGAACACAAAATCAAACACTGCATGCTATCACTCATAGGCGGGTGGTGAACACCTGGACACAGGGATTAGAACACCTGGACACAGGGAGGGGAGCATCACACACTGCAGTCAGTTGTGGGGACTAGGGGAAAGACAGCGAGGTGTGGGGAGGGTGGGGAGGGTGGGGAGGGATAACCTGGGGAGAAATACCAGATATAGATAATGGGAGGAGGAAGGCAGCAAACCACCCTGCCATGTTTGTACCTATGCAACAATCCTGCATGATCTGCACATGTACCCCAAAACCTAAAGTATAATTTTAAACATTAATTTAAAAATAATAAAATAAATAAAATTAAAAAGTTCCATACATAAAAATAAAGAGTACGATGGTGATTACTGGGGCAGGGTATTGGGGAGCACATGGGGATATGTGGGTTAGAATGAATAAGCTAGAGATCTAATATGCAGCATGAGGACTATAGTAAATAATTGTGTATTATATACCAGGAATTTATTAAAAGAGTAGACTTGGGGTGCTCTTACCACACTCACACTTACATATATGCATAAAAATCAAAGGTGTGAGATGATAGATATGTTCATTTGTTTGACTGTAGTAATCATTTTACTTTGCATATGTATGCCAAAAAATTGCTTGGTGCATTTTATATATGCAATAAAGAAAAGGCAGCAAATAAAACTGCACAGATATTTAGAGATACATTAGTTTAGCAGTTTTTGCAGAACTTCTGAAATCTTCCCTAGGATAAAGATTGACTTTGCTGTTGCCTTTTGTCACTTAAACATCAGTGACTAAGCAAAAGGCTTTCATTTACTTGGTATCAGTCCTAAAAATTCCCTGGGCTCTAAATGACCAATTAGTGACAAAACTGTGAAGATGCTTCAGTTATCTTGGTTTAGACCCTGAGCTGAGGTCTGTTAGCAGCCTGATAATTAGATTTCTTTCTGAACATAAGCTAAATTTTAAGAAGGATCCTGGAGTTTTACAACACATAAGTCAGTGTAGTGTAGTCTAAATCCACTTGACTATTTTCCCTTTACTCTCTTTTCCTTCATATATTGTCCTTTGTAGTGTAAATTACTGCTGCAAAAAAGCATACGTTAAAATTACCGAAAATATACCTTTTCTTTAAGAATAGTCTGTGTATTTTATAAATTAATTCTAATTCTATAGTTAATATATTTAAAGTAAAATTTGGATGTTTAGGTTATAAACTAATATAATTGTCATCTTTCTTATCTGAAACAACATTTTATTTGAAATTCTGTATGTGTTATTTTCACATTGCTTTTTTACTTTATATGTTCAATAGTAGAATACCGTAGCAAGATTGGCACTTAGGTATGTTTTGAATATTGGAAACCATAAAAAACCAGCATTATATAAATCAATGGACTTGATCATTGTGAAGTATTTAAAATAGAGGAGTATATATTAAGATTTTGTATTATTATTTAATCACTTTTATATGCCTGCAATTACCCTATTAACAGATTTTTTCAGTATCTACACCTTGTTCCAATATAACTGAGATATATTTTGTTGTATTCTCAATTTTCACTATGAGGTAATAACATAATTTAATCCAGGTGTTCTTATGGCTCTTTCAAATATAAACTTTGCTTAACAAAATGAACCACTTTATGACAAATTTAGAATATGACTGTATTTTAAGTTTTTGAATATTTAATATTATATTTAAACTTAGTTAATTTGAGGTCATGGAACAAATTTTAAGTATTTATACCTTTTATACTTAATGCTACTATTTTGATTCAAATCGACTTTAAAAATAATTTAAATAAATAAAATGATTTTTGATAATTTTAGTTGATAAAATTAAATCTTTCAAGAGAGTTTTGTGGAAAAATTTTTTCAAGAGATTAATTTACTACTTTTCCATTTCTCCTGTCTGTATTACCGTTGGAGAAACATCTGGCTAACTTGAAAGTTTATTCTCACCAGAATTCTAGGACCAATCTTGGCCTCATTCAAGAGTAATGTGAACAGCAATTCCTCACCTTGAGATTCAGTATTTTTACTATTAGTGTTTCTCTGAATTGTGATTTTATGAGTGTCAGCTCTAGTAATCTCCCTTCTAGCTTGTTCTCAAACTTATTCCCAAAAACACATTCAGCTTTGGTCACTGAGTCCTTGCTTTTTTGTATGTATCTCAGTTTTTGTCATTCAATTCCCTGTGTTCCAGTATCTATATTATAAACTGCCTTATCCCCTCACCCTTGTCTAAGAAAGTGGGACCTTTCTTACTTTTTCCAAATACTAAAATTGAAAGCTGTCCTGGCTGTCTATATTGTCTCTAAATTACACACTGGCACCCTGCTGTAAATTGACAAACATCTTTCACATCACCTACTTGTCTGCTTGGATTTCTTAATCTGATTAGTGCCATCAAATATAATCAAATCAATTCACTAAGATTATGAAATGTCAAGAGGCCTTGTTAACTGCTTTCCTTCTCCACAAAAATAATTGTTTGCTTAAGATGCCTTTATTGCTCTACTTCCAGAACAAGATATACATGTCTGGCACTTGACAGTCATTCTGTGTCTTGATGACTTTCCTGCATGGAAGGCAGGTCTGGTTACAACGCCTGTTGCCCCAAGTTAGCCTAATTTCATGATAGTTAACCTTATCTTGTCCACCATTCTGGCAGCAAGTTGATCTGCCTATAAGCTTATGTGTCAGTTCTCCAAAATATAATTCATAAATGCAATTTGAAAAAAAAAACACCACAGAGTAAACATGTTATAAAAATTTCACCTCACAACTTCTTGTTAAAGGATTAGAGAACTGTTTTCTGTTAGTGTTAGGTCAAGGAATGAACTGAGGATAAGGGAAAGACAGAAGTAAGGGTTGCGGAATTCAGACTGAAAAGAGTACTTTTTAAGTCATCCTGAAGGGTGCCCCAACCACAGCCTCTGAGTATAGCAGAGTATATTAATTCTTTATTGCTGATGAATTACCACAAACTTGAGTAAATACCAACAGTGTTGATTCAGAGTGGAGATATGGAGCTTGTTTTTAGCCCTGTCAGAGAGCACCACAGATGTCAGCATATGAAGTCTAACTCTTTAAGGTGATTTTATTATTCTTATGTTGAATCTTTCATAATACAAAAGTGTAAAACCAGGGTGATGTCTTTATAGACGTTTAGAGAACACACACAAAAAAAAATTTGAAAAGACTCAGTACCCAGGACTCAAAAGTACAGAAATCTAAACTTTTTTGTATGTGTCCATGAAATAATTTTTTTCTGTTTTAAAATGTCTATCTACATCAATAAAAGCATGCAAACACACACACATGCATACACACAGATTTCCACTAAATAAGCATCACATAAGGACAAAATATCATGAAGCAACATTATTTTCTCTCCCAATTGTGTTTTAAGTTTATCCCATAGAAGTTAGTCTTTCTGTTTGCCAGGATCAAATTCTTGGCCAGAAATGTAAATTTCTCAATAGTAAATGTATTGTTTTGGGAAGCCAAGGTGGGCAGATCACTTGAGGTCAAGAATCAAGACCAGCCTTGGCCAACATGAAGAAACCCTGTCTCTACTAAGAATACAAAAATTAGCCTGGTGTGGTGGTGTGCTTCTGTAATCCCAGCTACTCTGGAGGCCGAAGCATCAGAATTGTTTGAACCCAGGAAGTGGAGGTTGCAGTGAACTGAGATTGCACCACTATGCTTCAGCCTGGATGACAAAATAAGAATCTGTCTCAAAAAAATGAAGTAACTTGAAGTCACTAAGTGTAAAATTAGTAATTAGTAATTAAATTATCTAGTTCAGGGCAGAATGAGATGTGTGAAAGTTAACATTCCCATAGGCATTAATTAGATAAAAGCATAAAATCAGACAAATTACTAAAACATATAATTGAATGCATCAGAGAACTGTAGAAGCAATAAAGACAAGGTATTCAAAATTTCCACAAAAGACACCTTGCTAGAAAGACAAAACCAGCAGGAGAAGTGCTTTATACTCACTGTCAGTATCCCCTTCAAAACTGGTGTAACAATCTGAAGCCATGTGGTCCAGAGACTGGTCCTAGGCTGAGAAAATGTGAAGATCAAAACACATCTCCTTCAGGTTTTAGGCTTAATGTACAAGTACCTTCCAGGGAACAAGAGGGCAGTATTTATTTTTCTATTACTAAGTAACAAATTACCACAAATTTAGCAGCTTAAAAAATATATATCCATAATGTTACTGTTCTGTAGGATGGAACATTTAGCAAATTGGGAAATACATTTTTGTTGTTTAAGCCACCCAACATGTACTATTTTGTTATGATAGCCTGACTAGACTAAGATGCTAGACATCAATTAAAACAATATTTTAAGTGTTGAAAGAAACAAAAGAAAACAAAACCCTGACAATTTAGAATTCTAAACCAGCAGAGATTTTTTTTTTCCTGCCAGTTGGTTTTACTGCAAGAAATACTTTATCTTCAGGATGAAGGAAAACAATTCTAGATTAAAAAGTGAAACTAAGAAAGAAATAAAATACACTAGGAAGGGTAAATAGTTAAGTACATAATAAACAATGTTGGTTGCAAAAAATAACAATGTTTCATGCAACTCAAAATATATGTAAAACTAAAATGCAAAGCAATGATGTATAAAATACGTAATCCCAGCACTTTGGGAGGCTGAGGCGGGTGGATCATGAGGTCAAGAGATCGAGACCATCCTGGTCAACATGGTGAAAACCCATCTCTACTAAAAATATGAAAAATTAGCTGGGCATGGTGGCGCATGCCTGTAATCCCAGCTACTCGGGAGGCGGAGGCAGGAGAATTGCCTGAACCCAGGAGGCGGAGGTTGCGGTGAGCCGAGATCGCGCCATTGCACTCCAGCCTGGGTAACAAGAGTGAAACTCCATCCCCCCCCCAAAAAAAAAATACATACCAGGATAAGCTAAGTGAAAAGGTTCATGAATTCTACAGGACCGGGAACATTTGCATATCTCTATGACAAGTCAGGGGCAACCACTAAATCATTGTAAGTAAATATATGTGTAGAAAGTTAATTGAAGGGAAAACACAAAAATAAAAATATTGAATTAACGCAAAAGATGCAAAGAAATGAATGAAAGGGGAACATAAGAGAAGTGCTAAGGAGAACATTATCAATATGACAGAAAACATAAATCAGTGTCTCAGTAATGGCATTATGTATGTGAAAGGAAAATAGATCCCCAGTCCCCAAAATCACTAACCCAAGGAAACAGTCAAGCTGGGAACTATGTCAGCCAAACCTTCCTCCCATTTTAGCTACAAAGATAAGAAGCTACACACATTCCTCACAATATACCCACAGGAAATTCCTTGTGGACAGAGGACAGACAGAACTCAAAGTCATCATCTGAGGCTCACCTGAGATAAATGCATACCTGATTGCTTCCTCTGTGCTATTGTTTATGTAAAACTGCAGATTCACTGAGCCAGACTAAATTTTGTATCAGTGGAAGGCTGATCAAGGTCTCAAAAGAATGCAACCTTTTGTCTCTTACCTACTTCTAACCTGGAAGTCCCCCCCTTCAAGTTCTCCTGCATTACCAGACCGAACCAATGCATATCTTCTATATATTGATTGATGTTTCATGTCTCTCTAAAATGCAGAAAAGCAAACTTTACGCCTGACCACCTTGGACACATGTTATCAGGACTTCCTCAGGCTATGTCACTGGTACATCTTTCACCTTGGCAAAATAAACTTTCTGAATTCACTGAGACCTGTTTCAGATACTTTGGGTTAACATGTATAAGTGCTTTCAATGCTAATGTCATTGGATTTCAGTGAAAAAAAAAAACAAGCCAAAATATGATTCTTGCTTGAAACAAACATGAATTATGAGAAAACAAATAGTTTTAAGGAAATGGAAGAAGATATAGGATGTAAACATTAAGTAAAAGTAAGGTGAGGAAGCTGGATCAATACAAGACAATAAGCATTTAAGTTAAGAAGCACAGGTTGCAAAACCTGCATTCAGAGACTGGAATGTCTATGGCTGATTCCTTTTCTTTGTCCTTTCATAGAGGTCTTTTTCTCAACTTCTTCTTCCCCTCCATAACCACAGTTTTGGAGCCTCCACACCTTTCGGTGTTTAGAGTCGTGGGGAGGGAGGAGTGACAACTGTCCCAGGAGAGTTCTCGCTTGACTACAACTATCACGATGATGTATCATTTATTATGTTTTGTAAGTTTACTCTGTCAGCATCTTGATGGGTTATTAAGAAAATTCTCCATCTCTGCCAATGTATCTTATTTCCCTTGACAAGAGCATATACTTCCTCATTCTAAGTGATTGCTTGTGCTTTCTCCCATATTCCTAGGCAATCAGTATTCTACTACTAAAGTTCCCTAATTCTTCCGGATGTCCATCATGTGTGGAATTTTAAAAAACCCTATGCAGAATTTTTGAAAGTATGGCCTATATCAGGTACAATGAAAAATATCTTGTGTTTTTTACTTCAACAAAATAGAATGCAAAAGATACCTTTATTATCTTAGACCACTTTAGCCTGGCTCTGCCAGTTGTCTATCATGAATTAGTAATCAGTTCACCATGTACCCAGAGATTTCTGGAAGTCTCCTTATAGCATACTCTTGATCTTAAATAAAGAAGGGGCAAGAAGAAAAGCAGAATAGCTCACTCCAAAGAAATTCTACTCATTCTCCTTATCTCCACCACTTGCCTTCTCATGCCTTCAAAATGGTTGAGAGTTTTGGAAGTCATCCAATTGATTCTTAGAACACTGAAGAAAATTGCATATTAATTCAGCACTTCACTTGGGAAGGAGCTGCAGATTAAACTCCCATTTTAATATATAACTAAACATTGATACTTTTACACGAATGACTAAAAGTGATCATATAAAATTCATTTTTATTTTTTAATCCTGTACAGTTGTGTTACAGATTCCAAAGATTACCCTCAGGCTTGAGGATTCACTAGAAAGACTCACAGGACTCAGAAAAGCTATGACACACATGGTTATAGTATATTACACTAAAAGGAACATTAAAATTGGCAAAGAATATGTGCAATGAGCAAAGTCTAGGGGAAGCCAGGCATAAGCTTTAGATGTCCTCTCTCAGTGAAGTTGCATGGAAGTGCTTAATTCTTGCAGCAACAACATGTGACAACATATGTAAAGTGTTTTCAACTAGGGAAACTAACGTAAGCCTTGGTGTATGGGGTTTTTATTGGAAGTCAGTAACATAGGCATGCAACCCCTACCTGACTGCCCTCAGCTAATAGATTCCACCCACTAGAGCCAGAGCAAACACAGGTATGCACCATAAATTATAGTGTTACCATAAACTATGTGCTCAAAATATTACTATGTGGTCCAAAGCTTCAAGGTATACAAACATACTTTTAGCCAGAATATTCCAGTGGCTCATAGCTCATCTTCCAAAAACCACCAAAAGAGACATGCTTTTTCTCTTTTTTGTTTTTGGTTTAAGCAACCCAGAGTTGCTGATTTAACTTCCACCATAGTAAACTTTTCTTATTCTTTTACTAAGAAGTTTTGAATGTACTGTGAGTATAGGAAAATAAATTTCCCTGGATTTCTCCATGCTGCTGTCAAAAGCCCTATCCTTCTAAGACAGAGAGATGTATAAAATATAAAAATAAACAATGTTTTTACTTCTCCTGGGAGCACTTTATTTTCCATGTGACTTGAGAATTCAATTTGTAGCCATTTGTTTGGTTAATTGCTCTGATCCAAAAGTGCCCAATGATTACTGAACTGGGTCTCTAGGTGCCAGGAAGACTATAAGGCTATTTATCTAGATATTTGTGTTTCAAAAGAGATGAAGCTCTAGAATTTGGAGATATCTCTAGATCATAAAAGCTAAGACACATGGCCATCTCGATTCCAGATATCTTTTTTATATGTAATAAAAGCATAAAGGAGGAAGGAGATTCTTTAAGGATGAGAGGGAGGCAGAGGTCTCCCATTTGTAAGCAGAGAAAAATAATTTTTCCTTGTCTCATGACCATGGAAGGCCCAGCCATTTGCACAGGAAAAATTCCTTTAGCTCTTATCTGTCCCTTCAAAGGTAAGATCTGGGACAAGGTGGGAGTGGGTCAACATATTATTTTCTGTAAAGTAATTAAGAAATTACTTCTGATGCAGAATACTTCATGTGTGTATCCAGGATAAAGTTAATAGTGATAAATGGTAAAAAGCCAAAAATTAAGTGACATTTCCATGAAGCCTGATATGTAAGTGGAGATAAACCACAAGCAGCCATGAAAGCCACATCTGTAACTATATAGGAAGGAGCTTATGAAAGACAAAAGAAATTACTGTGTCATTGAAAACCAGAGAATACTGAAAACTGACAAGACAGTATTTCCTAGAAAGTTCTGCAGACAAGTTTTACGAAGCCGCTGAAACGTGGATGGGGGTACACCTCACAAGCTCTGTTACTAACTGAATGCAAGGGATAAGTGGTTAGGTCACAAGAAAGAATAAACACTGTGTACAATGCTACAAGAAAACTAGAAGATGGAAAATAGGTACATTTCCAAATAAAATGATTAATAATATAAAAATGATCAAATATGATGTGATATCAAAGAAAAAGTGAAAAATTCAATATCATGGGTAGGGAAAATGGAGTTGACAGGGGAAGAATAATATGAAAAGATTAAAAGAAAACAATGCAGGTTCTTGGGTTTGTCCATGATGTGGCCAGGACAGTTGATAGAAATAACAAGCAAAAAAAAAAAAAAAAAGTTTTCTTACTCTAAGAAAAGAAACAATCTCTTAAGGTGGGTTTCTCATCTCACAGTCGGGCCTGTGGACCTCTTATCTCAGAATCACCTTAAAGGCTTATTAAAAGTTCAGAATGACAGGTCCTGCCTAAGGCCTATTGATTTAGAAGCATTGGGATTCTGGCCTAAGAACCTGCATTTAGCAAGATACTTTGGTGTTTTGTTTTTTTTTTTTTTACAGACACTAAATTTAGAAAATAGTCCTTTAAGTGAAAAGTGTCAGAGGAACCATTTCACAAGGGAAAATTCTGCTGACTTTCAAAAGATTATGTGGTAGGAATCCAGCTATTAATTC
Organism: Saguinus oedipus; assembly: GCA_031835075.1. Lineage (NCBI taxonomy): Eukaryota > Metazoa > Chordata > Mammalia > Primates > Cebidae > Saguinus > Saguinus oedipus. The sequence goes on from CM063180.1 coordinate 96,614,685, forward strand.
AATTGGGGATAACCCTAGGGACTTATTTGAAGTTATTTAAATCCTGCAAAGTAAGGAGTTTGATGTGAGCTGCAGATGAGCACATAGATTTAATTTATTTTGGACACTATCAGGAGAAAACGGAGCAGCACTAATAGGAAAACCTATGGTATTTCCTTCAAACAAGCTGAAGTGACAAGATGTTCTTTTTCAACAGGAATAAAATAATAGCTAAAGGAATTGTGATCTGCTGAAAAACCTACTGTAATAAACTGGTAATATCCATTAAATAGTATATCATATGGGGTTTTGATTAGTAAATACAAATGATGAGCTGTATTGAGGCAAGAGGGGCAGGAATACCAGGAGGGAAGCAGAGATATTCAATCAATATCTCAGAGTCTATCAATCCAGATTAGGCCTCTGCATATTTTCTTTTATTGCACCAGCCCCAGGTAGTGGACTCCCTACCACTTTTTTTCTGTTGGTTTCCCTGCTGGAATCCTAACTTCAGTCCCATAGCTCGCTGTGACAAGATTCACTGGACTCTAAGCCCATCCTGCTCTGCTTAATCTCAACAAACTCAGAGTCTCTGAATTTTGAGCACTAGTAACTGTATAGTGGTCTACCAAATTCCAACAAAAATGACAAATGACTGGAAATTTAGAAAATTAATCTCCTTAAATAAAACCAAAATAAAAATGGAATTAAGCGATAAGCCTTGTATAAGATATATGATTTCTAAATAAAGAAATCTTACAATTCAATAATAAAACTACAGATAACCCAATTTAAAAATGTGAAAAGTATTTGAATAATTATTTATTCAAGGAATATACACAAGTGGCCAATAAGCCCAGAAATGACGCTGCATGTATATCTTCAGTAATGAGGGAAATCCAAATCAAAACCACAATGAGATAATGCTTCACACCTACTAGGCTGGCTAGATTCAAAAATTTATATAACAAAACAATGTTTGTGAAGATGGTCCAAAACCAAAACTCTCACATCCCAATGATGAGAATGTAAAATGGCACAGCCGTTTTGGAAAACTGGCATTAAATGATTAAACATGGAGTTACTACATGACCCAACAATTCTACTCTTAGGTTTACACCCAAAGGAGACATGTTCACAGCAAAACATATACCCAAATGTGTATAGCAGCACTATCCATTACATTTGAAAGATAGAAAAAACTCAAATGCCCATAAAGCAATGAATAAATTTTTAAAAGTGTTATGTCTATATGAAAAAATATTATTCAATCTTAAGAAGGAACAAAATACTAATACATGCCAAAACATGGATGACCCTTGAAAATATTTAGGTAAATAAATAAAGCAGGGAAATCTGTAAAGATAAAAAGTGGATTAGTGTTTGCATAGGGATGGAGGCAGGGAATAGGGGGTGATAATTAAATGGTATGAGGTTTCTTGGGAAGTGATTAAAATGTTCTAAAATTGACCATAATGATGGTTGCATATATCTACTGTTAAAATAAAACTAGACAAATTAAATTTAACCAAGTTTAATTGAGTAAGAAAAAAAAAGATTTGTGAATTTGGAAGCCCCCAGGATCACAGCAGATTCAGAGACTTCAGTGATGCCTTGCAGCCAGAACAAATTTATAGAAAAAAAAAAGAAAAGTGATATATAGAAATCAGAAGGGAGGTCCAGAAACAACTGGATTGGTTACAGCTCAGCATTTGCCTTATTTGAACACAGTTTGAACACACAGCAGTGTATAAGTGATTGATGTATGGCTGCTGGAATTGGCCAAGATAGATCTATTGTTACAGGTGCATACTCCTAAGGTAGGTATTCAGTCTTGTCTACCTATTAAGTTAGGTTATAGTTTGTCCACAAGGACTCAAATACAGGAGTATGGAGTCCTTTTCAGGCCATATTTAGTTTGTTTTAACATCATGATTGTACTAAAAACCATTAAGTTGTACACTTTGAGTAAATTATATGGTATGTGAACTATATTTCAAAAAAGGTATTAAAATGGAATTGTAATTTCTTTCTATCTGTAGCCTAATTTATTTCTTAGTAATTCCATAGGCATTGATCCAGTATGTACAAATACATGCTGATAATTACTTATTTAGATGCTATCAGTTATTTGTGTTTCCATATATATTCCTCTTCCATACTTCCACTCCATTTTCAGAAGGCAGCCAGACTTTGTCCCCTCTCATCTAAAGGGAATTTACTGGCCCAGCAGAAAGTAGCATGATAATATCCCTCCAAGTTTCTTCTTCTTAATCCTGAGGTCCTAGAGTGGGTTATTAAGTAGAAGCAGTGAGGGGAAGAGGCAGCAACATGGAAGAAAAGAACTATATCTCCTCACTGGGAAGGAGAAAGCAGTCCATGGGTAATTCAGGTATTGGGATCACATGATCCTGTCTTTTGGTATCCTGAATACGTGACTTGGCAAAGAGGATGACTGGATTTATGGTAATGCTAGGAAGGCTGTACTTTAAGCACCATAATTCTTGGTCTCATTCCCCAAGCAGAGCCTGGAAGAATCAGCACTTAAAAGAATCATGTGTGTCAGAACCTCAGGACCTCAGTGGTAATCAATGTGGGCCAAAGTTAAATGCTTCCATTTCTAGTGTGTTATGTTTTGCAAATATTTAGTAAACACTTAGTTAATATCAGCAACATTGGCAATAGGTGAAGAGGGAGTTCCAGCAAGATTTGAAGCACATATCCTGGAAATCCGCTAGCATAAGAGCTCAGAATAAGGTTAGTTTGGCTTAAATAACATTTTATTTATGTATTTATTTATTTATTGAGACAGAGTCTCACTTTGTTGTCCAGGCTGGAGTGCAGTGGCATGATCTCAGCTCACTACAACCTCTGCCTCCCAGGTTGTCCTGCCTCAGCCTCCTGAGCAGCTAGGAATACAGATGTGCACTCCCACACCCAGCTAAGTTTTGTAGTTTTAGTAGAGATGGAGTTTTGCCATAATGGCTAGGCTTGTCTCAAATTCTTGACCTCAAGTGATCCAACTGCTTCAGCCTCCCAAAGTGCTGGGATTATAGGTGTGAGTCACCACAACTGGCTAAGAAAATTTTAAAATGTATCATTTTTTAACCTGCCAACATCATACATAGTCCAAGAACGGCATTCCTGACGTTACAGTAAATAATGATCAAAATAATAAAACATATCCATTTTTCCTCAAAAATTCAGATTATATTCATGTAATAGAAAACACTGTGATACAATGTATTTTCTATGTTGTATCACAGCATACTTTCAAGAACCTGCATTAACTGTAACAATTCACCAGGGTTCCATTGCTAAAGGAGACTACTCACAGAAATCCAAAGCCATACTGACAAATGGATGCTTCATTGAAGAAAAAAAGAATAAAATACAGCGAAAGCATAAAAGTAAGCATCTGTATCAGAGCTCAACTGCCTCACAGCAAGGGATTCTGAGAGGCTGGTGCCAACTCAAAATGTCCTCTCTCTACAGGGATATATTGGATGTATGTGCTCTCTCTCTCTCTCTGTCTCTCTCTGTCTCTCTCTCTCTCTCTGTATCTCTGTCTCTCTGTCTCTCTCTCTCTCTGTCTCTCTGTCTCTGTCTCTGTCTCTGTCTCTCTCTCTCTCTCTCCCCGCCCCCCCCGCCTTCTTTCTGTATTTATCTGTCTATCTCATTCTTTCAAGGTACATGAGGAACCCTAAACTCAAGGAACCCAAGATGAAATATTGAACAGGGTTTTCAATACCCTGCTGGTTATGTAAATATATTTGTACCATGTCAGGATCTTTAGTGTAGTGTCCCCCAGGGGTCTCATTGAGACCAGGAGCAAATCATCAGTCTCACTGTTACCAATTGTTACCAATAAGAAAGAATGATGAGCTGGGGCAAAATGACCTCAAACTGCTCAGATCCATGGTTACAAAGCAGCACTATTAGTGTGATATTGTGTATTTTATGTTTAACTAGGGCCAGTTCTCTGTAGCCACTTTAGAAAACCAATTTAGGCCAATGCCAAGCCTACTGGAATTAACACTCAGCACAGAAATGTATTAAGAAAGTGTTTCCAAAGCCTTCTGGACAGATGCAGCCTTTGCTTTGAGAAAGAAACTCTATAAACTCAATCAACTAAGCCCTACTGGGCATAGCAAGACTGAACTAGATATTAGACTTATGTTGTAATTAAGTTCTAAGATTTTACATTATCAACCAACACCAACACTAGGATCACCACCAGAACCACCCAAATCCCCAATGCTGGAATATTCTGCACTTTCTCTCAAAAATGTTCTAGAACTCTTAGGTCCTGTCATTGTCTATGTTTCCAAAGTCTACAAGGTGTTTTGAAGTTGGATGTGAAAATTTTCCTTTTTATTCTTTTCAGACATTTTTCATGAACAGTCCTAAAAGTTTCTACATCCGCTCATCTAAAGATTCTTTTCTCCCAAGGCAATAAAAGTTTCTTTTTACTCTCACTTGCCTTATCACAGCATATTTTCTAGTTGATTTTAATATCTGGTTATATATGTGGCAGTTATGGTGGTTTTCATTTTAATAGTACATAAAATTCAGGAGTATAAAGTTAATTTACATCATGCATCTCCAATTTCTGTACTTTATGGGAAACTTAATGTCTTGAATTTCTGAATAAACTTTATATAATCTAGTAATTTGGGAATTACTTCTAGATTTTGATTAAGTGACTTCAATGTCTTCAGAATGAAAAGAGATGCATAGAAATAGGTGCATTGCTTCTTAATATTCTCCAATCAGTGAGGTGTATTTATATTTCAGAGCAAGAGGCAAAGGTGGGTGAGTCAGATTGTTAAATTTATTGGTATCTTTATGGCCTCAGATAGGAAGCTGTTATTCTGAATTTACTAATATATGTCTGGTTATTTGCCTTCAATGATAGGTACAGTCATTAATGGATTATTTTCTATTTAACTGCCAGGTTAGGTGAAGCAAAAATGATCTGGGGCAATGTGTGAGGGAGTTATATTCCACTATCTTTAAAATTTTATCTTCAACATCTATCACAAAGATAATAACCACAATAAGCATACCATTTATTAAGCACATATTAAGTGTCAGGTTATGTGACATCTTTATACTGATTATATCTGATCCTTATAACAGTGATGTAAATATCATTATGTCTACTTTATAACATAGGAAAAAAGAATAAGAACATGGCTTCAGGGCCCATGTAAAGATAATATCTAAATAGGAATTTTAATCTCCATCCCAGAGATTTAAGAGGCTATATTTACTTATTATTAGGTACTGCTTGTCTTCTTCATCTCTTCTTCAACGTAGTTTCCACAGCTAAAATTTTGCTTTTATTTATATGATGTTTTGATTAATGTAAACTACGTAGTTTGTTAGATGTGTCTTATCATTTCTATCTTCTCCACATCCCTCATTCCAGAAACATAAGACAGAGTTATATGTGGCATGATAATTACTGTAAATTTATGATTTATTCCTATTACTCTGTGTGTCTGCAAGAAACAGGTATTCTTCAATCTCATTTTTAAAAAGGCAATTAAACCTTTGCATTTCCTCTAGGCTTTGGTAAAGGACAGTAGTGTCCATGACCTTCGAAAAGAAAATTCTTAGTCCGGTCTTATATTGCTTTAATTAAAACAACAAAACAAAACAAAACAAAACACCTAGGCTGGAGATGTGTATACAAGAGTAGAAGTGTTTTGAGAGCTTCCCGCAGTGACTGGGAAGGGATTGAGATTTTGAAGGACTTTCATCCTATCGGGAGATCATGCTCCCCAATAACTTTTGTAAGGTAGGGGACAGATGCTTGAAGGCGGTGACTATGAGGTGCTGCCCTCTTGTTAGCTGCACTTGGGTGCTTCAGTCTCATTCCTGAGCCAATAATTGAATCTAAGTCAGGCACAAAGGCAGCAGCGTGGCCATCTTCAAGGGCCCATAGATCAGTGAGCATACCTACAGGAAGTTGTATGAGAGAGAAATAAGTCTCTGTACTGCAGTATTAGATGGATTTTAGAGAGCAAATTTCTCTCACCTTATCCCAAAGTACATGACTGAAAAAAAATTATCTCATCTCTTTATACAGAAAGTGGATACATGGAACAGAGTTAGCATGGATCAGAAAATTAAAAAGGGATGTGGTATTTATTATTTTGCACCCTGGCATATTTATTGCACAAGATTCTGTCTAACCTCTCACACACAACCTTCTGATGTAATGTTGCAGAAAATAAAGAGAGGTAAGAGGATAGTGAAGTGGGCTATTGGATAGTAAGTTTCCCCTTGGCCTCTGTGGAAAGGGAAATGCTCTTGTCCAGGTGATGGCCAGTAGCCAGTATGGCATGAATTTCTGCAGAGCACAATCAAAAAGAGAGGAACACAGACAAGTTGTACCTCTGAGCAGATCCCCCGTGGATGGTTGAAAATAGATCTAATTTTCACATTTATTCTGGAAGAGAGAATATTAACTCATCCAACTGTGTGTGCATAGGAAAGGCTGGTAGATGGGATAGGGATTTACTTGGCAGATATATCTTAGCCTCTGTTACTCTGAATATTTGATTAACCAGATCTTTTTTTGACCATTCTAGGTAATTCTGTATATAGTCATGGCCATCCTGTCTTTATAATACAGAATATCTCTGGCTTCAGGGCTGAAACAGGCATAAGCTTAGTTGCCAGAGATTGTTCTGTAGATGCTTGAAACAAAAATATCCAATAATTTTTCTGTATTTTTTGACTCTAGAAAATATATGCATGAATATTAAAGCATTAATGATACACATCTGAATATATAATGTAGCTCATTTCATTGTTGCATACCCCACCTCTTAATGCATTACAATCGTGTAATACTTAGTTCACTTAATAATAAAAAAGTTAAATTAAAATTTTTGAAATTAATGTGTAATTTAATTTTGGCATTCAGAAATCACTTTGATATTTTTAAAGCTCTGCCAGCTTTTAAATTCTGTATTTCCAAATCCATATATTAAAAGAAGTTTAATGCTGGAGGAGCTATATATATCATTTTGTCAAATCTATCTATTTTATATATCAGGAAATAGAAATATAAAATAACAAATATTGATAACATCTTCAGTCAAATTTTAAACTATTTTCATTGTGATCTATTCTCCATTTTTCATCTCTTTTAATTAAAAGTGTATGAAACATTGTTGTAAAGAATTCGGAATGCTATGGTTAGAAATGTATTAAATCATGTAACTGTTAATTAGAACTAGAAGGAGGACAATAGTTCAACATCTAGTTTTTTAGTATAATCAGTAATTTTCTTGCTGAACTCAACAGAGCTGCCTCCTGTGATGGAAAGGAAGTGGAGGCACAGAACAGGCCTTGGTAGAAAGCTTCTGGCCTCCACATTCACCCTGTAAAAGTAAACATGGGAAGCTGTGTTTTTCTGTTCTTTGTATGCAGGTTTCCTTTGACCATTTGGGTTCAAGATACAGTTCCAGTGCACTAATCAATTTACAGAATTTCTAACGTCTCATCATTTATATGCATTGCCAACACCAAAGTAAACTTTAATACTGCCTGTCACTTAATTATAAACTCACTCACCTTGGATTTTAAGTCCTCGACATTCCTCCTTCATTCTGCATTTCATAATATATTATCTGTGTTATTCTCCTTGTGATCTTCACACTTAGAAATAATTCACATTTTTTAATACACCAAAATGGCTTCATATGTAGTCCTAAAATTCCCTGATCTTCCTTTATAATTTTTCTTTTCACACATTCCTGAGAAATAATTTATAATGTATTTTTATACCTTTGTTTTTGTTTGACATAATGAAAACTGTCTGATACATCTAGGATAAACTGCTTGCCATTTTCCAAGCAAGCCATTCATTTCTCTGCCTCCTTACTTTGTTGCACTCTTCCTTTACCCCATAATTATTTTCCCCTTGTCTAGTTAATACACTCAAAGATTCACTGTGAGTCACCTCCTGTACCATGAATTTCAGTACTTTCAGCAAACATATTTCTCTTCTGTGCACTTACAGACATTGCACTCAACCTCACCATTGTGAGGGATAACTGTCCCGTAGCACAAGGGCTTGTCCAGGCACTTACCAGATCGATTCAACTGTAAATCTCTCAACATTTTGTTACCATGGCAAACTCAAAGACTGAATGCAGCTCTGTTTCCTCTACCCCATAATCCATTATTTTTATTGCTCTTAATTGTCTGTGGTGATAATTTTGAACTTATCAGAAATTTAAATTAAACACCTGAAGTACTATCTTTGTTATACCCCTGGTGGTAATGTTCTGCAAGTTCTCATAGACAAGTGTTAATGTCCTCATCCCCATGTTCTGTGTGTCCTATTTTATCATTTTAGACATTTAATCATATTTCTCTTTTCTTTTTATTTTTCCTATTAATTCTTGGGTTTGATCATTACTACTGTTATGTTCTCTATATTCTCCATATCTAAAAGTTATTTCTCTTCAGTGTAATAATATTATGAGTATTTCAACTCAGCATTTGCCTTCTAAATGTAGAAATTCCAAATTTAAAACAATTTCACTTAAATTAGTGTGCCTCAAGTTTTCCATAGTGAGTAGGTATCTTTCTTACTAAATACATCCCATAATTTTCTAGGGTTACTGACAAGAGCTACAATAATAGGATTATACATTCTGTTGTTGGAAAATATTCAAAACTGTCATTTACTAAATTTAGCCTCTTCATAACTTTATGCATTTTCTGTTCATATCCTTTATATAAAATAACGACTGGAATTTTTATGATCCTCAATATTTTATAATAAAATTTCAAAAACTTACCTTACTGAAAATATACAATACCTTTTTCAAGTAAGTAGGAAGAATCATATCATCTTCATTTTCAAGTAGACAAAATAAAATTTGTATAACTCAAATAACCTCAATACTATTATTATTGTTTTACTCTAAAAACTTTCTTTGGATTCCATTATCTCTTTGCATGTGTTTGTCTTGTAAAGTGAATGTCTCATGTTTAATCACCAATTATTTATTTGATCCTCTGACCAGTGTTAAAATGTATTTTATTAACATTTTCTCCAAAATTAATTATGTATTAGTATATTTAAAATGCCTATTCCTGTAATCCTTCTACCATTTCCACTGTAGTGCTTATTATATGACTATATTAGGGTGGTTCAAATCAGCACAGCATCTGTGCCATGCCCTTTTGCCATTCTGGGCTTCATTAATACTGCGGGGGAGAATTAATCATTATATTCCATATTAGTCTCCTTAGACTGCCATAATAAAATACCATAGACTGGGTGGCTTAAACAATAGAAATTCGTTTTCTCATAGCTTTAGAGGCTGAGAAGTCCAAATCAGGGTGTTTCATCTGAGGCCTTTTTTTCTTGGTTTAGAGTCAACTGCCAGCTTGCTGTGTGTTCACATGACCTTTTCTTCGTGTGTGTGTGTGTGGAGAAAAAGAGAGAGAGAGAGACAGAGAGAGAGAGAGAGAGAGAGAGAGAGAGAGAGAGAGAGAGAGAGAGAGAGAGAGAGAGAATATATTCCTCTTATTATAAGCCCCCAATTCTACCAGATATCTTCCTCTTATTATAAGCCCCCAATTCTACCAGATTAAAGCCTTAACCTTATGACATTGTTTAACCCTGATTAACTCCTTATCGGCCCTATCTCCAATTACAGACATATTGGGTTGCAGTTCCAACAGAGGAATTTTGTGGGCAAGACACAAACATTCTGTCCGTAACACATCTCCATACAAATTCTTCATACCTCATACCTGGCATGGCATATCTCTGACATCTAATTGTATCTAACAGCTTTGATCAAATTATATCAAGTATCTTTCCTTTCTCCTGACTATGGCAGAATATAATTTCCTTCTATTCACCTATTTTATTCTCTTGTGACACACAGGTATAGCTTCACAAAATGATATTTGCTATTTTTTCCCATTTTTATAACCATATCTGCAAATTCTCTTTTATTCAGTGCTTAATACTATTAGTGTCTTCAGGCACACAATGTACTCCTTTAAAATGTGACGAATTATTCATTATAAAGAGCACATCAGCAGGTGAATAGCTGCAGGGGCCCTTTCTTTAGTAGCTCCAGAATGCTGTAATATTTACTCTAAGGTGGCTGATTCTTATTTTCTTTATCCCTACTCCCCTCAACTCCCACACAGACACAGACACAGACACACACACACACACACACACACACACACACACACACAGGCCAACTCTTATTCTTTTTTCTTTCCTTGTATGCCTTTTTTTTTCTTTGGCAGATATTGGTTTTAAATTATTCAATTGTCCTTAATATATTTTGATACCATTTGAAAAGAGATATTTCCCTTTTAGTAGCATTGGTCACAATATAATTTTAGATGATATTTCTATTTTTTTAATCTTTATTCAACTTTCTAACCACGTTATTTACATAAACAACTCTCATTTCAAATATCATCTCTTTATATCATATTTGCTTCTTCAGTTTATAGTCTGTTTTCTTAATCTGAGGTTGACACCAAATGTAAATAGCCTTCAGATATCTTGCCATCACAATTCTGAAATATGTTTATCATTATAATCATCATTTCAAGATGCAGAAACTTCATGAGAAATTATGTAAAATATCTAGATTTACATAATTATTAAATGGCAGAGCCAGACATGAAGTAGTGACTCTCTATGGATGAAGAAAATAAAGGATGGAAAATAGAAATAACTTACTTAACAGATGAATTCTTTTTTGAATATCTATTCCATAATAGACATATTTCAGAAGCCATATTCTGGACCATACAGCAATTCTAAAAACAACAACAACTCAAAGGACACAAATTGTGCTCTTTAATCATAGTGAAATTAAATTAAAAGTATATAATAAAGGAGAAAAATAGCTATCAAATAGCTATAGAAATAATAATTTTTGTGTACATGAATGTATTTGAGAATATGTAGATATATTTCTTAGCTCTGTCCAAGGGTCCTAGAAGCAAAGACAATCCAGTACAATGAGCACACCAACTGCTCAGATCTTGGCTTTTAAATGTTGTTCTCTGATAAGAAGAATCATGGCTCTTTGGAGAGAGGCTTTATCAGGTCTGGCATACTGAAAACATAAGAATCTTATCCAGATAGTGTGAAGAATTAAAAAAATATAATTAATGTGAACATGTCAGAAGGACACAAGAATTAATTATACAGGAGTTACCAATGGCCAAGCTTTCAAAATTTGAGCAACAAATTGAGTAATGATAGAAAGGGCATATATCCCTTACAATAAAATAAGTATTTATGAATATATTTTGATGCAAATAAATGCAGAGAGACAGATACAAAATGGGGAGAAGAAACATCTCTTCTTCTAGATAGAATTTCAATTTTAAAATGAAGAGTAAATAATGGAAATCAAAAACATGTTGCTAACAGCTGTTGTGGATGCTAATCAGTAATGGAAGCTAAAATTGGTGGATAAAAATACAATGAGAAATAAGATATTTCCACAGTCAGAAGGAATCATCCCAAGAGATTGCTACAAAGAGTAAAATAATAACTATGTATTGGAAAACAATTTAACTGGTATTGCTTTAACCAAGTGATCAAAGGTAATACCACTAGTAATAAGATACATTGACAACATCTATTGATAAGATGAACTGAGAATGTTAAAGTATCACTTCTGTTTTATACTTGCCAAAATGCATAGCTACAGTTAAAATATGAGAAAACATCAAAATCCAAATTCAGGGCCATTGTAAAAAATAAGTGGAGTGTACCTTTTAGAGGTGTCACGGTCATGAAAGAAAAAGCCACAGGTGTGAGGAAATTAATTAGGCATGATGACTAAATGCAATGTAGAACCCTGTATTGGATCATGGAAAAGAGATAGGCTATGTATAGGAAAATGATGAAGATCAAATACCATCTGTGAGTTCATTAACAATATTTTATCAATGTTAGTGTCTTACTCTTAATAATTGTACTGTAAGTATGTAAGATGATAGTATTATGGGAATCTGGTTGAAAGGTATAGCAGAATTTTTTTTATTATTTTGCAACTTTCTAAGGGTCTAAAATTATTTCAGAGTAAAAAATTACAAATTACAAATAAATTGTTGTAAATTAACACAGAACTATACCATATACATAAGTTAGGAGACTCAATTTTTATCATGTCTATTCTCACCATGCTGATATGTTGTTTTAATTTTTAAAAAAAGCTGAAGTCTTTTTTTAAAAAAGAAGATAAGCTGATGTTGAAATTTTTATGAAAATGCAAATAATCTAGAATAGTCACATATAGCTTGAATTATTTTTTAAATGAAATAGCTAAAACTTATTTAACAATTAAGAATTTTGTTTCATTGCATTTAAAATATAGCTCAATAAATTCACAAAAGAAGATACACAAACATCAGAAACATACAGAGATCAAAAGTAAAATGAATAATTGGAAAGCAGCAACGAGTAATTTCACAAACTATTGCAATACATCCTGAAGGAAAAATGCAATATATCTTGGAGGGAAAAAACGTCATGAAGAAAGAGGAAGAAGAGCTAACCACAAATATGAAGGACATTAAAATAAATAAAATGACTCCTTTTTCTAAAAATTCTGAGTCCTCTGAGTCAACACAATGATGAGAAACTAAAATTTGAGGTTTCTAAATCAAATATTTGGAGAACTAAATCCCCATTTATGACAACCACTTTTAAAGCAAGAAGTGAAAAGAAGAGTAAATCATGACAACCTCTTTTTAGTCTGTTTTCATTGAAAGTGAAAGCAGAAGCAGGACAATAAGAAGGGTCTATTTCTGATAAATTACAGCTGCTCAGTCCTCAGAGAAAGCAGCACAAGTCCTGAAAAGGCATTCAGAGCTATTCTCTTATATTTAGGAGAAGATATGGAAGCTGTATCAGTGACAATTGAGTCTCATGTTTACGCTCAGTTGGACTGAAGAGAAACCTTCTTTGATTTGCTTGAAATTTTGCTGTTGGAAAATGCATATCACTTGGGTTAAAACCCCTGTGCCTGAGTATATAACACTGAGCAGGACACATTAGGCACTTGATAAACACCTACCCTGTGGCTCCTACTAGCTATCTTTAGGGACCTTAATTATAAAGTGAAGTGCACATTTATATAAAAGTTTTATTTGTTTGTTTTTGAAACCAAAAGATGTTAAAGGACTTGTAATGGTTAACACACACACACACACACACACACACACACACACACACACACACATCTATGCATTTGCCATTTAGTAATCTTTGAAGTCATTACTAACAAAAGGCTAAAGACGTACTAGAAATTCGTGAGTAGGCTGCAGCAGGTGGTCTTTTCCAGCAATGAAGTTTCTTTTGGCACTCTCCCTATTCATCTTCCACATTGTTGTTGGGTTCAATGGACCCTGTTTCCTCTCATTCAACATACAGTCTCAGTAGGGCAGCAGCCTTTCAGACCTGTGTTGTCTTCTGAACAACCCTCCTGACGATGCTTCAAACTTGTCTTTTTCTTTCTTAATTTTCTTATTTTCATCAAGATTTGTAGATAAATAACATCCATATGAGTTGGCAAATCATATTTTTTCTATTTATTAACATTAGGATAAATATAGCAAATATGGCCTACTTTATTCTAAGTACATTTAAAATGCTATTATTCATAATTCAAATGTATCGAGTGTAAGAGAGAGGCTGTTTATGTTGTTCAAAAGGTTGTTCATGACATTTGCATATCAATTAGACTGCTATGTATATCTAAGTTCCAGTTTTTAACTCCTTAATTTTATAAATGTTTTTGCTCTTCCACTTCAGAGTATTTTGTTCTTGAGAAATAGACAGATCCTTGTACTACAACGTATCTTTACACATTTATTATGAAACTGGTACTGGTAAGAGAATAGGTATGTCATTTATCCTGGGACTTCAATTTTCATGACTAAATCTACTCAGACACCATATTACAGATCAGAAAATTTTCTGATGAGCATACATTACAGAAAGCAGACATCTTTCTAATTCTGTTATTTTTTCCCCAATAACAGAGCTATGTAAGTATTTGGATAGATGAGAGTCCACTGCCAAAAATAATTAAAATATTGGATTAAATATTTATTAAGTACTACATTGACATATGCTATGGTTTACATGTGTCCCTCAAAATTTATTCATTGAAAACTTAATCCACAGTGCGACAGTGCTGAGAAGTGGGACCTTTAAGGGATGATTAGGTCATGAGGGCTCTGCTCTCATGAATGGATTAATACTATTATTGCGACATGGGCTAGTTATCTGGAGAGTAGCTTCCTCTTAAAGGATGAGTTCAACCCCTTCCCTCTCTCTTTTTCTCTCACCTCTCTCACGATGTGATGGCTTCGGTCATCTTATGATGTAGCAAGAAAGCCTTTAACAGATTCAGCCCCACAATCTTGTACTTCTTGGCCTCCAGAACCAAGAGCCAAATAAATCTCTATTGTTTATAAATTACCCAGCCTGTGACATTTTGTTATAGCAGCCCAGCATGAACTAAGACAACAAGATAACATGGAAGTAATTAATATGCCACTAAAACCATGGCATTGTTGATACACTAGTTAATGAGTACACCAGGTTATTTGAAAGCTGTGCTCATGCAGCTTATAAGTGAAAAAAAGTTGATAAAGCTTGTTACAAATTTGAAAACAATCCTAAAAATGTACAGTACATTACTAATGATAGGTTGAGAGGCTTAAAGGAAATAATTTTAAAATGATGAATAATATCAAAAAATGTTTAAGGTTTTTTGCTTAGGAAACACTGAATCATCTTTCTTTTCTCGCTAAAGAAATTGGTATTAAAATTATGGTATGAAGGGACTATCAAAGACTATACAGCTAAAGTATAAAAAAATAAATTATAAAACCATGTTAGAAAAGCAATTAATGAAATTATCTTATTTTCCAGATTGTGTGATGTTGATTAGCTTTAAAAAATCTCATTAGTAATTACTTTTCTCATTCACAAAAAGTGAAATATGTATTCACTTTTTGAATTAATTTTCTTTTTGTAATTTTGTATTATTTTCCTTTAAAGCAGCCATAAATTATATAAGTTTTAGGCCCTACAAAGCCTACAATTTTCCCTGTTAAAGCATTAAGAGGAAGTTAAGGATGCAAGGTTACTCATTGTAATGTTTACAGGACTTATAATATTACACCATACAAATATGTGCTTGAAACTGTCATTAATATATTATTCAAATATACCACAGATTCCATGCTTATACCAAATAAAATGTTATCGATTATAAACTTTAATTATTCAAGATTCTCATTAGACATGTAACATGATTTTTAAAATCTCTCTCTCTCCCTGGCTCTCCTTTTCTCGGTATATCTGAGGCTCTAAATAGTACTTTATTATTCAACAAAAATGTATTAGACACCAAAGGAAAACTTGCTAAGGAAGTTGCCAAGACCAATTCAATTCTTAGCTGACCACCTAAATTCCACTAAACCATCCAGGAGTGGCCAAGATGGAGATGGATATTCAAGAAACCTCATAAAGAGCATTGGTAGTGTGTCTAGAGTTCCCTCACCATAGTGGGGAGAGGTGGTGGTACCTTCTATTCACCTCAGTGAAAGGGGATTCATATTTATTTTGGAATATAAACAGTGCAAGATGAGTGTTCACCCCTCAACTGACAAATTTAAAGCATAAAAAATGTAAATATCTATCTGAGAAAGTCTGAATCAGCTGAAAGAAAGGCTGATTCAATAAATGAAAGTTTCCCAAGGAATATGTTTCTTATAGATCAGCTGTTAGAGTCCTTCTTAATAAAGCTTAAATTGAAAAGGGCTAGAGGATCCTAAGCAACCTGCCAGAGGAGGTGAATTTGCCAATGTTAAGAGAGTTAGAGATGGGAGTGTTAGTCTTGGTAGTAAGTGATTCAGTTTTAGAAATGGACTCCCCAGTAGCAACAAAAATAAATAAATACTAATATAATACAGGACAAATGACAGCATTCCATAGCCACAGGAAAGGTGGATGCAATTACACAATAGGTGACAAGTTTTTGAAATGACAGCCAGGGTTGCCTGTTCTGCTAAGAGACACACATATATTCATTGTGGCACTGTTTACAATAGCAAAGACCTGGAACCAACCCCAATGCCCACAGATGATAGACTGGACAAGGAAAATGTAGCACATATACACCATGGAATACTATGTAGGCATAAAAAATGATTAGTTTGTGTCCTTTTTAGGGACATGATGAATCTGGAAACCATCATTCTCAGCATGCTGACACAAGAACAGAAAAACAAACACCACATGTTCTCACTCATAGGTGGGTGTTGAACGATGAGTATACATGGATGCACGGAGAGGAGCATCACACACTGGGGTCTGTTGGGGGGAATAGGGGAGGGACAGAGGTGGGTGGGAAGTTGGGGAGGGATAATATGGGGAGAAATTCCAGATATAGTTGACGGGGGAATGGATGCAGCAAACCACATTGCCATGTATGTACCTATGCAACAATCCTGCATGTTTTCCACATGTAGCCCAGAACCTAAAGTGCAATAAAAAATAAATATATATAAAATTAAAATATATATATACATAAAATAAATAAAAAACCATAGTGTTTCAAAGCACAATATGGATGCACAGCCAATAAAGATACTGTTTTGTTTATATGAACAAATTAAATTAAGAATGAATGATCAGAAAATGGAAGACAACACTTCAATAAAAAGTAACAATCTCTTATCAGTTTCCAGCCTCAAACCAGTTATCATACTTAAAACTCATTGACTAAAGGAGATGCCAGATTCCAAGAAGAAAGGGCACTGAAACTGTGGAGATTGTCTGAAGTAATGATTACCGCAAGGGTATCTATGACTATTTGTTCAGGTAACTGTATACTAGGGAAATGGAAAATTCAGGCATATTTTTAAATTTTTTTATTTTTATTTTTTGCCCTGATGGGCAGAGGGTCAAAGTTTTAATGGATAGAAAGGGACCCAAAGTATCATTATGGCTCATAGCTGAGTTTGCCTACAAAATTTGCTCTGTGTTGAAGGACCTGCAAGGACAGATCATATGGAATAGCTGATCCTTCTGAAAAATGTGGATATGCAAACATCTAACCTCCTTCATTCAAGTTTGGTCAACTCTAAAAGGCTATCTCAGTTTCAGGGCTTCCTGTGAGATCTACTGAGGCCTCTGTTGCCACCGCATCACAACTCAGCCTCTCCATCTACCTAATCCTGCACCCTTTACTTCATTGAAAGTGTTTCTGGAGTGTTCCCCAATAAATTTCCTACATGCAAATTTCCGTCTGGGAGCCTTTTACCTGGTGATCTTACCTACGCACCACCCAAGCACCATCCACTGTGAGAGTGTGTCAGCTTTAAACATGAACCAAGCCCAGAGAGTTCCAATAGCTGCTTTTCATTCACCTCATTCATATTCTACTTTTATGAATCTAGAATTAGCAAACTGGGGAGTTGATGATCCAAATGGAAAAATAGTAAAAAAGATAACTATTGATTCTCTTACTTTCTTCCATATACAATCAGTCTAAAGCAGACCAGAGTTGGGAGAGAGAGAAATTTT
This sequence comes from Saguinus oedipus, assembly GCA_031835075.1. NCBI lineage: Eukaryota > Metazoa > Chordata > Mammalia > Primates > Cebidae > Saguinus > Saguinus oedipus. The sequence continues at coordinate 96,632,296 of CM063180.1, forward strand.
AACTTTAAATATACTTAAATTATTGGAATATTGAAACTGTAACAAATATATGAATTGCTAAACTGATACTAGTTAGTGAGCAAACTGAGCAGAAGACTTTTCAGTATCTGAGAATGACCACACAAGCCAAGTATTCTGCCTTAATGTTCATACCAGGGGCGGGAAAGATTCTCTGAGCAAGAGAAATGAGGACTCTGTTTTTTGTTCTTCGCCAGTACCCAGCTTGTTTCATGTAGTAACGCTGCACTGAAAATAGCCCAAACCAAATAAATAATAGAGCCTGTGCAACTGATTTTAGACTCCTTCCTAAGTCATTGATTCGTGTGTACTTTACCTTCTCCTGATCTACTTACCAAAACTGATAAGCCAAACTCTTTTTCGAAGTTCTTGACCAATGCAAGAAAACCTGACACTTTCGTAGATTGATTGATACATTGGAAAATTATATAAATGAATTTTAAATCAAACTGTGGAGACAAGGAACAGGTGTTCAAAGGCATTGCTGCCAAAAATAAAGCCAGCTCACTGATGTTAGTGACTTCTACTGTGAAAATTCTTTCCAGAAAGCTGCTCATTTCTTTTATATAATGTTATACTGTTCAAGTTTGGAGAATAGTAACAGATTCACTACTTTGCTTGGATTATTTTCAAGTCCCACAGAAAATGTATAAAATATTCACTGAGAACACACAAAGCAAGGCAGTGCTAAAGTGCTGCTGTTAAGCACCTCAGAAGTACAGGTTTCTGAGGAACCTGCAGAGCAAGATGGTGGAAACCTGCTGTAGCTTCACACTTCTGATTCTTAAATTGTAGGTCAGAAAGATGCGTGAAATTCTAATTAGTGGCTAATATTTCTAGAACATTGTATGACTTTCTCATACACAAACTGATGTACTTTTTGGTTAGCAATTACTTTTGGAGTTAGCAATACTAGAGTCAAGTACCAATGACCAATTCAGAGAAAATGAACCACAGTAAGGCTTCTCTATACCAAAATTTGAGGCTCTGAAATATTTTTTTTTTTCATTTCACAAATTGCATCCCCTTTCCTGCCTGTGCTAAAATGGCAGTTCCTTCCTATGGACACAGCAGTCTGGAAAATAACAGCTACTATCTGTGTTAATGTAAACCTTATTCATGCACCTAAATAAAAAGATAGAAGACTTAATAATAAAATATTTTAAAACAAATGCTTGAAAATTATTTCAATCATTGACATTTTCCATGTTCTTTTTGCCAAAATAAAGTCTTTATTTTCAAAGAAAGAAAATTCTGTTTTTCTTCCCATCAACTTTAGTGTTACTAAATGGTATATGAGAAAAAGTTAAAAGAACAAGAACAACATATGAAATTTAGATCAAAGCAGACAGAGAAATAAGCTTGATGTATTATTATTTTCTTACAACCATTTCCATTGTTCTTTAATTTCTGCTTTTGAGAACCTGAAATCCTGGAAGAAAAGTCAAAGTAAATAGATTACTTGCTGATTTTGTTAACCACTGCATTCTGTCCTCGATTCCAATAGAGAACAAATAGATCTAAATAAAAGAATGAGCTATCTCCTATGCATACTTCTATTTTAATCCATTATTCTAGCTTTGAAAAATGAGATTGAAAAGTTAAAGAAAATAAATGCTACAGGTGTTGAATCAGAAGCACAATCCTCTTTGTGATTCACAATTTGGCTCCCTTCTTCTGTGTATGTTATAAATTAGTTTAGTTGAAAAGCTTCCATTCAATCCCTAGACCTTCACTGAAGGAATAGGAGGAGGTCAATAAAGGCAAACTGTTTCCTCTGGAGAATCCTCAGTGGACTCCACATTGCTTCACCAGCACTATGAAGATTTAATTTCTTGATATTTAATGTCAAGTCCAAGTCCATCTATTTAGTTTAGCACTTCGATAATTATGAGTAAAATTTGTTTACGGATAAATTTATTTGCCAAGTTATTATCTTAGTTGTTGATATTATATCAAGTGTACAATACTCCCTGTGTCTGTGTATCTAAGAATGTATGCTTTCAAAGTTTTGAATGATGGACAACATAGCAGAGTGATTGTAGTCAATAATATTGTATGTTATAATTCAGAATAACTAAATAAATTTTAAATGTCTCACCACAAAAAAATGAAGCGAGGTGGTGGAAATGTTAAGTAGCTTAATTTAAGTATTTCACATTGTATACGTACATTGAAACATCACATTGTACCACATAAATGTATACAACAATGATGAGACAATTCAAAACTTTAAATAAAGTTTTAAAAAGATAGACAATGGAAAACATGCTTAAGAAACGGTAATATAATTTTTATTAATAACATTTATTAAAATGTTTTTATTATTTTTATTATTAACATTTATTAAAAACAGTCCATATGCTCCACAATGTCAAAGAAGGAAATGAAAAGCAAAAAAGTCTCAGAGTCTTACTAATTTTAACAAAATTAACGTTTTTTTATCTTCATAAATAGTAAGCTTTATAGGTTTTAAAAATTTTATAATCCATTATCACAGAGTTTTCCAATAATGCAGTTACTTCGCCTTTTGAAAAATTAAAGCTAATATGACATATAATTCTATGGAAATGATAGTTTCCATTTCGGTGATGGGAGACTTCATCCACTTCATACAGTAATTCAAGGTTACTTACTTGGAAAATTTCACCATTGTTTTGTTAAAATTTAAAACAGAATTTTAAAATTTTCATTAAGTGAATTATAGAGAAGCAAAAATACAGTATAAAATTAGACATGCAAAATATATGACAAACATTACTCAACTGCATTGCTCCTGTGGGAAACTCGATAGTCAAATGGCAAGTGACAGGGTTGGTGTTAGTGTTAGGGTGCAGAAGCAATGGCACCAGCATGGGTAGGTTCACTCTGAACACTAACATTTAAATTCTTTTGTTGTAATTAATTCTTCTGTTACAATTTTATTGAATATCCCGGCCCTGTTTTGGTTATTTGTCCTACAATTTTGCAAATACATTTGAGTTTAAAAGGAAGGAAACCATCCAACAGTCTGGTTTTGAAGCTGCTCTTGCAATAATATGATTTAATTTATCCATAATTATATTAATTGTTTCACATTAACTCAGTATTGAACTCCTATAATATTATGTGTGTGTTTTATGGATTGTAAATAATTGTAACATGTCAAGACAGTAAAATTATTTTCTGAAGTATTGAAAATATACCCATATCTACTGGTTCAACGTGAATTTTAACTATGTAAAATACTGCAATGGTTTTCTCAGATAATTAATGGTTTCACATTACATGTCTAAGGCACTAATTCTATAAATTTCATAACTGTATCTGCACATCCACTTCTTTTTTTCTAAATGTATTATATATATGGTGTCACTTTATATTCTCAATTAGCTATTACGTAATACTTACGTGAACTAGAAAAGTCACTTAACACTTTCACATGTGTTCCTGACCTGCAAAGTGGATGGGTTAGGCTAAATGCCTTTAAGATTCTTTAGGGAGTCAATACTTGAGTCAAAAGATTCCTTCGTTTAGTTGTTAGTCAACCAATTAAAGACCATTTACTTAAATAAACTTGATTTTATCTGCATGGTTTCAAATAATCTAATTTGTCTTATCCTTCACTTTTCAAATGAATATAGGAGATACTGCAGATATTTATTAATAATATTTCAGTCTTCCATGGACTGCTTTGTTATTGCACAGACCATGTATCTAAGTTGTATTTCTTATTTTTTTCCTTAGGTAGTGAACAAACCTGAAACAAAGAAAAAACATTTTACACTAAGGATTCCCTACAGGTAGGAACAAAACCAATCAATGTGCTCCTTTATTGAAGGAAAAATTTCCAAGCCATGAAATGCAACACGTTTCTATAGATTTAAATTTTCTTGCCAGAGTGTTGAACACCTCAGTATTGGTAATAGGATAAAAATACTTTTGATAGATCAATATTACATTAAAAAACAAAGTAATATAAGCCTGCCTAGCCAGCAGAGTGACAGTTTTTATATTCCAAAATATGTCACCTTTATATTTGAGTCTAATGTAATTTTTCCCATACCAGCAGGATATCATAAAACTGATGATTTTAAAAGCATGCCACATAAATCTAATTTCACATTTCTTTACTTATTTTTCCTTTATTTTTTATTCTCTCAAACTAGCAGGAGATCTTATGACTCCTTGCTGATTTTATAACTGCATAACACATTTTATAAATTACTCTGTAAAATTGCTTGTATAGTCAGTCTTTGCCCTTGGTGTACATACAAGTCCCAAGATATTATGTACATTAGTGTCAACAAGTGAAGACTATCACAGAATTAAATGACAGACTATAAAGTTAAAATTGTTCTTAACAAAACCACATTTCTTAATAGAAATTCATGCTTAAGTAAAATTGAAATTATTAATTTCCAATAACTTTTTTCTTATGCTTTAATTTATTTTACATTTTCATCATATTTATAAGAATTCTTCAGTATAAACATATTTTTCAAATAGAAAAAAATATGATGTCACACAGAGAACACATTGATTTGTAAGAGATTACTTTGAGGTCTTTATAATAGGACCAAGCAATAGTATACTACTACACAGTCAACCACATATCTTCTCTGGTCAGTTTCTCAGCAAAGAAACTGTGACAATAAGGATTATTATCTAGCCATATAGTGAAGGATTTATTTGTATTAAATTTAATTATTTGCTTAAAAAGAATATTCTCACCTCCAATATAAATCAAAAGGATAGTTGAGAGGTTTGTTTTGTAGAAATCTATATAAAATAGAATACAATTAAATAAGGAAATCACATAAATTAGTGCTACAAAAGTAAGTTCAACTCAAAGGTTTGATGAACATTAAGGTGCAAAAACTTTAGTGGTTAATTATATTTCACTACAGCCCTTCTTAAAAACAATAGAAAAGCGAACTTAACACAGACATACTTCACCAAACCTTTATTACTAAATTTGAGTCTGTTGTGCTCTTTTCACCAAAGCCTGTTGTGTTCGTTTGCTACGTCTGCCATAACAAATACCACAGATTGGGAGGCTTAAAAACACAAAATTAATTTTATCATAGTTCTGGAAACTAGAAGATCAAAGTGACATCAGAATTGGCTTCCTCTGAGGCCTCTCTGTCCCTGGCTTGCAGGCTGCCTTCTTACAGCATGCTCACTTGGCATTTTTCTCCATTTGCCTGTGCATCCTGGTTATCACTTTCTCTTCCTTTTTTTTTTTGAGATGGAGTCTTGCTCTGTGTCCCAGGCTGGAGTGCAATAGCGCAATCTCAGCTCACTGCAACCTCTGCCTCCCAGGTTCAAGCGATTCTCCTGCCTCAGCTTCCCAAATATCTGGGATTACAGGTGCCTGCCACCGTGCCCAGCTAATTTTTTTATTTCTTTTAGTAGAGACGGGGTTTCACCGTGTTGACCAGGCTAGTCTCGAACTCCTGACCTCTGGTGATCCACCAGCCTCGGCCTCCCAAAGTGCAGGTGTGAGCCACCATGTCTGATCTGTCTTACTCTTCTTATAAGGATACCTATCATATTAGATTAGGGACCCACCTTTATGACCTTAATTACTTGTTTCAAGGTCCTATCTCAAATATAGTCATGTTGGGGGTTAGGACTTCAACATATGAATTTTTAGAAACACAATTCAATCCATAAAACTTATTAAGTATTTCTTTCAATTATCATGGAGTTTAAAGACCCTTAAAGGAGAGCCCTGCATGATGTGTTGAAACACATATATTGTCAACAGAACAACTCTAGATAATTGAGGGGTAGTTGCTTGGTTATGCTTTATGTGGAGGAAAAGATCACAGTCTATCTTATAGTAATTGAAATTTCTATCAGGCTCTCTTTTAACAGCACTATACCTTGTCATTCTTAGAAGTATAAAGCAGACATTCCCTGCTGTGAAAAGATTAAGTAGTCCCTGTGCATAGCCACTGAATAATTTATTTGTATGCATGTTTTCACTATGTTGTATAAAATGCATACAAGATGGTTTATAAATGTATGTATGTATTAATGCGTATTTTACATATAACATTATTTAAGTGATTTGCAATGACCATTTCACTGATATTTTCTTGCCATTCTTATAACAAATGACTAAGTGTTAAATATAAATTATAAAGTATATAAGAATTTTTTTTACATGCTTTTAATAGAGAAGCCAGTGCTGCCATGTGATGGAAATAATTGCTGGCATAATTGGGGAAATTGAATTCATTTCAGTTTTTAAAAGAATATGTTGGGGTCTATTAAATAACGTAATAGAACACCTTTAAATAGTCACTGCTTAAATGCCTAACTAGATTAAATCCAGATCCTCATTCCATAGTAGTTACAGATGAAGAGAACTTCTGGATAATCTTATCCATATATTCCCATCAGTAAGTCTCTCAAATTAATTTGTACTTATCACCAAAATCCATTTTCCTCGTTGTACCTCTTGCTGTAAGTGTATAATTTAATTAAATATTATGAAGCAGTTAATTTCGAATTTGAAATAGAATCATTTCTATGAATACTGAGTTGAATGCTTTGGAAAGAGAGAAAAAAGTGAATCTCTAAAAACTTACTGTTAAATTAGTGTTGATACAACTTCACAAGTTTGGAAAATTCACAAAAATCTACTCATGAACTTACTACTATTGTTTTTCTCTAAAGCGAAGACCTAGTCTAATATTATTTTACTATTGCTCAAAATAATAAGACTAAAGATCATAGAAATAAGAAAGTGAGAATTGAGTAATATGTTCTACTATGAAATACAAGGTAGCAGAAGATGAAGACTGCCTAAACCAGGGTAGAAAATAATTAGTCAAAAGTATATAGACCAGAAATAAAATTTTATAGAAAGTCATAAAAATACAGTTACCAGAGAACAATAGACCTACTATAGTAAAACTCTGTGGAACAGCTCTTTCAACAGAATGACTTGCTTGTCTGTGTTCTATGATTTCAATTACTTGACTCCAGGTTTATGTGGAATAAATCTGGAAACTTATCAGTAGAAGTTTCTCGGCAATAGGTACTTACCATGAGAACAGCAACAGAAATAAATTGTTGGGTTAAGGTTATTAGATTATAAATGTATACTATTGACAAGGCAATAACTTACAAGCTGCTTAGATCCATATAGGCAATCAGTATAATTCTCCACCACCTTACAGCTAAATATTATAACCTTGAACCCTATATCTGTAAGTAATATTTTGAAACAGTTACACAGTCAGCCTAATATGAAAAACATGAATATACTACAATTAGTATACATTAAAATAGAGCTTATATTTGAGTGACCTGAGATGTGAGAAAAGTTTTAATCACTACCATTAAAAAAATTTTTATTGACTAGTCAGTATACAAGAACTCTACCGTAAAGAATTCATGAGAAAAAATGTTTTCAATTTGAACACAATAAAAAGTAGTGTGTGTATGCACAATGAAAAAGGAAAATGATAGCTTTTGGGTCTTGAGGGTAACCTCATGTAATAGATATAATTCTCATTAGAACATTTTAATTATAGAAAGGTGAAAAATTATTTCCTCAACATATATTCCATGAGCTCACTTCTATTTATTAGTCCAATTTTTATTTATTAAATTGTCTTCTCTAAAACAGACATTTTATATAGCTATTTCTATTTATTGAAAGAACGTTGGAAAGAGAATTTATGTACAATTATCTGTAGACGATAATTTTCTGATGTGTCACATTTATACTACATCTGAGGCTGTCTCTAGCTTTATTTTTCTTAAGTCAGGGTTATCAAAGCATAATTTACATACAGAAAAATTAATATTTTTGGGTGTAACATTCCATGTTCTTTGATAAATGAACTTTGTTTGTACTAGTGCACTTTGTGTGTACTAATGCAGGTAGTTTGATCATGTAACAATGACAACGGTAAAGAACAGGACAGCTGAATTCTATCACATCAAAAATCACGTCATACCTTTTGGCAGTTCATCAGTTAGGGAACTGTCCTCCATAGCCATTTCCCTAACTGATGATTTTAGTTTTGCCCCTGTAGATTTGACTTTCGAGAGGGTCAAATGGATAATACAGTGTGTATCATTTTATAACCTTGCATAATAAATTTGAGAATTATAATTTTGTTATGTGTACCACTAGTGTGATCTTATTTATTATTGAGTATATTCCATTACATCAATGTGTTGCAGATTGATTATGCATTTACCAGTTTAGGGAAATTTGGATTGATGTCAGTTCTTGGCATTTATCAATAAAGCAATTATAGATATTTACATGTAAGTTTTTGTATGAACATATTTTTAGTTTTCTTTCTTGTCTGGACATGTTTTTATTATTAAAAATTATAAGAATGAGATAGTTGCAGCATATTGCATCAGATATGGGTCATGTGTATATGAGAAAACTGGAAACTACCAAAATAATTTTCAAAGTGTCTGTATCACTTTGTATTATTTCTGAGTAATATTGTACTGTACAGTTGTACCAAAGCTTATTTACACATACACCAATTTAAGGGCATTTGAAATGAAGGGAGAAATAGACAATTCAAAACAGTGGTCGGAAATTTCATTATCACGATCATAATAATAAATAGAAAAACAAGGCCAAAAATTCAGGACATGCAGAAGACTTGAATAATGCTCTCAACCAGTTTTATTTAACTGATGTCTCTATAACTCCAGGCAAAGTCAGCATGAGCGTTCTCTTTAATTGCACATAGAACACATTTTCCAGAATAGACTATATACCGAGACAAAAAATGAGACTCAATAAATTTAAGTGTTTAAATCTTACAAAATAAGTTTTCTGACTATAACGGGATTAAATTAAAAATAGAAACAAGAAAATTAAGGAAATGTAAGTATTTGAAAATTAAACAGGAGACTTATAAAAATCCCATGGGTTTAAGAAGAAAATACCCTGAAAATTAGAAATATTTTGATATGAGTATGAAAACACAACATATTAAGATTTATTGGTTGCTGTTATAGCAGTAGCAGAAGAACAATTTATGGCTGTAAGAATTATGTTATAAGAAACAAAATGTCTCAAATTGATATCTCAGCATAACCTCAAGAAATTAGGGAAAGTAGAGAGTGCTAAGCCTAAGGAAATGGAAGGAAAATAACGATGGATGATTTAGTAGAAATTAATGAAATGTAAAACAGAAAAATAGAGACAATACATGAAACTAAAATATAATTCTTTGAAAAGATTAATAAAATTGGTAGTCTAAATTGATTGATAGAAAAAAGACTAATGAGAAAAAGGAGAGAGAGATTGACGGAAGGAAGACACACACATTGATAAAATCAAGAAAAAAAGACGTTTCATCACAGCACAGCTTACACAAATTCAAATGGTTTATATGGGGAAATCTTTTTCTTTTTTTTCTTTTTTCTTAATTTTTTTTTAGAGGGACAGGGAGCGAGAAAAAGGGAGGGAGAGAGAGAGGGTGTGGAGAGGGAGAGAGAGGGACAGAGAGGGAGAGAAGACGAGAGAGTGGGAGAGTGGGAGAGAATGGGAGAGAAGAGAAGGGGAGAGACAGAGAGGAAAAGAGAGAGGAGGAGAAGGGGAGAGACAGAGAGGGAGAGAGAGGGAGGGAAGGAAGGAGGGGGAGAGGGAGAGAGAGAGAAAGGGAGAGGAGAGAGACGGATGGGGAGAGAAGTCTGTATGGGGAAATCAAGTTCCTTTGTTAAGAGCAGTGTGCCAACAAAATAGGCAACTTAGATGTTATTTGACTAATTTCCAGAAAGACTCAAATTACTGAAACTGATTCAAGAAGAAATATAAAATTTGAGTGAATCTATAAGTAAATTAATCAAATTATAATTAAAATTAATTTCACAAGGAAGTTCAGTCCAGCCAAATATATAAACACCAAATAATACTAATTATTCATAAACTCCTTCAGAAAATAGAGGAAGAGAGAACATACTTCTAAATTCATTTTACAAGGCCAGGGTTACTCTGATCGCAAAGCCAGACGAAGACATCATGAGAGAAATAAACAAAAATTACAGACCAATAGTTCTCACATTGATGCAAAAATCCTCAATATAGTTGAATCCAGTGGCGTTTTTTTTTAAATTCCACAATCATGTGAAATTTATACTAGAAATGCAAATATTTGTAAAAATTCTAAAATCAATTAATGCAATAACATATACAAAGTATAAGACAAAAGTCACATGATTGTCTCATAGATGCAGAATAGTTGAAAAAAATTAAATATTGCTTGTGATAGTTTTTTAACTCTTAAAAAAGTAAAATAGAAAAATCTTCAAACTGACAAATGTTAAGTAGGAAAAACATACAGATAATATCATCCTTATTCCAGAAAGATGGAAGTCTTTTTCCCTTATCATTGGTAACAAGGCAAGAATGTACATTCTCATCACTTTAACACTGTATTGTAGGTTTTAACCAGTATTGTCACAAAACAGAAATAGTAGGAATTTGAATTGGAAAGTAGAAAGTAAAAGTGCCTTTATTGCAGATTACCTGACACTTTTTATAGAAAATTCCAAGAAATGTGTACACACATACATACACACACACACACACACACACACACACACACACACACACACACACACTAGAACTAGAGTTTAACAAGGTCACAGACTACAATTCATAAAACTTAATTGTATTTTACCACACTAGTAGTGGACAAGCTGAAAATAAAAAGAAGTAATCAATTCCATTAACAATAGCCTTAAAAATAACTTTAACCAAAGAAATTGAAGCATTTTACAATTAAAACTACCAGACATTGCTAAGCAAATTAAAAATATAAATAAGGGGAGACAATATGAAGTTCCTGGAACTGAAGACTCAATATTATTATGATGGTAATTATCCCCAGATTGATCTATTGTGTTATAATGGTTAATTTTAGATTTCAGTTGACTAGATTAAGGGATACCCAGAGAGCTGGTAAAGCATTATTTCTGGGTATATCTATTGATGTTTTCTGAATGGATTAACACTTGAATCGATGAACTGAGTTGGGAAGATCAGCTCTTCCCCAGTGTAAGTGGGCACTATCCAGTTGAGTGAGGGCCTGAATAGGTCCAAAGGGCAGAGGAAAGACAAATTATTACTTCTGGAGCTGGAACATTGTTCTTCTCCTGCCCTCAGATATTAGACTTCCAGGTTTTGAGGCCTTGGTACTCCAGTACTTGTACCATCAATACCCACCAACTCCACTTCTCAGGCTGTTAGACACTGACTGAGGGTTACACCATCAACTTCCCTGATTCTGAGGACTTTGGACTCAGATTGGGCCAAGCTACTGGCTTCTCTGTTTCTCCAGGTTTCAGGTGCCTTACTGTGGAACTCTCAGCTTTCATACTCATGTGAGCCCATTCCCCTGATTAATTTCCTCTCATATATCTGCATGTTGTGTTTCTCTAGAGAACCCTGAGTAATACAAGTGACAATGAAATTTTTGTAGAAAACCAAGCAGATATTTTAGCAGAAACTGACATTCTGATTCTAAAATATGTAAAGAAAACTAAAAGATTCTTGAAGAAGAACAAAGCTTATACACACACGTACACAAGTGTATGTGTTATTACAGTTCAATTAATTGCATTCATGTTATTGAAAAGCTGTACGTTTAGTTATCTCATTTCTACTTTCTACACAGCCTGTCAATAAAAGTGAAGTCAAATTTTTAATGAGACCTGTAACACTGTGGGATTATCATCAAAGAACATTGAAAAATAATGCAAATATATGGGTACTTTTAATAATTTTTTATTTAATTACAGTGGGAATTCTGTGAATAGGTCATTGCTTTTCCCAATGTAACAAATAAATTATTTTCAGTGAAACATACATAATTGATCTTTAGCTTTGTCACTGCTGGCTCTTCTAAAAACTATGTCTTGATTGTGTTTGTGAAGAATCAGAATAAGTGTATGAAGCAGAAATTGAGATAAGATGTTAGATGGGATCATCAAAACGAGATATACTGATACTGATGACTCTATTACAATATGATGAATGTCAATATTCCTTATCATTAATAATTTTACATGAAAAGAAAGCATTGCTAATTTTATGAATAATTGATAGCATGGATAATTACAGTTAATGAAAAAAGGTTTCAAATTAAATCTAGATTAGAATGACCAAATATTTAGTATTTTATTATAGGAGGGCCATGCTTTCAACAAATAAATATACTCATTTTTCAAACTGAGACTGGTATAATTAGACAACTCTTTTTAAAATTATGTATCACAATTAAATAACAATCTCTGTAATAATTATGCCAAATTAATCATATTACAAGGCATTTGAACCTTTAACCTATCTAACCACTAAATATTAGCATTAGTTATATTTTAAGAAGCCCACTAAGGTCTTTGTTACATATCTCTCAAATGTATGAGTTAACAAGAGGTTACAAACAATATGAGGGCTAATTTGCATGATTTGTGTATTTGTACATCTATTTCTGAATATAAAGTAAGATCACAGAGTCTTATTATAGATAATTAGTGATCATTACTGAACCAATTCTGCTAATAGGGGCATTTTATTTTTATCTAAGACTCTTGTTTGGTTTTGTGACAATAGAACTAAACATTAGATTAGGGGGCAATTATTAATTATATTGCTAAGAAAGAGACACCACTAGCACACTCAGAACTGTCTGCTTCCTTTTATTTATTCTACATTTTAGTGTTTTACATTAATATTTATTCTATCCCCCCTGATGTCTTCCTACATAAGCATATTTTGTAGACACTCCAGACAGTGTTATAAGCTGCCAGCAACTCTGAATTTTATTAGTCCCAGTCTTCCTACTTAGGTCTAAGTTCCATAGAATTCAAACATAGTAATTGTTGGTATTAATCTTGAACAAAAAGCTATTCCTATGCAAGAGACATGCTTAAAGTATATTGACATTTTGTACAAACAGAATAGACAAAGTCTGTTTAAACAGATGACAGTGACTTGCAAAATGCACTGGTCTATGGTGTTCTAGAGTAGTTACAAAAAAAATAGAAAGCATATAAAATGAATCAACTACTTATATAATATTTAATTAAAATGAAAATATCTCTGGGCTCAAAGTTTTATATATGTCCTTAGTTAACCATACCAGAAATATATTTTTATTTTATGCCTCTTTACCCTCTTTTTCAGTGAATTCCAAAATATACTGGTTTTGTTGAGTTATGTCATAAAAACAAATAACTATTTTGTTGTTAAAAAACATAAAATTATTTACTTTTAAAATCATTTTTTATTGCTGTGCAGCATTAAATGATAAGAAAAATGTTCAAATGTAATTTTAAGTGCACATATTATATTACATTTTTATACTTAGAATTTAGATATATAGGTCAATCTAAGTCTGGCTGTATTTGTTTTTTTAAAGCAAAAACTGTCACACTGAATATATACAAAGATGTTCAGGGATGAGCTTTCAAAGGGCAGTGAGTGAGACAATATTTCAAACCCACATGGATATTTCAAGTAAAAATCTAGTTGTCATAAAATATTGATGAACCATTTAATAAAATTACAATACAAACACTCATGTTGTTCAAGAAGCATACCTTTTTAAATTACAATAAAGACCACTCAATAGCAAATGTGTGTATATGTGTATTGCATCAGAAGAAAATGAGCTTAAAACCAGGATCTACTTGAAATAAATTGGAGAGCTTCTGCCAATGATGCTGTCAAAGTTAAATAAATTGCTGGAATTGAGTATTTTTCACAGGCTAGTGCGTAGTGAGACCTCAAAGTTTGTGAACTGGCAGGTATCTACAGGTTGGACATGGGTGGGCCAGTCAGTCTTGAACCCTCTTGGCGCCACTGGCTGTATATGTAACGTTGATTAAAAATTATGACTGCCTTGGTGATGGGTCTCCAGTTTGATGCACACTGCCAAAAGCAGCCTCTTCATGACCTCTGATAATTTGATTCTGCCACTGGGTTCTTGGAAAAGCTGCTGAGGCAAGCATTAGATCTGCAGAAAGAGTCACCTATTTCTCATGCCCCAGACAAGATTTTAGTCTTGAGCTGAAAGTTTAAAAAGAATCATATCCCATGAATGAAGAAAAAAATCAACATTTTTGAAAAGTAACATGAAAATAGGCCTAGTCACACAAAATAACAAGTATGTGTTATTATACAACCAATCTCTTGCTTAGCTAAAGTAACATCTCCAGGAAAACTGTTATTTCCCACTCAAAATGAGATGAATGAATTCAATGACTAGAGATTCAATTTATCTTATAATTATGCCTTGTAATTATAGCCATACCTGTTGCAGCTTTCTTTATTTGTACAGTAAAGTATGTTTCATCTTGCAGCCCACCTGTATTCAACATAGAATAAGTCTGTACTATGTTCTGTAGCTGTGTTCTAAAGCTATTTGAATAAAGTATTTTTTACAATAAAAAAGCCCTTTATATTTGCTTGAGTTTTAACAATGCATTAAATAGAAAAGGCAGCTACCCTGAGAAATGTAGTCATCTCTGAAGGAAGAGGATATGGTTTTATAAAAAGTAATGCATTTTCAGTGAAGCAACTAATTATTGACAATACAACTGGGCACTTGTGCTTCCAACAGCCTATTTCATAGACTCTCTGTCAAGTAAAATCCAGTTTTAAGATTTATAATACAACTAACTTTTGCCAAAAGGAAAAATGTTAATGTAAGACAAGTTGGAAGGGAATTGGAGATCACTGGATGGAATCTCCTCTTTTAACCAGTCAGAGAAGTCAATGTCCAGAAGGGTCAAAGGAGTTTCCTAGGTTTATACAATTAATTATTATCAAAGTAAGAGCTAAACCCCAAGCTCTCTACTTTCAGTAGAAAGTGCTGTCTAACAAACAAGTACTGCTGAGAAATATATTATGATTTAAATGCCAAATATAAATAGAAAATGCAGGTATACTTAAAGCAAGATTTTCTCTGGCATAATTATCTAATGAGGTTGTTTCTATAATTCAGCCAAAAATTCCATTAATTTGACACAAATGATTAAGTCTAAATACTTTTGCTCAATATTAAGCTCTTCAAGCCTTAAATAGCAGCTCAGGACAAATCTGTTGACACTTATAGAATTGTAAATGGCTACGCTTAACTGGGTTTTGTTTTGTAAAACTTGCCCCATCTTCCTACATATTCCCTTTACTTCCTGAAATGGTAAAGGATTATATACTTCTAGTCATTCCTGCAGCTCGGAAGTTTTAACTCTCTATGAAAATGTAAGGCAGTGTTACTTGTCTATAGAAATTTATTTTTCTTTGTATTATTTTAAACATTTACAAACATTTATTTTCTTGGAAAATATAAGTGTAATCCCATTCAACATTTAAAGTCTTACAGAATGCCCCCCCTGAGACAATAGTAATTGTATCTGTCAGCATTCTCCTGAACTCTGCCTTTACATCGTTCTGGGAACACTGAGCACTTCATCTTGTATTAAGACTCTTTATGCTAAGCTCCCCAAAGTTTTCAAATACTTTGAGAGCAGGGTCTGTATTTTTATTTACTTATTTATGTCCCCACCCCATCACCACCATGATATGAAGCTCAAAGAAAGCTTCTTTTGTTGAATGAATGGACAAATTCTATTTAAAAACCACACAACAAATATAAAAGAACCAAAGACAAAACAACCTGTCAAATATGAAATTCTAGGGTAGCATTGTCTTTGCTCGAGAATGCTTAGGACATACGTTATAAGTCCTAAATCTGATTATAATTTTGAAAAAATAATTTTATGGCTTATACATTTCTTAAGTCCTGACTTCTAATAAGAGTGAAAATAAATACAATCATAAAGTAGCCAAAAGGAAAATAAGGCCAAAACTTAATGTTTTTGTAAAGTTTGCCTGAATACAGAGAAGACAGAATTTAGGTTAGTATGTAGTGTTCTTAATTATTCATCTTAATAAAGAGTAAAATTAAAGTAACACTGATTACCAGTGATTAAAGATTATAATGAGACATTTCTACACAACGTTTATAAGAAGATAAGTTGATTAGATATTTTCGAACAACAATTTAGCAATAGATTTCAAAACTTTAGGTGTTTTTGAACCATTTTATCTCCCCCTCATTTTTTTATTTTTTGGTAAAGCTATGAAAACAATTGATTTGCAAATATTTTATGTCAATCCTGTTTATACTTTAAAAAAAAAATTAAAAATGATTATCTACATCTCCAGCTATTTGAATTTTAAAAATATGGTACTTGTCAAAATGCAAGTATAAAAAGGTATGTAATGCTACTTAAGGTGTTTAATGCAACTGTCTGGAAAATTGCTAATGAAATATAAAGATGCTCAAAATGTAAAGGCTAAAAAAATGAAACAATTTTAATGTTAAAAAAGTGAAATTGTAAAGCAGTATGTCAAGCATGGTCTCACATAAATCCAGATGCATAGATAATAAAATGCTAAGAATGGGCAAGTTTGAGTGGACAAATTACAGGTGAATTTTATTTACTTATTTGTAAAATACAAATTTTTTGTTATAATCATATATTTTATTCAGCACAATATTATCTTTAATCTGTTAACATTTTGGCATGAACATAATATTTAACTCTTATTTAACTTATTTTGATGGCTACTACAAAATTCATGTCATTGGTAGTGAAATGTTATGGAGCATCATTAATAGTTCCCAAGTAATGAGTAAATATAAATGACTGATAATTACCTAGAAAGCTAAAGTTGCAAAATTAAATTCAATGAATACTCATATATTTGATAAATAAGTGTTCTTCAAAACTTTTTCAATATAACTCAAAACTTCACATTCATTAGGATGATAAATAATAAAAAAGAATTTTCCTTTTGTTTAATCTGTATGCTAAATGTAGTTAAAATATAAATTAAAAATTAGTAGTAATCTCTATTATTAAAAGTAGTTTCCAGTAATTAGAATTACATATTTTCAAAGAATAGTAAATGACTCATTTATGAAATTAATTGTTCTAAAAGTTTAAAGACTGGTGAAATCACCGTATTGTAATTTAAAAGTGTATAATGATTTTGTAGAACAGATTTTATTTAATTTAGACTAGTATGACTAGGTAGGCAATTTGAGATGCTGTGTCTTAGAATGTATGGATTTCAGTGAAAGAAGTCCTTGAGATAGAAAGAAGTCCTTGAAATACGATCAAGAAGGATTGAAGTCACTTTGGAGTGAACATTCAGAGCTTCCCTGGTTGGATCAGAGACATCACCCTTTTGAACCACGGGATATTATTCTATACCCCACATCTTCTTATCTCATATAAATAGAATGGGGTAAATATTGTGGGCTTTGAATGATAAAATTGAGAGGTTTGCATTTGGTCATCATAAGTTCATTTTCATTATTAGTATATATCCACCATTATGCTAATTGGCATACGTCAATGGACAAAAGACACAAAGATTTCTTTTCTTATGTACTTTATGTTCTAGCTGAAAGAGATACGCTGTAAAGATTAAACATCATATATAATTACATTATGTATTGTTTAGGAAGATGGTAATTGTTATGCAAAGAGAAAAAAGCATAAAGCAGAAAGAGAAAAATTGGGATTGTCAAAGTTGAGGAAAAAAATGAAGTAGTAGTAGTATGCAATATTAAATAGAATAGTCATCATTTTTCTCATTGAGCTGGTGATATTTGAGCAAAGACTCAAAAATATATGAATTATCAATGCAGATATCTCAAGAAAGAGCACTCTGGGTAGAAAGAACTGATAAAGCCCCTAAAGTGGGGTTACTGTGTTTTATACCAGGAACTTCATAGCTAGTGTAGCTAAAGTAGATTAATGGATGGGGAGACAGATCATATCGAATTAGAAAAAGAGAAATAAAGAGACATGAATGGTTTTGAATAATGAATTTATTTGGCTAAAACTTCAGTCAATGAAAACCTTTTAAATGCTGTTTTAAACAATGCTAATAGGATGACAAGAGCAGAAACAGTGAAACCTAGGTACGGTAAAACAGTGTTAGATGATGGTAGTTCAGACCAGAGTGATAGCAGTGATGAGAACTGATGATAGTCTCAACATATTTTGAAGCTAGACTTAATACCGGCTGGATTTTACATGGCATGTGAGAAAAAGAAGAGGAGTCAGTAATGGCATCAAGGCATATGGCTTGAGCAACCAGAGAATTGTAGTTGCCATTTTAAGATGAGGAAGATGATAGGAATATAAATACTGTAGAACAAACTCAAGAGTTTATTCCATCAATGTTTTTAGGAATTTGTTCATTTCTTTTAATTTACTCAATGTTTTGGTGAATAATTGTTCATCATACTTTCATGATATCTTATATTTATGTGGTATCAGTTTTAATGTCTCCCTTTAATTTATAATTTTATTTATTTAAGTCTTCTCTCTTTTTTTGCTTGGTTAGTCTAGATAAAAGTTACATCAAGGCAGAATTAAGGGCTTCTTAATATTCAGTACTCAATTAAGGCCATGAGAATACTCCTAAAATTGTCAAAATCAACTTTTTTTCACAAATCTAGACATTAACCAAAGTTTTGTCACAATACAAAGAGCATTTATTCAATAAAAGTAACTAAATTTCCATGAGAACAGTAAGCTTTGTATTCTCATCTTCCTCTATTCCCACCTTCCTCTTCCAGCTCCTCAATATGCCTAAAACCCAATACCTCTGCAATTTCAAAATAAATGAGCAGGCACTGCAGGTAACAAAAGGATTTGGAGCTTACCAAAAACACTACTCCCAGAAAACTGAAATTATCCGATTCATATGGAAGTTCTCTAAAAATACTCCCAGGACTTTTTAAAATTTTAACCAGATATAAACATTCACCTTAAGAATCTAGAAAAAGAGAAAACTAAATCTAAAGCATAGGAAAAGAAAACTATAAATATTAGAGTAGAGATAAATGAAAAAGATGCTAGAAAGACAATGAAATCAATTATGTTAAAGTATTTCTTTGAAAAGATCAAAAATTGCCAATATTTATCCAAACTGACAAAAAAGAGACCTCAAATTACTAAAATCAGGAAGGGAAACTAAGACATTACTGCTGACTTTATTGAAATGGGACAGATTATAGAGTAATACTATGTGGATTGCAATTCTACAAAAGAGAAAATCTACTTAAATGGAAACACTTCTAGAAAGACACAAACTACCTAAACCGATGAAAAAATAGAAAGTCTGAAGAATCTAATAATAAGTAAAGGGATTACATTAGTAATTTCTTACAAAGAAAAGTTCAAGTTCAGATGGTTTTACTGGTGAATGCTACCAAATGTGTAAAAATATATTAATATCCTTCAGAAAATATTCCAAAAATTAGAAAAGGAACACTCCAAACTCATTTTATGAGGCCAGTATTACTCCAATATCCAAATCAGACAAAGACATCACAAGAAATCTACGGAGTAATATACAATTTCAAAGATGCAAAATTCTCAACAAAATACAGTTGACACTTGAACAACATGAGTTTGAATTAGATGGGTTCATTTATAAACAGATTTTCTTTAGGCTTCACCACCCTTGACATAGCAAGATGAAACCTTCCTCCTCCTCAGTTCATGCAACTGGAAGAAACAGGGACAAAGACCTTTATAATAATCTACTTCCACTTAATGAATAGTAAATATATTTTCTCTTCATTATGATTTTAATAATAACACTTCATTTTCTCTGTTGTTTATCTTAAGAATACCATATATAACATAAAATATGTGTTAATCAACTATGTTATTGGTGAGGCTTCTGGTTAGCAGAAGGTTATTAGTAGTTAGAGTTTATGGAGTCAAAAGTTACACATGGATTTTCGACTGCACAGTTGTCAGCACCCCTATTCTCTACCTTGTTCAAAGTTTAATTGAACCAACAAATAGAATCCAGCAATATATGAAGAGGATTATATAGCACAAGCAAATGGATTATTCTAGGAATGAAAAGTTGATTAAATAAAAGAAAATTAATTAATGTACCATATTGTATTAATAAAGTATAAAACAAAACCACATGATTGTATTAATACAATTTTGTCTTGACAAAATTGACAAAATTCAATACAATTTTATTTAAAAAATACTGAGCAATCTGTGAGGACATGATAAATTCCTCAACATGATGAAAGTAATCTATAGAAAAGCTCAAGGTTAACATTATAATTAATAGTGAAAGACTAAAAAGCTCCTACTTAATATCAGGAACAAAACAGATATCCAATTATATCACTTCCATTCAATAACATAATGCAGGTTCTAGCCAGGCCAAGCATGCAGAAAAAAACAAAAATCTAGATTAAAAAAGGAAAGAATAAAAACATCTTTTTTTTTTTTTTTTTGAGACGGAGTTTCGCTCTTGTTACCCAGGCTGGAGTGCAACGGCGCGATCTCGGCTCACCACAATCTCCGCCTCCCGGGTTCAGGCAATTCTGCCTCAGCCTCCTGAGTAGCTGGGATTACAGGCATGTGCCACCGTGCCCAGCTAATTTTTTTGTATTTTTAGTAGAGACGGAGTTTCACCATGTTGACCAGGATGGTCTCGATCTGTTGACCTCGTGATCCACCCGTCTCGGCCTCCCAAAGTGCTGGGATTACAGGCGTGAGCCACCACGCCCGGCCCTAAAAACATCTTTATTCACAGAAAACATATAAACAATATAAGATCCTATGAAATCCATAAAAATATAAGCTATTAGAACCAGTATAGAAGTTCAGCAAAATTATATAATACAAGATCTATATAAAAAAGTCAATTGTACTTCTATGTACTAGCAATAAACAATCAAAAAACAAAAATAAGGGAAAAAATTTATTTATAATGCTACCTAAAAGAATAAAATACTTGAAAATAAATGCATTGAAGACCAAAGTAAATGGAAAGATATTACAGTTTCATAGATCAGATAACAATATTGTTACGCTAATAATACTGCCGAAATTGATCTCTAATAAAGTATGATGTTTATCAAAATGCCAGCTTGCTTCTGTGTTAAAATTGACAAGCTATTGCCAAATTCATTTAGAAATGTAAGTGATCCATAATATCCAAAACAAACTTGCAAAGGAGGAACGCATCTAGAGCATTCACACTTCCTGATTTTAAAACTTACTACAAAGGTACAGTAATCAAGACAGTGTGTTACTGCAATAGGGATAGATAGATAGATAGATAGATAGATAGATAGATAGATAAGGAAAAGAATTTATACTCCAAAAACAAATCGTCGTTATTTTGTCATTTATTTTTTGTCAAGGGTCTCAAAATAATTTGTGAATGACAGAATAGCCTTTTCAACAAATGCTACTAGGATAACTAAATATACAAATGAAAAAAAATGAAGTTTGACCTCCGTCTCACTACAATACACAAAATTAAATGAAAATGTTTCAAAGGCCTATATTTAAGACATAAAACTAAAAATTTTAGAAGAAAACGTAAGTGTAAATTGGATTTGCAATGGTTTCTTAAATGTGATACCAAAATCACAAGAAATAAAAATTTTAAAATAGATAAAGTCAATCAAAATTAAAAGTATTTATGCTTCTATTGACATCATCAAAAGCGCAATTCAAAACACACAAAGAACTTTATAAAGTATTGGTTAATTATACATCCAATAACTAACAAGTACCCAAAATAAATAATGAATCTTACTATTCACCAATTTTTTTAAAAGTTGCTTAATTAAAAATGGGCAAGGAATTTGAAGAGCCATATCTCTACAACAGATACTCAAGTGGATAAAAAGAATATGGAAAGATGACTGACATCATTTATTTAGAAAATGTAAATTTAAAGGACAATAAATTATAATTTTGCACCCAGTAGCATTTCTAAGATAAACATGAGACTGTAGTAAACACTGTTTTATTTTTTGAGACCAGGTCTCACTCTGTCATCCAGGCTGGAGTGCAGCAGCATGATCTCCTCTCACTGCAACCTCCACCTCCTGGGTTCAAGCAAGTCTTCTGCCTCAGCCTCCCAAGTAGCTGGGACTGTAGTAAACATTTTAGAGGTTGTGTAGAAATTAACACCATCATACATAGCTGGTAGAAATGTAAAATGATGTGGCCACCTTAGAAAACAGTTTGGTACTTCCTCTAAAAAACTAAACACAGAATTGACTTATAACCTTAAAATTCCCCACCTAGATTGTATGCCTTAGAGAACTAAAAACATTAACAAAAAATTGTGTGAATATTCATACCAACATTATTTATATAGTCAAATAGTGAAATAACCCAGATACTTACCAACTCAGTTTTTAATTTGTTTGTGTTACTCAGCAGTAACATGAAAAATAGAAAATAGGATTCAAGCTTTATTAATTTTTTGTAAAATTATGGTCTGCCAAGTTTACTGAGGAGTTGTCTGAGGAAACTTGGCAAATAGAAAATATTTCAGATGTTGAATCAGCGAGAGTGGGGCTCCCAAAGTGCTGATAGACACATGCACACATATGTTTATTGCAGCACTATTCACAATAGCAAAAACTTGAAACCAACCCAAGTCTTTACTATCAGTGGTAGAGTAGATAAAGGAGATGTGGAACATACACACCATGGAATAATATGTAGCCATAAAAAAGATGAGTTCATGTCCTTCTCAGGGACATGGATGAAGCTGGAAAGCATCATTCTCAGCACACCAACACAGGAACAGAAAATCTAGCACTGCACATTCCCATTCATTAGTGGGAGTTGAACAATGAGAACACATGGACACAGGGAGGGAATATCACAAACTGGGGCCTGTTGTGGCGTGGAGGGCTTGGGGAGGGATAGCATTAGGAGAAATCCCTAATGCCAATGACTGGTTGATGGGTGCAGCAAACCACCATGGTGTGAATATACCTATGTAACAAACCTGCATGTTCTGCACATGTATCCCAGAACTTACCATTTATATATGAAGACATCAAATCATATAATTAATTAATGGCCCTATGCCAATAAGAAAATGATATGAAAATAGATATCAAATAAAACAGAAAGGCACTTTTTGAAGGGAAGGAGCAGACTGAAAGACTTCAGCAATGGAGTGAAGTAGCAGAAGCCACTGCAACCCAGTTTATTTCATAGGACCAGTGACAGTGAGATTTCACTAAACATTACACATATAATATTTGCAAGAAGCAATTTGCTTTTGTGGCCTCTGACAAAAAAGAGGTTCTTTGAGTCCCTAACATCAAGCTGTACTGGACCATCAGTAGCACAGAGAAATATTATGTAGGGAAGTTGAACAGATAAACCAAATTCTTTCAATAATGAATAATTTAAAAGAACTAACTCAGCATTTCTATAAAGATAGTAAAAGAAAAGAAGATAGAAATAAAAACATTTTTACTAGTAAAAGAGAATAACCAGGAATATATTGCCTTTTTGCAGGTAAGAAGTAAAAGAAAGTTTCCCCTATTCATTAAAAATTAGTTAGTGAAACAATCATATCTTTGGAAGAGGGTAAAGAAATTTATATGCAGAAATTCAGATGAGTGGTCAGAAGAAAGCAAGAAGGATTAAAATAAGAGATGGCATAATTCAGGAAAATTGTATCCTCCTGCACCCCCTACTCCCGCCAAATTACAGAAATAAACAAAAAACTTCAAACAGCCCAAGGGCAAATAGATTCCATGGCAAAGTAATATATAGTAGGTTAAAGAAAAATAGTAAATACAATGAATCAGAAACAGAACTTACAAAAACCTTTTTCTTTTTACAGAAGAAAAAAGGACCAAAACAGGAAGCTTTTGGTGTGATGGAACTGCTGTATATGGTACTATGGTAGTGGATGCACAGTTCTATGCATTTATCAAAACAATAATATAAAAAAAAGTAAATTTTGCTATCAACAGTTTTAAAAAATCAACTACAATGTTAAGGAAATCCAAGATGAAATGTAGACAGTAACAACTGTATCTGAATATTAAAGGTGAACTTTTGAGTAAGTTTCTTAATCCTGAGTTCTAATTTGATTGCACTGTGGTCTGAGAGACTGTTATGATTTCTGTGTTTCTGCATTTGCTGAGGAATGATTTACTTCCAATTATATGGTCAATTTTAGAGTACATGCAGTGCTGAGAAGAATGTATATTCTGTGAATTTGGGGTGGAGAGTTCTGTAGATGTCTATTAGGTCCACTTGGTCCAGATCTGAGTTAAACTCCTGGATTTCCTTGTTAATTTTCTGTCTTGTTGATCTGTCTAATATTGGCAGTGGAGTGTTAAAGTCTCCCATTATTATTGTGTGGGAGTCAAAGCCTCTTTGTAGGTCATTAAGAACTTACTTTATGTATCTGGGTGCTCCAGTATTGGGTGCATATGTATTTAGGATAGTTAGCTCTTCTTGTTGCATTGATCCCATTACCAATATGTAATGCCTTTCTTTGTCTCTTTTGATCTTTGTTGGTTTAAAGCCTGTTTGATTAGATACTAGGATTGCAACCACTGCTCTTTCTTTCTCTCTTTCTTTCTTTCTTTCTTTCTTTCTTTCTTTCTTTCTTTCTTTCTCTCTCTCTCTCTCTCTCTCTCTCTCTCTCTCTCTCTCTCTCTCTCTCTCTCTCTCTCTCTCTTTCTTTCTTTCTTTCTTTCTTTCTTTCTTTCTTTCTTTCTTTCTTTCTTTCTTTCTTTCTTTCTTTCTTTCTTTTGCTCTCTATTTGATTGGTAAATATTCCTCCATCCCTTTCTGCCTATGTATGTCTTTGAACATGAGATGGGTCTCCTGAATACAGCACACCAATGAGTCTTGACTCTTTATACAATTTGCCAATGTGTGTCTTTTAATTGGGGCATTTAGCCCATTTACATTTAAGGTTAATATATTTAACCTTAAATAACATGAATTTTATCCTGCCATTTTGATGCTAGTTGGTTGTTTTGCCCATTAGTTGATACAGCTTCTTCACAGTGTCGATGAGCTTTAGAATTTGTTATGCTTTTGCAATGGCTGGTACTGGTTGTTCCTTTCCATGTTTAGTGCTTCCTTCAGGAGCTCTTGTAAGGCAAACCTAGTAGTGATGAAATATCTCAGCAATTAGAAACTGAAAAACCTGCTCCTGAATGACTACTGGATAAATAATGAAATGAAGGCAGAAATAAAGCTGTTCTTCAAAACCAATGAGAACAAAGACACAATGTACCAGAATCTCTAGGACATATTTAAATCTGTGTGTAGAGGGAAATATAAATTTCCCACTAAATGCCCACATGAGAAGTGAGGAAAATCTAAAATTGACACCCTAATGTCATGATTAAAAGAACTAGAGGAACAAGATCAAACAAACTCAAAAGCTAGCAAAAAACAAGAAATAATGAATATCAGAGAACTAAAGCAGATAGAGACACAAAAAAATCATTCAAAAAAATCAATGAATCCAGGAGCTGGTTTTTTGAAAAGATCAACAAAATAGATTGACTGCTAGCCAGACAAATAAAAATGAAGAGAGAGAAGAATTGAATAAATGTAATAAAAATCATAAAGGGGATATTATCACTGATTCCATAGAAATACAAACTACCATCAGAGATTACGACAAAACCTCTGTGCAAATAAACCAGTAAATCTAGAAGAAATTGATAAATTCCTGGACACATACATCCTTTAAAGACTAAACCAGGAAGAAGTTGAATCTCTGAATAGACCAATAACAAGGTCTGAAGTTTAGGAAACAATTACAAGCCTACCAACCAAAAAAAGTCCAGGCCCAGATGGGTTCACAGCCGAATTCTACCAGAGGTACAAAGAGGAGCAGGTACCATTCCTTCTGAAACTATTCCAAACAATACAAAAAGAGGGAATCCTCCCTAACTCATTTTATGAGACCAACATCATCCTGATACCAAAACCTGGCAGAGACACAACTAAAAAAGAAAATTTCAGGCCAATATACATGATGAACATTGATGTGAAAATCTTCAATAAAATACTGACAAACCAAATCCAACAGCACATCAAAAAACCTTTTCCATGATGATCAATTTGGCTTCAACCATGGGATGCAAGGCTGGTTTAATATATGCAAATCTATAAATGTAATTCACCACATAAACAGAACCAAAGACAAAAAACACATGATTGTCTCAATAGATGCAGAAAAGGCCTTCGACAAAATTCAACAGCCCTTTATGGTAAAAACTCTAAACTAGGTATTGATGGAATGTATCTCAAAAAAGAAATAAAATCTATTTACAGCAAATCCACAGCCAATATCATATTGAATGAACAAAACCTAGAAGCATTCCCTTTGAAATCCAGCAAAGGACAAGGAGGCCCTCTCTTACCACTCATTCAACATAGTATTGGAAGTTCTGGCCAGCACAATGAGTCAAGAAAAAGAAATAAAGGGTATTCAATGAATAAAAGAGGAAGTCAAATTTTCTTTATTTGCAGTTGACCTGATTGTCTACTTAGAAGACCCCATCATCTCAGCCTAAAATCTCCTTAAGCTGATAAGCAACTTCAGCAAAGTCTCAGGATACAAAATCAATGGGCAAAAATCACAAGCATTCCTATACACCAATAACAGACAAACATAGAGCCAAATCACGAGTGAGCTCCCATGCACAATTGCTACAAAGAAAATGAAACACCTAGAAATGCAACTCACAAAGGATGTGAATGACCTCTTAAAGGAGAAGTACAAACCACTGCTCAAGGAAGTAAGAGAGGACACAAATAGATGGAAAAACATTCCATGCCATGGTGAGGAAGAATCAATATTGTGAAAATGGCCATACTGCCCAAAGTAATTTATAAATTCAATGCTATCCCCATCACACTACCTATAACCCTCTTCACAGCACTGGAAAAGAACACCTTAAACTTCATATGGAACCAAAAGACAGCCTGCATAGTCAAGACAATCCTAAGCAAAAAGAACCAAGCTGGAGGCATAACATTACCTGACTTCAAACTATACTACAAGTCTATAGTAATCAAAACAGCATAGTACTGGTAGCAAAACAGAGATATAGACCAATGGAACAGAGCAGAGGCCTTGGAGGTAATGCCACACATCTACAACCATCTGATCTTTGACAAACCTGACAAAATCAAGCAATGTGGAAGGATTCCCTGTTTAATAAATGGTTTTAGAATAACTGGCTAGCCATGTGCAGAAGACAGAAACTGGACCCCTTCCTGACACCTTACACTAAAATTAACTCCAGATGGATTAAAGACTTTAACATAAGACCTAACACCATTAAAACCCTAGAGGAAAACCTAGGCAAACCACTAAGGACATAGGCATAGGCAAGGACTTCATGACTAAAACACCAAAAGCATTGACAATGAAAGCCAAAATAGACATATGGGATCTAATTAAACTCCAGAGCTTCTGCACAGCAAAAGAAATAATCATTAGAGTGAACTGGCAACCAACAGAATGGGAAAAAATTTTTGCCATCTACCCATCTGACAAAGGGCTAATATCAGAATTTTCAAAGAACTAAAGCAGATTTACAGGAAAAAACAAACAAACCCATCCAAAAATGAGTGAAGGACATGAACAGACCCTTTTCAAAAGAAGACATATATGAGGCCAACGAACATATGAAAAATGCTCATCATCACTGGTCATTAGAGAAATGCAAATCAAAACCACACAGAGATACCATCTCATGACAGTTAGAATTTATTAAATAATCTGGAGACATTGGATGCTGGAGAGTATGTGGAGAAATAGGATTACATTTACACTGTTGGTGGGAGTGTAAATTAGTTCAACCATTGTGGAAAACAGTGTGGAGATTCCTCAAGGACCTAGAAATAGAAATTCCATTTGACCCAACAATCCCATTACTGGATATATATCCAAAGGATTATAAATCGTTCTATTATAAAGACACATGCACATGTATGTTCATTGTGGCACTGTTTACAATAGCAAAGACTTGGAACCAACTCAACTGCCCATCAATGATAGACTGGACAAGGAAAATGTGGCACATATATACCATATACTATGCAGTCATAAAAAGCAATGAGTTTGTGGTCTTTGTAGGGACATGGATAAATCTGGAAACCATCTTTCTCAGCAAACTGACACAAGAACAGAAAAGCAAACACTGCATGTTCTCACTCATAGGCGGGTGTTGAACAATGAGAATACATGGACACAGGGAGGGGAGCATCACACACTGGGTTCTGTTGTGGGGGACCAGGGGAGGGGCAGTGGGGGATAGGGAGGTTGTGGAGTAAAATTATGGGAAGAAATGCCAGATATAGGTGATGGTGGATGGATGCACCAAACCACATTGCCGTGTATGTACCTATGCAACAATCCTGCATGACCTGCACATGTACCACAGAATGTAAAGTAAAATAAAAAACAAAAATTAAAAAAAAAATTAAACATAATATCTAACACCACAAAAACCTAAAAGAAAACCTAGGCAATACCATTCAGGACATAGGCATAGGCAAGGACTTCATGACTAAAACACCAAATGCAATAGCAACAAAAGCCAAAGTAGACAAATGGGGTCTAATTAAACTTAGGAGCTTCTGCACAGCAAAAGAAACTATCATTATAGTGAACCAGTAACCAACAGAACGGGAAAAATTTTTGTAATCTACCAGTCTGACAAATGGCTAATAACTGGAATCTACAAAGAACTTAAACAAATTTAGAATAAAAAACAAACCCATCAAAAAGTGTGCAAAGGATATAAACAGACACTTCTCAAAAGAAGACATTCATGCAGCCAAGAAACATACGCAAAAAAGCTCATCATCACTGGTTATTAGAGAAATGCAAATCAAAACCACATTGAGATACCATCTCACGTCAGTTAGAATGGCAATCATCAAAAAATTAGGATACAACAGATGCTGGAGAGGATGTGGAGAAATAGGAATGCTTTTGCACTGTTGATGGTAGTGTAAATTAGTTCAACCATTGTGGAAGACAGTGTGGCGATTCCTCAAGGATCTAGAACCAGAAATACCATTTGACCCAGCAATCCCATTGCTGGGTATATACCCAAAGTATTATAAAACATTCAATTATAAAGACACATGCACGCATATGTTTATTGTGGCACAACCAAAATGCCCATCAATGAAAAACTGGATAAAGAAAATGTGGCACATATACACTATGAAATACTATGCAGCCATAAAAAATGTTGAGTTTATGTCCTTTGCATAGACATGGATGAATCTGAAAACCATCATTCTCAGCAAACTGACACAAGAACAGAAAACCAAACTCCACATACTCTCACTCATAAGTGGGTGTTGAACAATGAGAACCCATGGACACAGGGAGGGCAACATCACACACCAGGGCCTGTTGGGAGCTAGGGGGCCTAAGGGAGGGATAGTAGTGGGTGGGGGGATTGGGGAGGGCTAACATTAGGAAAAATACCTAATGTAGATGATGGGGGGATGGATGCAGCAAACCACCATGACACATGTATACCTATGTAACAAACCTGCATGTTCTGCACATGTACTCCAGAACTTAAATTATAATATTTAAAAAAAGAAAAAATTTAAAAAAATAAAAATAACTTAAAAATCATCCTTTTAGGTACACAGCAGTTTATAATTTTATCTTCATGTTACTAATCTTTGCCGTAACAAAAATTTATTTCTGGCACAATGTCTTGCCTTGAAGCCTAGTTTTCTCTGATATTGGGATAGAAACAGTGTTCTTTTGGTCACAGTTTATGAATTTGTTCTACTATTTTATTTTCATATTTTAATCCTGTTATTTAAGATATTTCTCTTATAAGGTTCTTAACATTGTGGTCTATATCTTAAATAGGAGAAATTTGCTCATTAAAAAATTAATTATAAAAAATGTGAGGGGTCTGATAAGGAAGGCACTAAAAAACTTTGTAAAACTGTTTTTTGACTGAATAAGACTAAAATTAAAAATAACAGTAAAAAAACACTACTTTGGTAAATTTATGTCTCACAAGGGTATTGATTTGCAATTCTGCAACTACTTTACCTGTATTTTTCTTTGGTAATAAACATAAATGTATTATAAATTATGAGAGCCAGGTGTCTGAGAAATATAGAGAGGTGAATGCTACAGTGAACTCTGTGTTGCTGGAATGGAGTCAGAAATAGTGTGAATTCATATTTCTGTTAATACATTCCAGATAGAGAGCTAAGTAACAAGTATAAATAAGTGTGTTTAAATGGATTAGTATGCTTGTATATATGCCCTAATTCTCAGCTAAGAGGACCTCAAAACTGATACCTTGATAGCTAGGGTCACACCTGGCAACTAAATCTTAATTTCAAAATACATTTCTCCAATCAAAGAAGCTAGGGCTTTTTGAAGAAATATCTGCATCTAGACTTGGTGCCGAAAAAAAGTAAAATGAGTCAGAGCACTTTGTGTTGCCAGAAAGAAAAAGGGCCAATAAACAAACCAAACTAAAACAAAAAACCCTGGAAAGCCTATCAAATGAACTCAGGAGTGAACCATAAACAGCTTCAATCATCAAAGTCAGACAAATTTGAGCAATAATATAAAAACTGAGACTATTGATTGAAAAGCCCCAAATAAAATGAATACTTAATGTATAGAGATATAAATGATTGAATGAATAAATACATGGGGGCTGGATATGGTGGCTCACGCCTGTAATCCCAGCACTTTGGGAGGCCAAGGTGGGTGGATCACGAGGTCAAGAGATCGAGACCATCCTGGTCAACATGGTGAAACCCCATCTCTACTAAAAATATGAAAAATTAGCTGGGCATGGTGGCGCGTGCCTGCAATCCCAGCTACTCGGGAGGCTGAGGCAGGAGAATTGCCTGAACCCAAGAGGAGAAGGTTGCGGTGAGCCGAGATCGTGCCATTGCACTCCAGCCTGGGTAACAAGAGCGAAATTCTGTCTCAATAAATAAATAAATACATGGGAGGAGGGAACATTGTACATTAAAAAATAATTCCAATTAATAAGTATAGAAGGAACAAGGAATATAGAAAATTACTATTATAATATTGCAGTAATATTTATTGCAGGCAATATTCACTGATGAATGCTAGAATTAGTAGTAGATTCCTTAAAGAGAAACAGGATATATGCATAGCCTCAAAATATCTTTTTCCCAAATAGTGATTATTTATGGTAGTGGTTTTAAAATATATCCATACATAATTGAATCATCCTTTCTCCAGGAATTGGAGCTTAATCTCTCCCATGAGAATTTTAACAGCTGCACTGCTTTGGGAGGATTTGGCTTCAACAATTCTAGGTAATCTCCGAATGGGGCAGATGTGAAGTTATCATCTGTTTCCAGCTTGCACCATCATGCTGAGATGACCCATTCATGAAACAACCTGAAGCCTTTTCCCCCAGTTTCACAGAAAGAAAGAGACCCACCATTTGAGCATACCTGTGAACTGAAGGAGAGTACAATGACAGTAAATGATGGGTTGTGGTGGAGGGCTACCTGATTATTTTGTATTTTTGTGATCTTTTGTCTTTCTAGTGTTTTATTTCAGATATATCGTGTTAATCTTAGGATAAATGAATTGCTGTTGTTCTCACTTGAACATATGACTTGGTGTTTCTGATAAAACACAGCCTATGTTGAGCTGTTTTGGTCACAGCCAAGATGAGCTATTCTAGCTCCATGGGCACTTATTGTACCATGGTTGGTTGCTCCGTCAATTCCAGGTACTGATAGCCACTTTCCTATTCTCCTGGAAAAGGGAATCATGCAAAGATCTAGAACAAGAAGGCTTGGGGACAAAAAGACTTAATAAAATAATTAAATTGGTAGAACTATTTGTATACACTAAGTCTTTACCCTGAGTATAGAGAATGTAAGTAGCAGTGTGTTCTCATGTTGGTAATAAAGATATACTTGAGACTGGGTAAGTTATGAAGGAAAGAGGTTTAATTGACTCACAGTTCAGCATGACTGAGGAGGCCTCAGGAAACTTACAATTATGGCAGAAGGGGAAGCAAATATGTCCTTTTTCACATGGCTGCAACAAGAAATATCAAGCAAAAGGGTGAAAAGCCACTTACAAAACCATCAGCTCTAATGAGAACTCACAAGAACTCACTCACTATCATGAAAACAACAGCATGGGGGTAATTGCCCTCATGATTGAATTACCTCCCACTAAATCCCTCTCACAAGCTGTGTGGATTATGGGAACTACAACTGAAGATGATATTTAGGTGGGGACACAGCCAAACCATATCAATGTACCTACTTTCTACATGTACATTGAAAAACGATAAGCTCAATTCTTAAAGTACATTTTATGATTAATTGAAACAACAAAATAGAAAATGAAAAGCTCACACCTCCACATAATCAGTATTATTTCATAAAATATTTTGGAATAGAGGATATAAAAATAGCAGAATATATGACATAAAAATTGACCTAAAAGGAAAAAGATTATATCTTAAAAAAGGGATACAAAAATTAATGAATTAAGTATGTGGTACGGCATTATAAAAAACACAAACTAAAACAAAGGCTGAAGAAAATGATACAAATGAAACAGAGACTCATGAGTAGGACATTAGAAAGTCAGTAAATCTCATAGCTAGGAATCAAATGAAAAGCTAAGTGGCTTATTTACTCTCATATAAATGTATAAACATAAAAGCTACAAATTTAAGTATTTGTGAAGTGAAATCAGCAGCACGTTTAACTTACATATCATAACCAAATTCTTCATTCCCCCCTCACCTCAGAAGCTACCACCAAGGAATGCCATGGATACTGAATATAAAGGCTTTGCACAACTGTAATGAAAAATGGAAAACAATAAGGGTATGTCATATTTTATATTGTACTCCTTTTTATTTCCCTTTTCCACACTATACCATTAAAAAGGAAGTCACTATGCATAGTCTTCTCTGAAGAAGTGAGGAGTTAGGCTCAACTTCTTTGAGGGAAGATTTGCTACAAAACTATTTGGAATTATTTTACACAGGAGAGGCAGATTTATTCATAATTGTTCAAAACTGGAGACATTCAAGATATCCTTCCATAGGTGAATAGATAAACTATTACATCTGTACAATGGATATTATTCAACAATATAAAGAAATAAGCTATCATGCCACAAAAAGACATAGTGGATCCTTAAGCACATATTATAAAATAAACCAGTCTAACTGTCTGACTCCGATTACATGACATTCTTGAATTGGAAAACTACAGAGGCAGCAAAAAGATTAGTGGTTTTCGAGGGTTAAGGGGCATGGAGGAAGGGATGGATAGGTAGAGCCCAGGGAGTGGTAAAGGTGGTGAAATTACACTGTATGATACTGAGTATACTGTGTAGGCCATGGTGCATACATGACATTATTTGTCAAAACCTACAGACTGGTACCATACAAAGAGCAAACCCTAATGTAAACTATTGCTTTACTTATAATATTCTACATATTTACAATCTCAGTTTAATCTAAGCTCAGTGGGGCAGGGGCAATATGTTTTCCCTCTGTTTCTTTTCTTTTTTTTTTTTAAATTTTTATTGCATTATAGGTTTTGGGGTACATATGCAGAACGTGCAAGGTAGTTGCATAGGTACACACGTGGCAGTGTGTTTTGCTGCCTTCCTCCCCTTCACCCACACTTGGCATTCATCCCCAGGCTATCCCTCCCCAGCCCCCCCGCTGTCCCTCCCCCATTCCCCCCAATAGACCCCAGTGTGTAGTAGACCCCCTCCCTGTGTCCATGTGTTCTCATTTTTCTCACCCACCTATGAGTTTCTTGTCGACTCAGACCTTAGTGCTTTGAAAAGGAATACACAAGGGATTTATTCATTAACAATGTGCTTATTTTCTCAATTTTCTGTTTCATCACAATGCCATAGGTATGAAATTAACTTTGTTAAAATGACTAAAATGGCAGATTTTAAGTGATCACTCCATAAAAAATGCTAAGTATGTGAGGTAATGAATATATCAATTATTTTGATTTAGCCATTCCACTGTAATGTACACATATTTTAAAACATCATGTATATGACAAATATATTCAATTTTTACTTGTCAACTTATTTTTGAAAATATATAAAATTAAATTACCAATTACCTAAACTGTTGAACTAAAACTGATCATATTTAAAAAGAAGACATCAAAACTACATGAACGAATAATATTCATTAATGTTCGTGGATTTGCCCTGGTCAAACACTCATTGGGGCTATAATTGGTACTTTTATAACTTCCAAAATTAGGATGATATTTCCTATATTTTGGTAAGTAATAGAAGGTAAAACTTACCCACAAAATGAATGGATAAATTCATTTCTTCAACTTATAAACATTTATTAAGTGCTCTCACTCAGTGAAAAGTACTGTGTTGAGTACTATGACTCCATTAGTGGTGAGGAGTTTTCTAATCCTGATATAGTCAAGAAGTTGGTCCTGATAATAAATGATACAGTAGTCCTAAAAACAGGATGTTATTGAAAACCTATACTTGTGATATATTTAGAGAACTAAAAGAGTCTGAAAAAGCTGGACCACTATGTGTATGATTGTAGGTTGATTGGCGTGTGTGTGTGTGTGTGTGTGTGTGTGTGTGTGTGTGTGTGTGTGTGTATTAGGATTATTTAGGGTAAATGCCAAGAAATAAAGCTGAAGTGAGAAGGTGATCATGATCAAGACCTTGATATTTCTCGATGGTAGCACTATTGGCTTTTCAAGTTGATAATTCTTCATTTTACAGTATTGTTCTATGCATAACAGAATCATTAGAATCCTTGACTTCTACAAAGTAGATGCCACTTTTGCTACTAGACATTGTGACATGCAAAAATACTCCTATGCTTTTCCAGATCTAGTCTAGGGAAGTGGCACTACCGACAGTTGAGACTTACAGATGTGAAAAGCACTGCTATGCTAATGTTGTTAGTATTATCTTGACAATGGTGAGAAATCAATGGCTTTAATTGAGGGGAGACATATAAATGATTGAGGACAGCTCACTCTGACTGCATAATAGAGAAATGATAACAGAGTGCTTTTTGAGGCAGACATAGTCTTTAAGAGATTGCCCATTAATTCAGGTAAAGGAAAGTGGTAGCCTATACCAGGATAATAACATTGAAATGGCAGAAGGGGAAAGATTTAAAGTGTAAAGGAGATAAAGTCAACAAAATATGGTGATTGATGTGATGTGAGCTGAAAGACATGAGAGTTAAGGATGACCCTAGGTTTCTGACTTCAGCAACTAGGTGGAAGGAAGGGCCATTTGCTAATTAGACAGATTTGAGTTAGGGCAGATCCCAGCAGAGTAGGAGGTAAACTTAATAGCAAAAACAGCATCATGGAGATGAGAATGTTACATGTTGCAACAATTATTTTAATTGTGTTATCAGAATTTGTTTTGGGTTGATGTGATGTGTTTTTATTGCAAGTAGCACCATTTTTCCAAATGCTGTTCCCATTATGTTTTGTTGAATTCTTCTATAATAATGTGAACTCAATATGCCGTAACAATAGGTTATGCAATTTAAGTAAGAGTTGATGCTGTTTTATTTCAAAAGAAAATCGGAGTGTAATCATTACCTTAATATACTATAGTTTCACATATGCACACATAAACATACAATTTAACTTTTTGTATATAAGTATGCTAGACAATAGAGAATTATTTCCACTGTAAATGGTTTTATGTCAAAGTCTACAAAACAACATCTTACCATTAGTATGAAATTCAGATGAGCTTGCATTCTCTTACTTTTTTGAGACAGGGTCTTTCTCCATCACCCAGGCTGGAGTACAGTGGCATGATCCTGGCTGACTGCAACCTCTGCCTCCCAGGTTCAAGCAATCCACCCACCTCATCCTCCCAAATAGCTGGGACTACATACCACAATGCCAGGCTAAGCCTTCATTTTTGTTTCAGGAAAGACATTTATTAAATTGTTGCAAAAGTAATTGGAGTTTTTGCCATTACTTTTAATCAGAAACATTTGACTTCTGGATGTTGTGACTTAAAGTGAATGAATTAATATCTTTATATTTTACATCAAATTTTATCTTAATTTTTAAACTTGCAAGACTCTTTGTCAAGACATATTGATAATCATGTGACATCAAAGAATAGACAAATATGCATGTCTTAGGCAATAAATCATTTTAAAAATGATTTTATTTTCAGAAAGTTGTAACTTGGTATATTTAATCAGTTTTAATGAATATTTATCACCTGATGTACACATCATAGGTAGAAAGTGCAGTGGAATTTAGAGTCTTTTATATGTTGGCAGGAATCTAGGCTTTGTCTTTTATTAGCTGTTTTACCTTGGAAAGTTTCTTAAGTTCTTTAATTCTCAGTTTCCTTGTTTATATTATAGTTTTATTAGAAATACAACATATAGTGCTAACAAAGGTTAAGCACGAGGTACAGCAGTCTGCAGGCTAAAGGTTTCAGACTTGAATCCAGTTGTTGGCCTTCAATTTCCAGTCCCGTCTCTTATGAGCTGATTGGACTTAGGCAAATTATGACTTCTTTGTATGTAATCTTCATCTTTGAGAAATGAGGATAATAGTATATAATATATATTGAATTATTTATAATTATAAATTTGTATACAGTTGTTTAGAAGATTACTGTATAAATTAAATAATTCATATTCTACATATAAAAACAAGTCATGCTATACAAAGGGCACTGAATATATGTATTTGTATTTTTGTAATAGTGGTAATAATAATGAGGTGTCATAATTAAGAAAGCAATATTCATTCATTTAATAGTATCAGATAATTGAAATCCATGATATAGAAGTCGGTGTTTCTGTATGTATATTTGTCTCAATTTGTAATATACTACACCAAACATAGTAATTTCTGAGTTTTGTAGCTTAAAAACTTCTTTGTTTTAATTTTTAAGACTAAGTTAAAAGGAAAGTCAACAGGTAGACCTCATGCTGATTACAAAAATCAAGAGTCTGGTAACCAATGGACAAAATTAGTAAGTTGCATCTCGTACATCCAAAAAAATGTTAATTTTTTACCTGGATATATTACATATGATGTCAATGGTAGTCATGAAACAGGATCAACAACTGACAAAGTTCCAGAAAAGTGGCAGAAACAATGGGAAAAAAAAACAGTTGATAACAGATAGCTTGTTTAAAAGTGAATAATTAAAGCATGAGGCTCCTAATAAAATTTTATCTTCATTTTCCTGTTTGTATTTAATGGTGAGAATTTTGAGAAATGAATAATGTTTATGTGGAGTATTGGTACATTCAATTTTTTTTTTTTTTTTTTTTTTGCCAATCATTGAGAGGTTGTAAGGTTGCTGAGGTTAGTTGGCCTTGAACTCTTGGCCTCGCCTTCGCAAGCGCCACGACATCCGGCCGGAGCCACTTTGGGCCCCTGGTACATTCAATTTATCACAGCTCCCAAGAGTTTTCAATCCAGTATGTATACTAGCATCATCTTAGAGTTATTTTTAAAGTAGCCATACTGTCTCAAGGCTTATACCGATTTAGTTAGGATCTTTGGTGACCAGACACTGATACATTTATAAATTTCCTTGCCAGTTCTATCAGGGAACCAGGAAAAGGAGTCACTGAAATATGTATGCAACAAAATTTTACCAATATACAAATAATGCAAATTAAGGTACTTTGAAAGGTAATTTTGTTTAAGAACATGTAGCATATAGGAAGCAGTATTCTAAATGCTAAATGTTACACATTTAAAATTCATTTGCTTCTGATGTAGCAAATAGAAAACAACCACTTATAATGAGTACTGTTTGTGAACAAACCAAACTAAATCCTCACAATAATGTATTCTGTCTCATGCACTAAACAGTGATGCAATTGTTCTTTTATGTTTTTTTCTCAGAATTCATAACACGAATAACATAAAATAGAACTTTTGCAGTCTGAATCAAGTTATTATAAATTATGAATATTGGAGATTTAACATTACAAAAGTGCTGCAAGTTTTATTTGAAAGATTCCATTAATATCACGGAAATGCAAAGTGAAACTATCATTTCTTCAACTATATATGTGAGTTTTTATAAATGTATATATACAATGCAAATAACAATATTAAGCATGTCACTTTAACAGTAACATATGTTTAACTTAAATTGTCACTAATGAGTTAGTGACCTTAACTAGAGATTTGCAAATGTTAATAATCAGGATGATTTTTAAAATAATAACTTATCATGGTAAATTTAGGCTTGATCTTGCAAAGCATATACAGAAAGTAAGTTCTGTAAGTAGAAGTTGAAGCATAGATGCTATGGAAATTTAGATAAATATCAACACATTTCATGATATTTTCAGAGAGCTTAATATTATTGCAACAACAAAAAAGACTGTATTTGGAAATAGGGTTGGGATTTGAGTTAAAGCTTCAAATATGTGAAAAAGCTTATATGACAAATCATCTTACAGATCACCTACATTTACGTTTACATGCAATGATAAAATAATTCTCTCTAGGCTCCCTATGAGGATATTCTCTCCTATCAAAATAAATGCATTGACTTCATAAATTCAGTAAGCCATGATGTTTTTAAAATATTTGGGTGATGTAAATTGCTCTTGTACACTGTAGGAGATGTACTTTTATTTATATTGACTTTACAGATATTTCATTTGTACTTTTGACTTCTGCAATTACAATGGATTTCCAGAATTAATGAAGTGCCAGCATGAGCTCAGGAACTTTCTGTCACCCATTTCAGAAAATGTACACTAAGTGTTTGCCTTCACATCATATCTTAAAATTGCTTTTATACATAGACGATTTTAAAATCATGGTATCGGTTTAAAACATTTTCAGAAAGACTTTGTGAAGATTTCCATTTCTGCAAACATACTTTTTTTTCAAGTATTCTTTCGTATATAATTTGGATGAAGCAAAGTCACTTAGTGGAAAAGTAATACTATTTAAAAATAAATCCCCATAGGGTCTTGGAGCTATCCCATAGAAAAGGATTAGTAAGAAATAAATTAAGGTTTCCCAGATTTTAGCTTCAAATTTTTTATTTTAATATTGCTTAAATGCTACTGGCTACCTGTAGTAGATTTAATATTCTATAATATTATATTTCATGTGCTCTCCTCGGGTTCTTTGTCTTGTTTTTCATTTACTACACCGGGCTATTATTTGGCTGCATGTAAGAACTTGGACATTATTCTGTCGTCCAGTTTCAACTGCCAAAATACTTTTGATCAATATAGCTCCCAGAAAAATTAGGCCATAAAAAGCAATGTGTTTAAGAGGACAATTTTTTCGTCATCACTAAAACTTTCAGTTCAAGCACTGAAAACTATAGATCTCAGCCCTTTCTCACCCTTTAAGTAGCTTCAGTGTGCTTCTGCTTAACTATTAAGTAAAAGCTGCATACGAACATTTAGTTCATCCTTGAAGAAACACATTGAGCTTGAAGTTATTTAATGCAACCATATAAATTTCTATATAGGTATTTCCAGTTGCAACCTGAAGTGTATAAAATAATGGGGCAGAGCTAACAGCTTGATTTAGTGCCTTCCTCCAGAAACATCTCTGCTTCTAGCAAGAAAACTAAATTCAAAAAAAAAAAAAAAAAAAAAGACAGAAAGAAAAGTGGAAAGAAAAGTCTACAGCTATGTAAGGATCAATTTCCTTTATAAAAATAAGTTTAGATAAATACAGTCTGAATACAATCATATCTTATTAGATTCTTTCTTAATGATATTTTATGCAAAGTATTTGCTTGACACTGAAAACCTACTCTTGCCTTTTGAGTAGATTATATATGCAAAACAAACCAGGGTTACTGGTACAGAACCAGGAGCCTAATCATTTTATTCTTAATTCATAAATTCATGGGGGTAGCTCAGAAGTGATGATGTGCAGATTTCTTAGAGTTTATGTTGCAGATCTCAGTAACAAGACTGTAATTGAGTCGATCTCTTTGCCTTTAAAATAAAGTAACTCACATAAAGCCTAGATAGTAGATTTTTATTACATGCTTTTAAAATAGGTGCAACATAAGCACTGAAGGAACTCATTTCATTAATGCAGATCAAAGTTTAAAGAAGTTTCAGAAAGCTAAGCAGAGGTAGGCTTCTTCCATCTCCTATGAAAGGAACATAGATCAAAGTCTCCTATAGCACTCTTCAAGAAAGTGTCTAGAATTCATTATACATAAGAATTTTTGCACCAAAGATAACTTAAGACAGAAGAACAGCACTTGGACTCGGAAAACTTTGCTATAGAATGTAATTTTTCTAGACATACGTGGTTTTGCCTTTCCTTAGAGTCTCCAGGTCAGGGAGTATTTACAAACAGACGATAGAAGTTTCAACTGAGGCTAAGGATGCCACTACATTGAAGCAAACATCACTTAATGAGTTAATTATTAAACACTTTTTGTTGTATGCTCAAGCAACATTCTAAATATATCTTTGTGTTTATAGTCTATTCTCATTGTTATAATATTTGTATAGTTTCATATAATGAATTGCATATAATAATGACTTACCTGATTTCACTCCTTTCCTCCCTCCCTCCCTTCCCTCCCTCCCTCCTTCCTTCCTTCCTCTTTCTTTCTCTGCATATTTTCTTATATACTACCCAAAAATTAAACTGAACTTCTACAGATGTGTACATCTGCAAAGCCATAACAGACACAAAGAATCAATATTGACATTTATATGGCCTTTTAATAAAATCACTAAACATGTACTAAAAATTTAATGCAAAAAGTATTTTAAGTGCTTCTTGGTTAATAAAGAATTCTCAGTTTGACATACTAGTCCTTTCTGCTATTTCTTTTTTTTTTTAAACAGAGGTACAAGGTTTACAAAATCTGAAGGGCAGAAAGCATATAACTCAATGTGATAGGCCATCACTTTCTAGAACATTCCCAACATTTTAAAAGGCTTCATTGTGTCCCTTCCCAGTCATAGGCCCCAGAACAACTATTTCTGATTTCTAGTACTATAGTTCAGTTTTGTCTATTTCTTTTATTTCTTAAAAATAGAATCACACAGATGAATGCTTGTGTTGGCTTTTTTCACCATCAGTATGACTGACTTTTATGCACTATTTGCATTTAGCAGTAATTACTCTTTTTTGTTGATGCATAATGTTTAATTATATGGATGTACCACAGTTTATACAACCATTCTACTGTTGAAGGCAACTGAGATATTTTCTATTGGGACAAGTAGGAATGAAGTTATTATGAACATTCTTGTATATGTCTTTCAGTAGATGGTTATATTTAACTGTTTTGAGTATCTTTTCTAGAGTGAGTTTTTGAGTCATCGGATAGGTGTATTTTTAAATTAAAGATTACTGAAAAGGTATCTGAAGTGGTAGTAACTTCTTGATTTTTTTTTTTAAATGAGCATTGTAGATCTTTGCTGTAAATGGTCAAATATTAAGATCATATGTTAGTAATTGCCTGGATCTAGTGAAGTCTTTGCTATGAACCTTGTTCCTTCAAGGTTAAGTGTTTCACAATTACTAGTTAAGGGACAGATTAACTATTTGGAGGAATATGAAGCAGAGGATTGTGATTAATATTTAGTTTCCTGGGATTATTTGGCTTTCAGGCAGGTTCACACAGTTGACTGTATTAAGGACAGGTGCCAAAGGTCAGGAGACAATTAGAATTAATTCAGAGTGGAAGATTATCTGGTTGCAAGTTACTAGACACTTAGAATTGTATGTGCTTTGAGCAGGAAGAATTCAGAGTAGAGGAATAGTGGCCCTGGTGAATCTTTTCAGAAGATGTTAAGGGCTAGCTACATGTTCTCACAGAAAATGAGGAGGTAGCAAAAGTCGACAGTGACAGTCAGCTGATGCTCTGACAAACTCAAGTCACAAGCAGAAAATCCGAGAAAGCATTAAATCAAACAAATTTACTTTGCATTCTCTTTTTGCTATTTACTACTATAATGGCCAAGTTTGGTAAGGGATTAACCAGATACATTTGTAATATATTTGATGTACTATGATAGACTATCCCAAGTTTTTTACAGATAAACTTTAATGACTTTCTATATCAAGGGGTTGTCATAAGAAAAAGAGGTTATATGTGATGTACCAAATTAATTGAGTCATTTTAACAACGTAATATTAGCCTTTTCACATTAGTAGTACTAAACCAATGTCCTTTACTAGTTCCTAAACAGCAGGTATTTTTAGCTAACTATAGTTGAGTTTCCTATTAAGAATTAATTATAGTTCTGATGTGATTTCTTACAAAGTCCAAATACTAACCATTGTCTGTGTCTTTCTCCTTGGCCTCTACTTAAGGCCACAGGCTGAATGGTATAAAAGATACCACCTTACTTGTAGAGAAATTTAGCAAATATATATTGAATTCTTGCCGTGTCTATGAAAAGGTTTTGGAGTAAATAAATATAAATAAAGTCATTACATGTATTCCTTATGTTTTAAGAGGTTATTTTGTAATGTATTTATACACCCCATCACTGTTAGTTCTTTTTAGTTTTTTTAAATTAAAAAGATTTATGACATTAACTATCCTCAAAAATCTACATCAATCTTCTTGTAGAATGTCATGGTATTTTAAGTACTAAGAAATATGCAAGGGATACTTCGAACCTCTGTGACTTTCCTGTTCCCAAGAAACTTTTTATTTAATAATTTTGATTTTCATTTATGAAGGCCAGAATCATTTATGAGACCATAAAGGATCATATACCTGCATAAACCTGAGCTGTTAACCAATCTCAAGCTTAGCTAATAATTTCAAGGATATAGTCATTTAAAAGCTATAGCTAAAGCAGAAAGAGGGTTATCAATGTCCCCAGGCAAGTCTTTCTCATAATGGACCTACTTTTAGCTCAGGAGTAGAGATGGATTAGAGATTAGTTATCTCACCTGTTGGGAGTGTTTAGATTTTAAAACATCTTAATTTTATATTCAGATGGTTACTGAGATTAAATGACATTTTCCAGGGAGTCATGCTTCATGATTCCAATAGATTCTAATTTTGCTTGCCATCAGTAGTCCTACAGAGATATTCTTACAGGAGCATTCTGTAGAAAAGATTCTGTAGTTTGACCAGTGGGAGGCTACTTAAACTTGCCCATGTCCCTTTGATGTGACCTAGTTTTTATTTGGGTACTTTCTTACTTTACAGCGAAAGATGTCTTAAGCTTACCTTTTTTATCTTTCCCTGCTTCAGATATAGAATCAAACATTTCTCCAAGGAACACGTCTTTTGAGCAGAAAGACATGTGTACCAGATAGTACTAGATTACGTTGCATACAAGCGCTACTAGTAGACATTGATAAAAATCTGTATTTATATCTCTATACCATAGCATGAAATCATGCCAATATGTCATATTCAAATGTAATATTATAGGTTTTTTAGACATTTTAAATAATATCATTATAGCCCTGTTTTCTTACTGTGAAAACTGTGTGATGGTTGATTTCATGTGTCAGTGTGAGTGAATTTAGGAATTTTCAGATAGCTAGTAAATCATTATTTATTCTAAATCATTGCATTATCATCAGTGCTTCAGTGGCACTGAGTCCCATCCCTCGTCTGCCAAAAGGGAAACCCACAGGTTTCGCTTTTGATCAGAATGATTGGGCTTCCCTTGGTGTGTCTGTGAAAGTGTCTCTAGAGGAACTTGTCTTGTGCGTCAGTAGATTGAGTTGCAAAGATCTGCCCTCAATGGGTGGACACCATTCAATCAGCTATGATCCCTGTAGAATAAAAAGTCAGCAGAAAAGGAAATTATTGCTCTTTCTGTGTTCTGGATCTGAAACATCTGGCTTTCTCTACTATGATCTTACCACATATCATAGGCAGAGAAACAGACCCTCAGCAATTTTGATGTCCTAATTCCCCCAACCTGTGAACAGATTAAGTTACATTACAAAAGAAAATTAAGGTTGTAGATGGAATTAATAATACCAATTAGCTGATCCTCACATAGGAATGTTATACAGAATTATATATGGAGGAGCCCAGTGTAATACTAAGGGTCCTTAGAAATGGAGGAAAGAAGAAGAAAGAGAACCAGAGAGATAGCTGTGTGAGAAGAATTTGGGTTTATGTTGCTGAGTTTAAATATGAAGAAATTGGTCCATGAACCAAGCAGTGTGGGAGGTCTCTAGGAGCTGGAAAACAAAGAAAAAGAAAAAGAAGAAAAAGAAAATGGCTCTACCCCGAGAGCCTTCAGAAGGAATGCAGCCCTGCTGGTGCTCATTTTAGCTTAGTGAGTACTATTTCATATGCCTAACTCTAAAACTTTAAGATAATAAATTTGCTTGTTTTTAAGTCACTAGGTTTGTGGTAATTGAGAAGTAATACTAGATTTAGGGATCTGGAAATGGGGTACTGATATAACAAATACCTAAAAATGGGGAAATGATTTTAGAATTTGGGAATGGGAAAAGGCTATACAAATTTTGGCTGCCACTCACCCTGCTGGTTGTTATAAAATCACCAGTTATTGCAATAATGCAACCTTCTCCTTAACCTCTAATAATTAAGAGACCCCATCTGGCCTCTGTTGTTATTTTGGTCCCATTATTCCTATTGCCTTCAGAAAGCCAAATTCTGTAACATCACTCCAAGGATACAAT
Organism: Saguinus oedipus; assembly: GCA_031835075.1. Taxonomy (NCBI): domain Eukaryota; kingdom Metazoa; phylum Chordata; class Mammalia; order Primates; family Cebidae; genus Saguinus; species Saguinus oedipus. The sequence continues at coordinate 96,676,879 of CM063180.1, forward strand.
CGAGTTACTTAAAAATGTGTCATTACAAGGATACAATTGAGTTACTTAAAAATGTGCTTTTAAGCTTAAGTTTAAGATGTGCTTTTAAGCTTTCATTATGCAGGATGAGCACAGCCTTTAATGTAGAGACAATTTTGCCCCTTTACTGAGACAATGTTCTGCTGAATAAGCCACCATCATCCTGGGAGTTACAAGATCTTGCTGACTCAGAGGAGCGTGAAGTATTTTCAGCCCAGACTATTTCCATCCCTGTGTAAATCTTGGGACTTGTTCGCTCATTTTCTTTTGGTTGATTCAATACCTCTGGAAGTTTCCTCACACATGTGTGATATGCTGATCATTTTTCAGCTAAAGGTAGGGGAGGGAACCATTGTAGATTTATGGAGCTTTCTTCCTCATTCGGCATCTCTCTCCTCTGCTTCTATGCCCTGTGAACATTTGCCATCTTGGCCTCCCTTGTCTTCCTGCTGTGTCTCCTCAGTTTAGAGTGACTCCCAGACTCCAGCTGCATTCTCCAGGCTTTTGCCACATTCTGGAGCCTCTTTTCAGGCAAGCTATTTGTTTTTTTTTCTCTCAGGGATAACAGTCCTTCCTGATATTTAATGTATAAAAATTATGGTTTTTCTATACTTTGCCATTTAAACAAAAATTGAGAGGATAAATTGTATCCCTGCTTGTCATCTTGTCCAGAAACAGAAACCAGCACCTTCATTCTTAACACTTCTTGATCTCCTGTGTAGGCTAGATACAATTATGGAAATCATCATCATGAGTAAGCTCCCTGATTAGAATGAGGATAAGGACTACTGTGTAGTATGATGGCATCACTTTACTGGCAAAGGCACAATGGGACTTTATCATAACTGGAAACAGGGGCACATCAATAATCATGTTGCATCCACAGGGATTTTTGTCTGTGGCTATTTGGTCATACTTTCTTCAGAAATTAAATAGATTCATAGCCTACAACAATATTGTTTGATCAATAAAAGAAAATCTTAAAGATCAGTTGGTCAAAAATCCAATGAGTTTCTGCGGCAGAGCTTCCTGCAGTGTCTGTACCTAAAGAAAACTTGGGTTCCTTGAGGAATGACTCTGTATTACTGCTACAAGTTAATTAACTAAATCTTCTTCCAATGTTTTTTAAAGAAATATGCAGTCATATACTAGAATAAATGTGAAATGTGAAGCCAGACTTAACATGTGAAATGAAGTAGCCAGACTATTCAGGGATTACTGATTCTGAGTTGATGTTAATTTCTGAGGAATGAAAAATGCTATCCCAGTTCACAATTAAAATGGGAGGCTTTTGTGTGTGAGGGGATATGTAGCCTAATATCTACTCAATGGACACAGTTGTTCCACTCACTTAATGTAATGGTTATTTCCCAGGTTCTTAAATATGTAATTCAATAGATATTCTTGGCAAATAGCAAAATTTCTACACGGATCCCTAGCTCCTCTGGGAGCTAGCTCAAGTCACTGTAGAAAGAGATCTTTAGAATCACACAGAACTCCCACTCCATTCCAGGATAGTAAACCACAGCAATAACCCAACATGGAGGGCATTCTAGAGAGTGATTCCCCACATCCAGGACTTAAAAACTGGCATAGATATTGACACTTAACACATCCACATTTAGCTTGCCTGTGTGTCTGTGCAGAAACTGGGAGGATTGTTTAATAGGACATTGAATTTTGTAAATTTCTTCAAATGGTAACTTTGAATGCAGCTTCTGTTTTTAATGTAATATTTTTGTAGAAAGAAACCAACATGCACCATGGCAGCTGGTATACCGCTATGGATGTGAATCTTATGTTTTCTTAATGGTAATTTTAAAGGCCATGAAAAGAATTTCTTTTTGTTGTTTAATAAATCCAGTAATATACTTTCACAGCTTGGCATTTTACATATTATCAAATCAGTCCACTGCATGGATGACATACTGCTAAGTGGTTGTGATGATCAAAAAGTAGTAAGTAATGTACTAAAGCATGTGAATAAGAGATTTCTTCATGCAGCCACAAAGTCAGGGCCCACCGTCACAGGGAAGTTTCTAAGGGCCAAATGGTTTGTAGCATGTCAAGGATAACCTTTGCACAGTAAAGTAAAACTTAGTATACTTCACATCTCTACCATAGAAAATGAGGGGCAACGCTGATGGAATTCTTAAAATTATCATTATGTATTGTTTTGTTGTATGTTATTATTTTTTATTTATTTTGGCAGTTTATTATTTTTAATTTATTTAAAATAATAAATTTAATTTATTTTTATTTTAATTTATTTGGCAGCTTAAAACAGTTTATTGTGCTATTTCTCTCTGTCTACTGAGTCATTCAGTAAGCCTCAAGTACTGAGAGGTACCACAGAAAAAACAACAAATCTAGACTATAGTACAAAACTTATTTCTTTTTGGAACTTATGATTTAGCAAATCTAATAAAGTGTCTGTGACCAATGGAATTTTGTATGTATCCACTTTCAGGTATACACAAAAATAATTTTAGACCTCTAGGATTTTATAGCAATTCCTTGTCCTCTTATGCAAATAACTATTCTTTTGTAGAATAGCTTCTGTCTTGCTACTGGGTTTAGGTAGAGAATTTATGGTTAATCATAAAACCTTGGTGATCAAACAAACTTAGATGCCTTTAACTGTTCAGTAAATCTGTGAAAAGGCACAGCAATAAATTATCATCAAATAAAAATTGTATATAAGAGACTGGAGTGGGATCATGTAGGTATATAGAAGCAGTTTAGACTCCTTTGAGATTGACCATTTCTTTATTGCTTACTCAGTACCTAAGGTCTCATGGAGAATTTATTACAAATAGCTGATTAGGAAAATAAGTTCTTATTTACAGAGGCTGTACCTCATATACTGGCATTAAATTATTGTAGTGAAACCAGTTCTGCTCAGTGGAAACAATCTTGAGTGATACTTTGGAAAGCGAGATGATCAGAAGTATGGATATACTTTGATTTATGAGTAGTTTCTAATGGATTGATTGGGGAATCAGGTGGACAAAATGACATAGCTTATGAATGTCAGCCAGGCTCTTTCTCCAGAGCCACTGGTTTATGTTGTATGTACTCAAGAACCCCATGAACAAAGTGGCCATTTTGGCAGAAAAACTGGTTACATGTAGACTCAACTGAGTGGCTTTCCCTTACCCAATCTCATTTGGCCACTGCGAAAGCTGAGTGCTTAATTTAATAATGGAAGCATACAAGACTGCCCTTTCAATATGGCACTATTCTGGTGGAACCAACACATATTTAATGATAGATTCATTTCATTGAATGCTTTCAATTATACAGCAGGCAAAGGTTCATTCCCTTTAGGATAGACAACTGTTCTGGGGGTATATTTGCCTTCCTTGCCCATAATTCTTTCAAAATCCAGATCTATACACTCACAAAATGCCTTATCCACCATCTTACGGTGTTCCACTCTGAAATGCTTCTAATCAAGGGACTCCTTTTATAAAAAAAGAAGATCAGTAATAGGCTTATGCCCCTGGAATTATTTAGTCTTACCATATATTCCACTATCCAGAAGCATCTGGTCAGATTGAAATGTGGTTCTTTTCAACTACTTTTCTGAAGACTTATGGATTATTATATGAATATAATATGAAGTTATAGCTTATATGAATATATTAAATTGTTTTTATCTTTTACTCTCATTTTATATAAGTCTATTGAAATTTAATGTTTAGTATTTACCACTACATATAATTTAGTATTTAGATATCAAAATATTCAATGGTATGGTTGAGGTGTAATTAACATAGCCACTGTTGGATATAAGAACTCTAGAGACCGTGTGTCTTTATCTTGGGGACAGGGTGAGAACTTCACTTTTACAAATGATAGCTATAATTTTAGGTGGAAATGTAGACTTGTGTTATTGCATAAAAATTCAAAGGTGTATAGAAAGATGTGACTACATGCTGAATAGTGAAAAAAGATAGGCTATTCCAGTAATTATTTATTGCCTTTGAATTCCATACCCATGTTGCTTTGTCTTATTTTTGTGATTATGGAACTGAGACTCTGCAAACTACATTTCGGCTCTGTTAGCTTGATGTTATGCTCTGCCAATTAAGGCTACTGTGGGACATTGCATATGTCAAGGAAGATTAAGGAACTTTTTCCCAAGTTTTTATTTGTTGTAATGTAATAGTGAGGTCATTTTTCTCCACTGGATCTGGAAACATTGACCACAATGATGAGAATCACTGTGATTCTGATATCAATGTCCTCCAGATAATTTCTTTACAATTACAGTGGAAGTGGGCCTTTGTTCAGCAGGGGCACACTCTGACAAAGTTTGTCTTCACTGTAGGGTTAGGCATTGTATTCTCATGGGAATCATACCCTTTCATAAGTGGCTTGAATCTCAACCTTTCAGAAGCTTTTTTGTATTTCTTTCTCATTTACTTATTCTTTAGCCTGAGGTATAGGAACTACATTCTAAAGTTGTTCCATCTGCTGTATCATGAATGATTTCTTTTCCATTTTAGTAGTTAAACAACTATTGCATAGCTAAAAATTCTTTATATTAAATTTTTCTCATTCAGTTTACTGATGTTTCTGTTTCATAACTAAACCCTGACTGATACAGATTTTAACTGGATTACGTTTGTATCTTAAAATATCCACTGGGACTATTTATCAGTATCTCTAGATCTCATTCTTGTAAGCACAGGGTAGTATTACAGGAACAGTAAGATAAATAACAAAGAAGAGAGTTGTACATGTGTTTCTTCTTGTCACGTATATACAGCAAAACAACATCTTCATCAAAAAGACTCTGAAAATAAAGAATGCAGATCTTCAAATGAGAGGATAAGTCATAAATAAAAGAGAAAGAGAAATAATTGGGAGTCATACCTAATGGAGTATAATTGAATCCAACCAGCTGAATATAAATCTCTATATAGATTTCCTATCTCTTAATTAGAAATTATAAATACATAAATATGTTTTTCAAAGGTACCTCTCTACATAAGTCATAAGTGCTTTTGGACATTCTTTATAAAGTATGCATGTGTATTTTCTTAAAGAGCTTTCAAATAAAGAATAAATTTGTGCAAATTTGTTCATTTGTTATGTACACTACAAATATGAGTTTATTGGATATCAGTGGTCTACCTGGAAAATGAATAACACCTGCCATGATAACTGAATAGGTATAGAAGTTTAATGCTCCTGAGTTTTTAAGAGACAAAGTTTCTCTTATCTCATATACACCAACTACCACTCCATAACATAAAAATGAATATTAATGATTTAAAAATTAAAAAGGCACTATAGGTCTCTCCACATATTGATCCATTTCACCCTAATTCTCAGGTATTTAAAATGCTATCAATATGACTGAAAAATGAGCTATAGTTTACAGCAATAATACTCTTGTATTTCATGAGTATGTTTTATTTTCAGTAATTGTGCGTAAAGTGATTCTCATCACCATGAATAAAGCTTATCATTATGCCATATAATAAAAAAATCAGATAATAAGTCTTCTGGTGAAATTGAGAAAATGAACCAATTTTACTTAACTGAGTATGAAATTGAGGATACACCTAAAACTCTGAAAAAATGTACGAATTACATATAAATATTAAAGGTGGAGGCAGATGGTCATTGTGACATGGGAAAAGCCCCATAAAACTGCATACCTCAACCATACCTCGGCTTTCTGTTGAAACTGCTCTCTGTAACCCTGATGTGACAGGCAAGCAGTCCAAACCCATGCCATCTTGGACCCTGCGACTTGCAATAAGTGACTAAGTCAAGATAAGCATTAGTTTACACATTGCCTGGGTAAGGTGGAATATCCGCCTTAGTTGGTGGACATTCCACCCTACCCAGGCAATGTGTAAAGTAATGCTTATCTTGACTTCTGTGAACCACTTAAAGTAACAATCGGAATGCCCAAAGTCCCTTGGCCCTCGGAATGTCTGGAGCCCCTCACCCTCACCCCTGCCCAGGAGGTGGTTTACAGAATGTCCAAAGTCCACTGGCCCTCATAATGTCCAAAGCCCCTCGCCCCCACCCCTGCCCAGGAGGTGGTTTACGGGCATAAAAGGTCTTGACGCCCTCCTTTGGAGGCCATGGGTTGGAGAGACCTGAGTCTTCCATGGCTGCCAGCAATGAAGACCCTGCAATTTGGCATACTTTTGTCTTGGTATTGACTTTCTATGCTCGCTCTGGTACAACAGTCCCTACATTATATAGGTATTAACTTTAGATTTTAAACTTTTAAGAGGAAACAATTATTGAATATAAAATTACATTCATGAAAACAGTTTATTTGATTCTCCAAGTTATACCAAGATAATTTAATGGAAAGGGTCAGATACATCATTACTCTCCATATATTTAACTCGATGGGCTATTAAATAACTTATTGAGTCTTTCCTTAAAAACTGCTTTCAAATACAGCTTATAATTCACTACTTTCATGAATATGAACAAAGTAAGGAAGGAGCTATACATACCACACATCAATTAGAGGACAGATCTTCAATTGTGGTAAAGAATATTTGTCTTTCTTCCTGCTCTGTTAAGCTTACATATAGAAATGCTATTGAATAGAACTAGATTCCCTGGACTCTTCAGACAGTCCTCTCTGTTATTATTGATTCTCTAAAAGTGCACTACAGTTTCTTTTGGAAATGGTAAGACAATGATCTGAAATATAATATATTATTAATATTATAATATATATTATATATTATACGTATTATATATTATATATTATACGTATTATATAATATATAAATATATATATTATGTAATATATGTAATTTCAGCTCAGCCAAAACTACATATATATATATATACATATATATATGTGTATATATATATATATACACATATATATATACATATATATATATGTACACATATATATACATATATATATACATACATACATATATACATACATATATATATATGTGTGTATATATATATATATATAAAATGATTTATATAAAGTGGTTATCTGGTTGTTGAACAAACTATCCACTAACCTGGGAAAAATACCTCCTTAAATTCCTTCAACATAACAAATATTTATGACCTGTTATTTGTTGAGTCCTATTCTAGGCAATTTATACTAGTTAAGAAGTTTATGACTTAATCCTTACCTTCAAAGACTTATTTTAGAAAGTCATAATAAATACTGGAAATATCAGAAAGAGAAATATCAGCTTAATTGAGAGAACTACAGAGAACATATGAGACGTTTTCTCTAACACATTTCACATATACTATAAGCAAAATTTAAAAAGTGACAAAAATTAATGTTACAAACATAATATACCTGGATTAAATATGTACTATAATCAAGATGCCAGGTCTGGGATCATAGAAGGAAAATAAGTATGCAATTCAAGTCTTAAAGAACCTTCATAAATGAGGTTAAATTGCATGTAAATATAATGTTAATAATATAATATTCATGTCACGCAAACTTGAAAGTTGAATATTATTTCCTTACACATGAAAAACAGAGGAGAGAAAATTGTCTTCTGCAGAAACAGTACAGCAACTATAAAAATAATATGCAATGTTTAAGAGAAAGCCTGTTGTAAAACTACTTTTAGGAGCAGTTCAGTATGACTGGGTGTAAAATATATGTAATCTAGACTGTACCTTACATGAATATTATATTTAGATGTTTAGAAATTTTATGGGAAGGGAAGTATAATTTTGTATTTTTCATGGGATTAATAGATTTTTCTGGAAAGACACTCTGGGAAAAATAAGAAACAGGAGAAATGTTTATATTTATTATCCATAAATTTTGTTTTATTAAATTTAACAAAGTAGAGTTTTCCAAAGGGAAACCATAGTTAGATGATATTTTGAAGTGCTATGAGAAAGATAAAACTGAAAGGCTTTTTTTTGGTTCAATATGAAGTCAAAGTGTGAAAGAATAAAGCAAAAAAAAATCATGCAGTTTTGAAATAAGTCTGGAAAACATTTAGTTAAACAGAGTTAAGCAGGGTTCCTCAGTGAAAGACATAAAAAAAAGTATTTTAAAATCAAACATTAATTAATCTTCAGGAGTAGACTATACTATACATGATTCCTAAAATTTTAGGTTATATAACCCTTTTATAAAGAAACAGCCCAGATACACTATTCAGAAGCACTACATACAAATTAATAAATTATATTACCTAAAATTGCCAAGAAATACATAAAGCAAAGTGAAATGAATGTAATCAAAGAAGAGAAATGAATATAGTCTGAATGTCAAGTGGTACATTTACTCCACCTTTCATTCTATTACTATTTTATTCATGTTATGAGTAGCTCTTTTAATTTTTAAATATCTTGTAATTTTCTTGTTTCTCAAACACTTTGAATGAATTTTTACATATGAAGTTAAGTGATGCTTGTAGAAAGTGTTAGAATATATGGAAAAGCAACATTTCAACACTTTGAGCATAATTAATTTAAAATATTATACATTGATGTCATTGCACCTTCTCAACATTGCAGAGCACTCTGAAAATAATCTGCTTAAATACATCTGAGCACTATTGAAGCAACAGAACTAAGAGAGCCAAGATTCCAGTGAGGAAGGAACATCAGAGATGTTAGCCGGTGGTTCACAGTCACTTTTTCCCTAAAGACATTTGCAAATTCACAGAACAAGTTGTCTGTGAATTCAGAATTTTTCTGGGCAAAGAAACTGCTACTGTGAAATAGAGAAAAAAGTAGAGCTTTAGATAATTTCATAGGACAAGGGAACTGGGCCTGACATGCTGCCAGATTTTCCTTTAAGATATTTTCCAACTTTTGAAGTTATATGGTACAGGGAGAAAATAAAAACTAAACTCTGCAAATGCTCTCCAGAAAGATCAGACCTTGGGAAGGCCCTTTGCACTAAGAAAAACAAAGGTTATAAGTCAGGACACGGTAGTGTCAGGAGCTTTGTGAAAACTACCATTATACCCTTTTATCTGGGACAAAAAAAGCTTGACAGAACTTGAACAAAAGTGCAGTTCTGACTAACCAAAGTCCCCGATTAGTACCTAATGTACCTGTCTAGTAAAAAAATGGTAAACTTTCAAATGAGGAGGGTTAAAATAATAAATATAAAATGTATTCAAGTAAAAATAGGCATTCTTAGTACTATGGGACCAAAACACAAACGAGAAAACCTACAACAGGAAAAGTCATGTTATAACAACTATGATTTCCATGTTTAATAAAATAGAGAAGAAGAAAGAAAAAAATAAGAGATAACTTTACCAATAACATAAAAATACATTTATAAAAGTCAAATGATTTTTATAACCAAAAATTAACGCTAAGAATGAAATAAATAACCGTAACAATAGAACATTTGATAGTAGATCAATAGAAACTCAAATCAGTTATAAAACATCCAAATTTAAACAGTGAAAACCATGATCGGTATAGTGAAAACGTCTAATGTGTGTAATTGGAATCCTAAAAGGAAACGAGGAAGCAATATTGAAAAGGATAATAAAAAATAATATATCATAATTAATATTTAATATTTGACTTACTCATTTAAAAAGTTTCTTATAATACAAGATAAAAGACAATAAAATATTAAAATAACCTAAAGTGCTGAAAAAAATTATCCTCACTCAAATTGATATATATTTTCAATGCAATCCAAATTATAATCCCAGTATATTTCTATAGAAATAAATAAGCGGATTTAAAATCTGTATGGAAATGCAAAGGAATTGAGAAAAAAAAAACTTTGAAAAATTTATTTTACAAGATTTCTAGACTTCAAGATACAGTAGTTGAGATACTATGATGTTGGCATAAGGAAGGAGAAATAGATCAATGGAACAGAACAAACATCCAGAAGGACACATACCTACATTTGGCAGCTTTATGACAAAAATTCAAGCGCAATTAAATAGAGAATGTCCTGTTCAGTTCATAAATGAGAAAACCTGGCTAGGTTTATCTAAGGCCTGGACAATATTGGTAAAACTCCTTTGAATCCAAAAGCCAGAGCTGGGTTGTTCACCCAAGTTTAGGGTTAAAGGAAGGTGGCAGATGTAGGGCAATGGGTCACCACCAGGTTACTTAAAGGTATATTTCTGCTGCCTGACCCCTGAAGATCTGGTGGTTCATTCCTTCTTGTTAATTTATAAAATTCCAAAGAATATTTTCAGTATTTTTTCTTTTGACACAAATATTTATAGACTTTTACATAGTGATTATTCTGTACATAATATTGCTTATTATTTTTCATTTACTATTGGCAAACTCAGTTTCCTAAGCATTTAAATGTCATATTAATAATAGTTTATCAAATGAATATGCTTTGATTTATCTAACATTTTTGTCCTAGACATTTTGTGTGCTTACATTCTTTTTTTTTCTTATATTTTAAGTTCTGGGGTACATGTGCAGAACATGCAGGTTTGTTACATAGGTATGCACGTGCCATGGTAGTTTGCTATATCCATCTCCCATTATCTACATTAGGTATCTCTCCTAATGTTAGCCCTCCCCAATCCCCCCACCCCCTGCTATCAATCCCCTAGTCCACCCCCACCCCCAGAAAGGCCCTGATGTGTGATGTTCCCTTCCCTGTATCCATGTGCTCTCATTCTTCAACACCCACATATGAGTGAGAACATGTGGTGTTTGGTTTTCTGTTCTCGTGTCAGTTTGCTGAGAATGATGGTTTCCAGGTTCATCCATGTCCCTGCAAAGGAAATTAACTCATCCTTTTTTATAGATGCATAGTATTCCATGGTGTATATGTGCCACATTTTATTTATCCAGTCTATCAATGATGGGCATTTAGGTTGGTTACAAGTCTTTACTATTATAAACAGTGTAGCAATAAATATGTGTACATGCATTTTTATAATTGAATGTTTTATAATACTTTGGGTATATACCCAGTAATGGAATTGCTGGGTCAAATGGCATTTCTATTTCTAGATCCTTGAGGGATCGCCACACTGTCTTCCACCCACAATGGATGAACTAATTTAAATTCCCACCAACAGTGTAAAAGTGTTCCAATTTCTCCACATCGTCTCCAGAGATCTGTTGTCTTCTGATTTTTTAATCATCACCATTCTAACTGGTGTGAGATGATATCTCAATGTAGTTTTGATTTGCATTTCTCTAATGACCAGGGATGATGACCTTTTTCCATGTGTTTGTTGGCTGCATAAATGTCTTCTTTGGAGAAGTGTCTGTTCATATCCTTTGCCTACTTATTGATGGGGTTGTTTGTTTTTTTATTGTAAATTTGTTTAAGTTCTTTGTAAATTCTGGTTACTGGCCCTTTGTCAGATGGGTAGATTACAAACATTTTTCCCATTCGGTTGGTTGCCAGTTCACTTGATAGTTTCTTTTGCTGTGCAGAAGTTCTTACGTTGAATTTGTCTGTTTTGGCTTTTGGTGTTTTAGTCATGACGTCCTTGCCTATGCCTATGTCCTGAATGGTATTGCCTAGGTTTTCTGCTAGGTTTTTTTATGATGTTAGCTCTTATGTTTACCTTTTTAATCCATCTCGAGTTAATTTTTATATAAGGTGTGAGGAAGGAATTCAGTTTCAGTTTTCCACATATGGATATCCAGTTTTCCTAACACTATTTATTAAATAGGGAATCCTTTCCCCATTACTTGTTTTTGTCAGGTTTGTCAAAGATCAAATGGTTGTAGATGTGTGGCATTAATTCTGAGTCCTCTGTCACCAATAACAGTCAGAGAGCCAAGTCATGAGTGAACTCACATTCACAATTACTACAAAGAGAATAAAATATCTAAGAATAAAACTAACAGCGGATGTGAATGACCTCTTCAAGGAGAACTACAAACCACTGCTCAAGGAAATAAGAGAGGACACAGTTGGAAAAACATTCCATGCTCATGGTTAGGAAGAATCAATATTGTGAAAATGGCCATACTGCCCAAAGTAATTTATAGATTCAATGCTATCTCCATCAAGCTACCATTGACTTTCTTCACAGAAATGGAAAAAACCACCTTATACTTCATATGGAACCAAAAGAGGGCCTGCATGGCCAAGACAATCTTAAACAAAAAGAGCAAAACTGGAGGCATAATGCTACCTGACTTCAAACTATACTACAAAGTTACAGTAATCAGAACAGCATGATACTGGTACCAAAACAGAGATTAGATAAATGGAACACAACAGAGGCCTCAGGAGTATTTTTTAAAAGTGAAAAAAATGTATCATTATATTTAAGTTAAAAATAACATTAAGGGTTTTAAGTATAAGATGGCCATCAAAAGTTTTATTGAATATATGTATAATGGAAAACAACAAAATAGATGCCTGTGGAGGCATATTAAACATTTGACCTCCTTGAAAGCATTTGTGAATACATTGCTTACTTGAATGGAAATTTTAATATAAATTAATACAATTATTAATAGTTAAATGCAGTTCAAAAAAGAGAATCATGTTTTTCACAGCAGGTAAAGAATTGGCATGTGCATTATTTTAAGAGTCTCAATTGCCAGATGACTTTTACTAAAATACAAGGCCACATAAGCAAAATGGAGTTCATAATTCTGCAGTCAGGAAAAGAGAATTAGTTAGATAAGACTATATTGCTGTGTGGGGAATAATGGTAACTACTTCAGTTTGGAGTGAAATATTTTATAGTAAGAAAAAAACTTAATGGTTTAATTTACTTTTCATCAGTAATACTCTAGAAGTTTGCTATTAAAATATTCCAGGAAATTACCATTAACTCTGTTTATTTGAAGCCTCTGTCCTGTATATCAGGAGAATTTTTATTTCTCAGAAAGATGTAATTGCAATAGCATAGTGAATCTGAAAACAACAAAAACAATTGCACTTCTTTCGAAAAATGAAACACACACACACACACACACACAAAAATTCACACACAACACAAACTCATAGTTTTTGAGCTTTGTTTGATGTGAAACTTTCCACCAAAAATAACATATGTCAAAAAGATTAAAGACAGAGAGTATTTTGTACTTATTTAACCTACCCAAAGTATACTGAACTTAAATAGTGATGATGTATAAGTTTCTTGTTAATGTCATAGAAATATACCTATATCATCTAATTTAATGAACTTCATCTAAATATAAATCTACAGACTTTGGGAATGAATGTCATGTTAAAACATAGAATGAAAGAACTCAGACATAGTAATTTCTATATAATCTGATTTACCTAAAGTTCATAACAAGGCAAAACATAGATTAGTTTTAGAAGGCAGGGCCTAAAAGGCAGTTGCCTTTGAGAAACATAAAGTTTAGGAGGCAGCATGAGTCTTCTGGGTGTTGTCATATTCCATTATTCAATAAATTTAGAATTTCTTCTAGTTTATAAATTTGGAATTTCTTATCTAACTAGATGATAGTTACCCAGAGGTATTCACTTTGTGAAAATTTACTGGGGTATACATTTGTTTTATGATTTATGTTAGCTACAGTTTGGTTTTCAAATGTTACGGCAAAAATAGCCTCATGAAATATACTTGACCACTTTTTCTCTATTTTCTAGAACTACTTGTATCACACAGGACTGGAGTGAACTTTCCTTTTTGTAGTTGACAGAACTCACCTGTAAAGCAGTCTGGTACATGCCTTTCATATCTTTTTAGTTTCTTCTAATAGTGTACTACTACCATTAAAAGACCCAATAAAGTCTACTACATTTCTCTTTTTTTATACAATCAGTAGCAAAACCATGTTAGAATTCTGTTTACTTGTATTCCATCCTAGTGTCTTGAGTGTTTCCCTAGGTCCCTGATGTATATAGCCACACACAAGGGAAAAAATAAAGAACAACAGCTTCAGTAATCCTACTGTTGTGTGGAATTATAGTGCAAGGCACAATGGCATTTTTCTCCTGAAAGAATTACTATGATATTACATAAACTCTCTCAACTTATAGCTATGTTTGCCATGACATCTCTAAGAAACCTCTGAATATCCTTTGCAATAAAACAACAAAACTATAGTAATGTGAATATCACATTAATTTTAAGTTTGCAAATAGTTAAAGGAAAAATATATTATCTTCATTCACAGTACTTTCTTTCCTTTTGCTTTAAACAAGTTCACTTATCTATTTCATTGGGTCAGAACTCACTTTACTCACCTGTAAAAATCTTTAGTAAAATCAATATCAACTGTAGGTTTAGTAAGGAGCTGTTCTTAATGAGAGTCAAAGAATTCACAAGGAAGGAAAAAGAAAAAAGAAATGGCCCCAAAGAGGGAGAAACAGAATAGGAATAAATCCATGTGCTGCAATTAATGAGAAATTCTAAATTTATTAAGAGGCATGTCAATAACAGTTACTTGTTCTTTTCAAATATTTTAGGGGAAAGAAAAGAATTTTTAAAGTTTAAAAGCATTAATGAAATTTCTGTTAGACAAAGGAGACCAGTGATTCCACAGGAAAAAATAAGAATTTAATCATTTTATGTAGTATTTATATATAGATGAACTTCATTAAATTAGATGGTTTAGATATATTTTTATGATATTAATAAGATACTTTCTTACGCGTCATTACTATTTAAGTTCAGGACACTTTGGGTAGGTTAAAAAAACGCAAAATACTCTGTCTTTAACCTGTTTGAAATATGTTAATTGTGGTGAAAAGTTCCACATCAAACAAAGCTCAAAGCCTGTCAGTTTGTGTTATCTGTGTCTTGTTTGTGTGTGGGTGTTTGTGTGTGTGTTTTCCCATTTTTCAAAGGAAGTGCATTTGTTGTTTTCAGATTTATTGTGCTGCTGCAATTTCATCTTTCTGAGAAAAAAATTCCTCCTGTTACACAGGACAGAGGCTTCAAATAAACTGAATTAGTGGTGATTTCCTAGAATATTTTAATAGCAAACTTTCACTGTATTATTGATGAAAAGTGAATTAAACCATGAAGTTTTTTTTTAACCATAAAATATTTCACTCCAAACTGAACTACATACCACTATTCCTCACACATTCTTATTTAAATAATTCCCTTTTCCACACTGTGCAGAATTATAAACTCTATTTTGGTTATATGACCTTGTATTTCAGTAAAAATCAGCTGGTTTATTGATATTCTTAAAATAATGTATGCACCAATTCTTTCCTTCTGTGAAAAAACATGGTTCTCTTCTATGAACTGCATTTAACTAAAAATAATTGTGTTAATTTATATTAAAATTTCCATTAGAGTAAGCAACGTATTTGCAAATGCCTTCAAGAATGTCAAATGTTTGACATTCCTGAACAGGCATCTTCTCTATTACTCTTCCATTACACATATATTTTGTGATACTTTTGTTGGCCATTTTATACTTATAACCCTTAATGTTAATTTTAAATGTAGCAAAAATATTTTTTTAGTTTTTAAGAAATACAGATGATACTTTTTGTCTCATTGAAATGGCACTGTTTTGCACTAAAGAATATATCCATTAAGGCACATTTGAAGTAATATGTTTGTATCCACACTAAACTGATAATACAGTTTGTAATATTATTTGGCAAATATCAGCAATCCATGGTTAGCTCATTTATAATGATGTTAAATTGTTTTTTCAATGTAATGAAATGTTTTTAATCTATATTTGAGCTTCATCAACAATTTATTAAAATAATTAAATCCCATATACAAGATAAGTTGTAAATAGTCTTTGTTAAATTAATGCTGATGATAGTGAAGATGGGTCTGTTTTAATCAATAATCATGCTGGATCCTACAATTAATTAGAATAAATTAAATCATATTTAAACTCATCTTTGTTATAGTCAGAAAGGCTTGGATCATTCATCCAGCTCTGACTGACTTGATATGGTATCACAGATATTAATATTCTATGTCTTAGTTTCCTCACCTATAAAATGTACATAATTATGGATTATAAATCATAGGTTTGTGGTAAGGTTAATTATGATTACATGTGTTAAATGTTTGGCACAGCACTTAGCATATGGCAATTAAACAATAAATGTTTGCTATGGTTATAAATGGTTGCTTTTTTTTAGGAAAATAAAAATATTTGAGTTACAAATGTTATGAAAATGTATTTATATTCATATATTAGAGGTTAATGAACCAATTTAGAGTTAGTGAAACTTTAGAGGTAGAAACTGACTTTTACATTACCTTTTCTTTAAATTGTATAAACATGAATTGAAAATTTTATTATTTATTACAAGGTCTAATACAGAGCAATAAGAATTTTCAGCTGCAAACAGAAGATGATTTTTGTAATAATATCAAAAAGAACAATTATAAAACATAAATCTAAGATAATATTTAAAAACTCTCTATATATAAATATGATACTTTTGAGAGAAATGAAAAGACTTTATCAAAAGAAAATATATAACTTATTCTGGGATTAGACTTAATATTGTACAGATGTCAATTCCTTCTAAATTGATCTATAAAGCCAATGCACTCCCAGAAAATTTCTGTAATGAATATCATGTGATAATGTGATTCTTAATTTAGATAGTAAAAAGTCAAACACAGATAAGAAAATGTTTTTTCTTTTTTTAAGGTAAGACTTAGCTATATTAAAACGCACACATTTTAGGGTTATAGGTCAATTTTTAATAAGAATGTAGCTAATTTTTTTCATTTTTATAAGTACATGCAATTATCTCTCATATCAAGATTATTATTTCCAGTCCCAAATGTTCCCTCTCATACATTACTGGTAAGATAGCCCTTCCTAATCAACTCTCCTTACAAACATGATCACTATCACTACAGAGAGTTTTATTTAAATGACATTATGCTGTATAGTCTTTTTGCCTCATCTTGTTTTTAGTCAAAATTATGCCTGTAAGAATCATCCATGCTGGGTTTTGTAGAAGAGACTTGGTCTTTTGCATTGTTCGTTACATTCCTTTTCATTTACCATCATGTATTATACACACTACTCTTGCTTGACATCTGGATTGATTTTAGGGTTTTTTTGTTTGTTTGTTTTAAACAGTCCTCTTATACACATTGTCTTACATGCTTCTTCTTGATTATAAACAGTAATTTTCATTGAATATACATGAAGAATGGAAGTTTGGGATAATAGGCTGCATGAAAAACCACACTGAGTATCCAGCAAGGATGTAGACCAACTCGAACACATATATTGCTGGTACCACTGTAAATGTAAACAACTACTTGGGAAAACTTTTTGTTAATATATATTAAAGTTGACCTAGTATTATTGACAAAAAGTTTTCCCAAGTAGTTGTTCCAATTTACAGTGGTACGAGCAATGTATGTGTTTCATTTGGTCTATATATTTTTGGTTGATACTTGATGTGGTTTGTTTCTTTATTTTAACTATTCTGGTAGATACATGGTAGTATTTTTGCATGTGTGTGGATTTGGCCTGTACTCCCGTCACGACTAGTCATCTTGGGTGTTTTTTGGTGTATTTGTGAGGTACCTGTTCAACTTTTCATGTTTAATTTCTAAATACTTTTTAAAAGTTACTACTATATGAATTCTCTTTGTCATGCCTATTCTATGATCATAAACATGTTTCTTATGTTTTTATCTATATTTTTAAAGAAATCACTTTTACGCTCATAATCCTTTGTTGTTGTTGTTGTTGATAAGGAGTCTCACTCTGTCACTCAGGCTGGAGTTCAGTGGTACAGTCTCAGCTCACTGTAACCTCCGCCTCCTGGGTTTAGGCAATTCGTGTGCCTCAGCCTCCCAAGTAGCTGGAATTACAGGTGCATGCATGCTCAGCTATTTTTAAAAAATTTTTATTTTTAGTAGAGATGTGGTGTCACCTTTTGCCTAGGCTGCTCTTGGTCTTCTGACCTCAAGTGATCCACCAGCCTCAGCAGCCCAAAGTGCTGGGATTTCAGGCATGAGCCACCATGCTGGGTCTTATTTATCTGCTTGAAGTTATTTGAGTTTGATGTGAGAAAACTGTTAAAATTACATTTTTCCTTATGACTATATAGTTGACTCCAGACTTTTAAATTTAAGGCCATCATATTAATCACTAAATTGTACTGATGCTCTCAACATAAATCATGTGACTTTACATGTATTGGTCTATTTCTTGACACTCTCTACTGTTTTATTGGTTTATTTATCTATTTTTATAATAATACACTGCTAGGATCTTTAAAAGATGAGATAAACTAATAAGATAAAAATGTATTAAAGCTACAGAAATTGAGAGCAAACTGGTATGTGGTATGTTTCGTTTTTTACATTGGGTGACATGGTTGATAATTTTATTTTTTTAAGTCACATTTATATTTCATGCCCTTTTCTATATTTTAAATTTTACAATAAAAAACAAAGTACAACAAACAAACAAAAAAATACCCATGGAGTCGAGTCAGACAAGTAATCAGACGCTTAAAATACAATAGAATGAGTTTTCCAACACACACAACAAAATGTTGTTCATCAGATAAACTAAATACCAAGAAGATACAAAAACAATTGTTTGAAGTTTTGTGGTTATGCCTTTTAATATTTTATACCACTTTAACATGAATGAATGACTATAGAGGGCAGTGTACATACCGGTTGTGAATCACTGATCTGGCCTTTATACTCTCCATGAGATTTTCTAAGGATGGCTTGGAACTTGCTTAGCAGTACCAAAGAAGTTACAGCCACACTGATAATATTTGAGTTGTAAACATTTTTAGAAATTAACATACATTGTGTGGGAGAAGGTATGCTCTTGTGTTTGTTGTGCTTTTTATTGCACATTTTTAGAAAATACCATTAATTTTACATATCAGGACCATTTTATGAGTAAATTTTAAATTTAAACCCATAAAGTAGTAACAGTAGTAAGTAATATCACAATCTCTTGTCTAAAAGATTCACTAGAGCCGGGTGCGGTGGCTCATGCCTGTAATCCCAGCACTTTGGGAGGCCGAGGTGGGTGGATCATGAGGTCAAGAGATCGAGACCATCCTGGTCAACATGGTGAAACCCCGTCTCTACTAAAAATACAAAAAATTAGCTGGGCATGGTGGTGCGTGCCTGTAATCCCAGCTACTCAGGAGGCTGAGGCAGGAGAATTGCCTGAACCCAGGAAGAAGAGGTTGCGGTGAGCCGAGGTCGCACCATTGCACTCCAGCCTGGGTAACAAGAGCGAAACTCCGTCTCAAAAAAAAAAAAAAAAAAAAAAAAAGATTCACTACTATTTAACCAGAGTACTGTAGGAAAGCAAAGGAAAGGCCAACACTTTTACCTTGGAAAAATCTGGAAGGAATTCACAGAGGAGGTAAACTTTGAGTGGGAGGAATTCACAGAGGAGGTAAACTTTGAAATATATGGCATTGCCTGGGAGAAAATGAGAAAACCAAGGAACTATTAGCTGTAAAGTATTGAGCCACGAAAGATTGGCAAGCTGGCACATGGAAGAGAGGAACATTAGTAGAAAATGCCATTAATGTAACAGGTCCGGACCAGACTGAGGAAAGCCTCATCCATGTATAGATACATCATGTTCTTCATTTATTCTGCAGTAGCACAGGTGTTTGTCCCAGCCTTCAGTTCTCTAATCATTCAGCCATTACTGAGTACCTCTATGAATCAGGAAACAAGGTAACTATTTTCATGTTTCTACATGGTCAAAGCTTTCTGAGCAAAAATTAATGGCAACCTGAGTTAAAGGATAAATGAATGACAAGCAAGCCTTGGAAGTGAAAGACAGTGAAATATTCTAGGCAGATTTAAAGATACGTCTTCCCTGGAGCCATTTATTCACATTTCAAGGGATGATACTACTACTAGTACTAATCATCACCATCTCAGTTTAATTTCCTTGCATTACAAAGTGCTGTAACAGCCTAAAGAACTTCCTTCTCTCTTTCCAGAAGTAATATGATTATGTTACAGAGAAAAAAATTCTCTGCCTCTCTCACAAGAAGAGGAACATTGTAAACCATCCCTATGAAAGTGCCGAAGTTCATAATTCAGGGCTTCTATCCTGTAGTACATGGAGGTTGACATCTGCCCTAATATGTCACTTGCTGGGGAAATGGAACATGGGAAACCAGTGCCAAAACATTTTTGTGAGTAAATATTTAGTTTGCCACTGATTTAGAAATCTTGTGATTGCTGTCAAGATAAAATAAGTAAATAAAGGTACTAAAATCTTATCACTATGTGCCAGAGACAGTTGTAATTCTATGTTTAATATCTTAAAAAAATTTTTCAACCTCCCCAAAATTCCCATGCTAACTTAAATAATGTTTTTTTTTTTTTTTAATTTTTACTACAGGTCATGCCCTCAGAATGTCTTCCAAAAGAACCAGAACAGGGTTAAGTGTTATACACAGGCCATCTTATTTATTTCCTATAAGAACTTATAAGCCTCAAAGTAAAAATAAAACTGAAAAAAATAGGAAATAAAAAATAGAAACTGAGAATTGAAATAACACACCAAATATCTCTGATTGTTTGCTCTACATCATTATTTCCTTTGAGTAGATTTGAATGAAAGAAGTAGTGAATGATTTTTTGTGTGTTTTTGTGAATTGAAGTGCATATATAGAAAAATAGGTAATTGAAAGAAATGACATAATTTTCTCAGACAAATTAACTCAGACTTTTCCCCCTTGTCCAATTGACCATATTTTACTCTATTTATAAGCAGATAAGTTATGTCTCTGAAAGTGGCTGCTCCATACCTACCTCTAAGTAATAAACAAGCATCTTATACATTAATAAATTGACATAGATAATTATCATCTTCTTCTTTATCATCATCATTGATATCATCAGGACTACTTGCAGTATGTTAGGCAAATTATAGTCTCTTTAATCCTATAATTAAGTTTTAAAATAGATGGCATAATTTTCCTTCTTTTACAAATAAAGAAATTGAGGCACAGAGAATTTAAATGACTTCCTCAGATCACAAAGCTAGTAAATGACATCTGATCTCACTTCAAGTAGTTTGGCTCTAGACTCTATGCTCATAAGCTCTGTTGGCTATTGTCTCTCCATAAGACCTATAGATTTTCAAATACTCTCATTTTCTGTGAACTGTATTTTTACTTGGAAAAATATAATTTATTTATTACATCTCTTATATTTCTATTATCTATTAAAAGAGTAATCATCTCTATGTTGAATATTCAACTTTAGATGGCCAAGAAATGCGGAAGTGAAAACTGGCTACTATACCCAAATTATGTTCCAATAATGCCTTGTTTAATTTCTATTAGATATGAAAATTAGCCAATTTCCATTAGAAGTCATGCCTATGGCATGGCAGGTGCAATTTCTATAATCATGTTCCATGAAATAAACATCTGACTGACTCATTTTTGTTTTGCAAGCTCAGCTGTTGCCAAAAAGTGGTGATTTACACAAAAATTTAAAATGGAAAGGTTGTCTTCTCCAATCGGCCCCACTTCATAATTCCCAACTCAACAAAGATTGTATTTTAGATACATTCAACTATGCAGATGTTTAAAATGAAGGCCATAAGCTTTAAAATCATTGCTATTTTATTTAAAGAACAAAGAGCTCAAAATTTCTTCATGACAAAAATAATTTAAATGTTTTGATAAAAATATAAAATGTTAAGCATTCAGTTTTCCACTTTTGGAAACTGAGAGGTTATAGGTGTTGAATATCAGTCATCAGAGAGACTATATTATATAAAAGGTATGTTATATCCATCTCTAAGAGTTTTAGGTATTGGAGTAGGGTTAATAAAAATTATTGTAGAGCAGAAAAGATACAGTACAATATCAATAATTATACATGTTTCTACTTTAGTATTCTAAGTGATTTTATGTTCCAAAAAAAACAAATTATATATTTAGAGATATATTGGATACACTAGAAGAAAAGAGATGGATAGCAGGAAAGGACCGTTCATGAGCATGGATCAACAGGCAGATCCAGTTCATCCAAAAGAAAACACCAACAAGTTGTGGCAAGATTACCAAAAAAAGAATTGTAAAAAAATTATGATTCATGTTAAATTGTGAATCTCAAAATGTTTCATTCTATCTACCTCTGTACACTCTACCCAATCGTACTCAACCTGCCAAACCATCAACACCCCATACCTTCGTGGTACATTGATTATGACTCCCCATGTACACTCTACCCAACCGTACTCAACCTGCCAAACCATCAACACCCCATACCTTCGTGGTACATTGAGTATGACTGCTGAAACAAAAGTAACACCTGATTATCAACCAAAGTCCATAGTTAAAAAGTGGGGTTCACTCTATATGTTTTACATTCTAGGAATTTTGACAAATGTGTAA
Source organism: Saguinus oedipus (assembly GCA_031835075.1). Classification (NCBI taxonomy): domain Eukaryota; kingdom Metazoa; phylum Chordata; class Mammalia; order Primates; family Cebidae; genus Saguinus; species Saguinus oedipus. The sequence continues at coordinate 96,699,173 of CM063180.1, forward strand.
TTTATGTATCTACCATTATAGTATCATACAAAATAGTTTAGCTGCCCTAAAATTTCCTTGTGCTCCATCTATTCATCCCACTGTCCCCCTAAACCCTTTGCAAGCATTGATTCTTTTTTAACTGTCTCCATCGTTTTGTCTTTTACACAATGTCAAATATTCGGAATCACACAGTATGCTACCCTCTAAAATACCTTTCTTTCACTTAATGATGTGCATTTAAGGTTATTCCTCACCTTTTTGTGGCTTCATATCTCATTTCTTTTTAGAGCTGAATGATATTTCATTGTATAGATGTATCACAGTCTACTTATCCATTCCCCTGTTGAAGGACATTTTTGTTGCTTCCAAGTTTTTCCAATTCTGAATAAGCCCACTATAAACATCCATGTGAAGGATATTGCATAAACAGACGTTTTCAACTCATTTAGTTAAATATCAAGGGGTGCAATTGTTGGATCATATGGTAAGACTATGTTTAGTTTTGTAAAAAACTTCCAAACTGTTTAACAAAGTGGCTGTATCACTTTGCATCTGCCTAGCAAAGAATGAGAGCTCGTGTTGCTCCACATCCTTGTTAGTATTTGGTAATGTCAGTGTTTTAGATTTTAGTTATTCCAATAGGTAATATTGGTATCTTATTATTTTAATTTGGATTTCCTTAATAAAGTATTTCTTATTTGGGTTGCTATAACAAAAACAACAATACTATAGAGTGGGTGGCTAAAACAATAAGCATTTATTTCTCAGTTTTGAAAGTTAGGAAGTGAGAACACGTGGACACAGAGAGGCGGTCTACTATACACTGGGGACTGTTGGGGGGAATGGGGGAGGGACAGCAGCGGGGGGCTGGGGGGGATAGCCTGGGGATGACTACCAAGTGTGGGTGAAGGGGAGGAAAGCAGCAAAGCACACTGCCATGTGTGTACCTATGCAACTATCTTGCTCGTTCTGCACATGTTCCCCCAAACCTATAATGCAATAAAAATTAAAAAAAAAAAAAAATTTAGGGAACAAACATAGTCAAGATACATTTAAAAAAAAAAAAAAAAAAAAGAAAGTTAGGAAGTCTGAGATTAAGGCTCCTAAAGATCTGCTGTCTCATGGGGACCCATTTCTTTGTTTATAGGTGGCTGTCTTATCTCTGTGTCCTTACATGCTAGAAGGAACAAAAAGTTCTTGCATCTTTTTTATTAGGGCACTAATCCCATGATTGAGGGAGGACTCCACACTAGTGACCTAATAATTTTCCAAATGCCACCTCCTAATACCATGCATTGGGGTTAGGTTTTTCAAAATAGGACATATTGGAACACGTACATTCAGTATATACCAGAGTATGTTGTTGATCATTATTTCATATACTTAATTGCCATCTGTGTATATTCTTTGGCAATATGTCTGTTTATATCTTTTGTCCATTTACAAATTGGGGTTTTCTCATTGTTGAGTTTCGGTATTTGTATTAATGTATCTTGGATAATTGTCATTTATTAGATATATCCTTAAAAATATTTTCTCTGGAGTCTTCTCTCTTGGCTTTGGAGCCCCCCTCCCTTTGTCTGTGTACAGGGGAGCTTCTTCCTTCTTTCTTCTGTCTTCTTTCATGCCTACTAAACTCTCTGCTCCTTAATAGCAAAAGAAAAAAAAGAAAAGAAAAGATTTTCTCATAATCTGAATTGTCTACTCATTTTCTTGACAGTGTCTTCCCAGGGCAGGATTTTTACTTTTACTGAAACGCAGCTCATCAATTCTTTGTTTCATAGATTATGCCCTCAGTGTATATCTAAAAAGACACTGCCAAACTCAAAGGCATCTGGATTTTTTACTGTGTTATGCCCAGTTGTCCCAACACCAATTGTTGACTACCTTTCTATTTTTTCTCCATTGTATTGCCTTTGCTCTTTTGTCAAAGATCAGTTGACTGGATTTGTGTGCCCCTATATCTTGACTAATTTAGTTCCATTGAGTTATTTGTCTAGTTTTGCACCAATGCCACATTGCTTTTATTACTTTAGTTTTATTTTAAGACTCGAAGTTGGTTAGCATCACTCTTCTATTGTTGTTCTTCTCCTTCAATATTGTCTTGTTTCTTCTGGTTGTTTTGCATCTCATATAAAATTTAGAATCATATTTTTAATATCTGCAGAATAGCTTGCTAGGATATTGATTGAGATTTTATTGTATCCACAGATCACATTGGGAAGAACTTCCATCTTGACAATATTGAGTTTTCTTATCCATGAACATGAAACATCTCGGCATATATTTAGTTATTTGATTTCTTTTATCAGTATTTGTACCTTTCTTTATATAAATTTTATATGTATTTTGTTAGATTTATACCTAGATATTTCTTTTATGGTGCTAATATAGTATCTTTTTTTCAAATTTCAATTGTTTATTGCTAATATATTAAAGAAATTTTTTATAGCAACCTTGCCATAATTGCTTATTAGTTAGAGGATTTGTTTTTTGTCGATTCTTTGGAATTTTCTATGTAAACAATTATTTCCTCTGAAAATAAGAACAGATTGATTGCTTCTTTCCCAATTTGTATTCCTCTTACTTTCTTGTCTTATTTTCTTCTATTAGCTAGGATTTCCAGTAAGACTTTGAAAATGAATGGTGAAAGGGGACATTCCTGAATTTTTTCTGATCTTAGTAGGAAGCCATCTAGTTCCTTATTTTTGAGCATATTGGCTTTAGGTTTCTCATAGCTATTCTTTATGAAATTGAAGAAGTTCTCTTTTATTCATGGTTTATTCAAAGGTTTTATCATAAAAAGTTGTTTAATTTTTTTCAAATTCTTTTTGCATTTATTGATTTAATCTTATGATTTTTTTTCCATAACCTATTGATGTGCTTATTACATTAATTAACTTTCAGATGACAGACTAACCATGCATACCAGGAATAAATCCTATTTGATCATAATTAATAATTATGTTTGGATATTGTTGGATTTGATTTGCTAATTTTTTGAGGGTTTTTGCTTATATGTTTATGAGATATATTGGTCTGTAGTTTTTTTCTTTTTTCTTTTTTTTTTTTTTTTTTTTTTTTTGAGACGGAGTTTCGCTCTTGTTACCCAGGCTGGAGTGCAATGGCGCGATCTCGGCTCACCGCAACCTCCGCCTCCTGGGTTCAGGCAATTCTCCTGCCTCAGCCTCCTGAGTAGCTGGGATTACAGGCACACGCCACCATGCCCAGCTAGTTTTTTTGTATTTTTAGTAGAGACGGGGTTTCACCATGTTGACCAGGATGGTCTTGATCTCTTGACCTCATGATCCACCCACCTCGGCCTCCCAAAGTGCTGGGATTACAGGCTTGAGCCACCGCGCCCGGCCGTTTTTTTCTTTTACTTAAAATGTCTTTGTCTTGTATCCAATATATGTCTGAAAAATCCAGGGAGATATTGATTTAGAGCTATAATTTGTGATTACACCGTTCAAAGCATGTTAATGTCCAGGAAGAGAATATATGACAAAGAGAGAGGAAGGTTCAGAAATAAACCTAAAGGAACTCCAACATTTACTAGCTAGATAAGGGAAAGTAACACAGGGGAGATGGTTGAGTCAACTACAAAGAAAGGGAGAAAATTAGGGTAATTTTCATCTCTTATCATCTCTTATAATGAATTAGGGAATATTCCCACTGCTCCTATCTTCTGGAAAAGATTGTAAAAATTGGTGTGTTTTCCTTAAATGTTTGGTGGAATTTACCAATGAATCCCTCTGGGCCAAACAAATTGCTTTCTCTTCCATATTTGAGTAGCTCCTTTTTGCCATTGGATGAAATCCTATTTCAATTAACAAGTAAGTAACACTGCTTTAAAGAGTTCACTATTAAGCTATTTTAATGTAAATTACTCTTCCAAGTCCTAAAAAAATTTAGAAAATTTGTAAGTACCATCTTTACTAATTGTAAAAAACATTAAGATTCCCTGACAGAAGGCAAGTATTGCATGAGAAGGTATTTTATACATTTCTGTGGGAAACTCTACAGGCCAAAAGAACAGTAAACACAAAGCTATCTACTTCCTTTGGATACTTCTTGCATCCTACCGAAAGAGTTTTAGTAATGCAGCATATTATCCGATTTTAAAAAGTAATCATCTATATTATTATCAATGTCATAATTATAGAAAATACTCTGTTACTTAGCACCAGTAGTAATGCCATTAGGTTGTTTTATTATACAAAATTCACTTTCAAGTCTCATCTCCAAGGTAACAATTATAATTCTAAAACTCTCAGTGACTGTTGACCTCATATCCTCCACTGGCCTATAGCCTGTATCTGCCATTTATACTTCCTGGGAGAGAGCAATGAAAGTCTTGCAGGTATTTTACTAAAAATATGTAAACCTGAGGAAATTGCAATCTTCACATTAAGAATATTTTAGCAAAAATCTAGGAGAATGTACTGTCTGTCACCTAATATTGTCATATACGTGTTGTCTATAAATATATGTATATAAAATGTTTATGTGTATAACACATATCTACATTTGTGTACATGGGTGTTTGTATAGATTAGAAAAACTTGTTTAAAGGATTATTTTTCCTCCTCTCAACTTAAAAAATTGCACATTATGAAAGTAGATATAACCAGAGCATCAGATATTTTTGGATGTTATAAGCAGCCCATCTGTTCCTAAATCCATAATGAACTTTGCACAAGTCAAGTGGGGTTGATGAAAACATGCCCAGTTTGTTTCCAGAGCTCAAAATAGGTCAGCATAGCCAAATGAAATCAATGGATGGCACAGTTATCTAATGATCTTGAATTACTGTTAGGGCCAATGATTTTTCACATAGACACTAACCAATTTTTCAGGCAATTAAAAATAGCCTCCATTTTTATTTAAACAAATTTGGCTTCAGAACACTAAAATTAATACTGTAAATAATTTAGAAAGCCAAAATTTCTTCTAACTTGATTGTTGTTACATGCTACAAAATATATCCTGAGCCACATAGGGATTTGTTTCAAGAATGTTTTCTAAGTGTGATTCTGAAGACCACGTGGAAGGCCCCACTGACCCAGACTCGTCCATCATAGTGAAAGGTAAAAATAAATGGGAAAAATGAATTGATTTCCCACTCTTAGTAGGAAACAGTAGTGATGATTAAGATAGAATGGTAGGCATCAGATGGGGAAAAAAGTTATTTTTATTCCTACAAAGATAATTTGCATTTTGTTCTGGTAATGCATTTAAATGAAGTCTTTTTTATGTAATGGATATTTTTCATAATGCATCTATCTCCTCAACTGTCTTTTTAAAAGTTTTTTTAAACTATGATCACAGAGCTTTGCCTATTTTCTTCTAATTCGTAACACAGTTTCATTGTGTGAAAATTCTAACATTAAAAAACATTACAGAAGTTTAACTTTTTATTCCATAGCAACATAAATATAAAACTAAAACTAGTAAAGACATTCCTATTCTACTTTCAGCTCTGTCAAGTCCTTGTTTTGAAGGTTTGTCCAAGCCCTTAACTTTTCCTGGCACCAGTTCTGTCATTTGCCCAGTGAAGGAATTCAACTCAACCTTAAAGTTTCCTTTTTAGTTTTGCTCTTCTAGTCAATAATTCCCAAAGCTTACTTGTCAGAAATGTAGTCCTGTAAGCTGTTTGACCTCAAAGTGAGGGTTTCAAAATTAAATGCATTTGGAAATCACCATGCTTCAGTCATTTAATGTACATTTACATAACACTCTATTGTGTGACCTAAGACTGCCTTGGAGAGTCAATTGATATGTCTCGTCAAGGGAATTCGTAAAGCAATTACAAAGTTAAGTGTTTAAAACAGCAGTTGTAAAATATCATATCGACAAAAGGTACTTCATATTATGAGGTTCTTATTAGCCTGTGAAGCCAACAAAGGAAGTGAAAATTGAAAGATTAAATGGACGTATAATATTTAACTAGCAAAAGCAGGAACAAAGATGTTTCTAGTGAACAAAAACATAAGCAGTGGCTAGTGACAGAAAGCAGACCTATATAGCAAAGGCAAAGAAAGTATTTTAGATAGTAGGAGTGATGAAGAACCAGGAGCGAAACTAGAGATACCCTGAATAAACTAGTCTGAAGAGAACAAGGTCACAAATGTTCTGAGGTTGGCCTGTGCTTTTAGTGATGGAGATTAAATAGACTTATTGCACACTTAGGTGATGGAATAAATGCAGAGCAAAGCAGGTAGAGAATAATGAGGAAGCATCTTAGGTCACTGGCTTGCATAACTGACTGAGGAAGAAAGAGTAAGCTCACTGAAATAGGAGATTTGGATAAATCCTTGGCACTTGAGTTATCTACTGTGCTGATTACATAACTTTATCTATTACACAGACTTAGTGGCTAAAAACAAGACACACATTATTTCACTTTTTGTGTCAATAATCTGGTGATGATATAGCTGGGTCCTCTGCTTCAGAAGCTCACAAAGCTCCAATAAGTGTTGGTGGGGGCTTCGGTATCATCCAAGTTTTGGCTACAAAATAATTAACCTTTTTGCTCAGTGGCTGTTAGTATTCAATTTCTCTATGGCTTTCTATTGAGGGCCTCAGTTTCCTATCAGCTATCAGCTAGAGGTCAAGCTCAGTTCCTTCCCAGAATGGCTGCTTACTTCCAAAAACCAGCAAGGGAAAGATAGTTTGCTAACAAGATGGGTGCTACATCTAACCTGACATAAACATTCACACAAGATCATGTACAGTATGTAACTTGTATTGTGTTCTATTGATTAGAAGCAAGCTTCACCCATATTCAACTAGGAAAAACCACAGAAGGGCATGAACATTAGGAAACATGAATCGGAGGATCAACCGAAAGTCTCTCCTCCACACTTGATGTAGGGGAATAAGAGGATGAGATCAGTTTTGGTTGTATCAAAAAATTCCTATATATGTCTGAAAAGCTTAGGAGAATATAGACTTGGAGTTACAAATTTGTGAGTACTCCCCCAAAGCATGTTAATGCCCAGGGAAAGAATACATAATAAAGAGAGAAGGAGGCTGATAAACAAAGCTAGTGGAACTCTCACAGTTACTGGCTAGATAAGGGAAGGTAATTCGACAAGCAAGTTGGAGAGCCAGCCACAAGAAAGAAGGGAAACTGTGGTTTAGAATCCACTTGAAAGAGAACTTAAAGTAAGAAATACATTTTATTCACCTCTTAAACATAACCAAAAATAAAAATGAAGAATTTAAAAACTAACTAATCAAACTTAAAAACAGAACATACCAAAACAAGCAGGATACTATAGCTGGCAGATTACGGAAAATGCAAATTAGAGCTGAGAAAACATCTACGGTTAACCTGAGGTCATATGGATGAATAAAAATCAGAAGCATCAAAAAAAGCTCTGGAAGAGTACAATTATAAAAGAAGTTAGAGAGTTGTCAGGCAAAAGTTATAAATTAATAACAACTATTATTTATAATAATACCTTAAATATAATGTGCCGTGACTAATTAAAATCTATACAAGGAGCCACAGAAAAGTTTGTATTCTAGGAATCTATCAATATAGCTCTCCATATGACTATATATCTAAGTTGGGAATTATGTGGTCATTTCTAAGGCATGGAAAAGTATCAGATCCATCTTCCAACTTTCAAAACTATTATTTAACATTGTTTCTGAGTCTTAAGTCAAAAAAATGTGGAGTAAAATTATCTTTATTAAAGATATAATTAATGGATGTTATATAACTAAATTAACATGATTTGTAATAACTATAAATATAACATCTGTATTAATATGCCATATTAGCTTAAGTGATATAAAATAATTATAACACAATCATAACTATGATCATTTGTTATGTTAATGTAACTATATAAGAGAAATTCTATAAAAAATCTACCATAAATCATAAGAAACTTAAGAAAATTGAAAAGTAAATATGAAGGAAAAGCTCCACCTTTTATCTATAGTAAACTAAAATAATTAAATAACAGAATAAGTTTAATGAGAAAGACAATACTTTCTATATATATTTCTGTAATATATAAAAAAGTCCACCAAAGTTTAATAAAAGATGAAAATGAATCTAATAGAGAAATGGACAAAACATGAAAAACACAGAACAAGAAATACAAATGGCTCTTTAACCTATGGAAATATATTCAACTATGCTCAGATTAAGTTAAATACATATTAAAATAACACCGAAATAGTATTTCTCAGCTATTAATTGGAAAAAAAAAAAGTGGCATCATCTTCTATTGGCCTTGTTTCTTTCTTTTTTTTTTTTTTTGACCCGCCGCACCTGGCTACATTTCTCTTACTTGTAGAAATAAATGCAACATTTTCTTTTTTTAAAATTTTTTTTATTGCATTTTAGGTTTTGGGGTACATGTGCAAAACATGCAAGATAGTTGCATAGGTACACATATGGCAGTGTGTTTTGCTGCCTTCCTCCCTTAACCCACATTTGGCATTTTCCCCAGGCTATCCCTCCCCAGCTCCCCCCCCCACGCTGTCCCTCCCCTATTCCCCCAATAGACCCCAGTGTGTAGTATCCCCATCCCTGTGTCCATATGTTCTCGTTTTTCTCACCCGCCTATGAGTGAGAATATGTGGTATTTCCTTTTCTGTTCTTGTGTCAGTTTGCTGAGGATGATGTTCTCCAGATTCATCCATGTCCTTACAAAGGACACAAACTCATCTTTTTGACTGCTGCATAATATTCCATGGTGTATATGTGCCACATTTTCCCAGTCCAGTCTATCATCGATGGGCATTTGGGTTGGTTCCAGGTCTTTGCTATTGTAAACAGTGCTGCAATGAACATTCGTGTGCATGTGTCCTTATAGTAGAACAATTTATATTCCTTTGGATATATACCCAGTAACGGGATTGCTGGGTCAAATGGAATTTCTATTTCTAGGTCCTTGAGGAATCGCCACACTGTCTCTCACAATGGTTGAAGTAATTTACACTCCCACCAACAGTGTAAGAGTGTTCCTATTTCTCCACATCCTCTCCAGCATCTGTTGTCTCCAGATTTTTTAATGATCGCCATTCTAACTGGCATGAGATGGTATCTCAATGTAATTTTGATTTGCATTTCTCTAATGACCAGTGATGATGAGCATTTTTTCATGTGTTTGTTGGCCTCATGTATGTCTTCTTTTGAAAGGGTCTGTTTATGTCCTTTGCCCATTTTTGAATGGGCTTGTTTGGTTTTTTTCCGGTAAATCTGTTTGAGTTCTTTGTAAATTCTGGATATCAGCCCTTTGTCAGTTGGGTAAACTGCAAAGATTTTTTCCCAATCTATTGGTTGCCAGTTCACTCTAGTGACTGTTTCTTTTGCCGTGCAAAAGCTGTGGAGTTTGCTTAGGTCCCATTTGTCTATATTTTGGCTTTTGTTGCCAATGCTTTTGGTGTTTTGTTCATGAAGTCCTTGCCTACTCCTATGTCCTGAATAGTTTTGCCTAGATTTTCTTCTAGAGTTTTTATGGTGCCAGGTCTTATGTTTAACTCTTTAATCCATCTGGAGTTAATTTTAGTGCAAGGTGTCAGGAAGGGGTCCAGTTTCTGCTTTCTGCACATGGCTAACCAGTTTTCCCAACACCATTTGTTAAACAGGGAATCCTTTCCCCATTGCTTGTTTTTGTCTGGTTTATCAAAGATTATATGGTTGTAGATATGTTGATTTGCCTCCGATACCTCTGTTCTGTTCCATTGGTCTATATCTCTGTTTTGGTACCGGTACCATGCTGTTTTGATTACTGTAGCCTTGTAGTATAGTTTGAAGTCTGGTAGTGTGATGCCTCCCGCTGTGTTCTTTTTGCTTAGAATTGACTTGGCTATGTGGGCTCTCCTTTGGTTCCATATGAAGTTCATGGTGTTTTTTTCCAGTTCTGTGAGGAAATTCAATGGTAGCTTGATGGGGATAGCATTGATTCTGTAATTTACTTTGGGCAGTATAGCCATTTTCACGATATTGCTTCTTCCTAACCATGAACATGGAATGTTTCTCCATCTGTTTGTGTCCCCTCTTATTTCATTGAGCACCCTTTCTGTAGTTTTCCTTAAAGAGGTCCCTTACGTTTCTTGTAAGTTGTATTCCTAGGTATTTTATTCCCTTTGTAGCAATTGTGAATGGCAGTTCGTTCTTGATTTGGTTCTCTTTAAGTCTGTTATTGGTGTATAGGAATGCTTGTGATTTTTGCACATTGATTTTATATCCTGAGACTTTGCTGAAGTTGCTTATCAGTTTCAGGAATTTTTGGGCTGAGATGATGTTGTCTTCTAGGTATACTATCATGTCGTCTGCGAATAGGGACAATTTGGCTTCCTCCTTTCCTATTCGAATACCCTTTATTTCTTTTTCTTGCCTGATTGCTCTGGCTAGAACATCCAGTACTATGTTGAATAGGAGTGGTGACAGAGGGCATCCTTGTCTTGTGCCAGATTTCAAAGGGAATGCTTCCAGTTTTTGCCCATTAAGTATGATATTGGCTGTTGGTTTGTCGTAAATAGCTTTTATTACTTTGAGATATGTTCCATCAATACCGAGTTTATTGAGAGTTTTTAGCATAAAGGGCTGTTGAATTTTGTCAAATGCCTTCTCTGCGTCAATTGAGATAATCATGTGGTTTTTGTTTTTGCTTCTGTTAATGTGGTGAATGACGTTTATAGACTTGCGTATATTGAAGCAGCCTTGCATCCCCGGGATGAATCTTACTTGATCGTGATGGATAAGTTTTTAAATGTGTTGTTGCAATTGGTTTGCCAGTATTTTATTGAAGATTTTTGCATCTATGTTCATCATGGATATTGGCCTGAAGTTTCCTTCTCTTGTTGAGTCTCTGCCGGGTTTTGGTATCAGGGTGATGTTGGTCTCATAAAATGATTTGGGAAGGGTTCCCTCTTTTTGAATTATTTGGAATAGTTTCAGAAGGAATGGTACCAGTTCCTCTTTGTGTGTCTGGTAGAATTCGGCTGTGAACCCATCTGGACCTGGGCTTTTTTTGTGTGGTAGGCTCTTAATTGCTGCCTCAACTTCAGACGTTGTTCTTGGTCTATTCATAGTTTCGGCTTCCTCCTGGTTTAGGCTTGGGAGGACACAGGCGTCCAGGAATTTATCCATTTCTTCCTGGTTTACTAGTTTATGTGCATAGAGTTGTTTGTAGTATTCTCTGATGATGGTTTGAATTTCTGTGGAATCTGTGGTGATTTCCCCATTATCGTTTTTTATTGCATCTATTTGATTGTTCGCTCTTTTCTTTTTTATCAGTCTGGCTAGTGGTCTGTCTATTTTGTTGATCTTTTCAAAAAACCAGCTCTTGGATTTATTGATTTTTTGAAGGGTTTTTCTTGTCTCTATCTCCTTCAGTTCTTCTCTGATCTTAGTTATTTCGTGTCTTCGGCTAGGTTTTGAGTTTTTTTGATCTTGCTCCTCTAGCTCTTTCAATTTTGATGATAGGGTGTCAATTTTGGATCTCTCCACTCTTCTCATGTGGGCACTTATTGCTATATATTTTCCTCTACAAACTGCTTTAAATGTGTCCCAGAGATTCTGGTACGTTGTGTCTTCATTCTCGTTGGTTTCGAAGAACTTCTTTATTTCTGCCTTCATTTCATTGTTTATCCAATCAACATTCAAGAGCCAGTTGTTCAGTTTCCATGAAGCTGTGCGGTTCTGAGTTATTTTCTGAATTCTGAGTTCCAACTTGATTGCACTATGGTCTGAGAGACTGTTTGTTATGATTTCAGTTGTTTTGCATTTGCTGAGGAGTGCTTTACTTCCAATTATGTGGTCAATTTTGGAATAGGTGTGATGTGGTGCTGAGAAGAATGTATATTCTATGGATTTGGGGTGGAGAGTTCTGTAAATGTCTATCAGGTTTGCTTGTTCCAGGTCTGAGTCCAAGTCCTGAATATCCTTGTTAATTTTCTGTCTGGTTGATCTGTCTGCTATTGACAGTGGAGTGTTAAAGTCTCCCACTATTATTGTGTGGGAGTCTAAGTCTCTTTGTAAGTCATTAAGAACTTGCCTTATATATCTGGGTGCTCCTGCATTGGGTCCATATATATTTAGGATCGTTAGCTCTTCTTGTTGTATCAATCCTTTTACCATTATGTAATGACTTTCTTTGTCCCTTTTGATCTTTGTTGCTTTAAAATCTATTTTATCAGAAACGAGAATTGCAACTCCTGCTTTTTTTTTGCTCTCCATTGGCTTGGTAAATCTTCCTCCATCCCTTTATTTTGAGCCTTTTTGTATCCTTGCATGTGAGGTGGGTTTCCTGGATACAGCACACCGGCAGGTTTTGGCTTTTTATCTAATTTGCCAGTCTGTTTCTTTTTATTGGTGCATTAAGCCCATTTACATTTAGGGTTAATATTGTTATGTGTGAATTTGATACTGCCATTTTGATGCTAGCTGGCTGTTTTGCCCATTGGTTCATGTAGATTCCTCATTTTGTTGATGCTCTTTAGCATTTGCTGTGCTTTTAGGATGGCTGGTACTGGTTGTTTTTTTCTATGTGTAGTGCCTCTTTCAGGAGCTTTTGTAAAGCAGGCCTAGTGGTTCTAAAATCTCTGAGTACTTGGTTGTTCATGAAGGATTTTATTTTTTCTTCACTTATGAAGCTCAGTTTGGCTGGATATGAAATTCTGGGTTGAAAGTTCTTTTCTTTAAGGATGTTGAATATTGGCCCCCACTCTCTTCTGGCTTGTAGAGTCTCTGCCGAGAGATCTGCTGTGAGTCTGATGGGCTTCCCTTTGTGGGTGACCCGACCTTTCTCTCTGGCTGCTCTTAGTATTTTCTCCTTCGTTTCAACCCTGGTGAATCTGATGATTATGTGCCTTGGGGTTGCTCTTCTTGCAGAGTATCTTTGTGGTGTTCTCTGTATTTCCTGGAGTTGAGTATTGACCTGTCTTGCTAGGTTGGGGAAATTTTCCTGGATAATATCCTGAAGAGTGTTTTCCAGCTTGGATTCATTCTCTTCATCACATTCCGGTACACCTATCAAACTTGGGTCTCTTCACATAGTCCCACATTTCTTGGAGATTTTGTTGATTCTTCTTTGTGCTTTTTTCTGTAATCTTGGTTTCTCGTTTTATTTCATTGAGTTGATCTTTGACTTCTGATATTCTTTCTTCTGCTTGGTCAATTCGGCTGTTGAAACTTGTGCATGCTTCCCGAAGTTCTCGTGTTGTGTTTTCAGCTCCTTCAATTCATTCATATTCCTCTCTAAGTTGTCCATTCTTGTTATCATTTCCTCGAATCTTTTTTCAAATCTTTTTTCAAGGTTCTTAGTTTCTTTGCACTGATTTAGAACATGTTCTTTTAGCTCACTGAAGTTTCTCATTATCCACTTTCTGAACTCTGATTCCATCATTTCATCACACTCATTCTCTGTCCAGCTTTGTTCCCTTGCTGGTGAGGAGTTTTGGTCCTTTGTAGGAGGTGAAGTGTTTTGGTTTCGGGTGTTTTTCTCCTTTTTGCACTGGTTTCTTCCCATCTTTATGGATTTATCCACCTGTCATCTTAGTAGTTGCTGATTTTTCAATTGGGTCTCTGTGTGGACGCCCAGATTGTTGATGATGAGGCATTTCTGTTACTTAGTTTTCTTTCTAATGGTCTAGCCCCTCTGCTGTACAAGTGCTGTGGTCCACTCCAGGCCCTGCTTGTCTGGGGTACACCTGTAGCAGCTGCGGAACAGTGAGGGATGCTACCAGATTTTTCTCTTGCTATCTTTGTTTCAGAATGATGCCTGCCAAATATCAGTCTGATTAGTCCTCTTTTGGCGTAACTCTTTGGATATACAGAGGTCAGGAGATGGTCTGTGCTTTATAGGAGCTCCAGTGCTGAGCTGTGAGCTCCGTTGTTCATTCAGGGTTGTTGGGAGGATGTGTTTTTGTCTGCTGCAACAGAACTCATAACCCCCCCCCACTTTTTTTTCCCCCTTAGATGCTCTGTCTCAGGGAGTTGGGGATTTCTTTATGAGTATCTGTTGCACTGTCCTGCCCAGCTAGGAGGTGGTCTATTCACTATTTGCCTGCCGGGGCTCTGCCCTGCTAGCGCAGGTTCCTCCTGTTGCCATGGGGCTCCGTTCTGCTGTGGCGTGCTCCGCCCTGATTGTGGAGTCTCTCTGTTATGGCAGGTTGTCTCTCCAACAGCAGGCTGCGTCAGCCCTGTGCGGTACTTCAGTAGGGGCGGATTGCATCCGTAGTGGTGGATGCCCCTCCCCCACCGGGCTGCATTGTCCTAGATGCCGGCAGCAAAACTCTCAGCCCCGAGTGCCTCCAATCACCACCCTGCTTTTCCACATGAGGGTGGGACCCGCCGAGCCCGATCACCCAGCTCCCTGCCTCAGAGTCTGTCCTCTCTCTCTCTCTCTCTTCCTCTCCCCAAGCTGAAAGGTTGACTCTCTCACTGGCGCCCCAGTAGCCTGCTGATAGGGCACTGGGATCCGTGCAATCTCCCATGCCGCTGCCCACTGCATCGGCTCAGATCATGTTTCCCAGGAATCTCCTGGTCTGGCTCATTGTCCAAGTCCCGTTCAATCAGATGGAGATGCCAATCTGCCCTTCCAAATCTCAGATTGCCGGTTTACCAGGGCACCCAGACCAGTGAGTTTTGTGTCCGGTGCCGCTGTGCTGCGGCGCTGGCCGAACCGGCCACGTGAGCTGGCTGCGCTAGCGTCTAGTGTCTCTCCCACACCTGGGACTTTCAACGTTCTGTGGGCAAAAAAGGTTTGTCCAAGAATGCGTCTAGGAATCACCCTCTGCGCCTTCACTGAGAGCTGCAATCCTGAGTCGCCTCTACGACGCCATCTTTGAAAGTTCTTTTCTTTAAGGATGTTGAATATTGGCCCCCACTCTCTTCTGGCTTGTAGAGTTTCTCCCGAGAGATCTGCTGTGAGTCTGATGGGCTTCCCTTTGTGGGTGACCCGACCCTTCTCTCTGGCTGCCCTTAGTATTTTCTCCTTCATTTCAACCCTGGCGAATCTGACGATTATGTCCCTTGGGGTTCCTCTTCTTGCGGAGTATTTTTGTGGTGTTCTGTGTATTTCCTGGAGTTGAGTATTGGCCTGCCTTGCTAGGTTGGGGAAATTTTCCTGGATAATATCCTGAAGAGTGTTTTCCAGCTTGGATTCATTCTCTTCGTCACATTCTGGTACACCTAGCAAACGTAGGTTGGGTCTCTTCACATAGTCCCACATTTCTTGGAGATTTTGTTCATTCTTCTTTGTGCTTTTTTCTCTAATCTTGGTTTCTCTTTTTATTTCAATGAGTTGATCTTCAACTTCTGATATTCTTTCTTCTGCTTGGTCAATTCGGCTGTTGAAACTTGTGCATGCTTCCCGAAGTTCTCGTGTTGTGTTTTTCAGCTCCTTCAATTTATTCATATTCCTCTCTAAGTTGTCCATTCTTGTTATCAATTCCTCGAATCTTTTTTCAAGGTTCTTAGTTTCTTTGCACTGATTTAGAACATGTTCTTTTAGCTCACTGAAGTTTCTCATTATCCAACTTCTGAAGTCTAATTCCGTCATTTCGTCACTCTCATTCTCCGTCCAGCTTTGTTCCCTTGCTGGTGAGGAGTTTTGGTCCTTTGTAGGAGGTGAGGTGTTTTGGTTTCAGGTGACTTCCTCCTTTTTGCACTGGTTTCTTCCCATCTTTGTGAATTTATCCACCTGTTGTCTTAGTAGTTGCTGACTTTTTGATTGGGTCTCTGAGTGGACGCCCAGATTGTTGATGATGAAGTATTTCTGTTACTTAGTTTTCCTTCTAACGGTTTAGCCCCTCTGCTGTATGAGTGCTGAGGTCTACTCCAGGCCCTGCTTGTCTGGGGTATACCTGTAGCAGCTGCAGAAGAGTGAGGGATGCTACCAGTGTCTTCTTCTGCTATCTTTTTCCCAGAATGATGCCCACCAAATGTCTGTCTGATTAGTCTTTTTTTCATGTGGCTCTTTGGATATACAGGGGTCAGGGAGCTGCTTGAGGAGATGGTCTGTACTTTATAGGAGCTCCAGTGCTGAGCTGTGAGCTCCATTGTTCATTCAGTGTTGCTGGGTGGATGTGTCTGCTGCAGCAGAACTTATAAAAGCCCCCCCTTTTTTTTTCCCTCAGATGCTCTGTCTCAGGGAGTTGGGGCTTTCTTTATGAGTATCTATTGCACTGTTCTGCCCAGCTAGGAGGCAGTCTATTCACTATTTGCCTTCTGGGGCTCTGCCCTGCTAGCGCGGGTCCGCCCTGCTGCCTCAGGGCTCCATTCTACTGTGGTGCACTCCACCCTGTTGGCAGAGTCTCTCTGTTATGGGTGGTTGCCTTGGCAACGGGATTCTGCGCTAGCAATGGGCGGTACCTCAGTAGGGACCGATTGCGTCCATAGTGGCAGACGCCCCTCCCCCACCGAGCTGCACCATCCTGGATTCAGCTGACCCCGCAGCAAAACTCTCAACCCCAAGTGCCTCGAATCGCCAAGCTGCTTGTCCCCGTGAGGGTGGGACCCGCCGAGCCCGATCACCTGGCTCCCTGCCTCAGAGTCCCTCCTCTCTTTCTCTCTCTCTCTTTCTTTCCAAATTGAATGGTTGACTCTCTCACAGGTGCCCCAGGCACCTGCTGATTGGCCACTGGGATCCATGCGATCTCCCCTGTGGTGGCCCACTGTACTGGCTCAAATCGCTCTTCCCAGGAATCTCCTGGTTTGGCTCATTATCCAAGTCCCGTTCAATCAGATGGACATGTCAGTCTGCCCTCCCAAATCTCAGATTGTTGTTTTAACAGGGCATTCAGACCAGTGAGCTTTGTGTGGGCTGCCACTGCGCCATGGTGCCGGCCGAAAAGGCCACGCCAGCCGAAAGGGCTGCGCTGCTATCCTGTGTCTCTCCTACACCTGGGAATTTCCTTGTTCTGTGGGCAAAAAAGGTCCCTCTGAAAATGCGGCTAGGACTCACCCTCTGTGCCTTCACTGAGAGCTGCAATCCTGAGTTGTTTCTACGGTGCCATCTTGGAACCTCTGCCCAGCCGTGCTTCTAATATGGCATTTTTGGTGTAATGTCTATGAGTGACAATTTAATAAAATCAATCAAAATCTTAATATAATACTTTCTTGCTTGGAAATTTTACATTGGTGAAGTCATCACTCAAGTATACCAGAATGGTTGCAAAGTATTTATATGCATTTCACTAATGCAGAAGTTCTCAAAGTCATTATAAATACAAATATTTATATTGTCTGTGGTATAAATATTTTATAAACAATTTAATATTCAACTCTAAATGAAAATATTATATCTACAGAACTGAATTCTACACAGCTGCTAAAAAAGAAAAAGAACAAGAATGCTATCTATGTACTAATTTGGAAATATTTGTAGATTGTTCCATTAAGTAAAAGGACAAGGTGTGTTTGAGTATTCTAATCTATATATTTGTCTGCTAATCTTGGTGAAAAACAGGCAATACACCCCCCCCACACACACACACACACACTGTGCATACATACATAAAGAAAGTGACAATGCATAAAGAAAATTTATGCATAAAAAATAAAAGGACAAGGTGTGTTTGAGTATTCTAATCTACATATTTATCTGCTAATCTTGGTATAAAACATATATATATATATATATATATATATATATATATATATATATACACACACACTAGTCTATGCATAAAGAAAGTGGAAGGTTAAACTGGATACTATTGACATTGAATATCTATTTGGGAAGAGTTGATAAAAGTATGAAGTTGCTTGAAGGAAGCTTTTTACTTTATACTTGGTTGTACATTTTTATTTGATGTTTGTGAATGTACTGTCTCTTCAATAATTAAATAAATAACTTGAATCTGGAAAATAAAAGAGAGTAATTGCAATGTTAAGTAGAGCAAAAGAGTAAAGTAAATTGATGATTGGATAGTGTCAAATATTTTTATTCTCATTGATACCCTTAATGACAGCTGTTTCCAATTTTATATTGCATATAAAGACTTTGAGAACTTCTGCATTAATGAAGCTCATATAATAGTTTAAGTGTTTCAAAATTTATTTCATTTTTGAATGATTATTTAAATATTGCACATTAATATCCAAGTAACTTAGTGGTAATCTGTAGCATGCATTTTTGGGAAGCTCTATGACATTGAAATCTTTAAGTACTTTGTAAGTCACTAACCGTTACTGTCTTAAAAGTTCCATTGTGTAGTCAAAAGTTCCATTGACATTCTAGGTTTATTTTTAACATTTTAATTGAAAATTCTTTCAAAAGGATAGTATATATAATTATCACCCTTATGAAAAATTGTTTACAGTAAAATCATTCTTCAGGGTGAACTAGCAACCTTAATCCTTTGAATAACCTACATTTTTAATTTGGTGTGAAACCATCTCAAGCTGTGTAATAAAACAAATAAGGCTACAATGCTGCAAAGCATTAATCAACATTTTTTTTTTTTTTGCAGTAAGCTGTTTTAAGTCCATGAACAAGGTGAATTAAAACTGTATTTTATTTTGTCTCAGAAAGAAGGGTGGCGTGTGTTCACACTGCTTTACTAAAAAGAAAAAAAGTTGGCATTCTAAATATATACAATGTCCAGAAAATTTCAAAATCATTAGTTATTTTCAAACAAATATAGAGTTCTGAAAATCACTCATTGCAATGATTTTAGGACAAAGGTAACTTGTCTGCCTACCATTTGGATATGAACAGACACATATTTACATTGAGCACATGTATCCAATCAATAGATGACATTAATCAAAATAGTAGGACTTGCTTTGAAACAATTATGATCCATGACAGTACATATAAATATCTGTTAGTATAAGATCTGGCAGCTGGATATGAGCTCAGGTTTATCCAAGTGATGTGGAACATCAGAAAAACTGATGATTGTATATGAATGAATTATAGTGTCTTTTTGCAAAAACATACAAACCAAATCAAAAAGAGTTATTTTAAATTATATAGTGGAGTGTTTCAGAAAATGACAACAAAACTGCTTTAAAATATGGCTCTTAGCACCACTTACTGAGAGAATGGGTTGAAGTATAGACAATCAACCCATGGCCGTTTTGCATTTATTCATTAATTCATCTAGACATACAGTTACTCATCTATTAATTGACTTCTCTTCCACATAGTGTTACTGAGTGTAATGTGATTGAAACACTGGTGCTACATATATAGTTAATCCATGACCTTATCTTTAAGGAGATCCACTATCTGGTGGAAAACATGAGAATATTCATGCTACTAAGTGTTTTTACCCTGGAAAATATGAGAGAGCATATTATAATAGCAGGGAGGGAGGCATCTAACACAAGTCTAGATCAGGGTAGGCTCCTTGCTGTGGTGAAACCTGGGCTTAGTCTGACTTGGTTGACTACAAGTTAATCAGATGAAAAGAGGGGTAAAGCCACTCATGGCCACTGGCAAAGACACAGAGGGAAGAAATAGCAGATAGGTAAAGGAGTGACAACCAATTTATTGCTACTGAAGGAATGAAGTGTCAAAATATGAGAGAGAAGAGTAGACAGTAATTAATAACAAGTGCATTTAAGTATGAAGTTTTAGAAATAATTGAAAATCTATAGCGCACTCCCGAAAAACATTATATAATGTTTTTGGGGAAAAAAAAAATCTTTTGAGCATAGCCCTAGAGCATTCAAATCATATCTTATATCTAAATATGTATATAAGTGTGCTAGTCTCTTTCATTAGATTCAATGATGCTTTAAGAAAAAGTTGAAAAAAAATAAATGAACAAAATTAAATTGCATGAGCAAAAATGAGAGTTTAGTTTGTGTGACCAAGAAAAGGCCTAGATAATCAACTTTGAAGGAGGCAAGTCACATCACTCTTGAAAGAATTTCTCCAATATTCTAGTTTGGGTTGGAAAGTCTCAGTTGCCTTCAAAATGATAAAAATAATGTTCATCTGCAGAGTGTTACGGTGTCGTAGTTTTTAATTTTGTAAATTTCCATGGATATTCCTTTTTGTATTGTTCCTTTTAGAAATAACATTCTTGGAAACGAGTTACGCTACATTATTCAGAGATTTCTGATGATTAAAGCACCATTAGATTTGCATTATTAATTTGCAGGTATCCATCAATTGTGAGGACTTGGACTAAGTAATTCAATTTATCTAATATCTAACCTACATATTTAGGATATTAATTAATTAATTAATTAAAATAAGTTATCACATATTCTGCAGTTTGCTGGAAGTCAGTAAGTTTCTCAACATAACCTGAATAGATAAGGAGAAATTAATCAATTAAATATCTCCACTACACACATTTATAGTTATACTTAAACGTCTGGTAATTCCTTCATTCCATTTTTGCTGATTATTTTTGAAAGGTTTAAATCTTTGTAAGTAAAAGGATAGTCTAACAAGTAAATCTGTATTTTATAATTTTCTACACTATCAGCCTCTTTTAATTGTGGATGGATATGGAATTTGTTTTAAGGGTGATAATTACTTTTATATTGGACAGTCTAAAAATCATCACATTTCAGGAACACTTGAAATAATCAAATTATCAACTTAGAAATTTATAATTTAACATCTTAATGAAGCATCGAAATAGCCTCAAACAGGCTTGGTGTGATGGCTCACAACTGTAATCTCAGCATTCTGGGAGGCAGAAATGAGGATCACTTGAAGTTAGAAATTTGAGACCATTCTGGGAAATACAGTGGGACCACAGCCCACAAAAAAAATTTTTTAAAGTTAGTCAGGCATGATGGCATGCACCCTTAGTCCCAGCTGCTTGAGAGGCTTAGGTGAGAGGATTGTTTGTGCCTAGAAGTTTAAGGCTTCCAGGAGCCATGGCAGCACCATTGCACTCCAGCATGAGTGACAGAGTTGAGACTGTGGCTCACAGAAATAAAATAAAATAAATAAGAATAAATAGCATTAAATGAACAAATACAATTTGGAAACAGAAGCAAGGTATGCCTACTGAAGTTTTAAACTGCATAAACATTTTATCAAACTTATTTTCTGAAAACATAAGGTTTTTAAGAAAAAGAAAGCTTTTTTCCCTATATGCCACAAAGAGCCTATTTAGTAGCCTACCTCGTAGCCTATCTACTATATATAAGTGGAGTTTAACTCCCTAAATTTCTAGCTATTTGATTTACTGTAGAATTTGAAATAGGGGATACCTAGAAAATTTAGAAACTAAGAGCAAGATTGTGGATATTAGTAACATCACATTCAACATTTACTAGTTTGCCATGGAGCTGAGAATCACATGCCTTTTTGCCATGAGTTGGCACAATGGATTTTCATATTAAATATATACAAGATTTTTTATTTTAAATATGCACTATTTATCTGTATTAAATGCTGATAATTTTTATGATAGATAAACTTGTTAGCTCTTTTACTTTCATTCCCTTCTTTCAGACAAGAGTAAGTAACTTCAATTAGTTAAATAATTCACAAAATGTGCTATACAAAGTGGTATTTTTTCAAGCAAAATGAAATGAACAAAAAATTTGTAGATTTTTAATATGTGCATTTTACCCACCTAAAATAAACAGAATGTCCAAAATATAAGGTTAGCATATTAATGTTAAAGCTCATTATTTACAATGCATGCTAAGAAGTGAGATAGTCATGTAAGTGATTTTTCTCTTCAGCAAATATTAGTTATTAAAGAAAAGTAAGAAAAGCTAAATAAATTAATCTTCAGATCAGTTCTAACTCTCATACATAGAAATAAAAGTTTCTAGAGTGCTGACTAGATGTCACACTGGCTGTATATGAACATTTACAATTTTGAAAATGGTAAATACTTTCTCTAAAAAAAAGTTCAAAAGTTTCATATTTAAATTGCTTAAAAATAAAACAGAAACAACCAAGTCTAGAATACAAAATCCACATTAAAAAAGCAGTAGCATTCCATACAGCAAAATCAAAAAAGCTGAAAAATCAAGAAAGCCATTTCATTTATATTAGCTACAAATAATTTTAAATAAAAGACGCATAAATAAATCAAGGAGGTGAAAAATCTCTACAATGAAACTTGTAAACACTGATAAAAGAAATCAAAGAGGATGTCCAAAAATGGAAAGGCATATTTATTGATATGGAAGAATATTTATTGATTGGAAGAATAAATATTGTTAAAATGACCATACAACTGAAGTGATCTGCAGATTTAATACAAAACCTATCAAAATGCCAATGACAATCTTCACAGAAACAGAAAAAAAAGAATCCTAAAATGTGTATGTTATTGCAAAATAATACTGAGCAAAAAACAAAACTAAGGCATCACATTACCTGCCTTCAAAATATATGCTAAAGCTATAGTAACCTAAACATAAGGTAATGACAAAAAAGCAGAAAAATAGACCAATTGAGCAAAATAAAAATACCCAGAAATAAATTCATAGGTTTAACGCCAACTGATTTTTGACAAAGGCACCAAAATTATACTTTGGAGAAAGCACACCTTTTTCAATAAATGGTGCTGGAGAGACTGGGTGTCCATATGCAAAAATTGAAACTCAACCCCTATTTGCAACTACGCAAAAATCAAATCAAAGTGAATGAAAGATTTAAATGTAAGACCCTTTAAAAGTAAGAAACTACTAGAAGAAAACTTGAGGAATCACTCCAGGACATTGGTCTGGACAAAGATTTATTGAGTAAGATTTCAAAAGCAGAGGCAACTAAAGTAAAAATGGACAAGTCAGATCACATCAGACTAGAAAGATTCTGTATAACAAAGGAAACAATCAACAGAGAAAGAGACAACTTTAAGAATGGGAGAAATTTTTTTATATTCATTCTGTAACAGATTATGATTCCTATTTGAGAAACTCAAACAATAGCAAAAATAAATATAAACATAAATCAGATTAGAAAATGTGCCAAGGACCTGAAAGACATTTCTCAGAAGAAATAGATGGCCATACAGATGGCCAGCAAATACATGATAAAACGCTTAACAACACTAAGCATCAGGAAAATTCAAATCAAAACCACAGTGAGATATCATCTCACCTCAGTTAACATGGCTATTATCAAAAAGACAAAAAAAAATAACAAATGCTCATGAGGATGGGAAGAAAAAGGAACTCATACACCATTTTGGAAATATAAATTAAGACAACTATGAAAAACAGTTGGACATTTCTTGTAGAGCTAAAAATAGTACTAGCATATGATCCAGAAATCTTGCTATTCTGTGTGTGTATATATATGTATCCCATATATATGTGTGTATCTACATATATAACTATAGGATAATTCTATTTTTCTTTGAATATATATATTTTTTCTTTGAATATATACATTTACATATGTATACATATGTATATATGTATGTGTGTATGTGTGTGTGTGTGTGTGTGTGTGTGTATTTTTTTTTTTCAAAGAAAAGGAAATCAGTATGGGAAGAGATATCTGCAATTCTGTGTTTACTGCAGCACTGTTCACAAAAGCCAAGATATGGAATCAACCTAATTGTCCTTAAACAAATGAATAGATAAGGAAAATGTAGTATGTATGTATACGTGCATATATGTGTGTGTGTGTGTGTGTGTGTGTGTTTGTATCATATATTTATATATGTGTATATATATATACAATGTGATGCTATTCAACCATAAAAAAGAATGAAAACGTGTCATTCTGTCATTCTGCAGCAACATGGATAAGCCTGGAGAACATTAAGTTAAGTAAGTCAGGCACCATGCACAGAAAGATGAATACCATGTTTTTAATTGTCCTAAAAATCACCTGACTTGATTCATCATACATTGAAGACTTACAAGACATATCTTCTCTCTCCATTATTTCAAATAACTGAGTTTATCCAATGCTGAAGTCCTTCGATACTAATTTTCTTCCCTAATCAACAAACTAAACATTGCTGTGAGAAAACAGAGGCACTAAGTTTCAAGTGACTTGTTCAGCATTATGACACGTGTCAGTGACTAAGCTGGAAGGTGTATTCCTGTGGCACCAAAACCCAGACTTTTTCATGTGGCCTCTTTGCCTCTCATTTCACTCATGTATTTTAACATGCCTGCTTGAGAACCTCTATTAACTTGATTCATTAAATGAAAAATTAGATAACTAGGATTTTATAACACTGGAGACATACAAGTTAAATATAATTTTTGTAAATTAAGGGGTTTTATTAGGTCTATACAAGAGTAATTGCAGTCTTGCCATTACTTTAATGCCAATAAGGCAACATCAATAATGTCGCATTAAGGATATTGCCATTAAAAAACTATATTTAATTTTTTTTTCTCTAGGTGGCATACCAAGATGTTAATATTAGGTCAGTCCATAAGTAATTGTGAGCACTTGCATTACAAGAATTTTTAAAAAGATGTAACTCTTGGACAAGTATGTTTATGCTAATTAAAGTGTATGTATAAAGTAAGCAAAATTATTATTGTAGTCTATTTATAATATTGCTCATTTTGTAAACAACTTTGCTTATCTTTGCTGTTTTCAACTATCAACATGAGTACACATTGTCCTATATGTTATTGTGCCAAAGAAGAAGTTGAGAAATGCTGTTTTAATTCCAAAAAGGGAAATGAGGCAAAATTTGCAGATCACTGGGGTAGTTTTCAAAAAATAAGAAATGTTAATGTCCTTTACTGAATTTCATGAGTAACTAACATTTTATATAAATCATAGTCTTATTACTGATAACAATAATAATTATGTGAGAAAATCTACTTTTAGTCAATTTGAAGTATAAATGTCTTCATTGGCTATTTACTACAAAAACAGCAAAATTTCTAGGGTTTAATATATAGGAATTTGAAATTAAGTTTATTAAAGAGATTGGAGAACCATTTCAATGATAAAGGATAAATTTTTGATGCAATTTATACATATGCTTGATAGTCATCATTCTACGTACTGCATGTATTTTTTATTTGTATTCTTTTTCTGTCTGGTTTATTATTTAACGGCATAGTTTAATGATACATTATTATTTTCAAGAATGGAATTATTATTTATTCCTCTCTTAAAATCCATTTTAATGATTTCTGTAGCATTTAAAATTTACACATAATCAACTTACAAATAATTTTACACACATTCAATTGTAGTATAAAGATCTTACTACAGTATACCAAGAATTTCACCTTCCCAGTTTTTGTGCTATTGTCATGTATTTTACTTTGACTTATTTTATGAACTCAGAATACTTTGCTACTCTTTTTGCTGTAGTCAGTCCATTACTATGTAAGCGGTTTAAAATGAGAAAAATGTCTTCTGTGTTTTTTGTTAATTTTGGCCATTTCTGGAAATTTTTTTTAGCATAGCCAACTTTTTTTTTTTTTTTTTTTTTTTTTTTTTGCCTGATATTATATCTCTTCTACATGGAGAACTTTCTTTAACATTTCTTATATAGGATAGATCTGAACTGAATTGGTAATAACTTCACACAAGTTTGTGTTCCTGGAGGAAGAAACAGTCTTTGGTTCCCATGTTTGAAAGATATTTTAATGGAGTAGATTATCTAGGTTGATTTGATTTTTTATTAAGCACTTCAAAGACATCACTTCAATGTCTTCTGCCTTATAGATTCTTTCAAGGTGTCTGCTATAGTTTTTATCTTTGTTCCTTTGTATGTATTGTATCTTTTTTTTCTAGCAACTTTCAATATTTTCTTTCTTTTAAAATTTAACATTAGTTTTCACTAATTAGAATATGGTTTTGTTACATTTTGGAAAGCGTGTGTGTGTGAATATGCATGTGTGGGCATTTTAGTACTTACACTGTTTGTATTCTCTGAGATACTTGGATCTCTAATTTAATGTCTTCTTATATTTAAAAATGCTTGATATCTTTTCAAGTATTTCTTCTGCTTTATTATTTCTCTCTTATTTTTCTAAGATTACAATTGTACATATGATAAACCATTCGATACTATTCCACAGCTCTTGTATGGTTTGCTCATTTTGCCTTTTACTCTCCTTTATTTTATTGTTTACTTTTGTGCTCCTATTAGGTAATTTCTATTGATTCATATAGCCTGCTGAAGATATTCTTTATGTCTGTCATGCTGCTTAAAATTTCTTACCCTTTCCTCTTTCTTACAGATTCCATCCCCTTTGTCTAAATTTCCGTTTATTTTGTGCATGGTGTGTCTTAGTCGGCGTTTTGTGCATGGTATGTTTTAGTCAGCATTTTGGTCAAAACTATTCAAGTTCCAAACTTTTTCATGCCATTCTGTCTTCTTCTGAGCCCCCCAATCTGTTCCAACCTCTGCCTGTTACCCAGTTCCAAAGTCACTTCCACATTTTCAGGTTATCTTTATGGTAGTGTCCCACTTTGCCAGTACGAATATTCTGTATAAGTGTGTTTTCACACTGCTGTAAAGATACTGCCTGAGACTGGGTAATTTATAAAGAAAAGAGATTTAATTGACTCAGTTCTACATAGCTTGGGAGGTCTCAGGAAACTTATAATCATGGTGGAGGGAGAAGGGGAAGCAAGACCCTTCTTCATAGGGCTGCAGGAAAGGAAGAGAGAATGAGCTGGAAGTGATACTTTTTAAACCATCATATCTCATGAGAACTCACTCAGTATCATGAGATCTGAATCGAGGAAACGGTCCCCATGATCCAGTCACCTCCCACCAGGCCTCTCCCTTGACACATGAGGATTATAATTGGAGATAGGATTTGGGTGAGGATACAGAGCAGAACCATATCATGGTGTCTACCTTTATCTCTAGAAACTTTAACATATTAATCACAGTTACATTCAACTTCCTATTTGATAACTTCAACATCTGGGTCATCTCTGAGTCTAGAGGTGTGAATTTGATTGTCCCTTGACAGTGCAAACTATGATATGCTTTTTTGGCATGTGATAGCTTTTTAACTGATTGATATATATAAGATGTTGAATAGCAAAAACTGAGGCAAATTTTTTTTATGCTTGGAAATAGAAACACTTCTACTAGCCTATCAGTGTAGGCAGTTGTGTCAATTTACTTAGCACTTAAGCTGAGTTTGAGGGGTTATTTATTTGGTTTTGTTTTTACTACAGTTAATGTTAATAGATTTTTAAAAAGTTATACACACACACACACACACACACACATATTTATATGAAATAGGGGGTTTTATTCCTTTTATTTTTTTCTGGTCACATTGGGTCTTCATTTCTAACCAGGGTTTGGCAGATTTTACTATACTTCCTGCAGCAAGTTAAAATTTTTGTTTCTTGAAGTGGGAGAGACTTGGTTGGGCTTCATGTATTTCTTACAGCAGTAGTTGCTCCTCTCTTCTGATTGTGTAGCACCAAGTTTAGCATTCTCTTGCCCTGCCCACAGTCTTTCTCATGAACATCTGGTGGTAATCTGTGAAAAAGACCTTATGAGTGGGCACAAACTCCTTATTCCTTTTCTATCTGCAGCTACCAACTGGGACCACATTTAGCCTTTTTTTTTTTAATTTTAAATTTTTATTGCATTTTAGGTTTTGGGGTACATGTGCAGAACGTGCAAGATAGTTGCATAGGTTCACACATGGAAGTACACACTGCCTTCCTCTCCTTCACCCACACTTGGTATTTCTCCCCAGGCTATCCCTCCCCAGCTCCCAGCCCCCTGCTGTCCCTCCCCCATTCCCCCCATTAGACCCCTGTGTGTAGTAGACCCCCTCCCTGTGTCCATGTGTTCTCGTTTTTCTCACCCGCCTATGAGTGAGAATATGCGGTATTTCTTTTTCTGTTCTTGTGTCAGTTTGCTGAGAATGATGTTCTCCAGATTCATCCATGTCCTTACAAAGGACACAAACTCATCATTTTTGATTGCTGCATAATATTCCATGGTGTATATGTGCCACATTTTCCCAGTACAGTCTATGATCGATGGGCATTTGAGTTGGTTCCAGTTCTTTGCTATTGTAAACAGTGCTGCAATGAACATTCGTGTGCATGTGTTCCTATAGTAGAACGATTTATAGTTCTTTGGATATATACCCAGTAATGGGATTGCTGGGTCAAATGGAATTTCTATTTCTAGGTCCTTGAGGAATCGCCACACTGTCTTCCACAGTGGTTGAACTAATTTACACTCCCACCAACAGTGTAAGAGTGTTCCTATTTCTCCACATCCTCTCCAGCATCTGCTGTCTCCAGATTTTTTAATGATCGCCATTCTAACTGGCGTGAGATGGTATCTCAATGTGGTTTTGATTTGCATCTCTCTAATGACCAGTGATGATGAGCATTTTTTCATGTGTTTGTTGGCCTCATGTATGTCTTCTTTTGTAAAGTGTCTGTTCATATCCTTTGCCCATTTTTGAATGGGATTGTTTGTTTTTTTCCTGTAAATCTGTTTGAGTTCTTTGTAAATTCTGGATATCAGCCCTTTGTCAGATGGGTAAACTGCAAAGATTTTTTCCCATTCTGATGGTTGCCGATTCACTCTAGTGACTGTTTCTTTTGCCGTGCAAAAGCTGTGGAGTTTGCTTAGGTCCCATTTGTCTATTTTGGCTTTTGTTGCCAATGCTTTTGATGTTTTGGTCATGAAGACCTGGCACCATAAAAACCCTAGAAGAAAATCTAGGCAAAACCATTCAGCACATTTAGCCTTTTGTAATTTATTTAAAATACCATCAAAATTCTTGCTATCTATTTCTGTTAAGACTCCATTTTAATCTATTCTCTAATCTATTCTCTAGGGGTAGGTCCATGCTTACATTCCTGTATCTTTGATTCCACTTGTTTTTCCTTGAGCTTCAGGTAATTCATTATCTGGAATCCTCAGATCTCTGTTATGCTAGAAAATTTTATGGATTTTGTGAATATAATGTTTTCTCCTTTGGAGTTATTATCTTTTCCCTTTATATAATAAAGATGGAAGACAAGAGTCTCATTTATTTGATTTTGAGTAAAATTTGTGTAATTAATTTATTAAATAGCTCAGTTAAGAAACATTTTTTTTGCTAAAGTGACTCCTTTATTTTCTCTTTCACATTCTGCCATTATTAGTATTGCCACTAATCATCAGTGAAATGACTGTCAGATATGTAGGTGAAGATTAAACCTTACAGCCTAATAAAAATTTAGAGTCAATAAAAATTTCTATTTAATTATAAATTATAGTACATAATAAATACAGGAGTTTTGTTTTTCTTTTATTGAGACGGGTTCTCAGTATGATGTTCAGGCTAAACTTGAACTCCTGGACTCGTGATCTTCCTGCCTCAGCCTCCCAAGTAACTGGAACTATAGTCACCTGCCACTGGGCCTGGCTAGTTTTTTTAATGATATGGGAAATAAACATCTAGATTCACAGCAAACTATTTCACACAGATAAAGACTCCAATCTTTAGTCATATTACCTTCTCTTTGTGCAAGCCTGGTATGGAGTAGAGAAGCTTAGGGAAAGAGATGCAGGGCCCGCTATGCTTCACAGTGGGAGACAGAGATTGTGCCCTGGAAATACTTTTCAAACTTTAATGTGCATGAATATTGTACAGGGATCTCATTAAACATGCATATTTGGATATAGAAGGTCTCTTCTGGGGCTCAGGAGAAACAGATGTTGTAGACCATATTTAGAGTAGTAGGATACTAGAAATTACTTTATTTTGGATGAAAGAAATTGTATGTAATTATATTTTCTATCAGATGAAATATGTGGCTTCAGAGTATATAGTGAAAGCTTCAGTATCTGCCTCTTTTTCTGTATTTGTATAACTACTGATCTCTATTTCACAGGGTTATTAGAGGAGGAATAAGTCTTAGAAAGTGCTTAAAACAGAGTCTGGCACATAGCCGGCAAATAATTCATGTTAAGTGGTACTAGGCAGAACATCTTGAATTGAATACTAATGATAATAGTTTGACTCAATCATTGTTTTAAGTTTACATCAATTAATTCAAAATGGAAACTATTTATCATCACTATTTTAAGCACAGGGAAATTACATGACTGAAAGATTAGGATTAGATAATATGCTCAAACTCCCACAGGTAGTAATTGGAAAGACAAGGACTCTTCTGGCAAATCCAGGTAGTCTCACAGAAGGGCCAGAATCCTGTGCTAGTGCGTAGTATTGAATTGTCAAATCCAACAAATCAAAGAT
Organism: Saguinus oedipus; assembly: GCA_031835075.1. Taxonomy (NCBI): domain Eukaryota; kingdom Metazoa; phylum Chordata; class Mammalia; order Primates; family Cebidae; genus Saguinus; species Saguinus oedipus. The sequence goes on from CM063180.1 coordinate 96,729,252, forward strand.
CATATCAGTATCAAACGTTACTAAATAAATATCAAGGCTAAGGCAAACAAAGGCTCAGGTAAATTAAAGGGATGTCAAAGGGCTCTCCCAAGATCCTCCATTTTCTCCAGAAAAGTGTCTCTAGGAGAGATTTCCAAGAGCACCTCATGCTGTGGGGAACATTTAAATTATGAAAAAAATCTCCATTTTATATCTTTAGAGAGTAGTGTCTCTACATGACATTTTCTAGGAAGCCATCTCTCACAGATTTTGGATTCTGTTGAATCTAGTTAATGTTGAACCAGGGACATCTTGATGAGGGCATTTCAGAGATATGATCTCTTTTTTTCTGAAAAACTACATTCGTTTATTTGGTTGGGAATTCAATTGACTAGAAGAGTACTTCAGGTCACCTTTTTTGCTTCCTGTATGCTTCTCTCCTTAACCAAGAAGTGAATGGATTACAGGCCAGCTGCTTTAACTCTTTCTTCCCAATCCTCAAGTACTAAGCAATTTGGAGCTCATTTATTTTTCTACAAGGCATCCACTGACAGGAAAAATTGGACAGTGATTTGGTCATAGATTAGGTGACAAATAGCATTACCAAAGGTCCAATCACTAGAGCAGAGAGCAAGGAACACACTGCTGGCTCAAAGCGGGGAGGTATTACACTGGTGAAAAGTGTCATCAGAAGCCAGCAACAAAATTCTGATATACAAGCGTATTAAGAAATAGAAGCAGTGCTTTGGCTCATGTAAAACTTTTCAATAATTTCTGATGAAGGGGAAGTCAATCCCCATGCACCTTGCCTGGGTCTTGCTGCAGGCTGAAGCTTCTAATTGGTAGCAGCTGCCTGGGAGCAAGGCATGTAGTCTGGGGTAAACATCTGTAAGCCTAAGCAGATTTGAACTCCGACAGACTCTGTAAGAAGGGTAAGTTGGGGTCTTTATTGAGATCAACCAAAATTATACAATGTTTAAGGAAAAAAAATTCTATGTTGTTTTCCATTAATTTATTTAAATGTTCTAATTTGCCTGCTGTTTGGCACAGTCAATTCTATTTCTTGTGGCATCCGTTTAGCCAGTAGTTTTCTGATTGTACTCATTTGCCTGAGCAGAATCGTGACCTCACCCTGTGTAAAACCAGCACCATCAAGTTGAACTACACTGCATGTGGGGGAATTGCTCTCTCGCCTTGTGATTAGTTTAAACTTTGTGGTTTGATTGTAGCAGCACATTTTACTTCATAACCTGCAATGTCAAAGCAGGCGGGACACTATGGGGTTTTTTTTGCTGTGATACGATGAAAAATGAATGAAGTGGGATTGATTTTGAAGGCTAAGTATGTCTAGGGATTTTTAGGAACCTATATCAGGAAGAGGTACTTTATATTTTGCTGAAACTGAGGAACAGTGAAACTCGGCATTTCCAGGAATTGCACAAATATATTCTGAAATGTGCAGATTAATAAAAATGTTTGACAAAATGTTGACAAGGCTTTCTCTCAAAACAACTCTCACAAAACCAGCAGCAAAGCTCACCAGAAAATGTGCAGGATGATATTGGCTTTACCAAATAAATCATCATCTCTATTCTATTGGGTGATAAAAAAAAAAGGAACAAACAAAAACAAAACACACATTGGTATTGATTTAGGATACCATGCAGCCTTCCATATTGTTTGGCATTTTGTTATAAACAGTCCACTAGAGTCCAGAGATGTTTACATCTTTGTTTAGTTTTTGAGACCATGGCCTAAGAGATATTTCAAGGCTTCTGCTACTTGTAAAGAAGTTATAATTAATTGCTTCTTTTTTATAATGTTTATAGTCACAAGTTTCTAAGAATACTGAATTTTCACTGTGGCTCATCCATTTCTTGTACTTTGCTCATCAAAAATTTTATTTATTTAGTGATTATAATTCGTAATTTTTACCAATGATATTCTTTCTCCTCTTCACTTTTGTCTTATTTTATTTGCTACCACAATGAGAGAAGATAAAGAGTTATGATAGCAACTACAGACATGTGTTATCCACAGACTTCTTGTGAAATGAAAATATGTCAGGGGCAAAAGAATGTTTATAGCAAAGGCTGGGAAACATTTTCTAAAAAGGGACAAATAGTAAATATTTGAGGCCTTGTGGACCGCATGGTCTACTGCAACAACTAAACTGTGCTGTTGTAATGGAAAAGTATTCATAGACACTATGTAAGCAGATTGGTGTCTATGTTTCAGAAAAAGTGTATTTAGAATAATAGGCAGTGGGCCAGGTTTGGCTCACTGGTCATAATTTTCTACCCTCTGATTTATAAGCAGCTGCTTATTTTTCAGACTCAACTTTATTTCCATCCTGAGTATTCCAACAAGTGTTTCTTTTACTGGCAGCCCTGATGCATTGCACACTGGTATATCCCCAGACAGATTCTGTTATATTTCTTCATTTTCCTTTCAAGGCACAGAATTTGAAAAAGAATTTAGTGGTAGACCAAAGAAAAAACCTGCATTCGTAGAGGATGCAAGCAGAAATTGGGATGCTTGATGAGGAAATTTTCTCAGATTTTGTTGGGGCTGATATCCATCATTTTTCCACACAGAGATAGCTATGCAGAAATTTCATCAAGTAAGGGATCTTTTTACTGAGTCGCTCTACCAACATATGCTATCTCCAGTGATTAAACCAAGAACCATAATTAGCAGGAACAATGGAGAAAGAAACTTTACTGATTTCAGAGAAGTTCAATGCACCACATAACCACCATAACTTATGCTGCATACTTCAGCAAAGGAAGAAGAAATGTTCCTTATTTTTTCTGAAATGAGCCAGGACAAGGGTCAGGCAACCTAGGATTGCTTGTGCCACCAGCACCAGTGCATCCAAATCTGGGATTTTTATCATAATCTCCTGAAAAGATGGGTAAAAATAAATATCTTGAAATCTTTAAGAATCAGGATCTCATAACAGACACCAGGAAGCCCAATTTTGCAAGTGATTTTGATGAAGCTGTTCTCTGATCAGATATTTGAGGACAAATTTCAAAGCATTTAGCCCAAGTTCAGTGTATTGCAGAAGAGAAAGCTAAATCTGAGAAGTGAACAGTTTACCCTCATCCTCCAACTGTTCCATGAAAATCAGAATCCTGTTCTCCTGACCCGTTTCTTTCTACTCTATCAGCTATTTTTCTAAGATCATGATACTCTTACTAGAACACTCACCACCATGATGTAAGCTGGGTTTTCCCAAAATTGCTTTCTGCATCTTTCTATTGCAAACCCCAAAACTCACTTTCAAAGTAGTGGTCTCTTACTGTACTTATACTTTCTTCTTCAAATGACCTTCTTAGTCTTCTCCACCAGTAGAAATCATATCCATTTTTCAAGATCCAACTCTAATCAGCCTTCTTCCAGGAGGGCTTCTGAGGCTATTGGAATCAACACTAATATATATTTTTTTCTGATGGCCTAGAACATTGATTACCTAATCAACTTGATTAAATTAATTCACACATCAATTTCTAGTTGGGTATTTTGTGCTGTTTCCCTTGAGTGCAGGGGTCTTGTCATATACTTCATATGAATCATCTGTAATCAGAAGTGCTGACTCCATAAAAGATCTAAACCTATTCAGAGAAGTATGTTTAAAAAATTATTTTGTGTCATAATAATTTAGGAGATTCGGTATAATGACCTTCACTTTGGAACAAGTCACACAATTTTTTTAGGCTACAGGCACAATGGTAAATAACTGGCAGACAAACAAGATTATGCTCTTCATTATTTGATGTGTGTGTGTGTGTTTGTGTTTGTGTGTGTGTATGTGTGTTAGTGTTCCCCTATAATCTTATTTCTTAGTGTGAATTCAAGCATCCTTGAGGTGGGAAGATTGCCTCATGCTATGCCCTTTCAGGTCACATGAGTGGAAGAAGAAAAAGTTATCATTTTGTGCAGCTCAGAAGTATGCTGCAGGACTGATTGTGAAAGAACTAAACTGATGTTTGCATAAATTCCCCTAATTTAAGCTCTTTTCCACCACAGCATATGATAGCAGGATTTTGGTGGTGGTGGTGTCTGATTTAGGTATTCAACCCTAAACCCCAAACTCACCTGTATAATAACTTGTATTCTGGCATTACAAAGAATAGTTTAGGTGTATGTATATTTTAGAAAATACTGCATATATTAACAATTATTGAACTTCAATTAAATTGGAGTCTAATAAAACTAAGAGTATTTACAATGAGCATATAGTAGGATTCTGATATAAATAAGTTTATTGGTATCTTTCTATATTTCAAACTATTAATTTTTATTATATCTATTATGCCATTTAATTTAATCCTCCCAACAAACCTGAAAGGCTGTCATTATTCCTTCTGCTTTGCAGATTAAGAACGAGATACACAGATTAGATCTGTGACTAGTTCATATTTATAATTTTATGTAGTCAACTTTAAACATTGATCATCTGTCCATCCTTCTCACCATACCACAGTCACAACACATATGTACAAACACAATCAGTTTTTATTAAAGTAATATTAGTTTATATAGCTATAATAAATTGATAGTATATTGACATTATGTTTAAGCACATCATCTAAAATTTTTACATATTTTTGAAACTTTTGGAATCTATGGTACAGTTATTAAAACTCATCTATGTCAGGAGGTGTTTCCTATAAAATGTCCTTCTTAGTTTTCATTTTAATCTTGATCAAAAATGTACTGTTCACAAACACTTCACCACTTTTCCCGAAAAGATATTTGTTGTCAGGCATTGTTTCTTTTATGATGTAAATGCTATGATGAGTATATCTTTATCTCATCACTGTATATTCTGAAAATAGCAGAAATGTGCCCACCAAAGTATTTGAAGCACTTTTTAAATATTTTGACATTTGCCTTCAACTGATTATGAAATATTAATAGCTTTTTTCATTTCATAAATTGAAAAACTTAGTGACTAAATAGGAGGATACATATGATTTGTTTCAACAAGAATATGAAATCTCGCTTTCCTGTGAAGAATATTCTATTATCTTTTTTTTTTACTTGAAAACCATTGGATTTTAAAATTAAGTAAAGCTGGGTAATGTGGCTCATACCTATTATCCGAGAATTTTGAGAGCCCTAGGCAGGAGGATCCCTTGAACTCAGGAGTTTAAGAGCAACTGGGCAACAAAGTGAGACTCCATCTCTCCAAAATTAAATAAATAAAAGAAAAAGCTAAGGGTACTGGTGTGTGCATGTAGTCCTAGCTACTCTGGAGGAAGGCTAGAGTCAGAAGATCAATTGAGCCCAGGAGCTAGAGGTTACAATGGACTATGATTGTGCCACTACACACCAACCTGGGCAACAGAGCAAAACCTTGTTTCAAAAATATAAGTAAATAAGAATAAAACCAAGTACATTATTTTTATAGAGCCTATTCTACCAAATTTGTCAATTACAAATAAAATCTAAATCACTAAAACATAGTTGTTTTGGTTCTCCCACACTCTGCAAATACTCAGCAGTCATTCAAGTCTTCACCTAATGTTAGAATTAGCAGTGTACTAAAACGACATGAAGAAGCTGGAATCAGCTGCTCCAAGGCTCCATATCAAGATTTACAATTTATGATTACGGCATTTTGCACCAAAGTGGAGCTTCTGAATTGAAGTGCAAAAATAACTAAGATGTAAAAATAAACATATAGTAAGAGAATACAGATCAAATTCTTAGAGATAATATAATTGTTGAATTAATAATTACATATTGATAATTCTTAATATGCACTTTTGTTTTAATGCAATTGTTAGACTTACCTCCAAAATACTCCTTTTAAATAAATAAAGCAATTGGTCTAGGTCCTAAAGTTACCTTAATAATTTTTAAATGTTTTAAAAATAGATTTTATGAAAACTAAGCAATATAATCAAATAGCTTTAACGTTATTATAAATGAATCTTTGGAATAAATATTTCTTTTTTCTATATTTATCCAGTTTCCTCAAACATCAAATAAAAGGAATTCTAGAAAAAAGGAAAATCTATTAAATTAAATATTCTGCTTAGTTGAGGGCATAGGGTATGTACATGAATTAGTGGAATAAACACAAATTAACCTTCTCCCATTACCTGAAATTATACAATATTTAATAGTTAGAAAAATCAATTTTTCACCATTGTTTGATTCGTTTAGTTGATATTGCAAGCTCAAACTCATTAAATTCCATCTGCTTTCAACCCTTCTAGAAGTCTTAAGTTGATATGCTGACTGTTTGGAGACAAGAGTGGGAAATGATTTTGGTTCTCAGATACCTGCTTTACTCTTTTGAAATCCTACTTCCTTTTCTGTGTTAGAGTGAAAAAGAAATAGGAGGAAGTGTGGTAGGAAAAGGGATTTGTGGCTCTATACTTTACTGGTTTTTAAATCTCTTTCTCAGTTGTTTCTGCCTCTGTGGCTAACCCCAATGACCCTGGGTGCCTTCTCTGTGAGCTTGTTCTCTTCTGTGCTTCTTTTTTAAATACTTTGAAGTGTTCTACAAGTACTTTCATTTACAAACTGTCATGAGGGTGTTGTAGCTATAAGTCAATATTTTCACTTTTTTTCAGCTCTGCCAAATAGATCATGACCCAAAACATGTTAATATTGAGGTTTTCTACCTTACAAAGCAGCACTAACCAAGCCAACTTTTCCAAGAGTCAAATTTTTTCCTAAAGAGATCAAACGTCCTTGATATACTAAACCTGGGGATAACTATTCTGTTTTGTTCCCCCATCTATACTGTACCCTGACTCTCTAGTGCCTTTCTCTTATACACCTTGGCACATGACCTAATAAGCAGGCTCGTGGCCAAAAAAGATGTCCAAAAGTTATATTCCCAATCTTCAATAGGGAATCTCCTTGAATCAAAATGTTTTTTTTTTTTTTTTTTTCCTACAAAATGTAGGCCTTACACATTTCAGAGGACATCTGCAAAGACTGTAGGGAGTAGAAGTTGACTATCTGTGTCCTACTATAGGTCCTACTATATCAACTGGGTTTAAAGGTATGTTTTCAGTGAAAGCTGGAATGGTTGTAAACTGTAGCCTCCTCTAGGCTGCACAGGTGGACAGGTCTACAAATATATGACTTTTATTCACCCTTGATACTCAACCTTCCTTTTCCCACAATTAAGATAAATACTACAGCAATTAGCCAAATTGCTCAAGGTGAGAAAATTTGTTCTGAGTCACTGACATTCCTATTTTGCTCTCTTTTCAACTTTAATCAAATTCACTTTCTCCAATTCAATACTCTGGTGGTTTTCAGGCCTTTTATCAAAAGGACAACAAATCTAGTAGGATATTAAATATTCTGATGTTATATATTTGTTTAGATATTAAATTCTCCCATATGTTCACCTTTTTAGAGACTTCTTCTCTTAACTATCATGTTCAAGGATTTCTGGTTTTATAAAGTTTAGGTGATAGTAACAGGTAGTTCTAGTTTACTTGGGTAGAGGGACCTTTTAAATATGCCTTGTTTGCCCTCATTACCAGCTCTCATATTTACTTTGGAAGGATGATAAGAAGAAACCAGTCCCTTCGTCTCTTTTAAAAAACAAACAAGAAACAAAACTCTCTTCCCAATCCCTTTATCTTAGCAAAGACCCCCCTCCTGGGTCTCTTCCTCTGCCTTTCACATTTCCTCACAAAAATCAGGTTGTACTTCAGCAATATTATCTCTTATAGTTTCTAGTTCTTAAAGACACCAAAATCCCACTTTAAATCCTAATCCTGAAAAATGAAACATTTCGACAGATTGCAAAAATAATTGGAGAGGCCTGTGGGAAAATATGAAACTGGAAAAAGTTAACCAGGAAGGAGACAAGAAAGTTTGGATTTGCGAGAACCTTTTTTTTTTTTTTTTTTTTTTTTTTTGCCAATCATTGAGAGCTTGTAAGGTTGCTGAGGTTGGTTGGCCTTGAACTCTTGGCCTCGCCTTCACAAGCGCCACGACATCCGGCCGGAACCACTTTGGGCCCCGCGAGAACCTTATGTATTAAGGAATCCAATCTAGAGCAACTGTAAGTGTCCAAGAGTCTTTGAAAGTTTGTATTTGGATTAGAATAATTATTATGATTAAATGCCTATAGTTTGCAGAAATTTATCACATTGATTGATTTTATAGACACATATTAGAAAATTTAAAAATTAAGAAAAAATCACATTTGTGTAGAGCTTTAAGAATGTAAAATACTATTTATGCTAAATTACCATGTTGTACAATAGTTATGCAAATAACTAAATACAGATAATTTAACTTACAGCATTGCAACAGTATATTATATATGTAATTATGTCTACTGACATCACAGTTGCCATTCTAGAACAATCAGTTGTTGCTAAAGATAGGTACCTGCTTCCAATTTCTAAACAACAGAGAAAATGTAGTCTGAATAAAGTCAAGCCACTTTCAGAGGATTTAGCATTCATATGCTCCAATACTAACTATATTAGTACTAAAAGGAGAATAAGAAAGGTTTTTTGTGGCAATTATATGAGAGAATTTTTTTCTAGCAGGAAATAATATACTAAAATGTGCCATCTGATCCTACACTTGCCATCTGATTCTATAGAATCCCTTGGATTCTAGTAATTTAAACTTAAGGTGTTTTTCAAGATGTCATATAAATCATGTCACATAGAAAAACTTTATCTACTCAGTATGTTTATCTGCCTCAATCAGAAAAATAAAGTAAAGCCAAGCTATTGAAATCATGCCCGAAAGAGTTAAGAAAACCAACTACTAAATTCTTAGGCTTACAGGATAGTAAATTTTAAAAAATAAACAATTCACTGAAAAGCTGAATCTCAAACTGTATACCAAATAATAAGAAACCAATAACTGAGAAAATGTCTTCAGTTTGCAAAATAACAGACAAGGAAAAACAAACTTGCTGAGATGAAACTCGCTGCCCTAACATCAAGAAAAAAGGGCTGACATCAGTTGAAACCAAGATAGTCCACTGGAGTTTCCCATGCTAATCCCAATATCCATCTGCTAATACAAATACTGCCTTAAAAAACACTCCTACCTCCTTGTGATATAAAGCTTTCTTCTTCTTCTTCTTCTTCTTCTTCTTCTTCTTCTTCTTCTTCTTCTTCTTCTTCTTCTTCTTCTTCTTCTTCTTCTTCTTCAGGAAGACAGCTTTGACCTTGACACTCCACCTTGCAATATAAAGCTTTCTTCCTCTTCTTCCTCTTCCTCTTCTTCCTCTTCCTCCTCTTCCTCTTCTTCCTATTCCTCCTCCTCCTCCTCCTCCTTCTTCTTCTTTTGTTTTTCGAGACGGAGTTTCTCTCTTGTTATCCAGGCTGGAGTGCAATGGCACGATCTCGGCTCACGGCAACCTCCGCCTCCTGAGTTCAGGCAATTCTCCTGCCTCGGCCTCCTGGGTAGCTGGGATTACAGGCACGCGCTACTATGCCCAGCTAACTTTTTTGTATTTTTAGTAGAGACGGGGTTTCACCATGTTGACCAGGATGGTCTCAATCTCTTGACCTCGTGATCCACTTGCCTCGGCCCCCCAAAGTGCTGGGATTACAGGTGTGAGCCACCGCGCCCGGCCTCTTCTTTTTTAAAACTGGTGTCATATTACTGGCTTCTAGTACATCAGGCAGTGGGCCCTCGTCTCTGTGACACTGTCATTGGAGAATCTCTCATCTTTGTCTATTTTTCTAATATTAAGCAACATATAATATGCCAGCACAAGCGAAAGTTGCCTTTGTACTAAATCTTGAAGGGCTAATAGTTCCCTTGTGGCCCACATCATCCCACTCTAACTTGCCAGACAAGTTCAAGGATAAAATGTGGGAAATTACCATACAACCAATTATATTAGTTCTCTGTTGCTACATAACACAATACAAAAAACTTATCAATTTGAAATAACACAAATATATTATCTCATAATTGCTGTAGATTAGAAATTTATGTTTGGCATGATTCCTCAAGTTTCACCAGGTGAAATCAAGGTGCTGGCCAGGTCTGAAGTTTTAGTGAGATTTCTGAGGTTCTTTTCCTAATTCACTGGTTGTGACGAACTTTAAATAATGCAATTAGATGATAGAGGCCCACGTTTTCATGCTAGTTCTTGAGCAAGTACTTCTCTTTTCTGCTGGATTCTTCCCACACTTTCTTGCCATGTGGCACCTATCAGCAGCTCAAAATCTGCATATTTACTTTGTTTCAGGCCTACCTGAGTATATCTCTGGTTTTCTATTCTGCTACTAGCTGCAGGAAACTCTCTGCTTTTAAGAAGTTTGTGAAATTAAATTGGGCCCATCCAGATGATAGCCTTGTTTTAAAGGCAACTGCTTAGTAACCTGAATTATACAGGCAAAAGCACTTTTGTCCTGTAAAGTCATATAATTACAAGATTAATGCTCAGAAGCAAATCTAGCCTTGGAAGGTGTTTTAGAATTCTGCTTACCACAACAATATATTAAAGCTGCTTTGTAGTAGGCAAATATTTGTTAATACTTTTAAAAATACATCTTCACCTCTTTTCCCAGGGTGATCCATTTTAAACCATTCCTTATATTTTCTTGATTAAGATGTAGCCTGTTAAATTTTTCTTAAAGATTTCTACTAAATGCAGTGATAAAAGCAACAAGTGGAGGTTTCCAATGGGCAACAGGAAACAATAACTGGAGTAACTTCTAAAACTTGGGAGTCCTTTCTAGTTTTATGAACTTTGGATCTTGATGATTAACACATACATTAGCTATTTTTTATAGGCATAGGTAATGTTGTAATGTTTATTGGTCCAAGGCAGCAAAAATAGTGCATTTGACTGTAATCAATATGTGTTCATCATTGCTCTACACTGTGCTAATCAATGTCAAGCTAATTGATCTGTCTTTTCATGTGTACATATTGCATTATTTTATTTACAGATTCTTTTAAGGCATAAAAACAGATGGCTTGATTTAGAAAGCCTTGCCTTATTCAGAAAATTAGGATCTGTCCAGATGGACTTGCAAGCTTCATTGCCAATATTATACCTTTACCATATGGACAGGAAGATTTATGGCAGGAGAAACTATGTTTCACTTCACACTTTAACACAGATAATGTTTGATTACTTGTTCATCCTCATTAATTCTTGTTGTTAGGGAACAAGGCAATGGGAAATCCTATAAATAAAGTATTAAAATAGTAATTTAAAGATTCCTACCAGTTCATAATTAGCAATTAGCATGTTAGCACTTTACCGTTTTTTCAAGCTTATAAAACTAGAAAAAATTTAAAACAAGTTAAAGAGATAAGGATGGTTATCAACTTCTGTAAAACTGTACACAGAATTCTGATGTTGATCAGTTTATAGGGTAGGAACACTCACAAATATGACCTAGAATTGATAATAACATAGTTAAGGCACAGTGTAAAATCGCTTATAACCTATAAAAATCTCTTGTAACCTGTAAATGAGTCCCTTAGGTAATTAAATTATGAATTTGGCCCTGCAAAGAAGAAAGAGAAAATTGTTTCTTGGTTACAATAATTGCTTTTTAAAAGAGAAATGGTTTAAAAATGCTTTTCTTAAATGTAACTATCACCAACATTTTGTATTTTAATAAATTTAAAACATCGTGTTTGATTGAAATCAGTCTCTAAGCAGCTCTTGTGGAGAGGAAAAGCCACTTTCTAGTTCATTGCAGATCATCTTTATTGCATCATTATTGAAGGTCATCTGTGTCACAAATATGTCACACTGGTCATAAAAGGACAAAGCCTGCGCCATTTATTATAACTCATCCTCATGTTTGGAAAAAAAATTAAGACTTGAGTTTTTAGCAATTGCTCATAAGTATAATTTCAAGACAAATAAGCTTAAATATGAAGTTAAATTATTTGACATAATTTTAAAATTTCAGTGTGGGTTATTTACCCATATCACTTATTCAATTTATTTATTAGAAGACTAAGATATTATTATTAAAGAATTGAAAGAATCCAATATCAAGAACCACTTGTCTTCAAGAATAAAACTATTTAATACTAAAAAAAAAATTTCAATAGTTTTTGGGGAACAGGTGGTTTTTTTGTTATATGGATAAGTTCTTTAGTGGTAATTTCTGACATTTTTGAGTACCCATCACCAGAGCAGTGTACACTGTACCCAATGTGTAGTCTTTTATCCCTCATCCTTCTCCCTACTTCCCTCCCGCCCCCACCATTATATTGCTGAAGTCCTTTATATTGCTCTTATGTCTTTGTGTCCTCACAGCTTAACTCCAATTTAAAAATGAGAGCATACAATATTTGGTTTTCCACTCCTATGTTGCTTCACTTAGAATAATGGTCTCCAACTCCATCCAGGTTGCTGCAAATGCCATTATTTCGTTCCTTTCTATAGTTGAGTAGTATTCATGGTCAGTCAGTCTATCTATCTATCTATCTATCTATCTATCTATCTATCTATCTGTTTATCCACTTGTTGGTTGATGGGCATTTAGGCTTGTCCCATATTTTTGCAATTGTGAATCGTGCTGCTATAAACATGTGTGTGCAAGTGTGTTTTTCATATAATGACTTCCTTTCCTCTGGGTTGATACCCAGTAGTGGGATGGTTAGATCAAATGGTAATTCTTTTAGTTATTGAACTAATCTCCATATGGTTTTTTTAGTGGTTGTACTAGTTTACCTTCCCACTAGCAGTGTAAAAGTATTCCTTTTTCATGATATCCATGCCAGCATCTATTATTTTTTTGATTTTCTAAGTATGGCCATTTGTGCAGGCATAAGGTGGTATCTCATTGTGCTTTTAATTTGCATTTCCCTGATAATTAGTGATGTTGAGCATTTTTTTCATGTGTTCGTTGGCCATTTGTGTATCTTCTTTTGAGCATTGTCTATTCATGTTCTTTGCACACTTTCCAATGAGTTTATTTGTTTCTTTCTTGCTGATTTGTTTGAGTTCCTTGTAGATCCTGGATATTAGTTCATTGTCAGATGCATAGTTTGTGAATATTTTCTCCCATTCTGTGGCTTATTGGTTTATTCTGCTGATTTTTCTTTTGCTGTACAGAAGCTTTTTAGTTTCATTAAGTACCATCTGTTTATTTTTATTTTTGTTGCATTTGCTTTTGAGTTCTTGGTCCTGAAGTCTTTGCCTAAGCCAGTGTCTAGAGGAGTTCTACTGATGTGATGTTCTGCAGTTGTTATGGTTTCAGGTCTTAGATTTAAGTTTTTGATCCATCTTGAGCTGATTTTTGTATGATAGAGATAAGGGTCCAGTTCTATTCTCCTATGTGTGGATTGCCAATTATCCTAGCACCTTTGCTTGAATAGGGTGTCCTCTCCACACTTTGTTTTTGTTTGTTTTGTTGAAGAACAGTTGGCTGTAAGTATTGCTTTATTTCTGGGTCCTCTATTCTATTCCATTAGTGTATGTGCCCTTTTTTTATGCCACTACCATGCTGTTTTGGTAACTATAGCCTTATAGTATAGTTTGAAGTCAGGTAATATGATGCCTCCAGATTTGTTCATTTTGCTTAGTTTTCCTTTGGTTATGTGGGGCCTCCTTTTAGTTCTATATTTTATATTCTTGAATAAATGGTGTTTTAAAACAATCTCATGAATCTTTAGATAGTAAAGCAAGTTCTGAAATGTGCATGTTAGAAAATATACACAGAATATTCTTTCTTAACCTGGTTTTCCTATAAGTTAAAATCTGAACACAGTTTTCTGAACTGGGCAATGAGAAGATTTACAAGTTTGAAAGAAAATGAACAGAGTAAAGGCAAACATGCTGAATCAAAGGAAGTAAGGAAGTATTTTACATCTGTAAAATATCCCAGGTTCATCATTTAATTAGTAGAAGTAAGGAAGTATTTTACATCTGTAAAATATCCCAGGGTCATCATTTAATTAGTATCTCCAAACAAAACCTAAGGAAAATGTTTTCATGTGGCTTACTTGCTGAACTACAGCATCCTAATGCACATTCATAATCATTAGATAACTTACTTTTAATTATTTATTAGTGCTAATGGTTATATCAGACACTACTGATGACTTACACCTGCCCAGCAGCCCTTCTCTGATTAAGTTTAGACAGTAATGTGTCCAGTCCAAATAAACTAATCATAACTTAAACCAGTTGATAGAGTTTAGATGTTGTCTCATCTAAATCTCATGTTGAAAGGCAATCCTGAATATTGGTGATGGGGCAAGGTAGGAGGTGTTTGGGTCATGAAGGCAGATCCTCCATGGCTTGGTGCTGCCCTTATGATAGTGAGTTCTTGATAACTTGTTTAAAAGATTGTGGCACCTCTGTTTGCCCCACCACCCACACACACATTCTTTTTCTTCCACTCTTTCCATATAATGTACCTACTCCTACTTCATCTTCCATCATGAGTAAAATCTCCCTGAGGTATCTCCAAAACCAAGCAGATGTTAATGTCATGCTTCCTGTAGAGCCTGCAGAACTGTGAGCCTGTTCAATATATTTTTAAAAAGAAATTATCCAGTCTCCTTTATTTTTCTATAGCATTGTAAGAACTACTTAATAGACCAATTATGACCTTCTTAACCACTCAAAAAATGGCCATAGGTGTTGGTTTCAGCCAGCAAGACATGATGAGTCATCTGCTGAGAACCTCTAGAGAATAATTTTCCTCCATGACAAAGAGGCCTAGAAACACACACACACACACACACACACACACACACACACACACACACACACACACAAAATCTTTTCATAGCAACCTTTGCTCCTTACTTTAGGTATTGCTGTCATGTGAGGAAATCATGACTTTTTAAGCCTCTGAAGGCATATTAAGGTCAGATGGAGGTGGAGAGTCAGCTATCATGCTGGGGATAGCCAATGGGAAGGATTAAGTGAGCCTTGGGCCTTGATATTACTGATAACCAATGCAGAGTAATCTGCCTCTAAACTGTGATTTAAATAAAGCACAACATGAATGTTCCCATTGGTTTACACCAAAATTAGTGAATTTTCATCTTAGGTGATATCATACTTTGTGGAATCCTTTAAAAACTCTGAATTTTTCATTTACTAGAATAGTTGACTACAATGTATGATTATTTCAGATTCCTACATTAAAAAGCCAAAAAACAAAAAAATTAATTTTCACTTCTCTTCTTTTGACACTAGAAATTATTTTCTTTCTGGACCTTGCTTTTGTCAAATCATGTGAAGTGCTACTTAGTATAGCAGCCTAGATCATATAAATAGAGATTTTCATTCATTATGTTCAAGGTGGGAATCAGAAATCTGCATTCTATTAAGATTGGGAAGAAAAATAGTTATAAGTTCTACAGTTGGTTGGCGACTTCAGCCTATTATAAAACAATGCCACATTTGTGGCAGGACCTCAGATTCAGGTGGTATCTGTAAGAGTGGGGCATAGGAAACACAGTATTATTTTTATAGTGAAACATCTAAATATTTACATGAAAAGGGATGAAGACCGTAAATCAGCTCAGGTTAATTCCTATTTTTCCACCAAATAATTTTACAAAAAAGTATTCACAATAAGTTGAATTTTTTGCATTTGAGATAAGAAATTGTGGAGTATATTAACCTGAGTCCTGCTTTATTGTAAAATCTACTAATACTATATGTTTATTGAAAACTTAAATGTGCCGTATTATGATATAATAAAAGAAGCAATTGGCCAGGCACAGTGGCCTGTAATCTCAGCACTTTGGGAGGCTGATGTGGGAGGATCACTGGAGCCCAGAAGTTCAAGAGCAATCTGGGCAACAAAGTGAGACTCCATCTCTACAAAAAAATTAGCCAAGCATGGTGGCATGTGCTTGTGGTCCCAGCTGCATAGAAGGCTGAGGAAGGAGGATTGCTTGAGCCTGGGGGGGTTGAAGCTGCAGTGAGGCATGTTCACACTACTGCAGTCCAGTCTGGGTGATGGAGTGAGACCCTGTCTCAAAAGAAAAGAAAACAAAAGGAGCAATGATGATATGATGAACTCTATTCTAGTATATACACTAGTCTATGTGATAAGAATACAATACTCTACAGCAGTATTCTCAAACTTTAGCCTAAATCAGACTTATGTGGAGATCTTAACTATATACAGATTGCTGGGTCCACCCCAAAAATTTCCAAGTCAGTAGCTCTGGGGTGGGTCTCCAGAATTTGCATTTCTTTTTTAAGGAGAGGAAGAAAGAGTAAGAAAAAGAGGGAGAGAGAACAGGAATATTGCTTTATTCTAAAAATGGGTATTAATAATGGCTGATCAATATTTTGTGTATTTAAAGTAGAGAATGTATATTTTGTGTATTTAAAGTGGAGAGCTCTATAAATACTTATTAAGTTTACTTATTCTGGATTTGAGTTCAAGTCCTGGATATCCTTATTAATTTTCTGTCTCGTTGAGTCTAAATCTCTTTATGGGTCTTATGTATCTGGGTGTTAAGATCATTCGCTCTTATTATTGCATTGATCCTTTTACCACTGTATCTTTGTTGCTTTGAAATCTGTTTTATCAAATGCAAGAATTGCAACTCCTGCTTTTTGTTTATTTATTTATTTTTGCTCTCCATTTGGTTGGTAAATCTTTCTCCAACCCTTTGTTTTGAGCCTTTGTGTATCTTTGGATATAAAATGGGTCTGGATGTAGTATACCGTTAGGTTTTGGCTGTATCTTTTGATTGGGGGATTTAGTCGATTTAAATTTAGGGTTACTGCCATTTGATGTTAACTGGCTATTTTATCCATTCGTTGATGTAAATTCTTCTTTATGTTGATGCTTTTTACTTTTTGGTATAATTTTAGAAAGGCTAATACTGGTTGTTCCTATTCTGTGTGTAATGCTTCTTTCAGAAGTTTTTGTAAAGCAGGCCTGGTGGTAATAAAATCTCTGAGAACTTGCTTGTTCATAAAGGATTTTATTTTTCCTTCAATTGTGAAGCTTAGTTTGGCAGGATATGAAATTCTGGGCTGAAAGTTCTGTTCTTTAAGGATGTTGAATATTGGCCCCCACTCTCTTCTGGCTTGTAGGGTTTCCGCTGAGAGATCTGCTGTAAGTCTAATAGGCTTCCCTTTGTGGGTAACCTGACCTTTCTCTCTGGCTGCCCTTAGTATTTTCTCCTTCGTTTCAACCCTGGTGAATCAAACAATTATGTGCCTTGGGGTTGCTCTTCTTGAGTAATGTCTTTGTGATGTTCTCTGTATTACCTGGGGTTGAATAGTGTCCTTCTTTGCTAGATTGGGAAAATTCTCCTAGAAAATATCCTGAAGAGTATTTTCCAGCTTGGATTCATTCTCTCCATGAATGAATTAGACAAACAAATCTACCTAATCAAACGTAGATTAGGTCTTTTCACATAGTCCCATATTTCTTGGAGACTTTGCTCATTCATTTTTATCCTTTCTTCTCTATTCTTGTCTTCTCGTTTTATTTCATTAAGTTGGTCTTCGACCTCTGATATCTTTTCTTCTGCTTGATCAATTCGGCTATTCAAACTTGTGCATATTTCACTAAGTTCTCGTGTTGTATTTTTCAACTCCGTTAGTTCATTTATATTCCTCTCTATATTGTCCATTCTTTTAAGCATTTCATCAAACCTCTTTTCAAAGTTCTTAGTTTCTTTACATTGGGTTAGAACAAGTTCTTTCAACTCCCAAAAGTTTCTTATCATCCACCTTCTGAAGCCTACTTCAGATAATGGAACACAGTCCTTTTCCATCAGGGCTTGTTCCGTTGCTGATGAGGAATTGCAATCCTCTGTAGAGGGAAAGGGATTCTGATTTTGGGTATTCTTGGCCTTTTTAGGCTGGTTTCTTCCCTTTATTATGAATTTATCCATCTGTTGTGTTTACAATTACCGCCTTTCTAATTAGGTTTCTGAGTGGATGTCCAATATATTGATTCCCATTGCTGGAATCTGAGCAACCCACTGCGCCAGCCAAAACAGCAGCGATAAGACTGATGGTGCTCTTCTGCCTGGGAATCTCTGGTCTGGGTTCCTTCTTGAGTCAGTAACAAGCGGCTCTGCCTTCCCATGTTAGAATTTGCATTTCTAACATGTTCCCAAGTTGTCATAATAATGCTATCAGTTTAGGAACCACGCTATAGTCTACAAACTTTGTCCAGAGGAGAAGATATGAAACACTTTAGGCTTGTGACCCATAGGAGGTCTTTGTCACAACTTTGTCAGCTCTGCCATTGTAGCTCAAAAGCACACATAGACAATATGTAGAAAAATGATCATGGCTGTGTTCCAATAAATGTTTACTTAAAAAAAATTCATGAGGCTGGATTTGGACCACAGCCATAGTTTTCTAATCTCTTCTCTAGTGCAGGATATCTCAGCATTGTAGACATCATGAAATGGATAACTCTTTCTTGTGGGGAGCTATTCTGTACATTGTAGGAAGTTTAGCAGCATACTTATTCTCTACCCAATATTTTATAGAAGCGTCCCCCGAGATGTGACAAACAGAAACTCTTTATACTTGCCAGATGTCTCCTGAGGGGCAAAATTTCCCCCAGGTGAAAACCAATGCTCTGGAAAGAAAGAGATATTAAAGAAAATTAGCATGTTGTGAGAAAACAGGCGAAGCCAGTTCTGAAGAAAGGGAAACCTGAACAACCTGAGTGAACATTTCTGATTCTCTCCATATCGTGATTTGCAGATACTCCTTTAGAAACTAAACAATCAAGTTGGAGCCAATTTTGTGACCTATCAGAGAGCTGAATAAAACTTTTATTTTGAAAGCTTCTGAAGATTCAGGTATAAACTGCTTGTTTCAAATTAAAATTTCATTGCTGGTGTCATGCTAGACTCCTACTGACTTCAATAAGAATGGCACCATGTTCAAGAGGCCAAAAAAGAGACCTGGAGCCAGTTAATAAGACATAGGGTTTAGTGAGGGGACTTACATGCAGGGCGGTCCAGTGGCAGCAGGCTGAACAGGAGAACTGCAACCACTTATAAAAATGCAGTTTAGATAGCATTTTCACTTAGCACTCTCCCCTAGCAACCTCTATTTAACCCAGAACAAAGGTCCCTCATTCATTCTACAGTCTGCATTCCATGGAATGGGCTGAGAATTTAGGTGTTCCTCAAAGATGGAGAATGAATCCCTGTGTTGGGCCATTCTTAAATTTCTTAGGTCAGAATTCGAAACACACATTCCTCCTAGGACCATAGAGTCATTCTCAGAGTATGCTTCAGTTAAATTATTGCTGTCAGGTGCATATGCCATACATCTATGTGAGTGATTTATGAGGTGAATACCACCAATTACATATTTTCAAGGGTGTTTACACTGGTCAATAGGTCAACTGGTAGAACAGACTTATCTTTTAAGTATAGGGAGAACACACTTGTGCCACTTAGTCCATGCAGGTTACAGAGAGTCTAGCTACTCACATTCTCTCAGCAGCATTAACAGCGATTCGCTGTATAAGGGCTAAGGTGAGATTTCTTAACATGTGCTTCTTTAGAACAGCATCAGGATCCCCTGGGAACTTGTTAAAGTGCACGTTTGGGTGTTTATTCCCTACCAACTAAATCAAACAATCAGGATTTGGGGCCCAACAATCTGTGTTTTATGTTTAACAAGTGCTCCAGGTGATGCTGATGCATGGTAAAGTAACACTCATCATTCCCATTTTCGCCTGAAAACAGAAATGTTTTAACCCCCCTATTTCTTTCTCTCCAAAATCCACAAAAAGAGAAGCCCAGCTTGGCTACTTAATTTCTTCCTTCCAATGTTTGTTGAGCTGCCACTGCCAGATAAATCCTGAATAACCTGAACTGCCAGATGTTGAGAAACTTTCATTTGGGGAAGTGAGTAAGCAGAGGAAGATTACAAGCTGTTTAATGGGGGCATAGTTACTGGCAAGATAGAAATTAAGCTGAAGTAGAACAGGTGGCTATTGTAGAGGCATAATAATTAATGGGAGAGAAAGCATTTAAAAGTGATTTTAGGTATAACAAGAACTCAAAAGGGCTAAAGACCATACTCTCAAAACATCTCTGGAACTAACAACACAATGCCTATGTATAAAGAATTAATAAAGAAATTGAAAATAAGACTGATTCACATTAAAAATCACTCAATCAGGTACAGGACTATATCATATAAATATAAACTGAATCTCAGTATTTAAACCTCCTCCAATGCTTTTAGTGATTTATGGTTTAATAGCTAGTTTTTGTTATTGTTACCAAATAACCAATTTGGAATTGCACAGCACATAACCAGAAAACTCACCAATGAAACCATTATTGATGTATAAAGTATTATTATTGTGAATTGGAGAAGAAGTTGCTATGTGTCAAATTACTCAAAATAATTACAAACATTGGCCAACCAAAATTTTTAAAATCTTGTGTTAAAGCTATAGTGTTCAAAAAAATTGAGAAGTTAATATTTTAAAATTAACTATAAAAGATTGCTCTTAGATTTTTTTTAAATGCCAATTCAAATCAATTTCTGAGTTTGTGATTTGTATCCTGGTAAATATACATTTAAAAAATGAAACCAGTAAAAAAGTTCTATTAACAAGTATTTTAAGAGCATATATGAGACTTTCTAATACTTGATTACAAATATTAATATTTTTATTTGTTTTGTATCTTAAGACACTAAAATAGCTGTTACAAATTTGAGGCATATGAAGCAAAATAAATAATAAAAACATTGAACTGTCATTTATATTTCAAAAGTATCTTTTAAAAGTAATTCAAAAGTAATTTTCATTTTCCATGAAGGAAAATTTTACTTTTCAGGCAGTTTTTGTTTCTTTTGCATTATTCCCATTCTATACATAATGCTTAAGTTGAAAATCCATTTTTGGCAGAGTTGCTTAAAATTCCCAAACTTACATTTTTATGGCAAAACAAGCAAAATAAGCCTGCACACAGTTTTTAAAACTACTGACAGAAATTCTTTAAAAGTATTTTACATAGTAACTTGGTAGAAAATATGTGCAGATATTTTACTGGGAAATAAAGTGATGTTGTCTTTAGAAACTGCTCTAGTAAATGAAACTCTTCTTCAGTGTGCTAAACTAAGCCAGCATGCTATCATTCTAAAACAAACAAATAAAATGCCTGCATTTTTTCTACTGTCTCCTTTGGCCTAAAGTATAATGTCTAACTCCAATTAAGTGCCGTTTGTTGGAGAGAAAATTAAACAACTCCAGGGATGTTCTGATTTTGGTTTGTGTGGAATGTAATACTTTTTATTTTATTGTGAATAAAATACATGGTTTTTTTTTTTTTACAAGAGCTGTAGGATGTCTTTTCAGATTTTGTAAATGCCTGAAAAAACGTATACTTAAAATATATCCACCTGTTTTAGGCACTTTAAAAAATATATAAGTAACTGAGGTATTAGAAAATGTTTCGGCAAATCAAATGGCTATATAAAACCATTTAAACTATATGGAAGTCTGCCAAGTGGATTGCACAAATAACTCCTAGAGATTTTAATAATAATCAAGCTATAATTAAAAGGTGGAAAAGAAATGTCATCAATGATCTAGAAAATCTTTTTTCCAAGTACTTTGTAATAAGCCTAACTTACTATACTGGGGGTTCCAGTGTAAACCCATGACGCTTTCAGTGATTAAATCAGAAACAAATACAAATAAATCACCAACAGAAAATGAAGCATTTCTAATACTCATAGAATTTGTTTATCTTGTCAATTCTTTCCCCACTTCCTTTTAAGAACCGCTGAGAAGAGAATTGCTATACAGTATTTTTATGTTCCAGGAGAGCAGGTGGGTGAGTTGCAGGCAGCTGAAAGAACACTTAAGAGACCACAGGTACATGGGACATGGCTTTATTTAGCAGCAGCTCACTCACACTGTTGGTGCATCATTTATGCACCTTACAAACACTAGTGGCCAAGAGCCAGGTGATGAGCCCTCCCATGTTATGGCTACTATAGCTGTGATTATATACTGCATGGGATTGTGTTCCAATCCTGCTGTGCCATGCTGTGCCATGCTGTGCCAGATGTGTACCTTGGCCTACACTTGACTGCAGTGTAGCCATCCTCTTTACTGATATCTTACCAGAGGTTGAGTTGCCAGTATTTAGCACTATGAATTATCAACATTTTATTAACAGAAACTAATATTAAAGACCCTTGGCTTTTACACAGTGACTAAGTGGCAAAGTTTGAAATAGATTTTAAATGTATCTGGCTTGAAAGTTCAGAATCTTTTCCAAACACTGTGAAATATCAAAAAGTCATTTGATAGCCAAGGATGCACTGAAATATTTTCAGAACTAATTATTGCAAATTAGCACATGGGACATTCTCAAATCCACATCATGTGATCGGGCTGACACAATCATATCTTGCTCTCAAGCTTTTGTTTGTGCAACTCAGGAATTATCAAAGGACATAGCTTTTCTAATTTAATTCAGACAGCATTCTGGCCATTTGACCATTTTCTATAAAGATCAGGGTGATGAAAGTGATTTTGCTTCTGGAGAAATATGAGAGCTTCAGAATTTAAAAGTTTTTGGGAATTATTGAGAGAGAATATTTTCCCTGAATTTTTTCTCCATTAAATAATATTGATAATTTTTTTTTGAGACGGAGTTTCGCTCTTGTTACCCAGGCTGGAGTGCAATTGCACGATCTCGGCTCACTGCAACCTCCGCCTCCAGGGTTCAGGCAATTCTCCTGCCTCAGCCTCCTGAGTAGCTGGGATTACAGGCACATGCCACCATGCCCAGCTAATTTTTTGTATTTTTGGTAGAGACGGGGTTTCACCATGTTGACCAGGATGGTCTCGATCTCTTGACCTTGTGATCCACCCACCTCGGCCTCCCAAAGTGCTGGGATTACAGGCTTGAGCCACCGCGCCTGGCCTAATATTGATAATTTTTTATTAATTGCTACACATTTTGAAAACATTAAACTTAATTTTGGTACATCCTTCTCTATTTTGCATGATAAATGTTTTAATTTAAAAATGATGTAAAAGAGAATTATAGAACTTCAATGGAAATACCTAAATCAAAATATTAAGATACTAGTCCCCTTTCAGAACATATCAGGCTGTTCATGTTTATCAAAGTTTACACAAAGCTCTAGATGAATCAATTCTATCAAAAACATCTTTATTTTGCTCTAAAAAATAAAAGCTATATAATACACATATTCAAGACACACTGGCATTTCTACATTTATACATTGCCACATTTACTAAGGGGATAAAAATAAAAAGACAAAGAGATATAGAAAAAAAATACAAACCAAAGAAGAATCCCCTGATCCTCAATTTGACATAGACAAAGAGCTTTTAATCTTGTTTGGGGTATATTACATCCATTCATTACTGCAAAATAAAACTGGCTCTATAGACAAAATGAATTGTGCTCAAAGGCTTGACAATCCTATTTAACATAATGAAAAACTGAAAACTGCTTATTAAACCAGTTGTAGTTCTCCCCAAATAACTGAGAAGAATATAAAGTCTTAAATATTTATTTGCCAAACCGAAGACAGGGAAACAAGGCACTTACTGGTCATAGCCCAAATCGGGCCTGTTTCTGAGCTCAGTATAAATGAGCTAAAATATAATTAACAGGTAGTAAATATTCCACAGAAGCTACTGGAGTGTAAGACACAGTTATGGAAAGAAGGAAGACATCTGACCATGGAAACAGAAGGTTAAAATCAAGAGAACATATGGTCCAATGAAATATTAGTTTCAAATATTATTTTAAACTCTAAGCAAGCCAAGTGATCAGTTCTGTAATATTGCATTATTGCATTACAACATGAAGGAAATAGCACTTAGAAAGAATACAGTTTTGCATTTTCTTTAAAGACGAAGTGTTAATACTTTAGCATTTTTACTTTGTACTTTTGAGTAAAATAGATTTGGTAGAGTGAGAGAAGGAAATTGAAGGTCTGCCTGTTTGTGTGGCTGGGCTAATTAAAAACCTGAAAAGGTCCACAGGGTACCCAGGGATGATGGAGCTTACCTGCAGGGGCTCAGATAATTTTTATTCTCCTTGTTTAAACATACACATATATGCATATGCACCCATACATGGTTTCCTAGGTATCATTTGCATATAGGCCCATGCTTGTTCTTAAGGATACTGCTCCTTTCATTCCTTCAACAAACTTTTATTGAATTCTTAAATGTGCAAGAGATAGTGTTCAGGAAAAATTAGATACAATGTTCCATTCTTAATCCCAGAATTAAATTATTTATACTGTTAAATCTGATTAAAAACATGTTTTCTAGCTACTGACATTCCAACATTTAGAGAAAGAAGTTGAGCACTCAACCTGTTTCACTGATTTCTATGACGTTGTTTTCTATGGCATTTTTTTTTATTTTTAACTTATCAAAGTTATTTATTAAAAATATCTATCTATTGTTATAAAAGAATGTAAATAATCAACAATAAGACTTTTTTTTCTAAACATACCTTCCACTTTATCCTCCGATAAGGCTATTAATAATTTTTTTTTTTTTTTGAGACAGAATCTCACTCTGTCACCCAGGCTGGAGTGCAGTGGCATGATCTTGGCTCACTGCAACCTCCATCCCCTGGGTTCTAGCAATTCTCTGCCTTAGCCTCCTGAGTAGATGGAATTACAGGTGCCCGCCACCACACCCGGCTAATTTTGTATTTTTAGTAGAGATGAGGTTTCACCATCTCGACCAGGCTCATCTTGAACTCCCGACCTCGTGATCAACCCACCTTGGCCTCCCAAAGTGCTGGGATTACACGCATGAGCCACTGTGCCTGGCCTAATCTTTTTAACAAAGTAAGTTTCAATTACTATATACTGAAGCGAAAACATGATGCTTTAACTTATAGCTGTTGGGAATATAAGTCTAGAAACAACGTTGCTATTGAGTACTCAAAATTATTATTGAGAAAATGCATGTATTTTCAAAGTATAATACAATAATTTTAGAAAGTAAAGGATAATTTGTCCCCTTATTAATACATAAAAATATAGACCATTGTCTTGAGAAATGTGGTGTGATGATATTTCAATTTGAGTAAAAGATGAAGCTCTCAAGTGTAGTATTTCTTTCTCTGCTAATGAGAGAGAATCTAATCTTTTGATGAAGAGAAAGTCTCACATTTCTTGGTGTGTCCAGGATCTCTTATATTCTTTATATTTAGAGGAATCAACCATGAAGGAGTTGGTTGTGGTCTCACCATGTGAAGGTAGAGGAACACCAGCTCAGAGAGAGGCTCTCTGGATCCACTTGCCTCAATGACCCTCTGATGGAGTGGAGGTGGGAGAATGCAGCTGGGCAGCTCGGGTGGCTTGAATGGAGTGGAGGGAACAGTCTGGCTTTAAGACCCAGGCCCACTCCCAGGGAAGGGAGCAGAGGGCTCTTGTCTTTCTGGCAGGTTTGGAAAAGTTCCTTGTGCAGGGGTAACTCTCATGGCCTCTTCTAAGAACTCCAGCATTGTTAGCACATCTGCCTCTCTTGTTGGGGGAGTCTGGATCTCTCTTCTTTCAATTCTTGAAACAGGGAAGGGAGTGCCTCCATCAGCATTGCCTTGGGCTCTTCACCTTTTTGTAAGCATCTAACTCCTTTTTGGCAACACTAAGCTTGTCAGAGAGTTGGCATTTCTCTTCAGTCTGTGAATCCAGTGTTTCTGCAAGCTGTTTTTCACATATTACATAGAGTCAATTCCTAACAGACTGAACAAGTCATTATGCAGGCTAGGAAGTCCAAGATCAAGGTGCCAGCAGATATTGTGTCTGTTAAAGACCCACTTCCACATTCATAGAAGCTGTGAACTTCTGTCTTCTTGAATTTAAGAAATATGTCTCAGGAGAAACTGTAACAAATGAGAAAATACACTGTGAATTTTGGTGCAAATAGATGATGAATTGTTATATAATTGATGATGGTGAGATTATATTTTGAACCAAGTGGAAATGGCTTTCAAAGATCTCTGAAATAAAAAAAATCCTGTGAAACAGCATAATATTTCGAGTTCCTGATAAGAGTACACCCACAGGGAGCTGCTAGGGCAGGATTCTAGGAGGCACAAACACTGGCGCGGGCAACAGAGACTGAGCAGTGAGGAGAGCCTGAGGACCAGGAGGACACCATCTTGCTCCCAGGCTGCAACCCAAGAATCTCTTGGTTTGGCTGCCTGTACCTCACTCAGTGCTGGGTGCCAAGTACTTGAAAGCCTCTTGGGCTCCTCCTAGTGGTTTTAGTAACCTCAAATATAGAGTTTGAAATTTGGGACATCATACTAACTTCTGCTCAAGTCCCTCATTCTCTGACTTCTCCATTAGTATCCTTATCAGGACTGGTGATTTTTGAATGGATGCTCCAGATCTTCCCCTAGAAGTTTGTGCCTCTTCCCATTTCTGCTAGCAACCCTGATGTACTTAGAAATATTTTTACTTTGCTTTAATTCCTTTCATTATTTGAAAACAAACAAACATGTATCAGCGTTTAAACAGAACAGGTTCCTCTTTGTGAAATTCTTCTTTACAGAAAAGCAAAAAAGTTCTGCTTATTAATTCTAAAAGAAGTTGAAAAAGCCATTTGGTAGAGTTTACCAATTTTAGACAGTGGTTTGCAAAGTGATGCTTAACCATGTCTGAGCGTCTCCTCACTGATCTTTGCAATACAGAACCTTCAATTCTTGAGACTTTAACTCATTTGACATGAGAAAAATTATAGAAAACAATTCATGAAATATTCTCTCTTCGTAAACTTTTGCTTTAATATTTCAAGCCACAGATCACAATATGAGACTGAATGAATATCTTTTTCTTCTTACATGTCAATATTTAAGTGAATTATTTTCTATAAACATAGCTGAGATCACATTTTACAACTAGTAGATGAACTAAACTAAAACTTTATATTGGCATGGATTCAAAGCTGTAAATAAACTTACATAATATAAATGTTTACAATTCAAGTTGCTAGATGTAGGTTGTCAAAGAGTAGAGAAGGAAGGCTCTTACTAGGAAAATCGGAGACTGAATCCCATTTCTTTTACTAATATTATTGTGGTCTTAGAGAGTTTATTACCTAGTGCCTATTTCCACTGCTATAAAATATGTAACATCTACAACTTTTGAAAACTAAATAAGTTAGAATATATAGAATAAAATTAATACAAGAAAAATGTATGTATGCTATATACACACATATATACATAAAATTAATTAAATTATTAATTTAATTAATTAAATATTAAATTATTAATAAAATTAATACAAGAAAAATATGTTTTATATATATATATATACTGGCAATTTGATTTCCAGTTAAAAAGAAAAACTTGAAATAATTAAATGAATGCAAAAAATTCCACAGCAAACTAAAGGAATCAGAGAGAAGATAATCTATATGGAGCTCAAATAGAGATAAACTGGTAGAAAGATAAATACAAGTGCAAATACATGAGGTAAACACATAACTAGATAAGACAATTTTGACCATAATTGTTATAGTGAAACATCTAAATATTCACATGAAGAGGGATAAAGACCATAAATCAGCTCAGGTTAATTCCTATTGTTCCACCAAAGGATTTTACAAAAAGTATTCAGTTGGATTTTTGCATTTGAGATAAGAAATGGTGGACTATATTAACCTGAGTCCTGCTTTATTGTAAAATCTACTAATACTATATGTTTATTGAAAACTTAAGTGTGCCATATTATGATATAATAAAAGAAGCATTTGGCCAGCCACAGTGGCCTGTAATCTCAGCACTTTGAGAGGCTGATGTGGGAGGATCGTTGCAGCCCAGAAGTTCAAGAGCAGTCTGGGCAAAAAAGTGAGACTCCATCTCTACAAAAATTTAGCTAAGCATGGTGGCATGTGCTTATGGTCCCAGCTGTACGGAAGGCTGAATCTTTTCATCGTATGAGAATGTTACTAATTTAACCCCATAAAGTTTTTCATTACATTAAAGGAATGTATTAGGAAATAATATCTTTTGAAATGAATAAATATTCCTCTGAAATTCAGCATTCCTTCTCTTTAATTTGACTCTATTTAATTTTATTAACATAAAGTTATCACTTTAAAATATTAAAGAGTACTATGTTTAATATTCTATTCAATTATTTCTATCATATCTACATATTATTTTAATATACATCTCAAACAATATTCCCCTGGTGTGAATAAGAGTTATTCTGAGTTGTTGCATTTTGAATGACTTTTACTTTTTTTCTTCTCACTTCACTATATTGATTTAATTTTTTATAATTATCAAGTATCATACCAGAGAAAGTTCTTATTCTTAAATAAATGAGATTAGTTCACTAAAAAAGAGTCAAATAATTTATAGTACTGTGTCTAACATATAGAAGTCACTCTACATATATAGATAATGATAATCTTGTATAATGTCTAATTAAGCTATGTGACTAGCAATTTATCACTGTTTCTTAGTCATATAACTAATACTAGATTTATATGCTGAATTTATACCATGCAAAATATGAAGACAGAGAGCTGGTCATTTCTCTGTTGTGAAATTTGCAAAATGCTTGTCACACTTTTTCACTGAGCATGGATTTTACAAATAGGGAAGAACAAACAATGCATATAATCAAGAAAAAAACAAATGGAGAAAGAAGAAAGAGAAAAGAGATAAGAATAACAAAGATACACTATAAAACAATGAATAGAATTGCTTTTTCTAATGTACTTTGGATATATAAGCGGTATCTTCATCTCAGAAATTAATCTTGGACTTACCTAGTACATTATTCTTTTGTTGAACAACATTAAACATGTGCTTACCAAACATTTGTTACCATTCTAAAAATTTCTAAGCACTGCGCTCAGTATGAAAATGGAAGTGTTTCACAAAAGTCTATTCTCATTATAGCTTTTTAAAAAAGACATTCCTGATTACATATTCCACTTGTGCATCTAAGTCCCTAGAGAAAGGAGACCTTCTTGGGAGGGCTGTTTCTAACCAGTAACTGAAAACATCAACATTCTTATTTCCATAACCACATTTACTCCAGTATATTAGGTGATTTCACCTTTCTTAGAAGAGAGTTTATTGCCTTGACCAAATAATGTAATCGTGGGATAGTGTATGTATTAGTCCATTTCATGCTGCTGTGAAGACATACCTGAGACTGGGTAATTTATAAAGAAAAGAGGTTTGATTCATAGTTCTGCATGGCTAGGGAAGCCTCCGGAAACTTACAATCATAGCAGAAGATGAAACAGGCACATCTTTTGTGGCGACAAGTGAGAGAAGTTCAGTGAAGGGAGAAGTGCCTTATTAAACCGTCAGGTCTCATGAGACTTCACTCACTAGCATGAGAAGAGCACTGGGGAAACTGCCCTCACAATTCGATTATCTCCACCTAATTCCACCCTTGACACATCAAGGTGAGATTTGGGTGGGGACACAGCCAAACCCTTTCAGTGTGGAAGAAAAAGGGAAAAAAGGAAAGAGGAAAGACAGACAAAAATAGAGAAGAAAATTATCGTAAATAAAACAGAAATACTGGAATAGAAGATATTCTGCAGTAGGCACTAATTTCTGATGGAAATTAACTTAAAAGCACACTATTCTCAGAACAGAAACCTAATATATTCAATACAATTTTTCCTGGGATTCCAGCCATTTCTGCCCCACAAGCTATAACTTTAAAGACAAATGTGGGATGTTATCTTTTTCCTCTTTTAATTGTAATTTATTATTTTTCTTATTTATTCCCAAGCCCTTCTCAGAAAGTACCCTGCACTTGCATTTCATAAGTAAGTGGAAGAAGAGCCTTATTTTCAAAACTCTGACTGTAACTGAATCCCTCAGGTGCTTAAAGGTTTAACCATACAGAAGTCAAAGGTAATCTTTTGTTCTGTGAAGATGCTGCTATCAGGCAGCTGAGGACCAACTGTGGGACCAACAGTCTTAGATTGGAGCTTCTTTGAGATAAAGGAAAGACAATATTTTGGACTTACAGTAAGCAATTCTGATTGCCAAGTGTTGGTAGGCAGAACAATGGTCCCCAGAATTCACATTTTAACTCCTGGACTTGTAAATATGTTATATTACACAGCTAATGGAAGGAAGGTTGCATATGTAATTAAGATTCCTAATCAACTGACTTTAACATAAGAATAGCATGCCTGATTTACCTGTGGGTCCAATGTAACTGCAAGGGCCCTTAAACAAGGAAGAGGGAAGCAGAATTGCTAGAATCAATGAGATGGCATAATGAGAAAGACTTAACTGGCCATTGCTGTCTTTGAAGACATAAGAGGTCCAAGAGACAAGAAATGTGAGTGAACTCTAGAAGCTGGAAAAAGGCAAGTAAATGGAATATCTCCTAGTATCGCAGAAAGGAAAGCAGCCTTGTCATCAATTCTGTTTTTGCTCAGTGAGACAGATTTTGGACTTCTGACCTCCAGGGTCTTAAGATAATAAATTTGTGTTGTTTTAAGAACAAAGTTCCTGGTAATTTGTTACATCAGCAATAAGAAACTGACACATCAAGAGAATATAAAAAGGAGAAAAGAACAAATAAAGAGTAACATGAAGACTAGATGAGCACAGGGAACTTGCATGTGTGCACACTTGGCAAGAAGCTATAATGTGATTATAGAAAGGAAGTCATAATGAACAAATAAATGTACAATTGGAAATATGGGAAAGAATACAGAGAACAACATAAAATAAGGACAGACAAAGCCAGGCATGACTTTTCTCTCTCTAGCAGTTTGAAAGACAGAAAATATTCTTTATGTTGAGGTGGGGGCGCCTTCTGCAGTTCTGAATTTTGAAAACTTTGCAAAATCTAAGCTTTCAATTTAAATGGCAAATGAGAAAACCTGTAGTTCAAATTCAAAGCAGAATCAAAATAGGTATCTTATAGTTTCAACAGATGTTTGAGTTGTTCAGATTTGAACGAGATAGGCAAGGTGCTTTAGGTTCCTTTGCTTCTCTCACTTCAAGCTGTTTTTTAGTTAGAATGTTTGATTTTCTGATCCTTTGCCCAGAAAAATATAAAGTATTGCCAGTGGAAAGTATTGTCAATAAACAACAATAGAATGCTGCTTTAAATCCTTCTGATGCTTATAAGAAAAGACACAAATTCATTTTGCAGGCATGCTTTTTCTGTTCACAATTGCAATTGAAAATTGCAGTGAGCTACTTAAAAGCAGCACCATTGAATGGAACTTATCTTATAATAGAACCAGTTTTAAATGGACATTTGTATGTATACCTTAGACCTATCACCCGCCTTTAGCCTTGTACACAGCATACATGGAATCACATGGAATCAGTAGCTATCATATACTGAAGATATTTAAGAATAGAGTTACTGAGCATCTATTGTATTACAGAATGTGAAAGCTACTAAGGCAAATGCATAAATATAAACACAGTTTCTGGCTTCAAGGTATTTAAAGTAAAATTGTTCCACCGAAAATAAAATTCAGCACAGATATATATTAATTTTATAGGTTGTGATGTTGAAATAAATAGAAAAGAACTAATGGCAATGCTTTGTTATATAATGTTTGGAAACATTCTGTAAAATTCTGGTTGTTGCAGGTGGTGGCTTTACCACCTTTAAACACTTGCTTAACAAATAAAGATAAATATATTTTAGAAAATACCACATTGTAACTGTAATATAATACCACAGTATAACTATAAAGTGGAAATATCACATTATAACTCTTAAAAGAATTAACTGTGGTCAGAGAAAGTGAAATTCACATCCTCACTTTGAATCAAAACCTCAGCAAATGTGTGACTCAAAACAAGTTACCCAACCTCCCTAAACTTCAGTTCCCTCAAATGTGAAACAACGCTCTCTGATAATACTTGTCTCAGAGGGTTGTTATGAACATTGCTTGAGATAATGCGTGTAAGGCAGTTGACACACTTTACATCCTTTTGCATATTAGGTGCTCAGTAAATATTTATGTGGTGGTTGGTAGGTATTTCAAATTATAAACATCTATAAAGATTACCTTGATGTTATTTTAACTTTGGGATATATTGATCTATCTCATTTTGCTAGATTTAGTTCATCCAAGAAGAAAAATTGACCATATTTTTTAAAAGTAAAAGGGTGAATGAATTTAAAACAAATTTCTCTATGTCAAATATTTTAAATGTATCTACATTTTGAGTGTAAGAATCAAGCAGAACATTCTGATTTGAACTTAGTTTCTACTAACTGAAGTCATGTTAGAGAAAAAAATATTTCCCAGAATAAGATTATTTCTTTTAAAAATGATTAATACACTAAAATATCTTGTTTAAAATTCCAATATGTACTTAATAGCACTTTAAAACATACACAATGCAATAATTTTTCATGTACATATTCAAAAAGTATAAGATGTAAAAGTCATCTAAGGAATATGAAATGTATAAACCATAATGTGTAGAAATAGAAAATTTATATTTAGATCTACTGTATTTTAATCTGTGATAACTGATACACTCATTTTTATATTATTATTAAGGGCAACAACTGCAGCTATTTTCAATGCATAGCATAATCCTGGCACAAAATAATTGCTCAATCAACATTTTTTGAATGTATAAATTAATCAATTTATAAAGTAACTCAATTAACAAAATATGAGTTAAGTTCAAGATAATGGCTGTTTTACTCTTATAGGCTATTCATCTACATTTTACAATATAAGTCTAACTCCTTAAAACAATGTCATTACCTGTGAAGAATGTGTTATTTAAAAATCTTAAAATTGCTTTAATGGGTGAGATAAACTTTCATGTATGCCCATTGCAAATATTGTAATTATAATCAAAATAATTAATTATCAAGCAGTAAGATGGTTAGTTTGGACTATGTTATTCTGCTATTTGTCTAATGACCATTATAGTTTAAATGTATTGTTTTCTCTAGTTGCCTACAAGAATTTTCTTTGTCTTCACAGTTCTGAAGTATCACTATGGTGTGTATTTATCATATTTATCTGACTGATAAGTGTGCTTCTAATGGTTATAGGCTCATTCCTGTCATCACTTCTAAAAAGTTATTGAGGGATTCTCTTCCTGGTCCTTGAGGGGCATGGTTTCAAAGGCAAGAGTTTCCCTCCATGCCTCTGTCCGGGAACCAGAGGAGTTTCAGATGTAAAGTTCTTTGGGTTTCCCATGCACAGGCTAGGTAGAGAAAGCCAGGTGAAGCTTCTTTGTCCCAAAAAAAACACCGAAAGCTCTGAAAGGAGGGGACTCTGCAACTTAGAGTTGTGGACCAAGCAGCCAATCTGGTATGAGAGTCAAAGATCAATCACTCCAGAGGAAGTTTGAAATAACTCCTCTCATTAGACAAGAACATGAATGGGGAGGGAATAACTCAATTGTTAAAACTCCAGCTGGTCTTACCTATAGGGATTCCTTCTCTGGGTCCCCTCCCACAACAGGGTGGGTCTCTCCCTCTCTGTCTACTAAATCGCTCTCTGCAAAGCTCTTTGGGTCCATGATATTTATTTGAATGGTAAGCTCACTGCCCCTCTGGGGCCCCTTTCCCCATTCTTCAGGGTAAGAGAGGCCAAGAACCTCTTTGGAACTGGGAGCTGGGAACGTTGATGCTCCCCCAGTTACATTATCAGCCTTTAGCTCTATTTTATTTTCCTTCCACTCTGTTGAAATGCATTTAGAAAGTCTCAATCTACCTCCCTGTCACGTAATATTCTCTTTCATACACCTCTCTGTTCACTAATTCTCCTTTAACTATGTTTAAGTTGGGGATTAGTGTGTCTAGTGAATTTCTTATTTCACAATTATACTTTGTATTTCAGGAAGTAAATAATTTTTCTGTTTATTTTGATAGTTTCTTGATATGTGTATATGTTTTAATAAGGATGTATTTTCTAATTGCATATGTAGATACCCTATTTTTTTATCTGATTACTGAAACTTCTATAGTTTCTGGAAGCTAAACTTGTTGCTTTGGAATTTAATTAACTCTTATCATTGTACTATGCTTTATTGTATATTTGGTAATCTGTGTTGATGAGTTTATTGCTCAGTTGTATTACCAAGGAGTCTTGCAGGAAATATTTAGAATAAGAACTTTAAAAAAATTCTGTTAGTAGCTCAAGGGTACCCTAACCTAAGACCATATCAGTACCCTTGGGAATTTGGGTTGAGGGAATACATAAAACACTTAGCTTCCCCACATGTATTTTCATTCAAAGTTTAGACTCCCTAGGATAAATCCAACCTAAGGACAACCCCCATCCTCCAGCTGCTGGCTAGTTTGGGAAAGTTCCCTGATGCTTTGGCTTCCTGTCTCTGTGGTTCCATCTCCAAGTTCCTGAAGCCTAATGAGAAAAAAAAATGGTAAATTTTCATATAATTTCTTATGATGAAAAGCTATTATGCTTTTAAAACTTAACTAAACACCTGTAGGGAACCAGCCCTACATCACCCATAGGTACCCCGTGTTTGGTAATGACAAAGGAATGAGAAAAAGACAGATTAAAAGAAGATAGTGGGACCAGGGGGCCATCATTCATTACTTTGGAGTAGACAGTGATGGCCCTGAGCTCTAATCATCCACTCTATTTATTGGTTACAATCACTTTGATCCTAGGGTAGGGGTGGAGTGATGGTGGGGAGAGGGTGACATGATGGTGGAGTGAATCAGTGAGCCAGAAGTGAATCAGTGAGCCGAAACTGGTGTGTCATCCTAAGGATAGATAACAGTGGTGGTTTGGGAGTTTCACAAAACAAGAACGTGTGGTTATCTTTAATTTGTTATCTATGTGCAGCTGGTAGAACACGGGCCTTATAAGCCTACAAATCTGGCTACGTCATAGTGCTACGAAGAAGTTTTACGTCCTTAAGCACAATGTTTATGGTAACAGAGCCTAGGTCGCCCTGCACAAGAACATGAGGCATGGAGAGGCCTTCCTCCTCAGAGGCCTCCTGCAGCCCTCCACAGTTTGTTGTTCCTTGTATATATGTTACTCATAACCAATTTATGTAGGCACTCTAAGTCATTTCTCCTTTGCTGCTTTTCCCAGCAAATACCCTTAGAGAAATTTTAGAAAGGTTTTTGTTTCCCATTTCTTTCCCTTTTGAATTAATGGAGATCTATTGATCGATCAATTTATCTATTCATTTATCTAACACCTATCTTTAGATAAAGTAAGTAAAACATAACTTTCATTAAGAATTATTCGGGGGTGACGAGTGCCTGTAATCCCAGCTACTCAGGAGGCTGAGGCAGGAGAATTGCCTGAGCCCAGGAGGCGGAGGTTGCGGTGAGCCGAGATCGCGCCGAGCCGAGATCGCGCCATTGCACTCCAGCCTGGATAACGAGTGAAACTCCGTCTCAAAAAAAAAAAAAAAAAAAAAAAAAGAATTATTCGGGGAACTCAGATCTAAAATTCTTTGTATTTGTATTTTATTTACTTTGCATATTTGAAATATTTCAGATATCTAGAACCCTTCCTGCCGCCCTATGCACAATCATGAGCCATGATTTTAAAAAACAAAGACAAAAGTTAATAACTAATACCGTCATTTTAACCTAGATTTGGGATTCCAAACAGCATACAGAATTACAAGGATATACACTGTGGTAGACTGAAAAATGGCTTTCTAAAGTATATCATGTCCTAATCCTGGCAACCTGTAAATGTTACCTTCCATGGTTAAAAGGAATCTTTACAGATGTGATTAAAGTAAGAATCTTGAGATGTGTAAATTGTCCTAGAGTATATGGGTTATCTCTAAATGCAATCATATGTGTTCTTGTAATAGGGAGGCAGAAGGGGATTTTACATAAACAAAGCAAATATGGTAGTACACTCAAAGAAGCAAGGTTTGGAGTGCCAGAGGCACTGGAAATTAGAAGAGGCCAGGTATAGATTCGACCCTAGAACCTCCAGAGGGAATGCAGTCCTGACAACAACTGTTAGCACAATAAGAATGACTTCAGACTGCTGGCATCCTGAACTGTGGGATAATAAATTTCTGTTTTTTTTAAGCCATAAAATTTGTGGTAATTTGTTACAGCAGCCAAAGGAAATGAATACACACACATACATACATACACAATTGAGGTGTAAATCACTGCTATATTTAAGATACTAGATTCAGAGAAGCGTAATATCAAAAACTCTATAATTTTTATGCACAAGTCATTTTTAAATGATCATTTTTTTAATTATTAAAGAAAACTATAAAAGCCTTGAAATAGATAGATTACTTCAGAAGAAATAAATCCCCTTGTTTTATTACTAGTCTTTCTTGTTTGGAAAACTAACTTTTAAGGCTACTTGCATTGTTATTTGCTCATTGTTTTCTTGTCTGGAAGATGGTGATATAAAATCAATGAAGTGTTTGTTTTTGTTGCCAAAAGCCTAATGTGAAGAAATAAAATCTACTTAGCATGAAGTTGGTCCTTTTTACAACAAATAGCTCTTATTTTTAAGCCATGTTATGTGCCTATGAAAGGAAAATTTGGATTATAGAAACAAAACAATGATATTTTCTAAGGACTTGCATATATAAAAATAGTCAATACAGAAGACTAAATAAAATTTTCTTAAAACAAACACATAAAAAATGGTATTTTGATAAATTAGTAATCATCAAGAAAAAATATTTTATTGGAAAGAGGGCTTTTAATTCTTATTTACTATTGAAATTTAATAAATCCAATTCTGTTAATTGAAAGCAAGACTTCACTTTTAAATTTCCTTTATAAGAGAAAATTTTCCTCTATAAGACAAAACACTCTCAATATTTATTACATTTGATTGTATATTAAGGGACACAAAATGGAACTTACTATGACATAGTCCATTAATTTATATCCGTATTTACAATGGGCTTAGTAGTCGAAAATAGAAAAGAAAACAGTATTTTGAACTTCAGTGCTATTTTGAATATTTTAGTAAATAAAGGCTGTCAACCATTGTATAAATCTGTAAAACTAAAGAACAGTCCCCCAAACCATCCTCAATTTTGACACTAACTGCAAGTCAAGGGGTCCCTAACCTCATGCTCATGTCTAATAATTTGCTAGAAGGACTCAAAAAGATCATGGAAAGTGATTATACTCTTGGTTACAGTTTATTACAGTGAAAAGATATACATTAAAATAAACCAATGGAAAAGATGGATGAGACAGAGCCCAGAAAATTTCCACATGAATTTCCAGTTGCTCTGTCCCAGTGGGTCATGAATAGTGCTGACTTCCTGACCATGCTGTATGACAATGCATGTGGAATGTTGCCATTCAAGGAAGCACACCACAGCCTTGGGGTTTAGAGTTTTATTGGGTATTGGTCCTCTGAGCCTGGTTGGTCACTCATAGGGTTAACCACAGTTCCCACACCCCACTCTGAATCACACTGTTAAACTATCTAATGTGGCCCAATGGCACCAGGTAAACAAAATTGGATTTATCAGGCATGACATTCCAAGGGCTTATAGATCACCTCCTAGGAGCCAAGGGTGAAGACCAGAGCTCTTTTAA
Source organism: Saguinus oedipus (assembly GCA_031835075.1). Classification (NCBI taxonomy): domain Eukaryota; kingdom Metazoa; phylum Chordata; class Mammalia; order Primates; family Cebidae; genus Saguinus; species Saguinus oedipus. Next base: position 96,766,714 of record CM063180.1, read on the forward strand.
CATCAAGTTAATTTTTTTACTACACATCTTTCTAATTTTTCTCATGCTGAACAATTTCTGTATTTTGACTGTTGCAAAATAAGGTCAAATTCCAATGCCATTCATCTTTACCCAACCTTATGCTCTTAAATCCTCCTCTAACACACCAAAGACATGTACAATTCAAAGAAAACATTGCTTCTAAATGCTAATTTGGGAGTTGAAAAGCTTTGTTTGTTTTTCAAGCATATGTGTTTGCTATATATGTATTAAGTACCACAGACTGTGCTAGAAATTCACATGCCTGCAGATAAACTGGATTTTCAGGTGTCTGCTTAGATGCAGATTGCCTAGGTGGAACCACAGTTTCTCCAAACACTATTGTTCAGCCACTGGTACATTAATGTAATAAGATGACTGTTATTTCTGTTCAAAAGAAGAACTTTTCATACTAACCAAATGTTGCTGATGTACCTCTTAAACATTAAGCACAGAGCTACCAGAGAAAATAAATCATAGTATAAGTAAGAATATGTGAGAATAATCTTAGAAAACCTAACTTTTTATCGGTCCTTGCAGACAAATTTTTTAAAGTAAAAATAAATAAATAAATAAATAAATAAATAAAAGGAAGATAAATGGTCCAAGTACAGAATCAGCATAGTTAGTGAGACAGTATAATTGTGCCCATTTGTAAAACTTTCTGGATGAAATAACAGATAAGCACAGTTGTAATAGAGTAGGTGCACTGTATCCAAGTGTTTTTGTTTGAGATTATTCATCAGATCTTAAAAAGGAGTCTTAAAGAGTTGAAACAAGCCCCATCAGTAGAAGGTGTTAAATGATTTATTTTACAATTACAAACTCAATTTAAAGTTTGAAAGCTTTAGCAAAATTCATGAAGTATACTGTTTTTCCCAGAATGAGTTTGACACTGGTAAAATAATGATTTTGAACATCACTTTTTCTATATGGTCGAAGTTATTTCCTTTACACTTCGAATATTTCTGATTCTCAGGCACAGATTACATTAACCAGTAATGACTGATGTGGACCGATATTGTTGACAAGTTGAGAAGAAAAGGGAGAATCATTTGACTCCTTTAGATGTTAATTGCTTTGGTAGTTCTTCCCTAAATTAAATGTGTCTTTAGATAGCTGGGATAGTTTGTGCTGGGAGCTAATCTTTGAAGAATTCATTCTATATCAATTTAAAAAGTACAAATTTTTAATATTCTATTTGAATGATTAAAATTCAGACCTGGAAAACCCTAATGCAGGGTGATATTTAAACTGTTTAACAACTAAGGTGAATTGTTTAACTGCCAATCAGAACAGGTGCTGGTGTATTTTAAAAATTAAACTTACCCCAAAATCTGTACTGATATTATGGTAACAAGTCAGTCTTTCACAAAAATATGTTGATCCAAATAAGAGGGAAGTCTTTATACCTCAACAAAAATATAATACTATGGCATAAAATAGTAAAACATAACAGATATTAAAATATTCCCAAGATTTTGCTAGAGAAATATTTTTGTTTATCTTTAAAATGACATTTCTTGACTGTATTTGGAGTGGTAGGAATATCAGAAAATGCATCCACCCTAACATTATAGGTGATTTGTTAGTATTAGGAATAATACATCTAATATTCTGTACCAGGCGCTCTTATGAGAGCTTCATGTAGATGAGCCAATTTCATCCTCATAACAACCTTATTAAATTAATATAATGCAGCAGCCCTATGATGATTATCATAGGTAGCAATATTATCACCATTTTATGGATAAAGAAAAGGAAGTATACAGAGGTTGAGTAACTGAGCAAGCTCAAAGAGCTATTAAGTTTCCAGCTGGGGATCAAACCTAAGGAAACTATCTTCGGATTCAAGTTTCTGTTCACTACACTGTTTGGCATTTCCCCACTTTTAGGAAGGGCTCATGCTTGTTGCACTCAAAGAGTTTTCTTTTCAGTTCTTCTGCTTTTAACCTTGGTTTTATGAGACTTAAGTAAGTTGCTGCATCCACCAATAAACACTTCCTTTCTGCTTCTTTTTTTAACTTTACAAAAAATAAAGCAAAATAAAATTTTAAGCAAGTACTATAAACACAAACTCATATTTTTGGAAAAAATTGAAATATAAGCCATTTCACAAGACATCAAAATTTTAATTACTCAGGTGCAGTGCCTTGCATTATTACCTGGCCAGCTTTTCTGGAACTTTTATATAATGCAGAAGAAACTGTTAGCTTTGCCAAAATGTGATAATTTACTACCCAGTGATGATAATGACCTGTCTCCTCCTTTTTCAGGTTCTTAGTCTCCAAGTGTAAAGTATTGTCAGCCAATTTTATAGATGTCCTTATTTGAGGAAAGGACATCAAATCCAGAGATTATGTTTAGCAGTGAATATGTCAGCAAACCAAGCCTGCAACATAGAGAGTAAGTAACACATGGGATGGTGCCCAACAGGCACCAAAGTCAAGTGATAGCTGCCAAGCAATAGTTGCTTGGTCAAAGGCAATGGGCCAGGCTCTCAGGATCAGGTTTGGATTAAATGATTAAACTGCTGGGTTGGAAGCACTCACTGGGATTTGAGCTAAACTCCTGTGCCTTAGAGGAATCCCCACAGACTGAAGCAGCTGCCACTTCTGCTATAAACCTTGTCAACAACACACAGGCTGAATTCATTCTATTTCCCGAGCTTCCTATTTAATGCTATGAAACACATTATGCTTTACAATTGAACCTAATTATTTCTTCTTTGTTTATAAATGCCATCCTAAATATTCTCAACATTTTCTCAATATGGTGCTCTCACTAGCCTCCATCTCTCTACCATATGTGGTAGAAATGAATTCACTTCCCTCCAGACTACCTTATTCCCAAAGTATTTCAGGCAGTTACCTAGACTGTTCTCCAGATTCCTGTCACATGTCCTTTTGCCTCCAGCTCTCCAGGGAGACCTTCTGGAAGAACAGGGACATTGCAGTCTACACCCTGCCTCTCTTCTCCAAGTCCCACTGCTCGGATCATCCATAGTGCTCTAAAACAGGACTGTATGCCTGGTCTGTACATAGCACAAACCTCTATAGTACTTGAAAGTTTTCAAGGTGATACCACCGTTTTTTTTTTTTTTCAGTTATGCTTTAAAGTCTGTTTTTAATTTAAATATGCTATAAATTACTTGTTATTCTCACTCTACAGATGAAGAAAGGAGGCTCAAAAGGTTAATTGACTTGCTCATGGACACACAGTTAATAATAAAAGAGCCATTTGTGGTCCCTAAGGCTGGAGTTTGCACCAAGGAATAGTTTTTGCTTCCTTTTGACCCTGATTGTTTCATGCAGTCATAGTGTCTCTAGAATATGTTACAGCCCTCTCTATCTCACTCTGGTACTTAATTGAGCAGGATATAGATAGCATGTGATCAATAATCCTCAGCAGAGTATCTGAATTACCATTCTTAAAATACTATTATATAGTTGAAGTAATCCCTGCTTATTTTAAAACATAAAATTTAGCTAAAATGGCCAATGTGACTTTCTTCCACAGGAGCCATATTGTCTCCAGTGAGGTAAAATTAGTTCCTGGGGAAGGAGACAATAAATTTTATATATTACAATGATTTATGGCTATCTGTTGACTATCTGTTGACTAATGTTGACTATCTGTTAAAATTGTATTTCTTAGTATTTAATTTTTCTTATTAGGGAGTATTTAATTTAATTTTTCCCCTTTAATGTGTGACAATGAAAATATTGAACCCTACCTTAGAGGAAGCTAAAACATTGGTAAAAAAATAAACAATTAGGAAAATAATTCTTTCTTTCCTAATAATAATATAACTGCTTTGTTTGTTAGATATCTCAAAATCAATCATAGGATTTCATTAATTCAGCAGATGTTTATCAAGCACCCACTAAGTATCTGGGTGCCAAGTATTATTCTGGCCTATGTGTCAGCATACTGTGTACATGAAGAATGATCCTGCTCTCCACTCTTCATCGATAAAGGTAGTTTGAAATTGGCAAGAGGAATAGAGAAGGAACTATCATATATGCGTGTGCCATTTGACCATTATTTTAATGAGTGCTTTACCAATTTAATTCATTTTTCACATGAGAAGGTGTATGAAGCATAAAAGATTAAGGAATAAGGCAAATTCTCCCAGCTGTGGAGTGATCATCTTGTTTCGGTTTGCCCAGGAATGTCCCAGTTTTAAATCGGAAAGTCTTTTATTTCAGGTAAGCTGGGAGTTTGGTTAACTTGTAACTGCTAAGAGTCAGAGTGGGATTCATATTTAAAAAATTGACAGAGAAAAAACAAACAAACAAAAAAGTCTGCTTTGTTGAGCATTTTATGCTGCCTCTTTGACCTAGTTTATATGCCTGGTCAATATTTTACTAAAGGTTTATTTTATAGTCAGTCACTTAAAATAAACAACATAAATGTAACAACTAAACATGAAAGTTGTCAAATGACAACATCAAGAAATAGATGCCCAAAGAATCATTTGGTGATCTTTTTTTTGGGTGTGTTATTTGCATTCAAGATAAGAAGGAGTCAAATTTATCTGTGACATTTGGTATGCTTAAAGGCAATTTGAAAATATATATCTCCTATAAAATGTATCTTAACATGTATAGAGAGGGGAAGATCATGTCAGTGGTTGGGAGATGTAAGGATTGGTGAAAACTCTGCAGGCCTCAAGTAGTGAACAATGGAGTCAACATTGCAATCTGATGTACTTTGTGCTAAGAGCAATCATTAAGTGTGTAGTCACCATGCTGAAATCACCACAAATATAGCCGCTCCCTATTAATAACTATGAACATCTGCAACAATTACTTATGCAGAGAATAATGATTTAGCAGCTGTGCATGGTAGAATAAGACTTGTGTAAGATTTAGGAAGACAGGGATAATGCATATATCATTCTAACAAAAGCTCCAGCATATATGATTTATGATTTTTCACTTCATGAAGTAATACAAATTATTGCTAGTGAAGATATAAGACACAAATGTATTGCCTTGAGCAATGTCTATTAATATTTGTTGGTATGCATTTTGTAAATTAATATAACAACCACAAAACAAATTGTGTGTGTTTTGTTATTGTTTTGGTTTGGTTTTCTGTAGTTTCTCAGAAAGTTTCTCAGAGAAACTTGGTTCTGAACTCACATCTACTTAATGAGTATTTTTAAATTAACATGACTGCTTTGCATTCAAATGCTTTAATGGTGTTTCCAGTTTCGATTTTTATGGTGTGTAGTTGAGACACAGACTCAGGAGCTAGACTCGAGAGCACACAAATTCCAAGTCAACCACTGTGATATCTGTGCGACTCTTATTTTTCTTGGGAGTTTTCTCTTTTAGTTTCACTCTTTTAAAAATAATCTTCTGTTGCTAATTACATTATTTTATTTACTGTTCAAGATTATTCATCTGTAAAGAAATGCTTCTCTCAGCCACAATTCATGCCAACTCCCTTGCTAATATGTCTTCATCTTTTCACAGCCAAACTTTTTGAGTGCTTTGCATTCAGTCGTTGCATTCATTGCCTCTTCTCTACTCCTCTTCCGCTCCCCAACTGCTAAAAAACTAATTTTGCCCCAACCACTTCACTGTTTCTTCAAATCCTCCTCATAGCTTAATCTAATAGACAGCTGTGTGCCCTGATTTTTCATCTAAAAGCATTTGACAAAATTTGCTTTTTAAACTTTGTACTGCTTTCTTCTTAAATTGCAAATATACCTTCTGTGTCTGATCAGTACTCTTCTCCTCCAAAGCCAATCTCAAAATAAGGATGTTCCTTGGAGTTGTGTTCCTAATACAGTCTTGATCTCTTTTACTCCCATAACTCCATTGCCCATTTAAACACTGATGACTCATAAGTTCCTATCTTTTTCAGATTGCTTTTCTGTCTCCACATGTGCATTCCACGACAACTGTAAATCGAATGAGCCCAGAACTAAAACTACCAAGAAATTCATTCCAAAGGTAATCTCAGTTCCCAGCATCTTGGTCTCTGTCTCTTACCTGCTAAATTTTAAGTTTAACTCAAATTCATTCTAATTAGTCATTCTAATTTTTAACTCCCAAAAGTCTTTGACCCCATGGAGACTTTGAATCCTTTCATTGTGCCTCCTTCATTGCATATCCACTTCTCCTTTCACACAGCTGTTTAGATTCAACAGTCCATTCTTACACTCATTCCATTATAAACATCCTTTGTTATGTACAATTCCTTGGCTAAATCTGATCTACCTACTCTTTGTCTGAACCAAAAGCCAATAGGGGTATTGTTCGACATCTACAGCCAGTAATTTCTTGCATTCCCATAAATATAACTACTGTATTCACTTTCTACTTTCCTAGGAAAATATTTTTACATTTTCTCTCTAAGGAAACCTCTATAAATACCGAATCTTTCCTATTTAGATTATTAAACTTTAGGTTTCTAGTTCTCTGAGAAATATCATTATTCAAGAGGTAAGTTCCATAGGCTCCCCAAACTACATTCATTATCCTGTTGAAGTTGCAGCCATACTTTAATCTTCCTCATGTTATTCTTGATGATATGTTCATTTTTGTTTCTGAAGTCAACTGCTCAAATATTATACAGTACCCATCACCTGTTGAGCAGTGATGGATAGTAATTTTCCTATACTTTACATCATATTTTTCATGTCTGTTGATAAACATAATTATTTCTGTTCTTCATTAACCCCTATATCTGCTTCCAGGCATTCCTTCATTTTCTTTGAGTCCTTTTAAAGCAAAATTTCCCCAAATATTTTCATGTATTTGTCTTTTCCAATATCTCCTTTTTAAAAGTAAAAGCAAGTTTTCTTTTGATCTTACCAAATCAGGCTGCCACAACTGGCCTACATGTATCCAAGTACAAGTCAATAAATCCTAAGTCAGACAATCATAACTTGGGTCGATCTGCTGTGTTGTCATATAATGGCTTTATTGGGATGTAACCCCATCATGAGTTGAGGAGCATTGGTATAATGGTCAGTTGATAAACATTACCTTGTTGACAATATACAATATCTGATGGTAATCCTGCTGAATCTGTCTTGAAATACTCTCTTCACTTAGCTTTAGTGGCAGCAGGCTTATAAAACAACTATGGTTAAATTAGTAAAAGATACATTTCCCTCAGGCAGATGTAGTAAGATGTTCTTACCCAGTCTCCTAACTTAAATACCGTGTGTCTATTGATAGCTACACCCAGCATATCTCCCCATTGGACCACTATTTTCCCTGAAATCTAGAATTGTATCAGCCACTGCTTACTTGACATCTTGATTAGTAGATCTAACACTGTATCACAAATACATTATGCCAAAACTCTATTTCCTGGGTTACCTCCTCCAATCTTCTTCTCTCTCATCTTTCTCTTCTTAATAATTGAGAACTCAAGATTTCCACTTGCTCAGGCCAAAATTTTGCAGGCCTCTTCTCTTATTCTCATACTAATCTATCTGTAAACCCTGCTAATTTTACCTTCCATAAACTCTAACTCAATCCTTCTCAGTCCCTTTACTGGGAACACACTGATCTAAATCACTATGACAGGAAACTATTACAATAATCTCTTACCTTGTTTCTCTTATTCTATCCTTAGCAGTCTGCTCTTAAGGCACAAACCAGAATAACCTTGTTAAAATGTAATTAAGATGACTGTTTCATTTCTCTTCTCAAACCATTCCAGATTTCCTCTCTCAGGGTAAATTCCAAAGACCTTTCCCTGGTTTACAAGGCCATATGTGTAATCTGATAATTGTTCATCCTGCTCCAGTCCTACCAGTCCCATAGCTATTTCTCAAACATGACATGCACAGGTTCACTCAGGGTTTTTACATAGGTTATTCTTTCTGTCTGGAACACCTCCTACATGTGTCCAAATGGCTCACTAACTCACTTACTTCACATAAGTCTGTTCAAGTAGCCCCACATCTTATCTCTAGTCACTTGGCACATGGTTCTTCTCACTGCATTCAGTCTATGTTTTTCTTACTCTTGTTTACATTCCCAGAACTTAAAGCAGTGCCAAACACACCAGGAATATTCAATAAGCATTTGCTAAAAGAAGAACCAAAGTTAGGAAGTTAGGAAGTAGGGAGTAAGGCCTCCATAGTCTTATAAACATTTGATTCTTGGGAGTTTTTTTTTCAGTAACATAACAAAACTACCAGACTAATTATTGACACCTATGTCAATGAGATCATTTTTCAGAAAAAAAAGTTAGCATTTTTGTTCACTTCTTCATAGAGAGCAAGTCTGACTCTACAGACATTAGTCAGAAATACAGCTGGTGTAAGCCAATGTAATTCTTTAGCTAAAATTTTTCTTTTCCACAATCAAGTTTCAATGGCCACACACATTTTTCACAATTCGCTTTAAAATTACAGCTGTTTTGATTGCTGAGGTTTTAAATAACAAAAGTGAAGTCCTTTTTACAATGGGGGTAAGATATAATGTATTCAACTTATTCTGTTAAGCATTTTGAAAGAATTGGTATAGAATGAGGCCTTTCTTTGTAAATAATATTGTAACCCAGTGTGGCAACATATTTATTATTAATTAAATGCTAATGTTTACAGAAAAATTTATACATTTTAAAGGACAAATATTTTCTTCTTCCTTTGTAATATGCTGTATTGTGTTAGCAGATACATATATCTCTCTGAAGAACAACGTGGTTCAGAAAAATGCAGAGAGGAAAAAAGTTGAGAATAGCATTTATTAAATGACCCTGAAAAGCATTGCTTCCTATGATTACAAAGTCATTTTCTTCAAAGTACCACTGGCAATTGTACTATCTAAAATGATTTCTCAGTTTCAATAAGCTTTATTCAGTAATAATGCTCAATTTTTAGAGAACTCAACCCTTCTTAGTGCCTCTGAATAGCTATATACTTGGTCAGTATAATTTCCTTTGAGGTTTAAATAATTTATTTCAGAATTTGGGATTCTGCTTTCTACTCCCAATTCTTGAGAATCTCATAAAGAGAACATCATGCATGCCCCTTATGGACCCTACACTGCAGTGTAGTATAGACATTACACAAAGCCTATGATTGAAAAAGACCGTTCAAAGCCCCTATTTGTAAAATCAAAATTAGCAAGTAAATTTGCATTGGTAAATCTGTGTCTTTCTAAAAATATTCTGATGACAAACTATATATGCATATTTATCCATGTATTTCTTATTACTAGTCTTTAAAGACTAGTTGCAACCACCATGTTATATTCTACTAAATACAAAGAATCTGCATTTATATGTATTTTATTTGGACATAAATGACAAAACAAATTCATGAAATGTTCATCCTCTACATGGAATAAATAATTATAATACTAAGATATGAAAAAACCTTTTTAATGAAATCTTTAACTTAGTTTATTACCAATTAGTCACCAAATATTAATATAAAAGCTTAGTGCTAGTCACAGTGAAAACAGTTACATGAGAAAAAGCTTATGCAATTTAGCATATTGATAGAATTTATGCAAGAGCTTCTGAATTAAGTCCATTGCTTGATTTCACTAATGTTTGTTTCTTGTTCAAATTTTCAATTGTGGTGAAACACACAAAGCACAAAACTTCCATTTTAACCATTCTTGACTCATAACGAGAACATCATGCATGCTCCTTGTATATACTACACTCAGTGTAATATAGACAGTCCTAGTATAGTGCAGTAATGCTAAGGATACTCACATTGTTGTGAAACCAATATCCTGAACTCTTTGCATCTTGTGAAACTAAAACTCTACACCCACTAAAAAACAACTCCTGGTCAGGCGAGGTGGCTCATGTCTGTACTCCCAGCAGTTTGGGAGGCCAAGGTGGGTGGATTACCTGAGGTCAGGAGTTTGAAACCAACTTGTCCAACATGGTGAAACCCCCCATCTCTACTAAAAATATAAAAAAATAGCCCAATGTGGTGGCGCACAACTGTAATCCCAGCTACTCAAGGCAGGAGAATCACTTGAACCTGGGAGGCAAACATTGCAGCAAGCGGAGATTGCACCATTGCACTCCAGCCTGGGCAAAAAGGATGAAACTCCATTAAAAAAAATACCCTAATCATTCTACCCTTAGCTCCTGGTAACCATCATTCTATTTTCTATCTCCATTAATTTGATTACTCTAAATACCATACACAAATGGAATTCCTTTGTGGTTGACTTACTTCTATTAGCTTCATGTTCGGCAAGTTCATCCATGTTGTAGTAGGTCAGAATTTTCTTTCTTTTTAAGCATAAATAATATTCCATTTTATGTATACAACACATTTTGTTTGTTCATTCATCTGCACCCATGGAAACTTGAGCTTCTCCCACCATTTGGCCATTGTGAATAATGCTGCTGTACAATAATAATAACGTGAATAATAGATCTACAATATCTCCTTGAGACTTTTAGTTAATTTGGGTGTATACTCAGAAGTGAAATTTCTATTTATATAATAGTTACATTTTTAGTTTTTTGAGGAATTGCCATACTGTTCTCTGAAGCACCTGTATTAGTTTACATTCCCATGAATATTGCACAAGGTTTGCAATTTCTCCACAAATTTTCCAGCACTAGTTTTTTGTTTTCTTTTGTTTTGATATACTAGCCATGCTAACGAGTGTGAGATGTTTTCTCCTTGTAATTTTGTTTACTAATTTGTTTTTTTAAAATTTCTTTTATTAATAAGCCTTTTTAGAACAGGCTAGTTGAAATAATCTGGTTAAGGAAAAATGAGATGGCAAAAAAACAAAAACAGCAAAAAAGCCATTTGTTGGAAGCAGAGAATAAGAAAAAATAAAAAGAACATTAAAAGGCCACTATAATCAGTACTAAAGAATATAGCATACTGACAATATGAACTTCAAATGCAAAACATAAGTTTGCTGTAGAAATGTAGACATCTCAAAATGAATTAGACTTTAGAACTTAAGTCCACATGAAGGAGGTGTTATGCGTCCCTTAGTCACTGGAGACATCTTCAGTGTAAGAGAATATTTAAATATAGCTAAAGTTATATTTTTTCAGTGTAAGAGAATATTTAAATATATCTAAAGTGAAGAGTTGTTTGATTTTTGATCATAAAAAAGAGATTCAGGTTTTTGGCATACAAAGGTAATTCACTTCTTCTTCCTTCAAGTAGCTTCTCTCAGGTTAAGCTTATATACATATACATATATATCAGATATGTACATATGTATTACATATATGTATACATGTATACATGTATATAAATACACATTGATATACATATACATATATGTATGTATATACACATGTATATGCACATATATGCATGCATCTCTCATATATGTATATATAGATACATATACATATATAAATATGTGTCTGTATATCTCATATATGTATGTATCCTATGTGAACAGTAATTGTAGTTTATGTTCGTTTGTCATCTCTGTCACTGATATTAAAATGTATTCTACACGTGCTTTATATTCACTCTGTGTGTGTTTGTATGTACACTCACCCACACAACAGATGCACATTAATAAGCAACTTCTGTTCTATGAAATATATTTCCATCTATATTCTTTGTGAATATGAGTCCTCAAAATTTATTTTGAAATCATCCAGATGTGGTAGCTATACCAGAGATGATGCTATCCTACAGGAAACAAGTATATTAAGTGTCTTAAAAACACTGTAAAGCAAATATCACAAAAAGCCCTTTTAAAATGAAACCAATCAAAGTCAATAACCAGTCAGATTTATTAGATTGCTCCTATGAGCACCTTCCCTCCTGTATCTGCCTTTCCTTGGTTTTCAGACTGCAGCTACCATGTTCATTTGTGTCTCTGCTCACACTGTTCTCCAAAGTATCCAAGACACACTCCCTGCAGGTTCCCTGACTTCAGCGTTATCTCGGGTTTAAACCTGTATAGCTCCCCTTACAGAAGCTGTAGCCTGTGTGGAGAGATGATGGGTACAGAATTAACATTAGAATCTCTCCTGAGGCATTCTCCAAAAGGAACACTCTTTAATAGAGATGAGAACATTTCTCTGCCCATTTTTTACAACGTAAAATAAGCTCTGTTCTTTACTAAGAAATCTCAAAAAGCCAAAGATGGCTTTAAAAATTCATACTCTAAGATCTTCTGATGTCTACTTCAGCAAAAATAATGAAAGAAGCCATGAAATTTTCTTAAAGCAAAACAAACCCTAATATTCAAACATGTCTGATTCAAAGAAAATTTTTGGAGGAAACATAAAGACTAATATAATGAAGTCCAGGAGAATTTAAGTATAGCTTGAAAGAAACTTTTATTCAAACCTCACATTTTACTATTAAGTTTTAAATTTTATTTTATATTGAAACATACTATGACAAGATATATTTTCTCCTAAAGGTGATTAAGATGACCATCCCCTTGTACACGGGTCCATATAAGATACACCTTGTCTAAATGAAATCAGCTTGTGTAAGGTAACACTTAATAGAAGATTAGATTTATGTTTATTAATTCTGGCCACCAAAATCTTGAAAATAATCCATAACTCCCAGATATCTACAGATAAGTATGTCTGGATTCTTCTTTAAATAAAGAAATGATAGGTTAAGTTGAGAATTGTTGAACTGTCTCTATACAATAAATATAAAGTATACTATACTACCCAGATTATATAACCATATTACTCCCATAAATAAATATTAAACACGAATATAAATTAATGTTTATTTTTTATTAAAATGACTTATGAGGTGTCTTCTAGACTAATTCTTCTACCCAGCAAATAGTGATTGAACATTTCCTTTGAAGCAAGCACTGTACTAGGCACTAAACATAGAGCAATAAATTCTCTTGAAGCGTATAGTTATTCTCATTCCTGACTTGTCTTACTGATGTTATCCCAAGTATATCAAGTTTCTCCCTTCCTGTGTTGCTCTATTGTTTCAGAGAATATAGTACTATTTGCATGAAAATTCAATCTCTACATCAGGAAACCTCTAGAGTGCTTTAAGTTCTGAGATAAAAGGAAATGTGGGAAAGTAGAAAAGAGAAAATAGTAAAAAAAAAAAAAAAAAAAAGCTAATTTTAACCTCTAATGTTACTCTCTTTTTCTGTAACCAGGAAGTTGGCCAAGAAATATTTGCAAGGGGTTTCAGAAGACAACACCAGAAAAATGCTTAGGAACACCTGTAACAAGATGAATGCTTAATTAAAAACACACAACAAAGAGACAGTAATAGTTCTTGGTGAAACAAAAGGGAAAAAAAGAAACATTATTATTCTGAAAAGAAGAAAAAAATCACTTATTTGAATCAATGCTTATAAAGTTAGAATTGTAAGTGTTGAGAGCAATGGGGAAAAATGATAGCATGGTAAAGAGGTTTACATAAAAACTACTTTTTGCCCCAACTAGAGCCTATTCAAACAAGATTTCTTCAATCTATAACAGAGAAATTTAAAATTTCAGTGTTTGAAGACCTACTACTCTATTGATAATGTTAAAATTTTTAATAGAGGTAATTGATGTTGAATTTTAAAATTATCTCTTTAAAGATTTGAATAGTATTTTCTGTAAATTGCACTAACAAAATACTTAATATCAGAAATTACTTTTATAACTTAAATCTTGGCTCAAATTTGTACAATTCATGGTACCTTGTATATACTAAACCAGCCTTTCAGTCATTCAGCAAACATTTATCAGATATCTAAAAATTGTCACTACTGGGCAAGGCAACAAAAAATATGGAACCTACATTCCAGTGAAGGAGTAGGCAAAAAAAAAAATGACTTTTTAAATAATAACTGCAAAGATATATTTAAGGATAATTTAAAAATGAAAAGTACCAATATGACAAAAAATAATTAAACAATAAAAGTTTTGAAATAAAGTAGTAGGGGTGCTAATTTACATAGGATTATTTAGAATACATTTTTGGAAAAAGAAATATTTATTCTAAAACCTACAGTATTAAAAATAATTTTGCATGTGAAGTAGGTAAGTGGCAGGGAGATGGCCAGGAGCAGGTGCTTTTTGCAAGTTGTCTCCATTACTGGAGATGGCAAGCATATAGGTACTGGAGCAGAAACAACTACCACCTGATCTAAGGAAAAAATGAAATCTGAAGTTACTGAAGCTCAACAGCAGCTGGAAGGGTGTGAAATGAGGTTAAAGAGAAATACAGGATCTGTACTGAAGTCTAACATGCCTTGGTAAGAAATCTGAATTTTAGCTGAAGTGCACTGGAAACCACTGGTTTTAAGCTGAGAAGTTAAATGATCCAGTTTGTGTTTGGACTGATCACTTTTGCTGCTTGCTGCATGCAGGGAACAGATTGGAGTGAGCAAGTGCAGAGACCAAGCAACCACTTAGGAGACTGTTGCAGCAGTTAAAAGTAGAGATGATAGTGAGATTGTGGCTAGAGGAAGGGCATTGGAGATGGAGATGTGGGGACAAATTTAAAATATATTTTGGAGGCTAACTGAACAAGATAATTGATAGAATATGAAGTGAAAGAGAGGAAGAAATAAAGAGGAACTCCTTACCCATGGCTTAAAACATTAAGTAATGGGTGCCATTTACTAGGAAGTAAATGTATTTCAGAAGGATTACATGTGAAGGGGGCACATAATATAAGGGTTAGGTAAGTTTTGCTGGAGAAATTTACTAGTAGAGTAGTAACGCACTGCATGGGTCCCTGTCTATTCACTATCCTCTAAGTTGTATGCATGGGTCAGATATAGCTTCCTTCACTAAACAGCATTCACCAACAAAGGGGCCTTCTTTCCCGTTGTTCTGCATATTCATAGGTAATTGAGGTTCAAGGAACATTTTCTTGACCACTGAATAATGTAAGTTTGCTGATAAAGAAAAAGGCTGCATAATGGGTACCTCTGGAGCTCAGTTGTCTGGACTTCCTTTGTGATAGCTCAGATATGCTGAACCAAACTTGCTAAGCTCCCAAAACAGGAGAGAAAATGAGTCTCCAGAGCTCTCTGAATTTGGCTGCTCAGGAAGAGAGAAAAATCAAAATATTGGAATGTTTGTAGGCTATGCAACAGTGAAAAGCGAGCAGGAAATTTAAAATGGTAAGGGAACAGCTGGATTTAAAATATACATTTGGATATATAGTGCACATAAAAACCATAGTATTGATATTCACAAGCAGGGAGATGGGAGAGGACAAAAGACTTTGCAAAATACCAGTAATTTAAGTGAGGTTAGAAGGTGAATATCTGAGAAAGGAGAATAAGAATAATTTACTAAAGAAACAGGAAAAAAAAAATCAACCAAAAACCTCTCAGTTTGTTTTCACCTTAAGCTAAAAGCTGTTGTCAGTCAGGTAAGGAGAGCTTCAAAATGGAAGGTGTGCTCAGCTATGTAGACTGCTATTAGCATTTATAAGACACACGCAGACAACTGCTGATAAGTAGTTACTAAGTGGTCTACTAATATTCACTTAGAAGTTAGAAAAATTTAAATTTCTAAAATATCTTCCAGTAAAAATAAACAAGTTTTTTTAACCCCAAATAATACGTAAAATGTCTATGTCAGTCAAGTGGAAAGTTATAAGCTTAACCGAACATTTCCCCTGAGGGGATATGACCTTTTGCTTCATATCTTATTATTAATTTTGACTCTATTTGTTCCAAGTCTGAGAGTAGAGCCTAGAGTCATACTTCTAGTATGTCAGTCATTCCTGAAGCCATCACAGACCTGATTGATATTTTCTAAATTACACTTTAATAGAGTATTTTTAAAAGACAAAAGACTTACATAATGCATCTCTGGGGCCTGGGTCCATAACATGTGTTGTATTTTTACTCATTTATATCAGTCCAGACACGAAACATCATTGAAACTTGTATGTGAGATTAAATTTGCAAAGTTGACTATCAATCAGTGTCAGAAAACACAATGATGCATAAAGCTTAGAAATATAACAACAACAAAATTAGCTGGCATGATAAAAAATGCCAATTAAAAAATCTCATTTAAAATTGTCATTTTAATATCTTTGTGTGCCTCAATGTGATCCGCAGAAAGACGAGCTAAAATTCAAACAGGCTCTTCAAAGACTTAGATGTTAAAAGTTAAATCTAAACATACAATCATTTTTTGAATTCACTTTAGTCCATATAGGAAGGTTGTTTATAACTACAATTCTCTAGAGGTACTTGCTTCTATTAACTGATGAAATGGAAATAGATTCACATTTCCACCTTAAAATGTATGTCTAAGTATGCAAGTTTATCCAAACACATACTTGCTGAAATTAAACCCATTCTTAGTTTTTCAATAACATAGATATATGTGGCATTAAATTAGTCTCTGCTTTTTAAACTTATGAAATGAACTTTTTTATCTGTCTTCTGGGTCATTTATCTCATTGTATGTTATTTTGTGCTTTTACATTACTGGGATATCCAGAATTTGTATTCATATTTTCCCTTTAATATCAGTTATATTGGAGACAATATGCTTCATACAAAAATTCAAGTTTTATAATTCCTCCTTTTAAGAAATCTAGACTACCATTTTCTTTTTAAGATTTTAGAAGTAATACAAAACTTACGCTGTTTAATTTGTTCTCTCTTCTACCTACTAATTATAATATTCTTATAATTTTCATTCACATTGTGCCTCAATATCCACATCAGTAAAATAAGAGTATTCAAATGAAACTTTATGGGCAACCAGTATCTACTGAAACATTTTTGTTAAAAATACAATGGTAGCAAATGGAGGAGGAGGGTGAGGAGAAGAAAGTGGTGAAGGAGGAGAAGTAGAGGAAGAAAGAGAAGGATAAGTAGATAAAGAAAATAAGAAAGAGGTGGAGGAGGGAGAGGAAAAGGAGGTGGAAGAGGGTTAGGAGAAGAGAAAGAGGAGGAAGAGAGGAAGAAACTCGAATCACAAGGGAACCCAATAAGGGCTTGTAAGTCTTAGTAGATTTGCAGTGATATTTAAGTCCATAGAATCTAAATCTTTCTAGAGAAAAATGGAGACAGAGCATATTTCTTGGAAACAAATTACCTATTATAAATTTGTTTTATCCTATTAAAGTATCCTGGAACTTCAAAAAGAAATAAGAGTAATTTTCCGATAACCTGTGGATAGACAGCAACAACTTTATAAAGTGTTTAGTCTGTATTCATTTCAGTCTCAGAGGCACTTTAATTTAATCTCACTTAATTTTCTTGGACATCTTCAATCAAACCACTCATGTGGACCAGCAGTGATAGATTTTCACCCAGTTTTACACCTGAGCTGACTGAGGCAAGAGAATTAAATATTGTGTGCAACTCACAAGGTGAGTTAATGATGCAGTTGAAGGAAGAAAATGGCACTTTTATCTTCCTTTTAGCCATTACTTCCCAACACTGAAACAACTTTGCTTTATCATTGGTTGGAGAATTACACATTTAGAAACCACATATGTTAATGAGCAATCAGTAGGCTGCTTTTAAATGATTTTTTTAAAAAATATTCAGAATAGAATAGGACAAAAAGAAAAATCACATGCTTTGTACAAGAGTTCAATGTAGAAAAGTAATCCCCAACATTTATTCTTTATTTTGTTATCATTCCATGCTAAACCATTCATTACAATTATTCCTACAGGAGGCTTCATGAAGTCCTATTACTCTTATGTCCACTTTTATTGAATTTCTTACCTTCCACTTGTGTTTGGTTTATCTAGCTTCATTTATTTGTTCATTAGTTTAGTCATTTATCTGTGTTGGTGCTGAGTTAGGTGCTGGCTTACAAAGGTAAATAAAACAGATCTCTTCCTTTAAAATTATCACATTCTGAAAGGGAAAGACAGAATCAACTGAACAATATAGTGTCAATAAATATTTCTACAGGATAAAATAGGGAAAGTGTAAGTCAAAAAAACTCTTAGAAAATATGATTATTAAGTCCATGTAGATGGACATTGGGTTCACTTAACAATTATTTAAAATGATTACTAACAGCATTTAACAAACCAGATAAAACTGTAAGAGTAATAATATTAACTGCATGGTTTATCAGCACCAAACAGAGTCTACTCTCTGACCCAAAGCAATTGATAGTGCATTACTATTTGGTTTTTAAAGTAAAAATAAGTGAACCTACTGTTTGATTTTAATTTTACCTATTGTATTAGTCCACTCTTGCACTGCTATAAAGAAATAACTGAGACTGGATAATTTATTTTAAAAAATAGAGGTTTAATTGGCTCACAGTTCTACAGGATACACAGGAAGCATGGTTGCATCAGCTTACAGGGAAGCCTCAGGGAACCTACAATCATGGTGGAAGGCAAAGCAAGAGCAGACGTATCTTATATGGCCAGAGTAGGAGTAAGGGAGAGAGGAAAGGTGCCACATACTTTTTAACAACCAGGTCTCCCAAGAACTCTTTCATGAGAATGGCACCAAGGTGATAGTGCTAAACTATTTGTAAAGGATCTATCCCATAATCCAATCACCTCCCAAATGGCCCCACTTCCAACATTGGGGATGACATTCCAACATGAGTTTAGGTTGGGGAGACAAATTAAAACCATATTATTCCTCCTCTGCCCACTCCAAAATCTCATGTGCTTATCATACTTAAAAATTAAATAATGCCTTCTCAAGAGTCCCCCAAATTCTTAACTTATTCTAGCATTCACTCAAAAGTCCAAAGTCAAAAGTTTCATCTGAGACAACAAGACTAGTCCCTTCTGCCTATGAGCCTGTAAAATAAAAAATGATCTATTTACTTCTAAGATACAATGGGACTATAGGCATTAGGTAAATACTCCCATTCTGAAAGGGAGAAATTGACCAAAAATAGGGGCTACAGGTCCCATGCAAGTCCAAAACCTAGCAGTGCAGTCATTAAATCTTAAAGCTCCAAAAAATTATCTCCTTTGACTCCATATCTTACATCCAGGGCATACTGGTTCAAGAGGTAGGCTCCCAAGGCCTTGGGCAGCTTCACCCCTGTAGCTTTGCAGGGTTCAGTCCCCACAGTTGCTCTCAAGGGCTGGTGTTGTATGCCTGTGGCTCTTCTAGGCTGAGGGTGCAAGCTATTGGTGGATCTATTATTCTGGGATTTGGAGGATGATGGTCCTCTTCTCAAGCTCCACTAGGTAGTGTTCCAGTGGAGACTCTGTGTGGAGCTCCTAACCCCACATCTTCCCTCTGTACTGCTGTAGTGAAGGATCTCCATAAGGGCTCCACAACAGCAGCAGGCTTCTGCCTGGGCATCCCAGCTATTCCATGCATTCTCTAAAACCTAGGAGGAGACTCCCAAGCCTAAACTCTTTTATTCTGTGCACCGGCAGGAATAATATCATATGAAAGCCACCAAGGCTTATGGTTTACACCCTCTGAAACAGCAGCCTGAGCTGTACTTGGGCTCCTTTGAGTCACAGATGTAGCTGGAATGACTGGGATGTGGCAAGCCGTGTCCCAAGGCTGTGCATGGCAGCTGGGCTCTGGGCATGGCCCAGGAAGCCATATAATCTTCCTAGACTTCTGGACCTCTGATGGGAGGGGTTGCAGGAAGGTCTTTAAAATGTCTTTAAGGGTTTCTCCCTATTGTCTTGGAAATTAGCATTTATCTTCCTTTTAGTTATTCAACATATGCAGCCTGGTTGGATTCCTCCCCAGAAAATGGGCTTTTCTTTCCTACCATATGGTCAGGCTTCAAATTTCCCAAACTTTTATGCTGTTTCCTTTTTTAATACAAGCTCCAGTTTAAATTATTTGTTTGCTCACTTATATAGCTTAGCTTGTTAGAAGGAGTCAGATCCCATCTTGAATGCTTTGCCCCTTAGAAATTTCTTCTGCCAGACACCTTAAATCATCATTCTCAAGTTCAAAGTTCAAAGTTCCATAGATTTCTATGGCAGGGGAAAATTTAGCCAACTTCTCTGTTAACACATAATAAAAGTGACCTTTACTCTAGTTCCCAAGAAGTTCCTAATTTTTATCTGAGACCTCATCAGCCTGGACTTGATTGTCTGTTTTACTATCATCATTTGGTGCATAACCATTTAACAGGGATTTAGGAAGTTCCAAACTTTTCTTCATCTTCCTGTCTTCTTCTGAGCCTTCCAGACTATTTCAACATCTGACTATGACCCAGTACCAAAGTCACTTCCTAATTTTCAGGTATTTTTTATGGCAGTGCCTCACTCATTGGTACCAGTTTTCTGTATTAGTTCACTCTTGCACTGCTATAAAGAAATAGAAGAAACTGGGTAATTTACAAAAGAAATGGGTCTAATTGGCTCATGGTGATAACAGCCTCTGAGGTATCCTATCTTCAGGAACTTACAATCATGTCAGAAGGCAAAGGCGGAGCAGGCATATCTTACATGGCTAGAGCAGGAGGAAGGGGATTGTGTCACACACTTTTAAATAAACAGATCTCATGGGAACTCTATCTTGACAACAGTACTACAAGAATAGTGCTAAACCATTTGTGAAGGATCTACCCCCATGATCACACAACCTTCTATCAGGCCCCACCTCCAACATTGGGAGTTACAATTAGACATGAGATTTGGTCAGGGACAGAGATGCAAACCATATCACCCACTTTTACCAGTGTCTGGAATTATAAAAGGCAATGGTATTCCATTATTTGGGTGTACAGGTGAAAGAAAATAAAGCTAAGTACCCTTAAGCATAAGCCTTTATTCAAAATACCTCAGTCGTTTCTTGGGAAAGTAGGGGAGAAATTTCATAGAACTTTAACAGGAATCAGCCCAAGTTCTGATAGTTTTAAAACTATTTCACCAAAAATACTTCTTGGAATAGATAAGAATTTTTGTGTGATTTGGCAGTTATTGGTAGAGAAACTGAGATTATTAAGAGTGACAAGGCAGAAGAGTTCAGAACTAATCATGAACAAGAAGGAACATGGATAAAGAGTTTTGAAGGCTTACAGTTCTCCTGGAAGTTGACCTAGGCTAGTGCTTTATCCTCCCTATAGCAAGGGTAGCTGCATCCAATGTCATTTTTCCCCATGAAGCTAGGGGCTCAAAGTTTTGGGCAGTTTTATCTTTCAGCACTCTGAAACACCTTGTACCAAATTTGAAACTAATTGGGACCTCAAAACAAATATTAATTTCACCATCATAATTGCACCATTATACTTACTATATAAAACAATATCTGAGTCTTACTAAACCCAGATGGAAATAGAATGTCTTTCTTGGAAATCAGTTACCTATTTTGCATACATGTGCTTTATTCTATTAAAATATTGTGGAGTTTTAAAAAGAAATAGAATAATTCTTCTGGTCACAATAATAATATTTTAATATATAGAAAGAGAGATACTCAAGTGTCAAAGTCCTTCCACTGGAGCATGCTGTAGGGTGCTTCCAGTTGAATCCCAGCCCAAGGACATTATTTGTGGATGTCAAAAAAATGTGGTCATATACCTCCTGGCCCTTCTATTTCTGAGTTCAAGCCTGCTGCAACTGATACTTACTGGTGATTTACCTCAAGCCCCAAACCATCCATTAGGCTTAATTGTGAAAAAAATAATAATCTGGAACATGGAAGGATGTGTCACTCACATGGAGGATGAATATAATATTTGGAACATGTTGAAAATTTCTAATTAGGACCAATTATAAATATATTCTGTTTAAGGAAAATATCCTTTAAGCAGACGTGAATCATTTTTGAGTTGAACTGTTAGAAATAAGCTAATTTTTAAAAATTGTCATGGCTACAAATCAAGTAAAGTCTGATGCAGCAACCCCACATAGGGGTACCCTCACACACTGAGCAAAGATTAAGTAAGCTACTCTGCTCCACTTACCATACAACATTATGGTATTTCTTTTGTAAAAAACAAGAAACAATTCTAGAAAATTAATGATGTATTATTGAGCAAATAAATTATGCTGTACTGGTTCAGGTTAGAGAAATAATTCAATTAAACTATCAAATAAAATTACATCTGGACTTAGCTAATAAAAGACTTTATTCAAAAGGGTTATTGCAGCACAGGGAGGGAACCATTTGCAATAGCTGAAGGGAGACTATTGTAAAAGGAAGAAATCTTCACTCATAAGAACTGCAAGTATATCAAAAGTCAGGCAGGAAAGAACTTTTATGGAATAAACAAGTCTAGGAAAAACTAAGTGTAGAGTGGGTGGTGTAATGAGCCAGTTGATCATTTAATTATTTGCCCTGAGGTCAGCCTATTCTCAAAGGAGATGAGGAGGAGCTGTGTTCTAGCTTACGGTGAGCAGGGGCCAAAGCTCAGGGGCTTAGGAGAAGAGAAGCTTATTTGAAATTTGACTTTGGTGTGATTGCTTTTGGCATCTTTGTCATAAAATCTTTACCAGTTCCTATGACCAGAACATTAGTGCATAGGTTATCTTCCAGGCTTTTTATAGCTCTGGGATTTACATTTAAAACCATCTTTCATCTATTTTGAGCTGATTTTTGTATATGGTGTAAGGAAGGGACCAGTTTCAGTCTGCATATGGTTATTCTGTTATCTCAGCACAATTTACTGAATATAGTTTACCTTTCACTGTTGCTTTTTCTTACAGTTTTGTTGAAGATCAGATGGTCACAGGCATGTGGCCTTATTTCTGGGCTCTCTATTCTGTTCCATTAGTCTATATAATTGTTTTTGTACTAGTATTATGCTGTTTTGGTTACTATAGCTCTGTAGTATAATTTGAAGTTGGATAACGTGATGTTCTTTTTGGTTAGAATTGCCTTGGCCATTTGGGCTCATTTTTGGTTCCATATGAATTTTAAAAGTTTATTTTTTCCAGTTCTGTGAAGACTGTCACTGGTGATTTGATAGGAATATTAATTAATCTGTAAATTCCTTTGGGCAGTATAGCCATTTTAATGATATAGATTCTCCCATTTGTTTGCGTCATCTGATTTCTTTGAGCAGTGTTTAGTAATCCTCATTGTAGAGATCTTTCACCTCTCTAGTGTGCTGTATTCCTAGATGTATTGAATATTCCTAGGTATTTCATTCTTTTTTTGTGTGGCAATTATGAATGGAATGGCCTTCCTGGTTTGGTTCTTGGCTTGGCTGCTATTGGTGTATAGGAATGCTAGTGATTTTTGTATGCTTATTTTATATCCTGAAACTCTGCAGAAGTTATTAGCTGAAGGAGTTTTGAGATGACACTATAGAGTTCTATATGTAGAATCATGTCATCTACAACAGGGATAGTTTGACTCCCTCTCTTCTCATTGGGCCCTTTATTTCTTTCACTTGGCTGAACTTACAATAGTACGTGGAATAGGAGTGGTGAAAGAGGGTATTCTTGTCTTGTGTGGGTTTTCAAAGGTAATGTTTCCTGCTTTTTCCCAATCAGTGTGATATTGGCCTCGAGTTTGTCATAGATGGCTCTTATTATTTTGAGTTATATTCCTTCAATACTTAGTTTATTGAGAGTTTTTAACATGAAGGGATGTTGAATTTTATCAGAAGCCCTTCTGTATTTATTGAGACGATTTTTGTCTTTAGTTCTGTTTATGTAGTGAACTATATATCCTAGCTGGTTGTGTAAACAGATTGTAACCTAGTCTTGTGTCAATCACTGAGTTTCAGCGAATCAAAGGTGGCCAACCATTCAAACACTGTTCAAATAAGGCAAGCTCCCAACTGTAACCAACCCAGCTGTTTCTGTACCTCATTTCCATGTTCTGTCTGTCACCTTCCTTTTTCTGTCCATAAATCTTCTTTGACCATGCATTAGTGCTAGAGCCTCTATGAGCCTATTCTGGTTTGGGGGCTGCCTGATTTGCCAATCATTCTTTGCACAATTTAACTCTGTTTAATTTAATTTGCCTAAGGTTTTTCTTTTAACAGAGGTATTTGGTTAGTGGTTAGAAATGGTTCAGCTAATTATTTATGAGGAATAGCATAGGAATATGGAGGATCTGTGTTTGTGTCTGGATTTGCCATAGATAAACCAGATGATTATCCAGGAGTCTTATCTAATCATGTGGGGAAGGCTGCTTCTTTGCTATAAGCCTTTTCTTGAAACAAAAAAGAGTGGGTGGGTTTCTTAATCACTGTCCTTCCCTGTTTTTCCAGATCCCAGGGCTCAGGTAAAATTCAACATTTTTACAAGTTACTGAATTTTTTCTTTTTATTGAAAGCAATATTCTGTCTTTCTCAAATATCTTTTTATGAATAGATTTTGTGGCAGTTCCCTGCAGCAGAATATAAAGAGCCACCCAAAAATTCATTATGATACTTTCTCTACTAGAGAAAGTGAATTCACTAATCTGTGTTCTGCTATCTGACTCTCTGACAAAGGAACCTGGATATTTTTTTCCAGTATATTCAGCTCTAAAGGAGAAAGAATCTTCTTTTCTTCTTTCATATTAGTATTGATTTTTGGCTATTTAAATGACCCATATGAACATGGCCAGAGGCAAGAATTCGATCTTCTGTTCATCTACTATGTGTTTTCAGGAGGTAGAACTCTGTGTTTATCTCACACAATTGTCATGTCTCAGCACATGTGCCAGCCTGATATTCAAAGAAACAGTGGTTGGTGGTAATGGAATACTTGTGAACCCATATTTTTCAATGAAGTAAAGTTTATAAGTCATTTATAGTCAGCATCTCTCTTACTTTGAATATGAATTTCATGAATAACTCATCAATTCATTGGAAACTGTATCATGTTACAATTTCTGTTAGTAAAACTACTTTCTCATCAATTACATGGATGTAAGACCTGCAGAACAAATGATCTGAAATCATTTTATAAACATACAAAAATTAATTAAATGAAATGCATTCTTTTAACTTGAAGTGACTCATGCAAATGTGAAAATGAACACAGACTGTTAAATGAGAACAGAGGCTATTTATTCAGAACTTGCTATATCAAGACAATTAACCACCATAATTTGCATTTAACAGTCTTAAAGACAGGCAGAGGAGTAAAAAAGCTTCATGATGGAAAATGAAAAATAGAAAAGCTTCAGGTATTCTTTGATAGGAGGTTTAAGCACAGGGAAGCTGCAAGTGGGTTAACTAAAAGTAGAGCATATTATATTATTGGTTTATGGGGGATGTTTTACTTTCTTTGGTCCTGAGTTAGAAGCAAGGTTAATAATAATGATGATGATTAATAGTAGTAATAATAATAAGAAGAAAAAGAAAATGAAAGAAGGAGGAAGAGGAGAAGGAGAAGGAAGAGGAAAAGAAGGAGGAGGAGAGGATGAAGTAGGGGAGGAACCCTGTAGTTATTGGCCATGTTCCAATTGTTCTGGGCCAATTGCTGCAGAGATTTTAGTTTGGCTTGCTGGGCTGGCTACTGCCAAATTCTGTTGTCATCTATGGTCTTTATGTTGTTTGTTTACATATTTATATTCATAAAATTATTCAGTTTATAGTAAAAATTTAATGATTTTCCATTTAGACATTGCATTTCATGATAAAAAAAAAAATTCTCAAACTTATACATTGAAACGAACCAATGGACTAGAATGTGGTATTAGTTTAAATACTCTTAAGGAATACCTGCTCTAAAGAAAATATGCTAACTCATCAGGATCTGTAGATTAACACTACTGCTCTAAGTCCTAAAAGAACTGGGTTAATGTTTTCATTGTCCAATATTGAATAACACATATTTAGTCTATCATGAGAAACCAGTTATCTTTCAGTTTAAAAGACTAGGCTGTCTGCAGGCTAAAAGTATTATTTAATATAAAACCGATACTTTCAAAAGATATTTTTTAGCCTAGAGTTAATAGAGAAGCAACAAAGAAAAACACAAACAATAATGAACAAAACAATAAAGTTAAAGGCAGAATACAAGTTAAAATTAAGAATAAAGTCACTAAAGAAAACAAAAGGTCAACAAACCTCTGTAAGACTTGCAGTGAGAAAAAAGAGAGATGATACAAATGAACAGTATAAAAAATGAAAATGTGAAAAATAGAAGCAAACAATTAATGAATTAAATTAAAATAGCAACAACTGTATAAACACACCAAAGAGCTAATTAAAAAAAAAAGATGGAGAATATCAGAACTAGCACGTGAACGAAGTGAGAAAAAAATAAATATTAAAAGAATTTAAATGTTAATCTGAATATGCCCTGAGATTCTGTTATTAGTCAAGTCAACAATCCTTCTTACATAAGTTTTTATGAAGGAAAAAGAGAGAATAATTAAAAAAAAGAGTGAGGAATATCTGCTCATCTAAGATAAACTGGCCTGCATAACTTTGATAAAAATAGTATATAAAATGACAAATAACAAATATACACAGAAGAGAATATTTTAAATATAATTTTAGCAAATTCTGTGTATCTATCATTATACAGCATGGTCAATGGCACAATGCAATTTGTGTGAATTAAGTTATCATGCATAACTCCATACATAATATTTCAAGAATACATACCTTTTCCTGGATATTTCTTTGTATTAAACACATTAGCTAGGGTGCCATTTGAGAAGAAATGAGTGGCATTTGTGATATGGTTAAAAGAAAATATAATAAAATCAAATAAATTAGTTTTTAATGAACAGAAAAACCTAGTTCTTAACAGGTTGATGGGTGAGACATTTTGATGTAACTAGAGCTCTGTGGCCCCCTGTTAAGTAATTTACTGGGTGAAGCTTTCCTACAACACTAGTTGAAATGCCAGCCCTGAGCATTGTGGGTGTCATAACAGGATTGAAAGTGTATTATAAAGACTAAAAACGCCATTGGTAGGCGGCACAAAAAGGGAAGAAACTAATAATATATTTGACATTTGGGGATTCTATACTTCTACATTTACACATTATTTTTCTGCCTAGTAGTTTTTAATTTGATTCTGAATGTTCAGAAATCAGAAATTAGGCAGACCTATAGAAAACAAACACACAAAAAAACAGAAAAAAAAAAAAGCATAGTCTTTTAGAAAGACTTTACAAAATAGTTTGATAAAGATAATACCACCCAGCATTAAATTTGTGAAAATTATTACTATTATTTAAAA
This sequence comes from Saguinus oedipus, assembly GCA_031835075.1. NCBI lineage: Eukaryota > Metazoa > Chordata > Mammalia > Primates > Cebidae > Saguinus > Saguinus oedipus. Next base: position 96,793,694 of record CM063180.1, read on the forward strand.
ATTATAAGTAGATCATCTTGTATAATTTCAACATTCTTCAATTTTCTGAGTTTGTTCTTAGGTGCCAAGGGCCACGTATGCTGGGAATATAAGGAAAATGAGGTTTGACTTCTGATTTCAGAGAGCTCACTTTCTAACTAGTATTTACCACATTTTGTAAAGTACCCATGTGGACCAAATACATTCTTTTATTTTAGTGCCTCACATTTAAATAAAACGTTCTTTTATTTTATTATTTGTATTTTAAAGTATTAGAATCTAATAATCTAATTATTTTTGTGCATAAATCATTTCTATTATTTTATAATGGGATAGTTAACCACAAGAACAAAAATATCCTTTTTTAATTTATATAGTTTTAAATCTTTTTTAAAAAGTCAAAATTTCAGATTCAGGAGATACATGTGCAGGTTTGTTTTATGAGTATGTTTCATAATGGTGGGGTTTGGGTTTCTAGTATACCTATCACCCAAATAGTGACCACTGTACTCAATAGGATTTTAAAGCCCTCACCACCCTTCTAACTTTCCCCCCTTTTTGAGTCCCCATATCTATTGGTTCCATCTTTATGTCCATGTAAACCCATTGTTTAGCCCCCACTTATACATTAAATGCATGTGGTATTTGATTTTTTGTTTGAGTTAGTTTACTTAAGATAATGGCCTCCAGCTTATCCATGTTGCTACAAGGGACATGATTTTGCTGGTTTTTGTGGCTGCATAATATTCCACAGTGTACACATACCACATTTTCTTTACCCTATCAACTGTTGATAGACACTTAGGTTGATGCCATGACTTTGCTATTGTGAATAGTGCTGTAATTAATGCAGATGTCTTCTTTATATAATTATTTATTTCCTCTTGGGCATTCAGTAGTGGGATTACTGGGTAAAACGGTAGTTCTATTTTTACTTATTTGAGAAATCTTCATACTGTTTTCCATAATGGTTATACTAATTTATATTCCCACCAGCAATGTATAAGTGTATGCTTTTCTCCACATCCATGCTAACATCTGTTACTTTTTGACTTTTTAATAATTCCCATTCTTATTGGTATAAGATTATATCTCATTGTGGTTTCAATTTGCATTTTTCTGATGATTAGCAATGTTGAGGATTTTTTCATGTAGTTTTAGGCTACATGTATGTCATCTTTTTAGAAATATTTGTCCATGTCCTTTGCCTACTTTAGGTTTAAATTTTTTTTCTTGTTGGGTTTTTTCAATTCCTTGTAGATTCTGGATATTAGTCCTCTGTTGTAGGCATACTTTGCATATGTTTTCTCCCATTCTTTAAGTTGTCTGTTTACTCTGTTAATTTTTTTTTTTTCCGCTGTGCAGAAGCTTTTTAGTTTAACTCCCATTTTTATACTTTCTTTTGTTTGTTTTAGGGTCTAAGTCATAAATTCTTTTACTAGGCCAGTGCCCAGAAGTGGTTTTCCTAGTTTGTTTTTTTTTTTTCCTAGGACTTTTACAGTTTCATGTCCTACATTTATGTCTTTAATTCATCTTAAATTAATTTTTGTATAAGAGGTCAGGTGCAGTAGCTCATGCCTATAGTCCCAGCTCTTTGGAAGACCAAGGTGGGAGGATTGCTTGAGTCTGGGAGTTTAAGACCAGCTTAGGCAACAAAGTGAGAACCAGTCTCTACAAAAATTTAAAAAAATAGCTTGGCATGGTGGTGTGCACCTGTAATCCAAGCTACACAGAAGGCTCAGGCAGAAGAATCCTTTGAGCCCAATAGGTCAAGGCTGTAGTGAGCCATATTCACACCATTGCACTGCAGCCTGGGTGACACAGCAAGATGCTGGTTCAAAACAAAAAAAGTAGACCAGACATGGTGACTCATGTCAGTAATCCCAGCACTTTGGGATTATGAGGCCAGAGGATCCCTTGAGGCCAGGAGTTTGAGACAAGACTGGGTAACATAATGAAACCCTGTCTCTCCCAATAAAATACAAAAAAAAATAGCCCATGGTGGCCCATGCCTTTAATTCCAGCTACTTGGGAAGCTGAGGCATAGGAATTGCTTGAGTCCAGAAGGCAGAGGTTACAGTAAGCTGAGATTGTACCACTTCACTCCAGCCTGGGTGACAAAGTGAGTCACTTTGTCTAAAAAAAAAAATCTAAAATACTGTATATGATGAGAGATAGGGTTCCAGTTTTTTTTTTTTCTGCTTGTGACTAGGCAATTTTCTCACCACCATTTATTAAATATGGTATCCTTTTTCTATTTTAAAAAATTTTGTTGATTATCATTTGATTGTAAGTGTATGGCTTTATTTCTGGGTTATCTATTCTGTTTCATTTATCTATGAGTCATTTTTGTTTTGGTAAAATGCTGTTTTAATTACCATAGCCTTGCAGTATAATTTGAAGTCAATAATGTGATGTCTCTCTCATTGCCTTTTTTTTCTTAACATTGCCTTGGCTATTTGGGTTCTTTTTTGGTTCTTCATAAGAATGTTAGAATTATTTCTTGCTAATTCTGTGAAAAATTATGTTGGTAGTTTAATAAGAATTGAGTTGAATCTGTAGATTGCTGTGGGCAGTATGGTCAGTTTAGTGACATTGATCCTTCTAATCCATGAGCATGGGTTTTTTGTTTTCCATTTGCTTGTGTCATCTATGATTTCTTTCACCTGTGTTTTTTAGTTCTCCTTGTGGAGATCTTTCACTTCCTTGGTTAAATGTATTTGTAGTTTTTGTGTGTTCGTGTGTGTGGCTATTGTAAGTGGGATTGAGTAATTGATTTGGTTTTCAACTTGAATGTTATTTTATGTAGAAATGCTGCTGATTTTAGTACATTGATGTTGTATCCTGAAGCTATTGAAGTCATTTATCAAATCTAGGAGTAATCTTTGAGAGAAGTCTGTTGGATTTTCTAGGAATAAGATCATGGCATCAACGAACAGAGATAGTTTAACTTTCTCTTTTCCAATTTAGATGGTTTTTATTTCTTTCTCTTACCTGATTGCTCTAAGACTTCCAGTATTATGTTGAATAAGAATAATGAGATTGGGCATCCTTGTCACGTTCCAGTTCTCAGGGGAATGTTTTCAACTCTTCTTCATTCAGTATAATATTGGCAGTGGGTTTGTCATACATGGCTTCTATTATTTTGAGTTATGTTCTTTGATGGCTAGTTTGTTGAGGGGTTTTATCATAAAGGGATGTTAGATTTTGATGAACTCTTTTTGTGATCATATGGTTTTTTGTTTTAGTTCCATCTATATGGTTAATTACATTTATTGACTTGCAAATGTTGAGCCATTCTTATATCCCGGAATAAAACCCATATGATCATCATGAATTATCTTTCTGATGTGCCATTGGATTTGGTTTGCTATAATTTTGTCAAGGATTTTGCATCTATATTCATTAGGGATATTGTCCTGTACTTTTTGGTTGTTCTTGTATACTGACCAGATTTTAATATCAAGATGATGCTAGTTTGGTAGAAGGAATTAGGCAGAAATCCCACTTCCTTGATTGTTTGGGATAGTTTTCATAAGATTGTTACCAGCTTTTCTTTTTACACCTGGCAGAATTTGGCTGTGAATCCAATAAAAATACATTTTAAGGTCACCTTTTCCCTAGACTTTATTCTGCAGGATGTCAGCTTACCATTTATTTTATTTTAAGGAAAGAAACAGGGAGAAATCTATAACCAGAGTGGTTTCAGACAATACAGGGCACAATGCCCAGGCAAATTAGTGAAACGATCTAAATGATAAATGATTTGTGATGAATGTTGTTACTATCTTCTCAGGCATGCATAGTAAACTGAAAACAAGTCTAAGAGAATGTTGCTAATTGAGGAAAGAAATATGCACAACCAAGGAAAGCACACTGGTCCAGCTGTGGGGAAAATAAGAGTTTGGGTAATCAACTTCCCTCTCTCTCATACATTCACTATTCCACAAATTTATTTGGTGCACTTCCTGCATGCCAGGCACTGTTCTAGGTGTTTGCGGAAAATCAGAAACAAAACAGACATCCTGCTATTCTGGGCTTCCTTTCTGTGTAGGAACAATAAATGATAAAGAAATAACCCTATATAAAATATCAGTTATATATATATGTAATATATGTATATGTATTAAGAAAGGAGAAGCAGGGAAAGGAAATATAGAATAACATTTATACCTTAGAAAAAGCATTCCAGGAAGGCTTCTCTGAGGAGGTACCATTTAAGCTGAGATCTGAATGTAATATGGGAGTATGACATTCTAAAATACTGACTGCAGCACAGAGAATGATATTCCAGAAATAGGGAATAGCTAATACAGTAGGGTCTGATGCAAAAAATCCCTAAAGTGTTTGATAAGGGTCACATGGCTTGAGCTCAATGAGTGATAACAGTGATAGAAAATTAAATGGAACAGATCATGTAAATTGCCAAAGTCAGTAAGTAAGCATTGCCTTTCATTGTAATGCCATGAGAAACAATGTAATTTGTTTGAGGAATATCTGCTCTGTGGATAAGATACTACTGGAGGTGGGGATGCAGGAAGGAGATCAGAGAGTAGTTATTGCAAGGAGAAAATGGTAGCTGAGACTAAGGTATTAGCAATGAGTGTTTTAAGACATGCTCGGGATTTTATGGAAACTGAAATAGGAGGTATTTGCTGGAGATTTTGGATGTGGCATATCATAGGGAAAAGAGAATCAAAGATGGCATTCTGGTTTGGAGGTTGAGCAACCTTGGTGAATGAAAGTGAAACTTACTGAGATGAATACAAAAAGTGATGTTACGGGGAGGGGGAAATGGTGTGATTCAGAAAAGATTAGGTTGAATTGTTCATTTGACATTTAAGTGAAGATGTCCATAAATAGGATCATAAGATTTTGGAGCTTAGGTGTGAGGAGGCAACTGGATCTAAAAATTTAAGAGTCAAATATTCCCATTTCTTAATTGAGTGTGCAAAAGAAAGGAACTAGAGAAGCTTTAGGGGAAACAAATGCCTACTTATGATTGATTTGTTGATGTAGGTTATATGTTTAAAGTAATATTCAGAGAAAAACCTATAATGAACTTGAGGGAGGCACTTGTTATTGGAGGAAAACAAGTTATATACTTTTTACTATAAACACAGAAATGAGCCCTTCGAAGATGGCGTCATAGAGGTGACTCACGATTGCAGCTCTCGGTGAAGGCACAGAGGGTGAGTCCTAGCTGCATTCTCGGATGTTCCTTTTATGCCCACAGAGCGCTGAAAGTCCCAGGTGTGGGAGAGACACGGGACGCTAGCAGCCGGCTAATGCAGCTGGCTCCCGCCGCCTCTTCGGCCGGCGCCGCAGCGGGACCCGGTGCGGAACTCACTGGTCTGGGTGCCCTGTTAAACCGGCAATCTGAGATTTGGAAGGGCAGATTGGCATGTCCATCTGATTGAACGGGACTTGGACAATGTGCCAGACCAGGAGTTTCCTGGGAAGCGTGATCTGAGCCGGGGTAGTGGGCAGCAGCACGGGAGATCGCACGGATCCCAGTGCCCTATCGGCAGGCTCCTGGGGTGCCAGTGAGAGAGTCGACCTTTCAGCTTGGGGAGAGGAAGAGAGAGAGAGAGAGGACGGACTCGGAGGCAGGGAGCTGGGTGATCGGGCTCGGCGGGTCCCATGCTCACGGGGACAAGCAGGGCAGCGACTGGAGGCGCTTGGGGCTGAGAGTTTTGTTGCCGGAATTTAGGACGGTGCAGCCCGGTCAGGGAGGGGCGTCCACCATTGCTGACGAAGTGCACCCCCACTTAAGTACCGCCCAGGACTGACGCAGCCTGCCGTTGCCGAGGCAACCTGCCATAACAGAGAGACTCTGCGCTCCACAGCAGAAGGGAGCCCAGCAGCAACAGGGCGGACCCACGCTAGCAGGTCAGAGCCCCGGCAGGCAAATAGTGAATAGACTGCCACCTAGTGGGGCAGGACAGTGCAACAGATACTCATAAAGAAAGCCCCAACTCCCTGAGACAGAGCATCTAAGGGTGAAAAAAAAAAAAAAGAGTGGTGTTTTATGAGTTCTATTGCAGCAGACATAAACAACCTCCCAACAACCCTGAATGAACAACAGAGCTCACAGCTCAGCACTGGAGCTCCTATAAAGCACAGACTGTCTCCTTAAGCAGCTCCCTGACCCCTGTATATCCAAGGAGTCACCCCAGAAAAGGACTAATCAGACTGAAATTTGGCTGGCATCATTCTGGAACAAGGGCAGCAGAAGAAGAAACTGGTATCATCCCTCACTGTTCTGCAGCTGCTGCAGGTATACCCCAGACAAGCAGGGCCTGGAGTGGACCTCAGCACTCATACAGCAGAGAGGATAGATCATTAGAGGGAAAACTAAGTAACAGAAATACTTCATCATCAACAATCTCAGTGTCCACACAGAGACCCAATTGAAAAATCAGCCACTACTAAGACGACAGGCGGATAAATCCATAAAGATGGGAAGAAACCAGCGCAAAAAGGAGGAAAGCACCCGAAACCAAAACACCTCACCTCCAAAAAAGGACCAAAACTCCTCACCAGCAAGGGAACAAAGCTGGATGGAGAATGAATGTGACGAAATGATGGAATCAGACTTCAGAAAGTGGATAATGAGAAAATTCAGTGAGCTAAAGGAACACGTTCTAAACCAGTGCAAAGAAACTAAGAACCTTGAAAAAAGATTTGAAAAAAGATTCGAGGAACTGATAACGAGAATGGACAACTTAGAGAGGAATATGAATGAATTGAAGGAGCTGAAAAACACAACACGAGAACTTCGCGAAGCATGCACAAGTTTCAACAGCCGAATTGACCAAGCAGAAGAAAGAATATCAGAAGTTGAAGATCAACTCAATGAAATAAAACGAGAAACCAAGATTAAAGAAAAAAGCACAAAAAGGAATGAACAAAATCTCCAAGAAATGTGGGACTATGTGAAGAGACCCAACCTACGTTTGATAGGTGTACCAGAATGTGACGAAGAGAATGAATCCAAGCTGGAAAACACTCTTCAGGATATTATCCAGGAAAATTTCCCCAACCTAGCAAGACAGGTCAATACTCAACTCCAGGAAATACAGAGAACACCACAAAGATACTCTGCAAGAAGAGCAACCCCAAGGCACATAATCGTCAGATTCACCAGGGTTGAAATAAAGGAGAAAATACTAAGGGCAGCCAGAGAGAAAGGTTGGGTCACCCACAAAGGGAAGCCCATCAGACTCACAGCAGATCTCTCGGCAGAGACTCTACAAGCCAGAAGAGAGTGGGGGCCAATATTCAACATCCTTAAAGAAAAGAACTTGCAACCCAGAATTTCATATCCAGTGAAACTGAGCTTCATAAGGGAAGGAAAAATAAAATCCTTCACGAACAAGCAAGTACTCAGAGATTTTGTCACCACTAGGCCTGCTTTACAAGAGCTCCTGAAAGAGGCACTACACATAGAAAGAAACAACCAGTTCCAGCCATCCTAAAAGCATACCAAATGCTAAAGACCATCAACAAAATGAAGAATGTACATGAACCAACGGGCAAAACAGCCAGCTAGCATCAAAATGGCAGTATCAAATTCACACATAACAATATTAACCCTGAATGTAAATGGGCTAAATGCTCCAATCAAAAGACACAGACTGGCAAATTGGATAAAAACCAAAACCCATCGGTGTGCTGTATCCAGGAAACCCACCTCACATGCAAAGATACACAAAAGCTCAAAATAAAGGGATGGAGGAAGATTTACCAAGCAAATGGAGAGCAAAAAAAAGCAGGAGTTGCAATTCTCATCTCTGATAAAATAGACTTTAAAGTAACAAAGATCAAAAGGGACAAAGAAGGTCATTACATAATGGTAAAAGGATCAATACAACAAGAAGAGATAACGATTCTAAATATATATGGACCCAATGTAGGAGCACCCAGATATATAAGGCAAGTTCTTAATGACTTACAAAGGGACTTAGACTCCCACACAATAATAGTGGGAGACTTTAACACTCCACTGTCAATAGCAGACAGATCAACCAGACAGAAAATTAACAAGGATATCCAGGACTTGAACTCAGACCTGGAACAAGCCAACCTGATAGACATTTACAGAACTCTCCACCCCAAATCCACAGAATATACATTCTTCTCAGCACCACATCACACCTACTCCAAAGTTGACCACATAATTGGAAGTAAAGCACTCCTCAGCAAATGCAAAACAACTGAAATCATAAAAAACAGTCTCTCAGACCATAGTGCAATCAAGTTGGAACTCAGAATTCAGAAAATAACTCAGAACCGCACAGCTTCATGGAAACTGAACAACTGGCTCTTGAATGTTGATTGGATAAACAATGAAATGAAGGCAGAAATAAAGAAGTTCTTTGAAACCAACGAGAATGAAGACACAACGTACCAGAATCTCTGGGACACATTTAAAGCAGTTTGTAGAGGAAAATATATAGCAATAAGTGCCCACATGAGAAGAGTGGAGAGATCCAAAATTGACACCCTATCGTCAAAATTGAAAGAGCTAGAGGAGCAAGATCAAAAAAGCTCAAAACCTAGCCGAAGACAAGAAATAACTAAGATCAGAGCAGAACTGAAGGAGATAGAGACAAGAAAAACCCTTCAAAAAATCAATAAATCTAAGAGCTGGTTTTTCTAAAAGATCAACAAAATAGACAGACCACTAGCCAGACTGATAAAAAAGAAAAGAGAGAACAACCAAATAGATGCAATAAAAAACGATAAAGGGGAAATCACCACAGATTCCACAGAAATTCAAACCATCTTCAGAGAATACTACAAACAACTCTATGCACATAAACTAGTAAATCAGGAAGAAATGGATAAATTCCTGGACGCCTGTGTCCTCCCAAGCCTAAACCAGGAGGAAGCCGAAACTATGAATAGACCAATAACAAGGTCTGAAGTTGAGGCAGCAATTAAGGGCCTACCACACAAAAAAAGCCCAGGTCCAGATGGGTTCACAGCTGAATTCTACCAGACACACAAAGAGGATCTGGTACCATTCCTTCTGAAACTATTCCAAATAATCCAAAAAGAGGGAACCCTTCCCAAGTCATTTTATGAGACCAACATCATCCTGATACCAAAACCTGGCAGAGACTCAACAAGAAAAGAAAATTTCAGGCCAATATCCATGATGAACATAGATGCAAAAATCTTCAATAAAATACTGGCAAACCGATTGCAACAGCACATTAAAAAACTTATCCATCATGATCAAGTAGGATTCATCCCGGGGATGCAAGGCTGGTTCAACATACGCAAGTCTATAAATGTAATTCACCACATAAACAGAAGCAAAAACAAAAACCACATGATTATCTCAATTGATGCAGAGAAGGCATTTGACAAAATTCAACAGCCCTTTATGCTAAAAACCCTCAATAAACTTGGTATTGATGGAACATATCTCAAAGTAATAAAAGCTATTTATGACAAACCAACAGCCAATATCATACTTAATGGGCAAAAACTGGAAGCATTCCCTTTGAAATCCGGCACTAGACAAGGATGCCCTCTCTCACCACTTCTATTCAACATAGTACTGGAAGTTCTAGCCAGAGCAATCAGGCAAGAAAAAGAAATAAAGGGTATTCAAATAGGAAAGGTGGAAGCCAAATTGTCTCTATTTGCAGACGACATGATAGTATACCTAGAAGACCCCATCACCTCAGCCCAAAAGCTCCTACAACTGATAAGCAACTTCAGCAAAGTCTCAGGATATAAAATCAATGTTCAAAAATCACAACCATTCCTATACACCAATAACAGACTTAAAGAGAACCAAATAAGGAACGAACTGCCATTCACAATTGCTACAAAGAAAATAAAATACCTAGGAATACAACTCACTAGGAATGTAAGGGACCTCTTTAAGGAAAACTACAAACAACTGCTCAACGAAATAAGAGAGGACACAAACAGATGGAGAAACATTCCATGTTCGTGGTTAGGAAGAATCAATATCGTGAAAATGGCTATACTGCCCAAAGTGATTTACACAATCAATGCTATCCCCATCAAACTACCATTGAATTTCTTCACAGAACTGGAGAAAACCACCATGAACTTCATATGGAACCAAAAAAGAGCCCGTATAGCCAAGTCAATTCTAAGCAAAAAGAACACAGCGGGAGGCATCACGCTACCAGACTTCAAACTATACTACAAGGCTACAGTAATCAAAACAGCATGGTACTGGTACCAAAACAGAGATATAGACCAATAGAAGAGAACAGAGGCATCGGAGGCAACACAACACATCTACAACCATATTATCTTTGATAAACCAGACAAAAACAGGCAATGGGGAAAGGATTCCCTATTTAATAAATGGTGTTGGGAAAACTGGCTAGCCATGTGCAGAAAGCAGAAACTGGACCCCTTCCTGACACCTTACACTAAAATTAACTCCAGATGGATTAAAGACTTAAACGTAAGACCTGACACCATAAAAACCCTAGAAGAAGATCTAGGCAAAACCATTCAGGACATAGGAGTAGGCAAGGACTTCATGAACAAAACACCAAAAGCATTGGCAACAAAAGCCAAAATAGACAAATGGGACCTAATCAAACTCCACAGCTTCTGCACGGCAAAAGAAACAGTCACTAGAGTGAATCGGCAACCATCAGAATGGGAAAAAATCTTTGCAGTTTACGCATCTGACAAAGGGCTGATATCCAGAATTTACAAAGAACTCAAACAGATTTACAGGAAAAAAAACAAACAAGCCCATTCAAAAATGGGCAAAGGATATGAACAGAAACTTTACAAAAGCAGACATACATGAGGCCAACAAACATATGAAAAAGTGCTCATCGTCATTGGTCATTAGAGAGATGCAAATCAAAACCACATTGAGATACCATCTCACACCAGTTAGAATGGCGATCATTAAAAAATCTGGAGACAGCAGATGCTGGAGAGGATGTGGAGAAATAGGAACACTCTTACACTGTTGGTGGGAGTGTAAATTAGTTCAACCATTGTGGAAGACAGTGTGGCGATTCCTCAGGGACCTAGAAATAGAAATTCCATTTGACCCAGCAATCCCATTACTGGGTATCTATCCAAAGGACTATAAATCGTTCTACTATAAGGACACATGCACACGAATGTTCATTGCAGCACTGTTTACAATAGCAAGGACCTGGAACCAACCCAAATGCCCAACGATGATAGACTGGACTGGGAAAATGTGGCATATATACACCATGGAATATTATGCAGCAATCAAAAATGATGAGTTTGTGTCCTTTGTAGGGACATGGATGAATCTGGAGAACATCATTCTCAGCAAACTGACACAAGAACAGAAAAAGAAATACCGCATATACTCACTCATAGGTGGGTGAGAAAAATGAGAACACGTGGACACAGAGAGGCAGTCTACTATACACTGGGGACTGTTGGGGGGAATGGGGGAGGGACAGCGGGGGGGGGCTGGGGGGGATAGCCTGGGGATGAATGCCAAGTGTGGGTGAAGGGGAGGAAAGCAGCAAAACACACTGCCATGTGTGTACCTATGCAACTATCTTGCTCGTTCTGCACATGTACCCCCAAACCTATAATGCAATAAAAATTAAAAAAAAAAAAAAACACAGAAATGAGTATGAAATATGGACAAGATCATGAAAAAATAATTATCTTATTTATAAAGATATATATAATTTATATAATATAATTTCATATGTAAAGTTATTTATATATCTTTCAAGAAGATTTGACACATTTTTTCATTTCAAAGCTAAAATTATATTAAATATTTAAAAATAGGGCAAAAGCTGGGACAGTTTAGATCTCATCATGAAAATACAAGAAAAAAATATTTTTTTGAGTAAATTCTGGGAACCCAATAGCGTATATGAAGAATTTAAATTAATTTTAACATACTAGTACAAAATTTGGGGAAAATGTAGTGATTTCTTTAGTGATGGTCAAAAAACAATGAGAAAAATTGCAGGATTACTAGACATTATAGAAGAGTTTGTTAAATTATGGCCAAATAATTGTTATGTGAAGAAACGCAAATTGATTAAAACATTGCAGTATCTTTAAAGACAAATGAATGTTATTTTATATACATTCATTGCTAAGTAAGGCTTAAGGCTTTTTTTTTTTTTTGGCAGACATTTCACAATTATTATTTGCTTGCAATGAATTCAAGAGTTTATTTTTTTCACAGAAACTTAAGGGGCTAAACTTGTAGAGGCAGGGTGCTGGTGTTTTTCAAAATAAATAAATTATTTTTTATTAAAAATTTCAATAGGTAAATATCTCTTAATCATAGCTGCAACAACTAGAATAAGCTACAGATGTTTTCAATACATTGAATAAATTTGATTTTCAAAACTCAATCACAGTACTACCTTGCTTAAAAACAAAATATATAAACTGAAAGTGGATTTATTATGCAAAGTGAAATATAAGTGCCTTTTTTGAAACGTGGAGTACATAATTGATACATATATTGAAGTGTCTGTGACTTTTTAAAATGTCTCATTTGGGAACAGGGAAATTGGTTCATTACTCTTACCTGGCAAATCCAGACAGCAAAAGGAGAGAAGATAAATAAAAATTGTGAACATCAAAAAAAATGCAAATATGTGCGCCCCCACATGCAAACAAGACTTCAGCTACTTCTATTTCATCTATAAAACTTTAAACATTTATGTCTTTTTACTTTTGAGGTTTATGAATTTATCATCATTGTCAAATATAAATAAAATGCAGAAAATAAATGAAAACCTGAGGCTGAATAACACTTTAAATACTGTCAGTTATCCCTTGTTTCATATTTTCTACATTCACTTCACATACAAATGTTATAAACTTATATGTGGACTTATAAATAAATGTATATTAATAACATACATTTATTTGTGTTATTCATATTACACATATAGAAAAATATATATGTGTGTGTGTATGTGTGTGTGTGTGTGTGTATATATATATATATATATATATATATAAAACTCTTGAACAATTGTGAGGTTAGGGGTGCTGACCCACTGTGCAATCAAAGCTTCACATATAACTTTAGACCTCCCATAAACTTAACTACCAATAGCCTAATGTTGACTGGAAGCCCTACTGGTAACATGAACAGTTGATTAACACATATTTTATATGTTGTATATATTATATACTCTATTTTTCCAACAAAGTAAGCTAGACAAAAAAGGTGTTCTTAGGAAAATTAAAAGAAGGAGAAAATATATTTACTATTCATAAAGTGGAAGTGGATTATCACAAAGGTCTTCATCCTAGTTATCCTCACACTGAATCTGCTGAGGAGGAAGAAAGCAGATTGGTCTTGCTGTCTCTCCTGTCAGCGACTAAAGAGATGGAGGAAGTTGAAGGGGAGAGGAAGAGGCAGGCACACTTGGGAGATTTTTATGGAAATACATTACAGTTTCTGTCTTTTTTGTTTTTTCATTTTTCAGAAAATATTTCTGTACAGTACCAATCCTTCTTCCACTGCTTGCCTTAGTTTTAGTGCCTGTATTGTAGAAGGGATCATGTTATAGAAGCAGTCTTGAATTATCTGAACCCTTTTCCCAGATTGTTTAATGTCAGTTTGTTTTCTGCCACTGCTGCTTCTACATCTTGTTCCTCATCATTCAGCATTGATTCAAAGGCACTCACCTCTATTAAGTAATCTCCTGTTAATTCTTCTGGTGTGGTGTCCATTAGCTCCTGAATTCCTTTAACATCCATATTTTGAACTCTTCACTGTACCCACCACCTTCTTTACCATATCCACAGTCTCTCTAAGGTTTCCTTGATTAGCTCTGTCATAAATCCGTGGGAAGTCATGCACAATATCTGGACCTAGTTTACTCCAGCAGGAATTTATTGTTTGGGGCTTGATGGCTTTTTCTGTAACAACAATGGCATTTTCAATGGTGTAGTCTTTCCAGAGTTTCGTATTTTATCAGGACTCTGTTTCATAGTGTTGACAATCTTTTCTGTAGAGTAATGGATGTAATGAACCTAAAGGTCCTTAGGATACTATTATCTAGAGGTTGAGTTAGAAACGCTATGTCTGGGGGCAAGCAGACCACTTCAAAACCTTTAGTGTTAAACTCATGGTTTTCTGGTCGCCAGGGGCCCGACCCACTATCAAAAGAACTTTAGCGGCTGGGCGCGGTGGCTCAAGCCTGTAATCCCAGCACTTTGGGAGGCCGTGGCGGGTGGAACACGAGGTCAAGAGATAGAGACCATACTGGTCAACATGGTGAAACCCCGTCTCTACTAAAAATACAAAAAATTAGCTGGGCACGGTGGCGCGTGCCTGTAATCCCAGCTACTCAGGAGGCTGAGGCAGGAGAATTGCCTGAACCCAGGAGGCAGAGGTTGCGGTGAGCCCAGATCGCGCCATCGCACTCCAGCCTGGGTAACCAGCGAAACTCCGTCTCAAAAAAAGAAAGAAATAAAGAACTTTAAAAGCTAGTCTCTTACTGGCAAGGTGCTTCCTGATTTCAGGGACAAAGTATTGATGAAACTATTATGGAAAAAGGGTTCACATTCATCTGGACTTCTTCCTCTTTTTTTTATTTTTATTTTTTAAACAACAAAAAGACTGGCAGCAGGTGTTTATCTTTTCCTGTCAAGGCCCAGGTGTTATCAGCTTTATAGGTATGGGAAGACCTGATTTTAAACCCGATTGCATTTGCACTAAACAGTAGAGTTAGCCCATCTCTTCCTGCCTTAAATCCTAGTGATCACTTCTCTTCCTTAGTAAAAAAATGAACTTTTTGGTATTTGTTTTTTCAGTATGGGCACTTTTGTCCTTATTAAAAACCTGTTTAGGCAGATATTCTTTCTCCCTAATGATTTTCTTAATGGCACCTGAGAACTCCTCTGCTGGCTCTTGTTCCATAAAGCTGCTTCTACTACTACGTTGTCATTTTTTAAAGCCAAATCTCTTCCTAAAATTATCAAGCCATCCGTTGCTGGCATTAAATTCTGTAGCTTTAGATCCTTTGCATTCCTTTGCCTGGAAGTTGTCATGTAATGACTATGCTGTTTCTTGCATCATATTGAAGTCTACAGGTATGCCTTTCTTATATCAGTTCTTCACCCAGGTGACACCTGCATATTTAAAGGAAATAAAAATGTATTTTGTAAAATGTAAAAGGTTTCTATGCCTACTGGCATAGCTGCAGTAATGGTTTAATAAATTTCCTTTTCTTTTTTGTACAATGGTCCTTATACTGCATTCATTTTCTTTAAAATAAATTTCATGCAATGCAACTCAAAACGAAAAAATTAGAAACAGGGTTTTGCTACATTAGGTTGCCCAGTCTGGACTCAAACTCCATGGATCAAGGGATCTTCCCAATTCAGCTTCCCAAGTAGTTGGGACTGCATGTGCACTCACAATGCCCAGACAAGTAATTTAATTAGTTTTCTGTATGATGATGACTATTCCCTTCTTTTTGGGAGCGCATTCAGCACTACCTCTGATGCTTTATATAGATTCCATGGTGTTATTCAAGGTTTACAGTATTGCACTAAAAATGATGAAAAAATGCAAGAAATTCAAGATGCCACTTTTTACCATGATACAAAGTTTATTGGAGAAAAAAATTGTTCATTAAGAGATGATTAGCATCACATGTCATTTTAAGCAGATACTTGCAACATTTGAGAGAACCACAATAGCAGTAGGAGGTGGCTATGAATTAATTACAGTAGTACATTGTATACTAAAATATTTTATGCAGTTATGATTTAGTACTGCATCTTTATATTAGTCCACATTTCTTTCAACTGTGAATGGCACCACGCATGCAGTGTGCATAAGTTTTCATAACTTTGAACTTTTTCTAATAGAGTTGTGCTTTTTTTATGGTATTACATGATAAGATTGACTAGTATCTTCAAGTATTTTATGCATTCATGACATACCTAACTTTTTCTTATTTTTTTTTTTATTTCTAAGCTATGCAGTTTGTCTGCAAGTTTTAAAATTGTCACAAATCTTGAGAAAGATTTGCTTTATGAGTTATGTTCCTTGCATAGTTGAAAACAAAGACCATCGAAATAAGAAGAAAAAGAGTCTATTTATTCAGAGATTGTCTTAGCAAGAGGGGCAGCTACCATCATTTGAGTTTGGCAGAGGCTCAAAGGCAGATAGAGAAGTGGGAAAACCTGATAGAAATAAAGAAAAAACATCAGCTGTACTATCTTTGAAGTTTGTTGACACGGAAAGTTGGAGGTAGGTTATCTAAAGGCAGGATATCCAATGTTATAGATTTCAGACATTCTCTGATTGGTGCTGAGTTGCTGGGTTGGACGTAAGAGCAAAAATTAGGGCAGCTGTCAGTTACTGACCAAGTTTTGCCTCTTGTGGGTCAACTGCTGTATAGGTTGGAGATTTGTTTCTGAGGCCAATTGCTGGAGACACTGCGTGTCAGGGCTCTGTTGTATATGGTGTGACCATTGCCTATTTGCACATTCAGTCTTTCCGGTATTCAAGAATTCTATATCCTTTCCATGTAGCTCTGCTTCATTTTATGGCTTAGTAAGTATAATTGTTCTTATTAAGTTGATTTTTTTCTTAAATTCTTAGTAGATATTTTGTTCACATTATTTTTCCTTCTCCATGACCACATTTTCCTGTAATGTTCTTCACTTGTAATTTTCCCCCATTCCTTCCTTGCTCCTTCATTCCTTTCTTGCTTCCTTCCTTCCCTTCTCTGTCTTTAGATAATACTTGTTTGTGTTGATTATTCATTTTTGAAAGAATTCATTTTTAGTTTGGAACAATTGTTTGTAATAATTTTTTTAGATGAAGAGCAGGGCAGAATCCCATGCTGACCTCCTATATTTTTTATTACAGCAACTGTATTGAAATGTGATTCAGAGACCAAAAAATCACCATGTTTCTTGCATCCAATATATTCCTCTTGAATTAACTTTTCTTCTTGCATCCTTTAGAAGTTATTTTAGTGTGTTTGGGGAGTTGGACTTATTTCATTTTTAGTTTGGCTGTTTGTTTTGTCCTTGTTTTCCAGATTTACTTAAATAAAGTTGACTAATAAAATTGTATACATTCAAGGCTTAGAATGTGATGATTTGATGTATATTATTCATTGTGAAGTGAAGACCACAGTTATTTATTAAATCTCTCACCTAACCTAGTTGTCATTTTTTGTGTGTTTTGTGGTGACAGCATTATTTTCTTAGTAAATTGGAGTATTTTATAGTTACAGACAATAACTATAGACACCATGCTGTGTATTAAATCCCCAGAATGTATTCATCTTACAACTGAAAGTTTGTACTCTTTGACCAGCAACTTTTAATTTATTTCACCCTAGAAACCACCATTCTACCCTTTGTTTCTAATTTTTTTAATGTATTCATTGAGGAACACTTAGGTTGTTTATAGAAAGTGAAAGATCTGGCCGTGCGAAGTGGCTGAGTTGGTGGGTGGATCACTTGAGCCCAGGGGTTCCAGACCAGCCTGGGTCACATGGTGAAAGCCTGCCTCTACAAAAATTATTAGCTGAGCATGGTGGAACACACCTCTAGTCCCAGCTACTCAGGAGGCTGAGGTAGGAGAATTGCTTAAACCCAAGATGAGGCATTTGCAATGATCCAGGATTGCACCGCTGTACTACAGCCTAGGTGATAGAGCAAGACTCTGTCAAAAAAAAAAAAAGAAAAAGAAAAAGGAAAGGTCTGTATTCTGAAAGCCATGAGACATTTTTGAAAAATATAAAAAGACACAAATAAATAAATAAATATCGTGCTCATGGATTTGAAGTAATAATTTTGTTAAAATGTCAATGCTACCCAAAGTGATCTACAGATTTGATGCAACCCCTATCAAAATACTCATCATTTTTTCACTAAAATAGAAAAAGAAATCTGAATATCTTAAATTTCTAATGGAATTACAAAAGACCCCAAAGAGCCAAAGCAGTCATGAGCATAAAGAACAAAGCTGAAGGCATCATATTACATTACTTTAAAGTATACTACTAAGCTAAAGTAACTAAAACAGCATGGTACTAATATAAAAACAGACACACAGATCAACAAACCAGAATAGAGAGCACAGAAATAAATCCATATATTTACTGCCAATCAATTTTTGATAAAATTGTCAAGAATAAACAATGGGGAAAGGACAGTCTACAAAAATGGTGTTGGAAAACTTAATATCTACATGCAGAAAAAAAAGATATTGGATACTTATACCACTCACAAAAATTAACTCAAAATGGAGTAAACACTTAAATATAAGATCTGAACTCATAAAACTAGAAGAAAACATAGGGAAAATGCTCCTTGACTTTGATCTTGACAGTAATTTATTTTTTGAACATAGCATCAGGAGGACAAATAACAACAGCAAAAATAAATAAGTGGGGCTGTATCAAACTAAAAAGCTTCTGTACAGCAAACCAAAACAATGAAGAAAATGAAAAAATAATCTATAGAATGGGAGAAAACATTTTAAAATCATTTATCTCATAAAGGGTTAACCATCCAAAATATATAAGGAATTTATTCAACTCAGTAGCAAAAATGAACAAACAAAACAAAAACAAAATACTTCAATTAAAAAATTAGTAAACAATCTGAATAGACGTTTGTCCAAAGAAGACATACACATGGCCAATAGGTATAATAAAAAGTGATCAGTATCACTAATCATCAGGATAATGTAAATTAAAACCTCAGTGATATATCACCTCAGCCTGTTAGCATGGCTATAATACAAAAGATGAAAAATAACAAGTGTTGGTGAGATATGGAGGAAAGGAAACCCTATTCATTGTTGGTGGGAATTTAAATGGGTATAGTCATCATGGAACTGAGTACTGAGTTTGAAGGTACTTGAAAACATTAAAAATAAAGCTACTGCCTGATTTAGTAATCTCACTATTAGGTATATAGTCTCAAGGAAATATAATCAGTAGCCAGAAGAGATATCTACACTCCCATGTCTATTGTAGCATCATTATCAATAGCCAAGACATGGAAAAAGTTTGTGAATATGTAATTGCATGTAAACTGAGTTAAATCAAACCACATATACCACCTAGCCAAATTCTCTTTTTCCTGCTTCTCATACATTAATAAGGCCTAAGATACATCCTGCCTGTGGCACATGCAGACCATTCTGTCTTTTGTCAACATGAATTTAGTTTTCATGTCTTATGCTGATAACCTCAGAGAAATTTATATCTTTGTCTTTTTCTGATATTAGTTACCATGGTAATTCTCAGCTTTCTCTCAAAGCCATCCTTACCTTTTTCCCATTTTATAATAGGAGACCATTATAGTAGTTATTTGTTAATTTCGTGGTTTAGTGATACTCTGGTTTCTATAAAGTCAGTTTACCTGTTTTATGCTCTTCTTGTTAATTTTAGATAATTTCTTTAAAAATGATAGGCAATTTTTATGTCACCACATTCTTGATTGAAATTGCCAGATGTTGTATTTCTCAGCAGTTTCTTTAGGCAAGCAAAGTCCCTAACAGGGATCCTGGAGTTGGCAGAAATACTACTGACTCTCAGTAAACTCTGTCCAGAACTCAAAGCTCAATTCCTGGCTACTACATAATCCTTTGATTCTTGAGGTTCATATTACACTTTTGGAAATTATATGTGTATTCATTTCTCTGGTTTAGTAATTCTCCCTGACAGGGTCAGCTGCAATTAGTAGCTATTCTGAAGCCAGAGAGAGCTGATTTGGTTGTAGTAGAGTAGGCTAATCCTCATGTCCAGAGCATTGTAGAAGACAATTGCAATCTCAGGATCAAACAATTGGTAAAATCTAACAGTGCAGCAGCCAGAAACTATAATACTACTTGATGCAAGCATTCAGCCTTTCATTACTAAAAATGACATTAGCCATAAGTTTCTTGTGGGTGTCTTTTTTTTTTTTTTTCTTTTGAGATGGAGTCTCCCTCTGTCACCAAGGCTGGAGTGAAGTGGCACAATCTCAGTTCACTGCAACCTTCGCATCATGGATTCAAGGATTCTCCTGCCTCAGCCTCTCGAGTAGTTGGAACTAGAGGTGTGCACCACCATACCCAGCTATTTTTGTATTTTTTGTAGAGATAGGGTTTCACCATATTAGCCAGGATGGTCTTGATCTCTGACCTTGTGATCCGCCTGCCTTAGCCTTCCAAAGTGCTGGGATGACAGGTGTGAGCCACCACGCCCCGCCATGGGTATCGTTTTATCAAATTGTGCATACTATTATCTATTCCGGGTTTGTTTGAAAGATACTGAATTTTGTCAAATGCCTTGTCTGATCAGGTGATCATGTTTTTTGTCCTGATGTTTTATTAATATGTTACATTACATTAATTGAATTTCAGATGTTAAACTCACTTGGTATTCAGAGATAAACTACATTTAACTATGTTGTATATTATCTTTATATAATGCTGAATTTGTAAAAGACAGTTGAAAGAAAGAAAAAACACAAGAAAATTTTCTTTTCTTGTGATGTCTTTGTTTGGATTTAATATCAAGGTAAAACCATGTATTTGTATATATCCAGTAATGTAGTCTATTGTTACTTAGAACTCAGAAAAATCTCAAAGTGATCTCATCATTTATTCTACACCTGAACTTCTCACTTCCTTTTTCTGATTCCATAAATGCATCATTCTTCCAATTCATCTCATTATTTTTGCACTTGCTAAAACTAGAAACATAGGAGTCTAATATGTCCCAATTCTCTCTGCCTGTATCTAGTCATTAACAGATGCTATTGGCTTCCGTTTTGACAAAATTCCTATCCAACAACTTGGTAATCCGAAGATTAACATTTGTTTCTTCAGCCTTTTGTTTCTTTCACAATCCATAGCTTACAAATACAGGGATAATAAACTAAGACAAAAAAATAAAGAACATTGAGACACAACCATCTCAATCCAGGTCCTCAATATCTTCCTGATAGATTTCAGTAACACCTCTTCTCTTACCAGATGTATAATACCTGGAATGTACTTAGGTGTAATAAATGTTTGTAGAATTGAGTTGAACTATCTAACAAGTAATCTTTCATCTTGTCCCTCCCTAACTTCTACTATTTTCTACATCATTTCTTGACTTCAAACAGTTCTCTTTCATATACCCTAATAAGTTATGAATTTTCACATCATGCACATGTATGGTTACCTACAACATCCTAGTATCTGCCCTTTTTTCTATCAAAGCAGTTCTACTTATTATTAGAAACTCACCTCAATTTTATCTCCCCTCAGGAGTACCCTGTGAGACTGAGATATACCTCTTCCTGAGACAAAATTAATTAGACACTCACTTATATGGTTTACACCTTTATGGCACTTCTATGGTAAAATTTAAAATTTGGATATATATCTTTTTAACTTCATTTAAATAGTAGAAGGGAATTTATGTAGCTGTTTTTTTCACCTTAATTTTCTAGTTAAACCTGGTCAGTATTCAGCCAAGTCCTTACTTGAAATAATGTAAAATAACTTTCTGAAAGACACCATTAGTGTGTTTAGTATATTTGAAAATAATTATATAGAAACATTATAATTTTTCTTTAGAAAGCCAGATGCAAGATCACATATTAAAAATGCATTTGACAGATGAATTTTACAAATATGAATCTGTGAGAGCTCTATGCCTTATAAAGATGTCTTGTTTTGTTATTGGCTTTCTAGAATTCATCAGGTAAATAAAAATGTTTCCATATGAATAATAATGCTTTCAAGTTTGTAAAATATGTCATAATATAAATTTAACATATAGTTTATAATGATTCTGAGAAGTGATACAAACACGTTATTCAAGAGTGACTCCATTGTGACAATGTTTTATGATTATTACATTTTGCATATTTAAACTTATTCAATTTGTATAAATTTTAAGTGATTTGAGATGATATATTCATTTTCAAGTATCATTTATTCCAAATCATTTATTTTGGCTATCTTCTCACATTTGTGGCATTCTGCAGAAATCATATACACAGCTCTAATCGCTAGTGTTAACAATGTCAGAAATCTAGACAGATCTGAAACAGTAAAAAAATTAGAAGTATTCTCTAACTATATTGAGGAAATAGAATTATTCTCTAACTATATTGAGGATCAGAATTTTAGATTAAAACTTAATTGACAAGACCCCTTGCAGAAGATATTATATAGCTCACTGAATAACTACTTTAAGTGATATATTAGTTATCTATTACCGTGTAACAAATGCCAAATTCTTGACCCACCAAACGATAGTACCTAACAATATGGTAGGTGTTTTCTAGTCCTCAAAGTTGGAGTAAGCTAATGCACACCAATGTATAGTTGGGACATCTAAATATCTGAAGGCAAGTCACATCTTTCTGATATACTGAATATTTAACATGTATCAACATTTAAAAATTCAAATATTCTCAGTTTTCTGGGAGATAATGTAAAATGTTTTAGGATGGGCTTAGTCTTTTTGTGCCACGGCAGTGGCTCTATCAACAGCTGCTGAGAAAATGAACAAGACAGAGTTTACAAAGAGTTTTATCAGTTGTAATGATAATTTGGTTTTGGTTTCGTAATGTTTTACTAATTAAAAGTAAAAGAATACAAGAAAAGCCAAATAGTCAAGTTGGTTGAATAAATTCTGTGTTGTAAGACTTTGAAAATACAAGAAAACTGGGTTTGATAGCAATGTGCAATCCAAACCCATCCAAAAAAGTATTTTGCAAAAAGTATGAAGATATTTCATACAAACATACCTCAATTATTTTTTTTTTAAAAAAATAGAAAACGAATGAAGCTGTAGTGTGTATTCAAATTTAAACTCATCATTCTTATTTAGCATTTTTATCTATATTAAAATCATCAAAACCTAAAGTTTACTAGAATAATATTGTCATATTTTTAAATGACATGACAATATTCAGCTGTGCTTTTATATGAAATTCCTTAGACCATAATATAAACTTGAGTATGTTGCCTATGGAAAGGTTGCTGCAGATTGTTATAGAAATAGAAGAAAGAGAATTGTGTCTAATGTCTGAACTCAATGCTAGGTGAGAAAAAGCAAATGATTCCTATACCAACTGCTAAAGCAGGATTAATGTGGAGATTCATGATATGCAGGCTCATTTACCATATATGAGTTTAGCTTGCAAACTGACTTTGAATACCGTGTATGTAATGCTTCTCCTCTTAGATTCTTATGTAAGATAGCCACAGACATTATTCTCTACTTGAGAATAAAGCAAATAATGCCTTCAGGTGGTAAAAATTTGCTTGTATTTTTAGTTTCATGGCAACACAGTGCAAAGACTGCCCCTGGAAACTGTCAACCTTAAAAAGAAGGCCAGCATATTTGAACGTCATTTCTGGAGTTGGTAGCCAGCAGCTAGATGACTACCGCCTCTAAGCTACTGAATTTCTCCACAAGGTTCCTTTTTATAAAATCAATTATTTTGAGAGAGCAGTCCACCTAAACTAAAATAAAAGAATTTGAAATGCAACTTACTTGCAACCCTGAGAGTGCTTACACTAACAACATAACCAGAATTTATGAAACACATACCAAATGTAGCTTGAATTTAAAGAAGTCCAATATCTATCTGATATATTATTCACATTCCTTAAATTGGAATCAAAATGTCACTGGTAAAGTTTCCAATGCTAGCTGTAAAGTTATATGGCAAGTCACGGGATCAAGACTGCAGTTTGGAGCACCAACTTTCTAACCCTGATTTCTAACCCTGAGTGATTTCTAGCCGCTCTTCTATATGCTAATTCTTAATCAGATAGATTTTTCCTATTCTATATTCCTGTCAACTGTTTAGTAATTTCCTCTGCTAGGTACAGGTGTCAGTATTTGCCCTAAGAGTCAGCCAGGCAGCATTTCAGTTTACAGAGCTGATGACCCTAAGTCAAAAGTATAAAATATCAGTACAACAGTTCACTTCACAGGGACAAAACACAATTTAGCACTTGGTTTTTCACTGACTTACTTTCAGGGCTTGGGTCTGAAAGCTTTTAGTAGTGCTTGCTGTTTACCCACTTCCTGGTATCTGTTTTGACCCATTTAGTTTCTTCACTTTTTCAGATTTGATTTTCTTTTAATACAAATACAGAACTTTATAAACTTTGTTGAGATTTTTAATTCCTCTACTAAGAAAAGTCTAACAGATCTCTAACACCTGAATTTCAAATTTTGTCTTATGAAAAGCAGGCAAGAAGGAATAAAAATTATAAAATTCCAAGCATGTATAAATTATTACTCTAGCTGATTTATATATTTAATCTCATTATTTTACATAATCCAAATTATTACTGTACAAGTGCTTTACAAATAAAAAAACAGTCTCATAAAAGTTAGGAAATTGTAAATTATAAACATACTTCCTCTAAAGTAAAGGTAGATATACAAAAACACTGAAGATATATTATTCAATTATTAAAAATTGAAAACGTTCCATTTAGATCAGTGGTTCTCAACCAGTAGTGATTTGCATCTCCCCAGGGAACATTTGGCAATGTCTAGAGTTATTTTGGGTTGTCACAGGAGGTTGTCATAGTTATCTACTCTATATATAGTTGCCAAAGATACTGTTAAACTTTCTCCAATCCACAGAAAACTTCCCCAAAACAAAGAATTATTGACCTGTTTTGGCTCTCTGTCCCCACCCAAATATCATGTTGAATTGTAATCCTGAATGTAGGGAGTGGGACTTGATGGGAGGTGACTGGAACATGGGGGAAGATTTCCCCCTTGCTGTTCTTCTGATAGTATGTTCTCATGAGATCTGATTGTTTGAAAGTGTGTAGCACTTTCCCCTTGGCTCTCTCTCTCTCCTGCTCTGCCATATTAGGACAGTGCTTGCTTTCACTCTGCCTTCTGCCATAAACGTAAGTTTCCTGAGGCCTCCCTAGCCATGTGCCTGTAGAGCCTACAGAACGGTGAATCAATTAAATCTGTTTTTTTTTTAAATAAATTATTCAGCCTCAGGTAATTCCTCATAGCAATGTGAGAAGGAACTAATTAATACAATTATCTAATTCAAAATGTTGAGAATTTTGGATGTAGATTAACAAAACACACATTTCAATTCTTCCAATGCACTGCTTACAATATTATTTGCCTTCAAACCTGGAACCCAGTATTCATGGAACTAATGTGTGGAATTATCCTAGGATGTAAAGATATGTAATTGCTGATAAAAGGGACCATAAAAATAAATCAAGAAAAGTGATTTCCCCTTGCCCTTTTATAAAACAAACACAATTCCATACAACTTTCCTACTCATAATCTTGTTTAAATTTTGGTTTATAATAAATAAATTGAAATGTACAAAGATAAGTCACTATGAATCAATAAAATAGTATATTATTATATTAAAAAACAATGTTTGTATATAGTTGTTTGATATAGAATTGCACTCACTTAAGTGCTTATAAAATAACTGTAAAAGCAACTTGAAAGGAAACTGTATCAGAAGATATTCTGAAAGATTCTAAAAAGTATATCTTACCATGAGCATATAAAAATATGCTAAGCCCATCTATAAGAGGAAAAAAATTGTTTTCCTACAAAACATTTTCTACTTTAATTAAAGAAACAACTATAATAAACCTCAGTTGTTCAGATGAATTTGGAGGAAGACAAGTTAGTATTATGGAGATTTGACATTATAGAATATGATAACATAAATGCACTTGATCAAAATATATTACCAATGGTCCCTAAAATGATAAGATTATAACCTATGTGCTATATTAAGGTTTTTCTCCACTGTATAAATTAAATAATCTGTAATTAACAAAGAGATTGCCTTTAACTAAATGTAAGTTTCTGATACTCATGGGAATAATTAAAAGTATATTCCCCCTGAAGTGGTGCTTTATTCTTCTGAGGCTACTGTAGCAAATTACCATAGACTCTGTGGTTTAAACAAACATTTGTTTCTCATACTTTCAGAGGCTGGGAAGTCCAGATCAAAGTGACAGAATTGTACATGTCCAGTGAGGGCTCTCTCTTTGGATGGCAGAAGGTTACCTACTCAATATGTCCTAACATGGTGGATAGAGAATGAGCTCTGATCTCTCTTCTGCTTTTTAAAAAGCAACTAATCCTTTTATGGGAACCCTACCTTCAAGATCTCAACTAAACCTAACTATTTCCCAAACCTCTACCTGAAAATACTATCATATTGAGGAGTATAAATTTTATGTAAGTTTCTGGGGGATACAGACATTCAGTCCATAACCAGTGGTTTAATAATTACTAGAAAATGTATCTGTATTTTAAAACTTTTATTTATAAGTATTTTTATTACAGGTATTATTCTCATTCTAACCTTTATGTAGATTATTATAAGTTCTGATTATTGAAGTCTGAATTAATTAGCTTTTACTCTAATTTCTATTACTTAATTCATAAAGATTGAGAAAGTTTCCTTATCAGTAATATACTTCTCAATTCTTAAAGAAATGCTTTATGTAAGTATGGTGTCATTTTAACACAATTCCAAATAGAATGTACTTTAACATTTCTTCTTAATATAGTTTTTCATTTCTTTTGCAAGTATGGATGCAGAAACACTTAACATCATATGATTAAGTTTGCATGTCTTAACATTTCTAGTATCTTTGAGGAACTTGCAATAAAATCAGCATGTTTCTAATGCTGCTGAACAGCAGTAACTTTCTTTCAAGGAAGAGAAGTTTTCACATTTATGTGAAAATTACTCCCTCACTACAGGATCCCATTTCCATTCAAATTTGACTTATGACTCACTTTTAATCAGAGAAAATCAACCATGGAAATTAAATGCAAAGCGGCATAGTCCCATGGTGAATGTTTCCTCTAATAAGGGCTTAACTTTTGGTTACATCAGATTATTTAGCATGCAATGTTAGAACTACTAAGCCAAAAAAAAAAGTCCAAACAAATCTCTCTTAAATTTATCCAGAAAATATCTGCACAAGAGAAATGAAAACATGTCCACACAGACTTGTAAGTACATAGTCACAGAAATACTATTTACAATAACCAAAAAGCAGGGAATAAACCCAAATGCCAGGTGAATTGTTAAACAAGATGTAGAATATCTGTACAATTGAATACTATCTTACAATATAAAGAAATAAAATACTGATACATATTGCGACATAGACTGTCTTCAAAATACTGTGTTAAGTGAAAGAAGCACGCTTTCATGAATCCTACAGCCACAAGAAACTGGAGGCTTCTGACAACCAAGAGAGTGTAAATGTGGATCTTTTCCCAATCAAGCATCTGATGAGAACCCAGTTCTGGCTCACATTTTAATTGCAGCCTTAGGAGACCCTAAACAGAGCACCCAGCTATGCTATGACCACATTTGTGACCCACTGAAAGTATGGTTAATAAATGTGTTGGTTTAAGCTGCTAAGTTTTTGATAATTTGTTATGCAGCAATACAAAATACATTTAATCAAGCTGTTCACAAATTTCTCCAGGAAACAAGACAGAAATTTCCCTATATTATTCGTGTAATTTCCTCATAATTAATGAGGTCATAATTTTTTCAGAAGTTCAAGCTCACCTAAATCGTATGTCCCAGATTTTGGATCTCAGATTTTGCACTTGAATTTTTATCAAGAGTCATGATGAAAACACAAAAACTAACTCTATCTAGCTTGGCTCATTTGTTGAGATTTCAAGGTTAAACCAGCCTAATTAAGATGTTAATAACTTTTTAAATGATTTTGGCTCTATTTTTCTATTTATCACACATTCTTCAAAATAACTAAATGTTAACACCATCTGCCTGCTCACTTTTAGTGGCATAAACATTAAAGTGAGATGCTTTGTTTGAAAAGTAGGACTAGGCTAACTATGTAATGTGAGGAACAATTTTTTTTTAAGCTTGAGGACAGAAAATATTTGGTTGCCCCAATATATTAAGGACCACTAGAATATGTGTCCTACTAGATTTTCAAAATCTTGAAATAAATACTTCAGCATATTTGTGGTTATATCAAGAAATATTAGACTAAAGTCAAATTTTTGAAATTATAAAAATTATGTAGTGCATATTTGAACTGAGATAACAATAAGGGAAAATTAAAAAGTCAGATACCAATGAATAGAACATGAAGTTGGAAATCAATGTATCATCTTGCTGACATGAGAACTATCAAAACATTCACTTTTTTACTTCTCATTCTGAACAAATGGGAATTTCAGACCCTAAATTTAGACCTATCTCATCAGTGCTTGAGTTGGACATGGATGGAATTGAACTATTATCATAGTTGTGCTAGATAGACTAAAAGAGAGTCGAAGGCAAAATGGTCAAGCACAAAGTATCATTGAGATTTTGGTATGGAAGGAGTAAAGCAGAGAGACTGAATTCTAGTCTGAGGCAAGAATGTATATCTGAGAAGACATAGATTTCAATGAAAAGAGATCAAAACAGCAGGAAACAAACTGAGCCAGGGTAGATTTCTGGAATTGAGTATCCGTGGTCTAGCTGATGTGTGGGGAACAAGTTTATTAAGCGTGTAAAACCCACTGAGACAAAAATGCTCTTTGAAATACGTGAAAGAAGGAAAGCTGAGGTAAAACCTTATTAAATGAAGAATGAGTTAATAAAAACACATTTTAATAAAACCAAAGTAGTTGAGGAATATAAAGATCATGGAATCAGAGTGGTGGTTTCCCCCATATTGTTCTTGTGGTAGTGAATAAGTCTCAGGAGAACTGATGGTTTTGTGAGAGGAAATCCTTTTTGCTTGATTCTCATTTTCTCTTTGCCTGCTTGCATGTATGATGTGCCTTTACTCCTCCTTGGCTTTCTGCCATAATTGTGAGGCCTCCTTGCCCATGTGAAACTATGAGTTCATTAAGCCTCTTTTTCTTTACAAATTTTCCAGTCTTGGTTATGTCTTTATTAGTAGTGTGGGAATAGACTAATACAGATAAATTTAACTGTTACGTTAGTGTGAAAAGTTACAAGTGCTGTTTAATTTGCAATGCTTTATTTAATCAGCTTATAAATCATGTATATTTCTGTCATTCTTTCAATAACTAGTGTTATTTTTGCATTTTAAAATAGTAAAGGATTTTATAATGGTATAATGATTTTCTCTGTAATGAGCCAGTTCATTTTATATTCAAAGAGTACAAAAGAAAATAATTTCAATTATGATGACCTATTCAATATATTTAAATATTGTTTTCACATGTGTTTAGTCTTTTACTCACAGAGTCAATTATTAAATGTAAGCAAACAACATTTGATATTTCAATTTATATCTCCATTGGGAAAGAATAAAAAATTTATTTTTTAAAAAACTACTGAGAGTTATAGATACCAATAGTAATCTGAGAGTCAATTATTTGGTGTTTTATATTCAATAAGCCTTGAACTTTATTGTCAAATATGATTGCTATAACAAAATAAAATGTCATAATAGTCATAGTCATATAACAATAACAGCATTTTCATTTCCAGATAATCCCCCCAATAAAAAATTGTATCAGCAGTAGAATAGCAACTTTCAGAAACTAGGTATTCATGTCCTGCATGTCATTACTGTCATCTATTACAACACCTGACTAAATTGCAGAATCACATAGAGAGTTTTAAAAGCACTGATATTCCTAGGTCCTAGTCCAATTCCATTAAATCAGAATCTCTAGGACAGGAGTCAACAAGTTATGTATTTAAAAGTCTCCCACAGAAGCAAGTGATCAGCCAGGCTTGAGAGCCATTCCCACATCTATCCAAAATATACGTGTATATGAGGGTGTATGGAGAAGGCAAATAGTGAAGAGAAAGCTCTTGTGTTAATTTTTATTGATGTTATACTTTATAGTACTTGTAAAGAATCTCTTAATAATACTGACTTAAGGCCACATTTTAATCACTGCCAACTGCTTTTTAATGATTTCTCATAAAAGCTCTTGAGAATTTTTTATCATTTGATATTTGATATACTAGAACAGAAAATATGTAGAAATGAACTGTGCCAATAAAAAAAATCCTTTTGCTTAAAATAAAAAAAAGTTGAAAAACATGCATAGAAAGAAAAGGGTTGATTTGCTCTAGTGCCTAGATAAAAGTTAATTAACCGTTATTGTTTTGACATAATTTAGGAGATCATTTATCTTCATTTCATCAGTGAAAGAAGAGATTTGTGGCCTACAGCTAGTGACTTGAATACAGACCCTTTTGATTCAAAATGCCTCACATGTCACTCTCAGCCCCTTTAATAGAGAGGCTGCCCATCTTACATTCACTTCACTGGCCACTGAACTTCATTTCTTGGATAACAAGGCATACTACCAAATGTGATACATAACTATAGTAACACACAAAAATAAAAGAGAGGTTACAAAGTAAAGTTTCCTGAGACAATTTCAGCTGAAAACACAGGAATCAGTAAGATGTTGGGACTAAGGCAGGTCATATTTCAAGGATGTTTGAGGTATTACCTAAAGACCCTTTTGGAAGTAAACATATTGAAAGTGGTGGGGACTAGAAGGAAACAAGTAGATTTAGATTTATTTATCCAAGGAGTCCCTGATAATGGGTATAAACTTCACATCAAACACAGAGATGATCTGGCTGATTTAAGATGTTTCAGGCTTCATAAGACACTATAACAATCAGTATAGAGGAATAAGGTTGTAAAGAAACTAAAAATTTATTTGATGAAACAAAATTGACAATATAGATAATAGAGAATATGCAGAGGAGGAGGTGAGAAAAAACAGCATTTTATTTTATTTATTATTATTTAGAGACAGGGTCTCACTGTGTTGCCTAGGCTGATGTCAAACTCTTGAGCTCAAACATTCCTCCCACCTTAGCCTCCAAATGCTGAGATTACAGGCATGAGCTACCACGCCTGGCTGAAAACAGGATTTTAGCTAGAATTTGCAAAGTTGCAATTAATCAGAATCTTCAAGAAAGATGTTTTTAAGTGCCAATTCTTAGGACTGACACCCAAAAATCCTGACTCAGTAGGTCTAAAGTAGGAGTCATAAATCTGAGTTTCAACGGATTCCCCAGATGAGTCAGATAGGCATTTCTACATTTCTACTAAATGTAGAAAGCAACAGTTCAGGGGAACAAAAGCTATTCTTGGACTCTTAAAATATGAATTCTACTTCTGTCACTTAGTAGTGAAGCTAGATGGAAAATACTATTTTAAGTTTCTTGGTCTTGATGTAAAGTTAGGGACATGAACTAGAATATGAGGCATGAAGTTCTTTGCTCAACTAGATTGGTCCATGGAATCTCAAGAGCTGAGCGGCCCTGGTGAATTTTAGGAATGAGACGCAGAGCACTGCCTCCTTGGCCATCCTTCCCACTGGCCAATTGCCTCAGAGAGGACCTTTCAGAGGTCGTCAGATTCCAGGTTGAAAATTATGAAACTAATGCATGCTAAGATCCCTTCCATGTCTAAGATAATAAAATCAGTAAAAATAGTTCCTGGCATATTTATTAGTTATAAGTCAAATGAGGCAATTGGAAGACAGAAGCAGGGTCAGCCAGAAGGTCCAATTACCAGAACCAGAATGCTGTCTTTAAGTGGGCAGTTAGCCAAATAGGCTGTTGAGGGTCAGAAAAAAATGGTTAAGGAAGATCCAATGTGTGCCTCTTCTTTTGCACAGGACAGAGATACATTTGATAGGAAGTCTAACATCTGTTATATGGGCCAAGAAATCCAGGCTTCCATCGCAAATGTCATAATTATGCATGAAGTTGTGATTCATCATATGTTTGGGTCCATAATGGAGTATCACATCAATTTTACTCTGATGACAGTTGACAACATGCTCTCTAAACTGAAAAACTAATGCCTTGCTAAACAGAGGAAAATATTATTAAATGTTACTGTGTCTATTACAACGTTTAGAGAAGGAAGAAAAGGAAGTACACTTGGAAAAGGACCAAACGAGCAACTTGAGAGATCAAGTGCACAGTTTGACTTTTGACTTGGGGTTTTACACATTGGCATTCTTCCAGGGTCTGCATCTTCTCCCCTGATTCTTCCCTTGGGGTGGGTGGTCAGCATGTGTAGTGACCCGCCAATGCTTGGAAGGGGTTGCATGTTTAAGGAAATTTAGTCATGCTCACTCGAAGTGTTCTTCCCTTGCCCTTCAAATGTTCCTAGAATGTCATATACCAGTTCAACACCATCATTTTTCCTTCTAGTGTGTGTGCGTGCTTGAGTCCACCCACCCAACTCCTGAGATCTTATCAGGAAGCTGCTGATCACCAGTTTCAGGTTTTCTTCTATGTGCTGGGAGACGGTTTTTCCCTGGGACTGGCTGCAACCCATTATTATTTTACAGATACAGTTTTAACAACTGCCTCTCATCACCTAATGGATCCTGGATAGGGGTCCTCTCCTGCCCTGCTCATGTCTAACTGACTACCTACTGTAACACACATATATTTTGAAAGATGATTTAGGAAGGATAATGGATATTTATCTTTTAACAATTGTGTTCTACTTCAAAATGGTTGACCAACCAAACACAGACATTTGCCTTCTTCCTTTCCCAAATACTATTAAAAAGACAGAAGAGTTTTTCTTTCAGTTTTTAAATGAAAATAAATAAAAAGGCTATAGAACTAAATGGAGCGAAATGTTCTATCAGTGACACAAAAATGGGGGAAATGTTCTATCAGTGATACAAAAAGTTTAGGGAATTTGCGGCAGTGTATAGCAGTTGGGCTTCAGATTAATGACAATCCAACGAAACTTACTGGCATAAAGCCTTTTCTCCTCAATTAAGTCCTAAGGTCTTGCTTCTCATCGTGGTCAGCAGACCAGCAGCATTGACATAGCCAGAGAGATTTTTAAAATGGAAACTGTCAGGCCCCACCGTGCACCTAAGTAATCTGAATGCATTTTTACATAATCCCCAGGTTATTCTTGTGGGTACACTGAAAGTTTAAGAAGCTCTGTCTAGGGCACTGTAACAAACACTGTTATTCTTTGCTTAACGATAGACTCAGTGGAGAACTTTTAGCAGCCGATCACTTTTCCTTATCCCTAAAGATATGATTGTATTGGTCTAATGCAGATATGACTTGAACTCTCCTTGGGTCATTTCAATATACAGCGAGCGTTGAGAATCTCAGGAGTAACAGGAAAGCTGCGAGAATGACCAAATTGCCAGAATTATCAAAAACCTTTGGGCCAGCTGGGCTGGTCACTAATCTCAAATGATGTCTGCCTAATAGAAAAAGAGCAAGCAGAATGAATAAAAAAACTGAAAAACAAAACTGAGTGATATTCTCTAAACACTGATTTTCAGTCATAGCTACAAATAAATAATCACCTTTGTGTTGGGATACAGGCAGCAATAATTGTTAAAGCTCCCAGATGTTTCAATTTGCAGTCAAGTTTCAAATTCACCAGCCTGGAAAGTGTTGGAAATGGAAACATTTGATGATAATATCAGGACCACAGAGGGAATCCAAGCAGAATTATCTATTGAATTTCCATTGTACACCCAGAGTGAGGAAAAAAAAACAAGAAGACTTTTTTCTTTCTATTATCAAGGAAACCATAAATTTGCCTATGTTCTTCCAACTCATTCTGAAGAGAGGTTTGCCTGTTTGAACATCCTGCACAATTACCTCTAGAAAATTATCCATTCGAGGTATGAGACTCCATGAACAAAGACTCTGTTTAAAATTGCCAGATGATTCTACATCAGCAACAGTTTGTAATTATGCCCAGACAGCGAAGCATCATTAGTCATTTGAGAAAAATTTTTAAAAAGAGAGAGAGGCATCTTGTGGATTGAAAGAGAAAGAATGAAATGTAAGCAACTATAAAAACAAAAAGTTCAAGATTTAGATTACATTAAAAATAAAGTAACAAGGAAATCTCGGAAATCAAACATCATTGCTGGAAGTTAAATACATTAGTAGTGGTACTGCAAAGTTGTATGGACATAACCAAAAACTGAATTAAAAATATAGAGAATGAAGGATAGGAAATCAGCCAGAATGTAAAGAAAAAAGAGATGTAGCATATGTGAAAGACAGAGAAAGAGAGAGTGAGAAAGAAGGAGAATGAGGATGGGGAAGAAATATAATCTACAAATAATAGGAATGACTATAGTTAGAATTTTTACCTTAATTCTAACTTCTGGGGGATAATTGCATAATTTATACTAAATTTTAAGAGAAAAGATTTAAACCTACGTCCAACATGACAATCATGCCAGCAAAAGAGCAAAATTAGGAAAATGTAAAGATTCAGAGGTGATAAGCTCATATACACATTGTTAGAAAAAAGGAAGGGAAGAAAAATGATTGGAGAAAAAAGCAGAATAAATATTACTTCAGGACATATTCTTGGAAAGTAAATATAAATAAGAAAATATGACATGAAACACATTAAAAGGCATAAGATGCATATTTGTCTATAAATTATTGCACGTAAACCTCTGAAATTCAATAATATAATTGTATAAAATGATTTTTTTAAATGGTAGTGGAAATGCGGTAAATTTTTTTAAAAATATGAGTGATGAAATAAGTGAAGGAAGGGAAAGGAGATAAAAACATGTCAGAGTTCTTGTCTTGCCAAATTTGATATAGAATATTAAAGGTAAAAGAGCAATTACAGTATTTTCGCCGAAAGTTTTAGTGCACTTTAAGTTCTGGGGACATGCACAGAACGTGCAGGTTTGTTACATAGTTATACAGGTGCCATAATGGTTTGCTGCATCCATCACCTTGTCATCTACGTTAGGTATTGCTCCTAATGCCATCCCTCTCTTATCCACCACCCTCTGCTATCCCTCCGCTATAGCCCTCAATTGAAATGTAATATCTTTATTGGAATCATGAAACAGAGAAAGGGAATTAGGTCAAAATTAAAGAAATAAGAATAAATTCAGATCTTTAGCTAATAATAATGTAATATTGGTTCATTAATGGTGACAAATATACTGTACTATTGTGAGGTGCTAATACCTGTGGAAATTGGATAAAGGGTATATATGAACTCTCTGTACTACAT
Source organism: Saguinus oedipus (assembly GCA_031835075.1). NCBI lineage: Eukaryota > Metazoa > Chordata > Mammalia > Primates > Cebidae > Saguinus > Saguinus oedipus. Next base: position 96,828,721 of record CM063180.1, read on the forward strand.
TTTACAACTTCTTTAAAATGTTTTATTCTAAAATTTAAAATATTTAAAATATGTATCAATTTTGACAGGAAAAATGAGCATATTAATGTTTTACCATTTTTCATGTCTTTTTACCTACTGGGGAGTAAAATAAAAAAAACTGTTAATAATACACATTGATGAAATGCAAAAGATGCCAAATGTTATCAATGACTGATTTCACTCTGAGCTCAGTCTGTCACATTTTCCTATTTGTTATATTTTAGAAGTAGAATTTCTGTGGATACAGTCATAACTTTTGGGTGAAAATTTATCTTTCTTCAACTCTATTTGAATATTAGTTTATTTCACTAATGTTTGAATGATCTTGATTAAATATTTAATATAAGCACATATTTACTTCTAACATCTTCTTTCTCAGTTATAATTTGAAGTTCAGTTTTAGTGACAGATAGATGCATTTATAATTTTAAAATAATTTGCTTTCTCTAGGGCACAGAATTCTTTATCCTGTTGGAGTAGTCATATCTTTCTGTTTAATATACACAAATCCATGAGCTGTCCTCTGCCAGGTAATTTGCTTCAAAGTAAAATGGTTGTTACGTGGTGTGCAACATATTATCTCAATCCTAGTTTTCATGGTAGTTTGGAGTCATGTTAGAATCTAATGGTCTTAGCCATTAGCATTTTCTTTTGACTGCAGGAGAAAAAAATACTAATGGTGTATAAATTAGGAATTTATATGCACCAAATAGTGGTGTGCCACTATTACACTCCTTGGGAGTTACCAAATAATAGCTTCTCATAGATTCTATTATCTCATGTTACACTGTTTGGAAATATTTGAATGGTTGGCAACCTCCAGATAAAGCAATACAGTCTTCTTTTTTTTAACCTGGATATCTTGTATTTAAATAGACCTCAAGTTAGGATGTAATTTTCATTAGCACAAAGGCTGTAATTCTACTTTCAAAGTCTCAGATTATACATTTATACAAGTAGTATATTCTGGGACAGGAATTCTATATATTTACGGATGTTTAGAATTACTCCTCTCAAAGGATTCCCGAAACACTCCCCATGAAATGATTTTGTAGTACGTTAAATTATTTGTCCCAATTGTTTAAAAACCTTTCTGTGTTCGAGCCCCTTTCCATGTGATGTTACAGCTCCTACCACAAGAGACAGAGTGTATTTTTCTGTCCCTTGACATTGAGACCCAAGTTGCCTTGGTCAATGTAATGCCAACAGATGTGATAAAAATCAGGGCTCCAAATGGCTTAATGGAGTATATTTTCTCTCTTGTGTTTTTGCTTTCATTATGAGAAGATGTCCTAATGAATAAATGAGAGATGTTGAGTGCAAATCAGTAACCAGTCTGAAGTTTTTAATCTAACCTAACTAAGCCCAGTCTGAATCAGCAAGACTTTCAACTGTGTGTTCAGTGCTATTGTAGTGTCATTGCTGTTAGGCCCTCTCAGTTACCAGTGCTAGGGAAAATATGCATGTTTACTAACTTTTTCATATATTAACTGTGATTATATTATATGTAAAATATAATCCCAGCACTTTGGGAGGCCAAGATGGGCAGATCACCTGCAGTCAGAAGTTTGAGACCACTAGCCTGGCCAACATGGTGAAATCCTGTGTCTGCTAACAATATAAAAATTGGCTGGGTGTGGTGGCACATACCTTTAATCTCAGCTACTCAGAAGGCTGAGGCTGGAGAATCACTTGAATCTGGAAGACAGAGGTTGCAGTGAGCCAAGATCATGCCATTGCACTCCAGCCTGGGCAACAGAGCAAGACTCTGTCTCAAATAAATAAATAAAATAAAATAATTTTACATATATAGTATAATATATACATAAAATTAAAAGTTTATGCTGATGCCTATCATTCCAATGCAGTTCTTCATGCTTCATTTTAGCCTTCTCCTTTTCCTATTTATATATTTTTTCTAACAATGAGAAATCCAATTCTCATTATCTATGTTATCTTTACTTATTTGTTGAATTCTGGTATACACATAATTTCAGAATGATGATTCTATACTGCTGTGAGAAAACTTCCTTACAAGATTACAGTACTTGCATGATCATTTTGTTTCTAGCCTCACAACATTCATGCAAGATATAATAATATTCATGGGGGGTACATTCCAAGACCCCAGTGTATGCCAAAACCTACAGATAATACCAAAACTACATTTTTTTACTATGCAAACTGTAGGGGCCACATGAAAATTTCCCCTTGATCCTTTGAAGATTTGCTAAACATCAACTGACAAAATGCAGAGTAATAGGAAAAAGACATATACATATTTTATTTTAATGTTCATGGCACAGAATTACACAGGAGAATGATTACCCAATACCCCTATGGAATACAGATTTTTATGTACCCTTCTTCATAGAAGAAAGGGAAATGGGAAAAATGTGGTAATTTGAAGGACACTGAATGAATATTAGGAGGAAATAAGTGGACTTGGAGAACATACAATGGCCTAGGACAAGGTCTGTTGGGCCCACAGAGCAGACAATGGTTTGTGACCAAAGTCTGTCCAGGTATGTTGAAAGACTTCAGTCTTTCTTTCTGCAATGTTAGTAAAGTTAAGGAAAAGTCAGTTGAAGAACCAAAGGTAATTGTTTTCTTCTTTGGTAGCTCTGGACTTCAAGCAGATAAGGGAACTTCAGAAAGCAGGTTCATCCTGTACTTTGGAAGAGACAGAGGATTGAGAGGCAGGAGTGGGTGGAGGAAGAGCACAGAGACTTTGAGTCTCGTTCTTTAGTCCTGCATGTCCAAGTGTCATATTTTGGGGCATCAGTTTATGAGTCCCAAAATACATAACAGTAATAAATTTTCATTTATAAGCTAGGCACAGTAAGAGGTTAACAAGTTAATAATAAAATAAAACAAATGTAACAATATACTATAAGAAAAGTTATGTGAATGTGGCCTCTCACTTTCTCTGAAAATACCTTATTTTTCTGTACTCACTTGTTTTCAAACTGCAGCTGATTATGGGTAGCTGAAACTGCAGAAAGCAAAACAGCAGAAAACAGGGGTACAGTTTTCAAAATTACATCAGTTACATTTGCTTCCCCATTCCCTTCACTGTTATTAGATTATTTGGTATTGTAAGTAGGTGTATTTTTTAATGTTTGTATTCCATTATGGACCCTCCTACCTACCTCCCCACATCCTATTTGGGGTATGTGAAGAATGTAGAAAATATTACTATGTTTCTATGCATATATATGTATTACTTTAGTAGATATTAGCTCCAAAACTACTTCTTATTTTAAAGATATGAGATGTTAGTTTCACTTTTGGTTGAAGCCAATTAGCTAACGCAGATGGTCACTCCAATTACCAGGTGGATATAGGACAAACTGTGTGACAAATGGTACTGTCAAGTTCTCTCACTTGAAGATTAGTTATAGTTATCTTGAGAACATGTTCATAATGAATTGTGTCTGCTTGGTTATATAAAAGCATTAAGATTTCTTCCTTTTTTTGCAATCTCTTAGGGGATTGCCTGTCATATGCCTCACATTCTGATTTAATGCTAATTCAATAATAAAATTTCCTTTTTTTTCTCCTTCCTTTGTGAATAGATATTCTGGGCTGGCAGATTTTATTTTAAATTATATTTTCCAAACATTTCTGGCAATGAGAATGGGATATCTGGAAATTTCAGAATCAGCAGACAACGGAAGCTCTGTAGTCACACAGGAAGGTAAGACACCCTAAATAATAAAGTTTCCCTTCTGGTCCTCAGTGTTTTTTGTGGGTTTTGTTTTGTTTTGTTCTGTTTTTGATTACTAGCTGGACAGACCATCCAGCTGGTAATTTTAGAGCTCATATTATCCACGCTTAGCTTGAATTTCCAAATTCAAGCTAAGCGTGGATAATATGAGCTCTAAAATTCCATTAGGACAACCATGTGGTTGGAGCATATGGAAAGCAAGTTGTCGTCTTCAGGTCTTTCTTTTAAAGGTCCAGTTTCTTTCTGTTGCATTTGGAGCGTGGATATGAAAACCCAGTTTTAGCCTGAGGACAGTTTTGATTTGAATAAAATAACATATTTGCTAGAGTTCTTATACAAATAAATTACTTGTACTTAATAGGATAAATGTCATTCTAAGGGATAAATTTAAAATGATTTGGAGAGTCAGAAAAAAATGTGGTAATTAAAGGCATTTTTTTTCTTTTTATTTTTCCATGTCACAAACCAATTCTGCAGATAGGGGAGGTGATCATGATTTATACAAGTGGCTTCCTCTATTTGTGGATTTTTCTGCAAAGAAGGATCAGGACACAACTTTGTTTGTGGATACAGGTGGGGCCTTGTGGCGTAGCCCTGAGTTTACTTTATGGATTCCACCTTCAAGAGTCCCTTCTCATCACATATTATTATCTAGAAAAGCAGACAAGGTAAAAAGATCTTGGAATCTTGGCCAGGAAATTATTGAGAACTGAGATAAGAAACTCTCTCCTTTTGAAGGCAATGAAATGGAGAACTGTACTACTCTTCTGAAAAAAAGAAAAAAAAAACCACAAGCAAATAAGGTGCTAAGTTGATGAATGTCAACATAACACAGAAGACCAAAGCACCACATAATTTACATTTTTCTTTTCTCATTGAGAAGAAAACTAGCCTTTTCTAGGTGTATGGCCAGCAAAGCTGATTATGTTGAATAGCTACACAGCAGTTTCGTGTAATTCACATGCTTTTTTTCTCTTTTGCCAGATGATCTTACCCTTGTAAAACCTTCTTTTCCCTGTGCTCTAGAAGTTTGTAGAAGTGTTCCACAGCATGTTTCCAGTTTACAGCCCCACACATGTGGATGTGCACTGGTTACTGCAGTGAATTCTGCAAACTGCACTTGCATGGAATTCTATAATCAGCAGACATAGCTAATTTGATGGACCAAGCATTTGGGGCTCTGGAAGATCAATAGCACATCAAGAGAGATTCGGGCCAAGAAAAGCCAGCTATCCTCCATTCTATATGTAACTATGGAAAATTTAGACACATCAGAGACCTTAAAGAATATTTAAAAACATTAGCGATGGTTTGCCAATGGTAGCTAAGTCTGTCTGTAAAGGTGAGTTGGGAGAAATTATATTCATGTATTCAAAAGATGAGTGAATTTTCTATTGATTGATTTTCTTCAGCAGTTTGTTAAGACTTCCTCAGAATTTACTGACATGGATCCACCTGCAAATCAAAATTGCCCTCTGTCAGGTATGTTTTGTTTCTCATTGCTGACTGGCCAAACTCAAATTAGGGAAAAAGTAGAAGAATGACAAACATAGACCATTACTTTAATCTTAACAGTAGTTACTTAGTTTTGAAGCAATCTAGAGGAAGATTTTTAAAAATAAAAAATAAAAACCATTATTAGTGACTCAATTAGAAACATTTACTGAAGAAAGAACCCAACTCCAAACAACCTATGAAGGAGACAAAGGAAGAGGAGCAAACTGTAGATTATTATTGCAAGATGCCAGAACATCAGGAAAAATATATTAGAGACTCTGGAGGATAATGCAGGAATTGCAGCAACAAGAGAATTAGAGGAACCCAGGAAAGAACCCTCAGCTAAGAAATACTTAGTAAATGGCTTAAAAATGAATAGCTTTAGATAATTTCAGAGGTGGAAACTGATGATACTGATGCTACTTATTCCATAATTTCCTTGATAATTTCTTAATTTCCATTTGGTGATAAGTCAATACAGGTTTGGGGGGTTTCAGATCAGCCTTCTTCTATTTCTTTTTCCTTATGGATTCCATGAAGTTAGCTCCTCTGACTGATGACTGTCGATTCTTACTTTCTTCTGATTCTACTCTAAATCCAGTGGAGAGAGACCTGTGGTAAAACTTTAAGGCTACTACATTCCATATTCTGGATGGAGTGGCTATAGAGCTCCTAAGGAGAAAAGACACGTAATTTGATTACTGTGCACCTGATAAAAGAAAAAGAGTTAGACAGATAGCACACCATGCTGGAAAACTGAAATAGGTTAAGGTAAAATTTAGGGCCCAAAACTTAAAATATAAAAACAATACAAATAGGTCACCAAAGATAATCCATGGTCATATGTAAAACAATATTATTTGTTGGTAATTCAATTAAAAGAAATAAAATCAGTTATAAAATAATTAGAAAAATAAGATACAATTTTAAGAAGGGTATTCAACCAATGATTCTCCCATACCTCCAGGAAAGAAGGAAAGCCTATTAGATAAAAATAATTAACCACTATATGGATTGATATAAAATTTTAGAGAAATAAATAATTTTTTTATTAGGAAAGATATATTAGAGACTATAATTCCTAACTTCGACATTCTTCTGACTTTGACACAGTTGTCTACAAAGTTTTCTTTGTAATTGTTCAATTTTCTGCATTTTATTTCTTTCTTTATGTTTCTCTAACAGATCAGCCTACATTCTTGTTTACTTTGGCTTATAAAAGAGTCCAGAGGGGTAGCCAAATGGCAGATTAGAAGCTGCTAGTGTGTGCCACTCTCAGGGAGAGGAATTGAAGAGGCAAGTAAATACAGCACCTTCAACAGAAACATTCAGATACACGCACTGGAAATAATCAAGGAAACAATTCAACTCACGGGGAACAGAGAAAAGCAACATAGATGATGGCCCACCCAGAAGTAACACTGAGCCAGGGGATCCTCTCCTCTCTTCCCCCACCCAGTAAGCAGTGAGTGAATGTGTAACCCTGGGAACTTATCCTTCTCCCATGGATCTTAGCACTTCTCAGGTCGAGAGATTCCCTCATGGACCTACCCAATCAAGGCCCTCAGTCTGACACACACAGCTACATAGAGTCATGGCAGAACAGTCACTCAGGCACATGAAGAGACCAGAAAACCTTAGACACCCAGGCTTCCTGGGCTTATCAGCAAAAGCAGTTGCAACTCCAGCAAAGCTGAAGGTTAGATCCCCATACATACCCCTTGGAAAGGGGCTGAATCCAGGGGGGCTGAGAAGCAGTAGTCTGCAGGCTCCACTTCCTTGGCACCTTACAGAATAAGACCCCACTGGCTTAGAACTCCAGTCAACCACTGGTAGCAGGGTTACACCTCCCCAAATCAGAGCCCTCAGTGGGTGGGGCAGACTGCAGTCTTTCTGTTGGGCTAACTTAGTTGTTTTAGCCTTAGTGCTTTAGATAGGCTGACATGATAGGATGAGGGGGCTGAAGCAGACCCCCAGAACAGAACAGAAGCTCTATGAAAATGGACAGACAGCTTTTTAAAGCTGGATCCCAATCCCATTTCTTCTCACTGAGCAGTGCCTCCCAGCCATGGTCTCCAGCTACTCTCACCAGTGTTCCCTGGTTGACAGATTTCAAACCTCCCTGGGATGGAGCTCAGAGAGGGAGGGGCAGCCATCATCTTTGCTATTTGGTTGACCTTACAATTCTGTACCTCAGGTTTTGGAGAGTCTAAGGCAACTGGGGGCTGGAGCAGATTCCCAGCACAACACAGCTGTTCTTTGAAAACATGGCCTGAATAGCAGAAAACATGGGCATACTACAAACTAACATATTAGACAGATCATTGAGGCAGAAAGTTATCAAAGATATTGAGGACCTGAACTCAACATTGGGCCAAATGGCTCTGATGGACCTTTACAGAATTCTCCACCCAAAAACAACGTAATTTAAAAATCACTCAAAATTATGCAATTAAATAAAAATTCAACAACATGCTCCTGAATGACTTTGGGTAAATAATTAAATTAAGGCAGCAATCAAGAAGTTTTTTGAGACTTAAAAACAAACAAGCAAAACTAAAAGAAACTAAAGAGAGAAAGCCTTGAAAGAACTTCAGTTCAATATCACTAATGAACATCAATGCAAAAATATCCAACAAAATACTTGCAAACTGAATCCAGGAGCACATCAACAAGCTAATCCACTACAATCAAGTAGGTTTCCTCCCTATTATGCAAGTTTGGTTCAACACACACAAACAAATGAATGTGACTCATCAGATAAACAAAACTAAAAATAAAAAATGATAATCTCAATAGATGTAGAAAAAGCTTTTGATAAAATTTATCATTCTTTCTTGCTAAAAATTATCAATCAACAAAGTAGGTTTTGAAGGAAACTACAGCCACCTTTATACTGAATAGGCAAAAGCTGGAAGCATTCCCCTTGAAAATCGACCCGAGACAAGGATGCCTTCTCTCATTGCTTCTATTCAACATAGTATTAGAAGTCCTAGCCAGAGAAATCAGGCAAGAGAAAGAAATAAAGGGCATCCAAATAGTAGGAGAAGAATTCAAACTATTCCTGTGTGCAGACAACATGATTCTATATCTAGAAAACCTCATAGTCTTGTCCCAAATGCACTTTCAGCTGACAGACAACTTCAGCAAAGGTTCAAGATACAAAATCAATGTGCAAAAATAACTAGCATTTCCATACACAAACAACATCCAAACCAAGAGCCAAATCAGAAAGGCAGTTCCATTCAAAATTTTCACACGAACATACACACACAAAAAAACTATGACTATAGCTAAACAGGGAGTAAAAGATCTCTCCAATGAGAATTACAAAACTCTGTTCCAAAAAAAAATCAGAGAAGACACAAACAAATGAAAAAAATATTCTATGCTCATAGATATGAAGAATTAATATAATTAAAATGGCCATACTGTCCAATGCAATGTACAGATTCAATGACACTCCTAACAAACTACCAATGACATTCTTCACAGAACTAGAAAAAATATTGTAAAATTCATATGGAAAAGAGCTCTAATAGCCAAAGCAATCTTAAGCAAAAGGATAAAGTTGAAGGCATCACATTATTCAACTTTAAACTATATGGCAGGACTGTAGTAATCAAAACAGTGTGATACTGGTACAAAAACAGGCACACAGACCAAGAGAACAGACTAGAGAGCTCCAAAATAAGACTCCCTATTTACTAAAACCATCTGATCTTAGACAAAGCTGATAAAAAAAATCAAGGGGTAAAAGACTGTCTATTCAATAAATGGTGCTGGGATAACTGGCTAGTCATATGCAGAAGATAGAAGCTGGACCCCTTCCTCATGGTGAGACCCCCATCTCTACTAAAAATACAAAAAATTAGCTGGGCACGGTGGTGCATGCCTGTAATCCCAGCTACTCAGGAGGCTGAGGCAGGAGAATTGCCTGAACCCAGGAGGCGGAGGTTGCGGTGAGCCGACATCGCGCCATCGCACTCCAGCAGCCTGGGTAACAAGAGCGAAACTCTGTCTCAAAAAAAAAAAAAGAAGCTGGACCCCTTCCTTAAATAACATACAAAAGTCAACTCTAGATGAATTAAAGACTTACATGCAAAACTGAAAACTATAAACACTCTGGAAGATAACCTATGCAATGCCATCCTGAAAATAGGAATGGACAAAGATTTCATGGCAAAGACACCAAAATCATTAAAAGCAAAAATTGACAAATGGAATTTAATTAAACTTAATAGCTTCTATACAGCAAAAGAAACTATCAGTAGAGTAAACAGACAAGCTGCAGAATGGGAGAAAATATTTGCAAAATATGCATCTGAGAAAGGTCTAATATCTAGCATCTATAAGAAAATTAAGAAAATTCACAAGAAAAAAATCAAACAACTTCATTAAAAAGTAGGCAAATAGCATGAACATTTACTTTTCTAAGGAAGACTTATATGTGGCCAACAAGAATGATAAAAAGCTCAGTATCACTGATTATTAGAGAAATGCAAGTAAAAACCACAATGAGATACTATCTCACACTAGTCAGAATGGGTATTACTAAAAAGTCAAAAAGTAACAGATGCTGACAGGGTTGCAGAGAAAAAGGAATACGTATACACTGTTGGTTGGCTTGTAAATTGTTCAACCATTGTGAAAAGTAGTATAGCAATTCCTCAAAGAGCAAAAATCAGAATTACCATTCAACCCAGAAATCCCATTACTGGGTATATACCCAGAGGAATATAAATCATTCCACCATAAAGACACATGCACACAAGTGTTCATTGCAACACTATTCACAATAGCAAAGACATGGAATCAACCTAAAAGCCTATCAGTGACAGATTGGATAAAGAAAATGTGATGCATATACACCATGGAATACTATGCAGCCATAAAAATAGTAAAATAATGTCTTTTGTGGAAACATGGACTGAACTGGAGGCTATTATCCTTAGCAAACTAATACAGGAATAGAAAGCCAAATAACACATGTTCTCACTTATAAGTGGGAACTAAATAATGAGAACTCAGGAACACAAAAAAGGAAAAAATAGACACTAGGGTCTACTTGAGGGTAGAGGTTGGAAGGAGGGAGAGGAGCAGAAAAAAAAGAACTGTTGGCTAGTATGCTTAACACCTGAATGATGAAATAATCTTTACCACAAACCCTCATAACACTAATTTATCTATATATCAAACCTTCACATGTGCCCCTGAAACTAAAGTTAAAGTAAAAAAGAGAAAAAATAAAATGTCATTTATATATATATATATATTCTATATGAATGTGTATACATATATACACATACTGTATACATACATACAAATACATATATACAATATGTATATACTGTGTGTGTGTGTTTGTGTGTGTGTGTGTGTGCGTGCACACCTCATGGAATACTGCTCAGGCACAGATATATATATGGCATGTGTGTGTCTGTGTGTGTGTATAAATATATGTGGTGTGTGCACCAACTTGGATGGGGGGCTAAAGGTATTATTCTAAGTAAAACAATTCAAACATAAAAGATGAATTATCTTGTGTTCTCAGTTATGTATATCGGAGCTAAGCTATGGGTACACAAAGGCATACACAGTGGTATAATAGACTTTGGATACTCAGAAGACGGTAGGGCCAACAGATGAGGGAATTTAAAAATCTACATATTGGGTACAATGTACATTACTTGGGTGATGGGTACACTAAAATCCCAGACTTTACCGCTGCTCAATTTATTCATGTAATCAAAAACTATTTGTATCCCAAAAGCTATTTAAAAAAAAGAGTTCAATATTTACGGCAAACGATACCTCAAGGGTTCCTACATTCTCCTGCTATTTTCCCCATGTATTTATGAAAAACTAACAAAACAAAAAATAATTATACTGATGTATAATTATTCAATATGTAGATGATTTGTGAGCATCAGAAACTAGAGAGCCACAAGAAATGTATAATTTGCCTTTGTCACATTTCTTTGCTTCACAAGACTTAAGACCTTACTAGAACAATTGTAATATAGGGAATCTGAGGTAAAATATTTAGGGCACCTGTTGGCAGCTGAAGGTCACAAAGAGTTACAATCTAGGAGTCAGTCCATTTTGTAGGTAAAATGGACCTACAAACAAACAAACAAACAAAATTGTCAACTTGGGGTGCTAGGTCTAGCATTTTAGAGAGTGAATTCCAGATTTTTCAAGGTAGACAAAACTTCTCATGGATTAATTGCATAATAATTCTATAGATCTTCTGGTTCTGTCTCTAGAATCTAAAGAGGCTTTTGAATAACTAAAAGTGGTTATGGTCTCTTTCCAACCTTGGGGATTCCAAATTTTAAAAAACTTGATCTGATTTATCTTATATTTTTGCCCATATTGAATCCTGATAGTAATAGGTCATGTATTTAGGATACACTGGGAAATTGTGGCTTTTTATGCTGTGATGACTTACAAAATTACAGAAGTATATGTCATGTCTGGAATTAAGGCTTCACAAGCAAATGAGTTCATACCTATTACTAGGGATGTGATTCTTGGTTCTGGACTTGAAAATATATATATATGCATATATATTTATATAATAAATACATATTTGCTGTCTCATGCAAAAGAGAAAATTCTTAAAATATAGAATGTTTTTTATTTCAATGATAACTGAAAAGAAAAAAACAATCTCATGGTTAATAGGGGACTTGTTAGAGATTTTATAACTGCCTGCTTACATGTCAGTAATTCATCATAGAGCTCACATAAGGCAAGAGGATAAATTTCTAAAAATAATAGATTTGCTGATAGAACTGGAAAAGCTGCTGTTAAAACATGGCAAACTCCAGTGCAAATAAAAAACTTTTGTTTATTTTCCAAAATAGTCTTCAAAATAAAGGACAAATGGATTTTTAAAGGGGCTAAAAGAAATTTGACTGAAATATGGGAATTAACTCATGAAATAATTCCTATACCATATCATAGTCTTGGTTGCTTGGTTAGTATCATTTGGTCATCAATAAAATTATCTTTTACCAGAGGAATATTGAAGGCATTCAACTCTCACCATGCCTGCCAATGAGAGAAAATTATTAAATATATGTAATTAATTTTAACTATCTTAATTTAATTTTATTTAATCAATATGTGCTATTAATCAGCATAATTCTTTTTTTCCTTTTCTTTTTAATAGAAAGAAAGGATAATTGATGGAGACAGGTAATGAAAAATTTTACCTGTGTTTAGGTAAACAAGTGGACAAGTGTTTAGGATAAGGAGATGTTCACAGCAGGAATTTTTTTTTTTTTGGAAAGAAAGAAAAAAAGGAGTGAAGGGGAGGAAAAAAGAGGAAGAAAAAGAGGGAGAGAGAACAGGAATGTAGCTTTATTCTAAAAATGGGTATTAATAATGGCCAATCAATATTTTGTGTATTTAAAATTGAGAGCTCTATAAATATTTATTGAGTTTACTTGTTCCGGATCTGAGTTCAAGTCCTGGATATCCTTATTAATTATCTGTCTCATTGAGTCTAAATCTCTTTATGGGCTTATGTATCTGGGTGTTAGGATCATTAGCTCTTATTGTAGCATCGATCCTTTTACCACTATATCTTTGTTGCTTTGAAATCTATTTTATCAGATGCGAGAATTGCAACTCCTGCTTTTTATTTATTTATTTATTTTTGCTCTCCATTTGGTTGGTATATCTTTCTCCATCCCTTTGTTTTGAGTCTTTGTGTATATTTGGATATGAGATGGGTCTGCATGTAGCATACCATTAGGTTTTGGCTGTATCTTTTGATTGGGGGATTTAGTCAACTTAAATTTAGGGTTACTGCCATTTGATGTTAACTGGCTATTTTATCCATTTGTTGATATAAATTCTTCTTTATGTTGATGCTCTTTACTTTTTGGTATATTTTTAGAAAGGCTAATACTGGTTGTTCCTTTCTGTGTGTAATCTTCTTTCAGAAGCTTTTGTAAAGCAGGCCTGGGGTAATAAAGTCTCTGAGTACTTGCTTGTTCATAAAAGATTTTATTTTTCCTTCAATTGTGAAGCTTAGTTTGGCAGGATATGAAATTCTGGGTTGAAAGTTCTGTTCTTTAAGGATGTTGAATATCAGCCCCCATTCTCTTCTGGCTTGCAGGGTTTCTGCTGAGAGATCTGCTGTAAATCTAATAGGCTTCTCTTTTTGGGTAACATGACCTTTCTCTCTGGCTGCCCTTAGTATTTTCTCCTTTGTTTCAACCCTGGTGAATCAAACGATTATGTGCCTTGGGGTTGCTCTTCTTGAGGAATATCTTTGTGGTGTTCTCTGTATTACCAGGGGTTGAATATTGTCCTGCTTTGCTAGATTGGGAAAGTTTTCCTGAATAATATCCTGAAGAGTATTTTCCAGCTTGGATTCATTCTCTTCATCATATTCAGGTACACCTATCAAAATGTAGATTAGGTCTTTCCACATAGTCCCATATTTCTTGGAGACTTTGCTCATTCCTTTTTATCCTTTTTTCTCTATTCTTGTCTTCTCATTTTATTTCATTAAGTAGGTCTTCAACCTCTGATATCCTTTCTTCTGCTTGATCAATTTGGCTATTCAAACTTGTGCATATTTTGCTAAGTTTTCGTGTTGTGTTTTTCAACTCCATTAGTTCATTTATATTCCTCTCTATATTGTCTATTCTTGTTAGCATTTTATCAAACCTTTTTTCAAAGTTCTTAGTTTCTTTACATTGGGTTAGAACAAGTTATTTTAACTCCCAGAAGTTTCTTATCATCCACCTTCTGAAGCCTACTTCTGTTAATGGCACACAGTCCTTTTCCATCAGGGCTTGTTCCATTGCTGATGAGGAACTGTAATCCCCTGTAGAGGGAGAGGGGTTTTGATTTTGGGTATTCTCAGCCTTTTTAGTCTGGTTTCTTCCCTTTGTTATAAATTTATCCATCTGTCGTCTTTATGATTACTGCCTTTCTAGTTGGGTTTCTGAGTGGATGTCCAATTTATTGATTCCCAGCACTGGAATCTGAGCAACCCACTGTGCTGGCCAAAACAGCAGTGATAAGACTGATGGTGCTCTTCTGCCTGGGAATCTCCTCCCGTTTACTCTGCACAAAGAGCTGCCACGCCGAGGTGCTGGTAAAACTGCTGCGCCAGCCACAAGAGTCACACTGGTGACCCTTGGGGCTCCTCCACTGGGAATCTTCTGGTCCGTGAGTGATGAAAACTCGTCTGAAAGTGTGGCATCCTCTCATTCTCTGCGCTTTCACTGGGAGCTACAATCCTGAGCTGTTAACGATCAGCCATCTTGGATTTAATCTCAGAATTCTTTACAAGGTACTCCTAAGATAAGTGCAAGAAGCTCTCCCTGGTCACTTCATCAGGAACCTGGTGACAGTTGACTTTTATAAAATGAATGCTTCCTACTGAAGATGAGAAATTTTTTTTATTGTTTCTATGTCTGGATAGCCTGAAGTATTGCCCTCTTTGAAAGCTGATGTTCAGACACTGGCAAATGCTCTTAGTACACATAATTCCTATTTTGAGGACATCAAGGCACATGAAATTGGACAGAGAAAGTCATTTTATTTTTACCATCACCTGGGAATTTTATAAATATTTACAATTTCTCATAAGCCTCAGTCATCTGAAGCCATCTTCTTAGGAGGACCAGATTATGGTTCCCACACAGGAGCCAAACCTACATTTTCTACAGTAATATTTAAAGTGAACCCAACCAATAATAGTTATTAATGCAACCTTTTCTTATTCTCATAGACCATCTTGCTGTGCTATTCATAATAGGGTTATGGTTATTTAATCACTTTAAACTCACATTTATCCTATTTTAATCATTCCAAAGTGTCTACATGTATTACAACATCACATTGTATCATATAGATACATATTAATCTTACTTGTCAGTTAAAAATATTAAATTTTTTTTAAAATCACAATTTTTAGGAAAAAAATTTGTTATGTTACCTTTTCTGTTGTAATGGTTTCCAAATCTCATATCCAGTCATCTCCCAGTATGAACAATAACATAACTATTGACTTGGACCTATGCAAAGAAAATAGCCCATAGAATGAATATATAATCAAGATTTAAAAAAAGAATAGAGACATATATTAAACACTGGAGATTCAGTCTGCACTCAGAATGGTGCCTCATTGTTGTGCTGGATAACTGCTATGGAGGTTTTTGTATTTTGTATCTGAGAAACATTCAGGAAGTTGGAACAATCACTAAAAGGCTTATATTTGTAAATGTGATGTAACTTATGCATTAAAGAAAAGTCAAGAAAAATTTATCTCGCCTGTGATTAAAAAATAGAATCTTGGGACCACAATATCACTAGGCATAATAGAAAGTTAACCTTGGAAACCAAGTCCTGTAAAATCTGCCCTTCTTGTGTTCCCAGATAATAGCTATCTATAATTTTGTAACTCTGTGTCATAGCCTCGTTACCTCTACTCCTTTTCATGTTTACTTTTTCTTATGTAAAATGCATATTTACTTAGAAAAGACAACATATAGTTGACTTTTTTCTCTATTCCCTCTTTTTACCTGTAAAATGTAGATTTACTGAGGCTAACCATAGCCTCACAAGATTGGAACCAACTGCCTCATGGCCTATTCTCCCTCTTTTTTTTACCCCTTTGTTCTTTCTCTTTTAAGTGTTGAAGGTCCCAAAGTCCCCTTTGGAAAAAGTACAGTTCACTGATGATCCTGTGGCTTATATTGTTTTTTCTTGTGGCTTATAATTTGATATTGATGGTTCATCCTCATCATCAGCTAAATAAACCTGTATTTGATGAAGACCTGCCCCAGTCACTGCTTGGTTTACAAGTCTTACCAAAAACAGCAACAGAACCCTGTACCTCTTAAATTTTACTTATCAGGTGCAACAGTTAAACTACTCCTTAAGCTTGAACTAGGTAAGATGTCATAAGAAACTTCCAAATAATACTGAGTTAGTCATTTTTAAATTCAAGCAATAGATGAATCATAACAATTAAAAAATTAATATATCACTAAGAAAAATGTACATCGTTTATCAAGAATCTTATTCAACCATTCACTATTGAAAAGATATATTTTAAGGCTTTTCCTTGATGGTGAATGTTGTTTTGAATTTTAAATTTTTTCTTAGTGTAATTCTGATCATTGCTTTGCTTTGCAATTCACCATGAACCTGCTGGACTTTTAGACTGCTGCAAGTTGTGCAGACATAAGTAGATATAACAACAAAGATAATTAGAATATTTTAAGTGATATTGTTTGGCTCTGTGTTCCCACCCAAATCTCACAGTGAATTGTAATCCACAGTGTTGGCAGAGGGACCTAATGGGAAGTAATTGAATCATGTTAGGAGGATTTCCTGTTTGCTGTTCTCAAGATAATGAGTGAGTTCTCATGAGATCTGGTTAACAGTTTGTAACATTTGCCCCTTCTCCTTGTCTCTCTTCTGTCACCATGTCCAGATATCCTTGCTTAGCTTTCACTTTCTGCCGTGATTGTAAGTTTCCTGAGGCCTCTGTAGCCATGCCTGATGCACAGCCTGCAGAACCGTAAGTCAATTAAAACTCTTTTCTTCACAAATCACCCAGTCTCTGATATTTTTATAGCAGTGTGAGAACCAACTAATATAGAAATTCATACCAGGAAAATAGGCACTGCTACAAAGATAACTGAAAATGTGAAAGTGACTTTGGAACTGGGTAACAGGCAGAGATTGGAAGGGTTTGGAGGACTCAAAAGCACTCAGGAAGATATGGGAAACTTTGAAACTTCCTAGAGACTTGTTGAATGGTTTTGATCAAAATGCTGACAATGATATGAACAGTGAGTGTAAATTTTGTACTGGGTGGTCTCAGATGGAGATGAGGAATTTATTGAAAACTGAAGCAAAGGTCACCCTTGCTATAATTTAGCAAAGAGACTGATGGCATTGTGCCCCTGCTCTAGAAATCTGTGGCAATTTTTATTTGAGAGAGGTAATATAGGGCATCTGGTGGAAGAAATTTCCAAGCAGCAAAGCATTCAAAATGTGCCTGGCTGCTTCTAAAAGGCTACATCATTTGCATAAGCAAAGAGAACTTATATTTAAAGGAAAGCAGAGTGTAGATGTTTGGAATATTTGTAGCCTAACCATGTGTTAAAAAAGGTAAACACATTTTCAGTAGAGAAATTCAAGTCTAGTGCAGAAATTTGCATAAGTAAAGAGGAGCCAAATGTTAATCAACAAGAAAATAGCAAAAATGCTTCCAGGTCATTTTAGAGACTTGCAGCAGCTCCTTCTGTCATGGACCTGGAGGTTTATAAGGAAAACATGGTTTGAGGGGCAGCCCCAGGGCCCTGCTGCTCTGTGCAGCTTCGGGACTTGGTGCCCTGCATCCCAGCCACTCCAGCTCCAGCCATGGCCTAAAGGGGCCAAGGTACAGCTTAGGCTGTTGTTTCAGAGGGTCCAACTGCAAGTTTTGATGGCTTCCATATGGTGTTCAGCCTGTTGGAAAGCAGAATACAAGAGTTGAGGTTTTGGAGCCTCTGCCTAGATTTCCTAAGATTTATGGAAACACTTGCATGTCTAGGAAGAAGCCTGATGCGAAAGTGGAGCCCTCATGGGGAATGTCTAGTAGGGCAGTGAAGAGGGACAATGTGGATTTGGAGCCAGAGTTCCCACTGGGGAACTGCCTATTAAAGCTGTAAGAAGGAATGATAGATTTACTGACAGCTTGCACTATGAATCTGGAAAAGCTGCAGGCAACCAGCTATGTGGTCTGTACCCCACAGAGCCACAAAGGCAGAGCTGACCAAGGCCTTGGGAGATCACTACTTGAATCAGCATGCTGTGGTTGTGAGACAGAGTTTGCAGTGAGTTGAGATCGCAACACACTGCACTCCAGCCTGGGTGACAGAATAAGACTCTGTCTCAAAAAAAAAAAAAAAAGAAAAGAATCTTTCCTTCCTTCCTTCCTTCCCTCCCTCTTTCCCTCCCTCCCTCTCTCTCTCTCTCTCTTTCTTTCTTTTTCTTTCTTTCTTCTCTCTCTCTCTCTCTCTCTCTTTCTTTATTCTTTCTTTCTTTCCTTTTCTTTCTTTCTGACAGAGTCTTGCTCTATCATGTAGGCTGGAGTGCAGTGGCACAATCTCAGCTCACTACAACCTCCACCTCCCAGCTTCAAGTAATTGCCCCAGCCTCCTGAGTAGCTGTGATTACAGGTACATGCCACCAACCTGGCTAATGTTTATATTTTTAGTAGAGACAGGGTTTCACCTGGTCTTGAGCTCCTGACCTCGTGATCCACTCACCTTGGCCTCCCAAAATGCTGCGATTATAGGTGTGCCTACTCCACCTGGCCAAAATAGCTGCAATTATTTAAATGTGCTATGTAAAATAAAACTACTGGTGCCGAACTCTCAATCCTTTAACCTGAACTTTCTGCTGTGAGGTTGAAAAGGCAGTTCTCTGCAGAGCTCTTTACCATTCTTAAGACAGGATCTCATGTCTAAGACTGAAAGCTTAGTATTTGCTCTTAAAGGAAAAAGAGCGTTTAAAAAACCGCCCAAATAAAATATCAACCTCCAACCAAAAAGTGGGAGGTTTCAGTAAAGAAGAATTCCCACAAACATCTGATGGGACTTCTGAAGACAGAGTTCATGCGGGAACCAAGTGCAGATTTCAGAAAGGAAAACTAGGTTGGTCAGGGAGAGCCCTTCTAAATCCTGTAAACTTACACCAGATATATTAACCACAATGGAAGAAGGTGAAGCAAAAATAATATAAGTAGAGAATTTATTTGTGGTGTGGTTGAGATTAGCAAATCAACAGTAGAGATTTAAGTTGTCCTGAATATATATTCCAATTAGCAGCAGTTACAAGTGTTTAAAGCAAAATAAGAGGCAGTTCCTGAGTTGTTTACCAAAAATTTACATTAAAATAACCTACGTCATTAATTGGCTATATATTGTTTTTTGTACTACAAATTCCAGGAACATGAAGATAATAGGCAGCTAGACAGGAACATAAGGACTATAAACAAGTGTCTCCAGGCATAGGGAGTGAGAATGAAGTCCCATACTCATGTTTGCATACCTCAGGCAGCTCAGACTGCTCTTATTTATTTTTTTAATCAAAAGTAAAGTTAGAATTTCTGTACTCAACAGCCTGGGTTGAAAATGTACATTAAAGATTTTGTATTTTTCACTTTTCTATACACCAACGATGGCTAGACTGCAAATAGCCATTTGAAGTGAGAACTATTAACAAAAGATCATTGAGATCTGCACAGGCAAAGGGAGAATTTAGTTTTCATTTGTTTTTTGTTTATGTCTTACTTTTTTGAGACAGTGTCTCCCTCTGTCGATTTTTTTTTCTTAATTTTTTAAATTTTTATTGCATTATAGGTTTTGGGGTACATGTGCAGAGTGTGCAAGATAGTTGCATAGGTACACACATGTCAGTGTGCTTTGCTGCCTTCCTCCCCTTCACCCACACTTGGCATTTATCCCCAGGCTATCCCTCCCCAGCCCCCCACCCACTGTCCCTCCCCGCTTCCCCCAATAGACCCCAGTGTGTAGTAGACCCCCTCCCTGTGTCCATGTGTTCTCATTTTCCTCACCTGCCTATGAGTGAGAATATGCGGTATTTGTTTTTCTGTTCTTATGTCAGTTTGCTGAGAATGATGTTCTCCAAATTCATCCATGTCCTTACAAAGGACACAAACTCATCATTTTTGATTGCTGCATAATATTCCATGGTGTATATGTGCCACATTTTCCCAGTCCAGTCTATCATCGATGGGCATTTGGGTTGGTTCCAGGTCTTTGCTATTGTAAACAGTGCTGCAATGAACATTCGTGTGCATGTGTCCTTATAGTAGAGTGATTTATAGTCCTTTGGATATATACCCAGTAAAGGGATTGCTGGGTCAAATGGAATTTCTATTTCTAGGTCCTTGAGGAATCGCCACACTGTCTTCCACAATGGTTGAACTAATTTACACTCCCACCAACAGTGTAAGAGTGTTCCTATTTCTCCACATCCTCTCCAGCATCTGCTGTCTCCAGATTTTTTAATGATCGCCATTCTAACTGGCATGAGACGGTATCTCAATGTGGTTTTGATTTGCATCTCTCTAATGGCCAATGATGATGAGCATTTTTTCATGTGTTTGTTGGCCTCATGTATGTCTTCTTTTGTAAAGTGTCTGTTCATATCCTTTGCCCATTTTTGAATGGCCTTGTTTGTTTTTTTCCTGTAAATCTGTCTCTCGATTTTTAAAGCAATCTGCAGACTGGGGAGACGCAGCCTTGCACTCCACAAAGGCATTGGAGAGCTAGAGATTACAAAGTCAAAGATTGCAGGACAGGAAAGGGAAATTAGGGAATGAGAAACAGTCATGACTGGATGATCTGTAATCACCACATCACCAGTTAAAAGCCTCTTTATGTCAACTGGGAAATTTTCAGCTGCAGTTGTTTTGGACATTATTTTCAGGAAATATTTTTTGATTGGTTGTAGAAAAGTAGGTTTGCAATACATTCCAAGGACATAGAAAAAAAGAATTCTGAAATGTCTTACTAAACTTACATCAATGATTACCAAAAGAGACAGGATATGGAGATAAAATACAAGGAAAATTTGTCTTTATTTATATTGTTTTTAGAAATGGCACTACATCATCTGTGTAATTAGAAATTAATAAAAATAATCACGATATTTTATTATGTCACAAATTTAACATTTTTGATATTCAGATTAAGGCATTCATTAGCAATGTGTTCTCCTATGTCAAACTGGTTTATTCTCTTTGTTCTAGTTGTCCATTCCTCACCGACTCTCTCTCTCTCTTTACTGTAGCCGCACCAATCTTTTTTTAATCTCACATTTTCACTATGCTTCTTCCAAGTTCAGGACATCACAGAAGTGATTGTCTCTGTGTGGCTTATTCCTCCTTTTTCTCTTCATGCTGTCTTCTGACATTAGCTCTTGGTCTAAGTCACATGCCTTGTTTTATACTTATAATGTTGCATGTGTTCCATGCAACTCTCCTGGGTATATACCTAACTCATTGTGATTATTTAATAAATGTCTTTCTTCGCTTATATACCAAATGATTCATGAGGTCAGGACTCATGTGCGATTTTGTTTACCACTTTGATTTCTCAGGTATTATATTAGAACCTAGCAAATAGAAAACACTAAACAGGTGTTTTTATTTGAACAAATAAATTAATAAAATTTATTCAAGCAGAAAGGAAAAGTCATTATGTTGAATATTGCTGGGAGATCAAGAAGGATGGAAACTGGAAATAGTCCAATGAATTGAATGGCCTGGAGATTATTTGTGTCTTTAGCAATCCATGCTCAAGATTCATATAAATCGAGATACCATTGCCAAGAATTCAAGATGTTAAATCATGACAATTCATTTAATAAGTTTGATTATAAAGTGAAGGAGAAACATGAGGAGTTTATGAATGGTGGTATACAATTGAGGAGAGTGCTTGGTTTCTATCCTGATTTGTTTTAAAAATGAAAGATCATATATAAATGCTACTAGGAATAATTCAAAAAAATGATGGAAAACATGACAGTAGAAAAAAATAATTTACAGCAAAACTTTCCTAAATGTGTCGAGAGGCAGAGTTTTCATTGTACAAATAAATATATTGCTTTTAAATTTGAACCTAAAAGATGAAGATTGGATGTCATTGTATTTAGTTTAAAGAGTTGATTGCAGTGTGGTTGTTTACACTTGAGTGTTTCATTTCTTTTACTGAGAAGTAGGAAAGGATAATTTCTGCTTTCAGTTGATAAAGAGATAGGGATGAGGTAAGTTGAATGATTCCCTAAGGGTGGTCAAGTTTTTAAATGGTAGTCATTAAGAGGAATCAGAAAATTACCTGACTTGAATGATAATAGAATTAACATATTTAGGGTCAAATTACGGTTAATGACCATTTCTTAGGTGAGAAAATTTTCTCTGTGTGTAATTTTCTCCAAATGTATTCAGCAGCTCAAGTAAAGGAAGGAGAAAGCAGGAAGACAGACTAGCATATTAGTGTTGGAGGCACTTGCAACATTGATTTAATAACAGACAAATGGAGCAAATACATTTAGGATACTGAAAAGAGACTGATTGAATAATAGACATAAGATAAATGCTGTGTATTAATGAAGTGGATGATAGACAAGGAAATTATAACATTATAAAAACCAACATTTTATTCATTAACATCCCATTATAAATAGTCTTATCTGTATGGCAAGACTTTTCACCATTTTATTCTCTGAAGTGACTTATTCATCTTCTAAAATTAGTCTCCATATAAATTTAAGAAGTATCTTTGTGGAGACATTTTTCAACATTTTTATTGAAAATATACTATTTTGGAGTGATCTGTTATTATTATAACTTTGAGTCTTTCCATCTATTAGTGTAATAGATCAATCATCCTGTTTGGTCAAATCTTCTTTTGTTTTCTTAAGTAATAATTTCTGATTTTTAGAAATATCTTGGTCCCTTGTTTATGTACCTCATGATTTTAGTTGTGATAATTAGTAATTTTGCTAAAATGTTTTTTCTAAATATTTGCATTTATAAATTTTTTTCACCTTTGGTTTATATATAAAAAACTGCCTTATTAATCCTAGCAATTTGTTTGTGGGCAGTGTAATCCCCTAAAATGTTTATCTTGTTCACTACCCAATTAGAATTGATTCGTCATGATGGGAATTGCAATGCAGAAAGAGTTTGATACACATAAAGCTGGTTAAATGGAAGACCAGAGTTTTATTATTATGAAAACCAGCCTCCTCATAAATTTAAAGGCTAGGATTCTTTTTAAAGATAGTTTAGCAGGCAGAGTGCTAGAAAAGGAAGGACACTGATTGGTTGGGTCAGGGAGTTGAAGCTGTCCTCTTATGCTGAGTCAGTTGTTTGGGGGGACTCACAAGATAAGATAAACCAATTTAGCAATCTGATTGTTAATAGCTGATCTATCAGAATGCAGGGTCTCAGAAATACTTTGAACATCAATCTTAGGTTTTGCAATAGTGATGTTATACATAGGAGCAATTGAGGAAGGTGGGAATCTTGTGGTCTCCAGCTGCAAGAATGCTAAACCATAATTTCTAATCTTATGGCTAATTTGTAGTTTTATAAAGGTGGTCCGATTCACAACTAAGGAGTGATTTTTGGGGAGAAGAGGCAATTATCATTTTTATTGCAAAGTTAAAGTATGAATTTCTTGAAAAGTTAGCTTGGCCTATGTCCAGGAATAAACAGGGGCAGCTTAAAGGTTAAAAGCAAGATGGAGTTGGTTAGGTCAGATTTTTCTTGATGCAGGATTTTTGCCCTTAGGTCAGCTAGAACCCAAGTTCTTGTTCCATGACCAGGAAAATTTAGACACCCAGACATGTTGAAAGGTGAGGAGAGCAGAATTTATTAAAAGAACGCTCTTGTTGAAAAAAAAAGGGGTGTGGAGGGTATCCTGCCAACACATGAGATGAAGAGGACAAGCTTCCCTCCCCTGTACAAGGCATGAATTCCTAGTGGCTCCACCCCCTCTCCCTGTGTGGAGGTAAGCCCACTAGTCCATTGCAGGCCTGCCCAAACAAGGCCCTGGGCAGGTTTCCACATCTGCACAAAAGCATCTGATGTAAACACTTGGTCAGGTTGTAGATTCTCTGGAGACGCTCTTTCATCTGCCTCCTGCATCTGTTATCCACCCCACAAAGAAGATATCTAACTGCTGTTAGAATAAAGGTAAGGATGAAGACAAATCCTAACTGCTTCCTGCTGACAGGGGGTGCTGTTTGGGGGAAAACAGCAGTCAGATCTCCCTCAGAGGCCTATCTAAGGATTCTTGGCAGAACAGGCCGTTGCCCAAGGCTCTGGTTGCATGACTGTTTGAAGTCTGATGGCCTGAAGGTGAGAAGACACAAACTAGGTTACTAGAAAACAAAGTATCAAAACAAAACAAGGAGTAGTAAGGATAGCTCAGAAATCCTGAAGACTTTTATGGGTTTGCACAGGGAGAGGGAGGCCAAAAGCCCAAATGTTAAATATCTTTTATTTTTCTGCTGGCACGTCTGGCTTCTGGGTTCCCTTCTCCTGAACCCAATCCTAAGCCAACAAGTTTAAGGTTTAGAAAATTAACTTTTCCTAGTTTGGAGGATGCATCTGAAGGAAGTATCCTGTAATATGGAGACACAATTACCTATCTGTGGAGAGATGATAGAGGAGGAAAAAAGAAAGTATTTTTTTCAAAGAAGTCCAAGGTGTTAAGGATGCATTTGAAAGGGGTACAGACTGAAGATGAATGGCCACTCATCTAGAAAGAGGGGAGCAAGGCACCGGGTAATGGGAATGCTATTTATTCTCATCACCTGGCAGGATTTGCAGCATAATTGCTCTGAACTAGAATATTGATCTAGATTTTTACATTACTCATCCCTTTTTTTTTCTGAGCTGCATCATAGGTCACAGGTTGGTTCACAAGAATAAGTAGGGTTAATCTAAAATGTAGGCAAAAACTTAAAAACAACTAATAAATCTAGAATCTAATGACAACTGTATATGTTTTGAAACATAATTTCTCTCCTTCCAATCCTTAACTTTGTTAAAACAAATCATGCTAGGACTGACTTGTTTGAAAAACAAACTTTACTGTATGTTTGATCTAATTATTTGCATAAAGTGCAGCATGAATAATTTTTTTTATGTTGGCTTTGATGGAACTCTGTTCCACAAGGAATCTAAGATAAGACTTTCTAAAGCTGAGACCAGCCATGGATTTTTACCCTGAAATACCTATGAATTGTTTAAACTCCTCTCTTCTTGGGGTTAAAAGTATGGGTTTCCCGGGCCTATTAGAAAGTTTCATTCTTTACTGACCATAGGTTTGGAACCCTGTTTTTTCAGCAAAACAAGATCCAAGGAGAGAAAAACATAAAAGCAATTTAAATATACCTGTAACTTGCATATCTACTTTTAATTAAACTGAGTGCTCTTAATGGAATCCTTTAAATCTCTTATTACCAGACTTTGGCTGCACCAAGTAGCCAGTATTTTTGGCTTTCAAACTCTAATCCTGACGGCGCTCACAGAAAGAAAAATCTAAGGTGGTTTGTGGAGGAGAAGAGAATCAACAAATAGCAAAAGTCATGCAGATGTCAGACCAGAGAGGACTCATTCTTTATGCCAGGATTCAACCCAGGCTGCCATTCATTGTAAGATGGCAGAAGGTAAAACAAAGAACTGCCACCTGGTTACAGGTCACCATGTTTCCAAGCACATAAAACAAGATGGACACCTGCAACAAAGTTTGCTACTGACCATACAGAAAGACATGCAAAGCGCACCAGATTGGCTATGGCTTAAGACCAACCTCACAAATCCTTTTTTATAATTAAAACTTTACAAAGAATATAAACAGTGATAGTTGGAGTCCTGGCCTAGTAAAGTCTTCTAAAAGGTAACAGAAAGCCTCTTACTTAAAAATTAACTCCTGACCTGGTGAAGAAAAGAAAAAAATCTTAAAGTGCAGGGTTGAGTTAACTGCTCACAGGTTGGAGGAAAGCAAAAAATATAGCTTAAAGTTCAGGGTTGTAAAGATGCAGGGGAAGAACCTCTTATTCTTATGCAAATGGTTCCTCAGATAGGGTGAGAAACTTAATTGCTGTTTATTCCCTGGAACTCAGATGGAGGTGGATCCCTCTGCTGGAGGAAGGAAAGACACCTTGGATGTGTGCCAGGGAACACTGACCAGCCTGTCTTGTGGCCTTTAGGCCATGTGCCCCAGCCCCCGTTGAGAGGGGAGGTGGTGGGGGGGGGGTCCAACTCCCCCATCTATCCCCCAAAAAGAAGTAAAAGGCCATAGAAAGGCTTGGATGGACTAAGGCCAACATTCCTGACCCCTGGGGGGCAATAGGAGTGGTGAACAGTTTTCTCTGTCCTCAGAATAATTTTGAGGACAAAAAGGCTCAAAAGTGAAAGAGAAAAAGATCTTTGGACCAGATTTTACTCACCCTTTCTTATGTTCCCATATAGGCCACCAAAGTGATGAACAATGTTTGTTCCTTAGCTCAGCTGAAACCTAGGTTTTGTCCCAAGAGCAGGAAAAAATTAGGCACACAAACACATTGACAGGTGAGTGGAGCAGAATTAATGAAAAGAAAGCACTCAGTGAATAAAGGGGTCTTGCCAATAAACTCCCACCTCACAGGTTGAATACCAGGTTACCACACACATGAGCTGAAGAGGCCAGGCTCCTCCCTGCTGTACAAGGTGCAAATTCCTAGTGGCTCCACCCCATTTTCCCAGTGTGCAGGTGGGCCCCTCAGTTCATTGTGGGCACACCCAAACAAGGCCCTGAACAGGTTTCCTCGTGTGTACAAAAGCATCCGATGTAAATCCTTGTGAGGCATGTAGGAGATTCTCTGGGGGAACACGCCCCCATAATCTGCCTCCTGCATCTATCACTTTCACTGTCAAATTTTGCAAAGTTAGTTTCAATATTAGACTTCTATGTTAATAATATTTATTAAAAATAATGAATATTTTTATTCTTTCTAATCTTCATATCTTATGTCTTTACATTCTACTTTGTTTGCAAGGACTTGCAGAGCAATGCTGAGGTGAAGGGATGATAACAGCTCTCTTTATTATGTTTTGTGCTTGTACCATTCTAGTCAAAATCCACAAATCATAATGTGCAGAATCATATTATCATTAACTTCTGAGTGCTCTTTATTCCCAGCATGATTTCATGTACATATAAGGGCCAAAGGAAAACTTTCTCTTCTCCCTCTGAAGGTTTGCTGAAAAATCAAACTGACAGAAGGCAGATTAAGAGGAGAAAAGTAATATACATTTATTAGTGTTCATGGAGAAAGAAGGGGGAATCGCAGAGTGATTATCCCAAGCCCTCAATGGCATACAGAAGCTTATACATCATTTTTAGGTCGTAGGAAGAATGGGAGTTGAGTGCATAGCCAAAAGCAGATTATGTTGGTAAATCAGGTTATGGTGGCAAGACAGGTTATGGGAGGGAGACAACAGGGGGCCTTGCTAGCAAAGTTGGTCTTGTTAGGTAGATGAAATATCCCAGGAGTCAGCCCTCATGATGAATAGATGGTAAATGTTTCTTTCAAACTTTTAAAAGTATCAGACCTTCAGTTGATCTTTCTTAGATGGAACAAGGCGGGGCCTCAGAAAAAGCCTGGCTGCATCAATATAGATTTTCTGCACAGACACAAATCTCCCAGACAAAAGATAGCTTTGCAGCATTCTTCTATTTTCAGCTTTTCTACATCATCTTGAAATATGTCAAAGAAGTGTATTTTGAGATGAAACATTTGGATTTCCTTCATATGACATATGAATCAATTAGAAATGCTTCGTATCTATATGTATGTATGTGTGTGTGTATATATATATATATATGTGTGTGTGTATATATATATATATATATATATATATATATGTTTGCTTCTGATCGCTAATATTTTATTGTGCCCAAAGAACATAGTGAATATTTTAGAGCCCTCTCACAACTGGACTGAAGAAGCTCTATGCTAATCTCTCGGGATACTTGGAGGTCTGGTACTGATTAGTCATCATGATAAAGATGACATGAGTTAGTGACCTATAATGGGCTAATGAGCTTTTTAACTTCAAAACTCCCCTGGCAGCATTAGGGCCAGCTTGCTTACATTGCTTAGAGATAAGCACAGTGATATATTAATCAGTTTTAACCAGTTACAATGACTGGCTTGGTTATATGGCCAATGAGGCATAAAATGCTCTAATGAAAACTTTTGCCTGAGTTTTTCTAAAATTAAGATTTCTTACATAAATGACAATTTATAATTTAGGAAGGAAGCATGTCCTGTTTTAGTAAAAGAGGATGCTGAGAAGCTACACCTGGAAGTCTCTGAGGCCCTATTCTGTTTGCATCTTCTTTTTTTCTGTTGTATCTACGTGTACTCTTTACCTTTATGAAAGCCTTATATTAGTTTGTTCTGTAGTGTCTTGTGAGACCTTTCAATTATCTGATCTGTGTAATCATTGTAGTTGGTGCTATTGGCAGACATTTAAAAATAATCCTTGACACTATAAATAAAGGCAAAAGTTTGATTTGGGAGAATAAAAGTTGAGGATGGCAGATTGGGATTGGGGATCCTTTGTTGCAAGGTTTGCCTGCATGGTAGTTCCTCAGGTGACTGCAGTGAAACACCATGACCACTGATGAGCATATTGATATTACCTATAATTAGGTACCTGTAATTTGATAATTCCAGAGCCAGAAAAAAAATGGTGATT
This sequence comes from Saguinus oedipus, assembly GCA_031835075.1. NCBI lineage: Eukaryota > Metazoa > Chordata > Mammalia > Primates > Cebidae > Saguinus > Saguinus oedipus. Next base: position 96,857,289 of record CM063180.1, read on the forward strand.
GGATCACAGAAAAAATAATCAAAGGCAAAATCAAGGTGTCTTTGACAGTTTATTCTGTTTTAGCAAAATGAAACAAAGAGAAGACCAGACAGAGCTTGCAAGAGCCAGTTATGACCATTGATGGATTAATCTTGTAAGGAAAGAATGTGATTCCAGAATGAAGTTAGCAAGTTATCTGTTTTGATTAGAAAAAGATCCATGTCTAACAAAAGTTATTCAAAATATTTATTTATTTATTTATTTTGAGACAGACTTTTGCTCTTTTACCCAGGCTGGAGTGCAATGGCTATTTTACAGGTTGGAGGAGGAGGAAATTAAAAGATGTTTAACTATAGGAATGTTGATTTTAAGAGTTAAGTCATTTGTGTATTGCTATTAGCCACCTTATGAAGGAAATAAAAATACTTCCCTGAAAATATACTTCTTCAACATATTTTGAGATGGCTGTTCAGAGAGCCACCAAACAGAAGGAGCCCTGCAAAGCTGTCTTTTGAGGGGTAGATTTGCATCAGAAGAGAAAATCTGCATTGATGCAGTCAGGTTTTCTCTGAGGTCTTCCCTTGTCCAGATCCAGAAAAAATTAACTAAGAGTCTGACAATTTTAAAGTCCTAAAAAAAAAAAAAAAAGAAAGAAAGAAAGAAAAGAAAGACAGGAAAAATAAAAGGAAAAGCAACAAAAATAATTTACCATCTATTCTTTCTGAGGGATGCTACCTGTGAGATTTTATCTATGTAATGAAGTGGCTACTTTGTCTGGGATATATATGCCAGGGTTCATCTTTGAGTGTGACCAGGAAAATTTAGGACATGGAAACACACATGAGGAGTTTAGAAGTGAAGGTTTAACAGAAAAAAGAGAAGAGAAACAGAAACAGCTTGCTCTGTAGAGAAAAGTCCTTTCTCCAGGCAGAAAGGACTGGCTGGTGGTAAATGCCTGTTTTACGTCCAGTTTGAGGAGATGGTGTCTGATTTACACAGGGCTCACAAATTTGTTCAATCACGTGAGACATTTACATAGTGCGTGGGGAAGGCTGGTAACCCCACCACAATCTTATCATGCAAATGTGCTTCCAGTTGATTGGCAACATCTTATCTGCTCCTTATAGTAAACGTGGCTGACAAAAAGAAGGGAAGATGGAGCCGCCATCTTGAACATGTCTAGTTTCTAGTTCTTACTGGTATTCACCCTAGCAAGCTCCCACTTTGCTTGTCTATGTCTGCAGCTCAAATTTATAGGATACTGTTTGTTAGAAAATGATTTTGGTCTGGTTTTCATTAAAAAGAAAAGCCTTACCGAGGACTCCCATACCCATACTATCTGCCTAAGTGATTTCTTCCTAACTCCTATGTCATTAAGACCATCTTTGCTAGCCAGGCCTCCTCTTCTCCTCATCCCATAACCTATTTTGCCATGATTCAAATCCCTATTCACTCTCTAATCTAAAAACGACATATAAGCTTCTGTACCACATTGGGGGTTGAGAGTAATCACTCTGTGGTCCTCTCTGAGGACTAAGCCTTGATTTTTTCTTATCTTGCCCAAATTCCTGTCTGAGGAGTCGGGGGAGTCGTGACCTCCAAACCATAAATTCTTATCAAATGGTTTTTTTTTAAAACTCTATATATTGTGACTTACTTTCCAGTCTGACTCTGGTATAACATTACATGATGAAGAAAAAATCAAGGTAGTTTACCCCAAAAAATGTTTCTTTGCCATATTTTGAAATGACCCTGGAAAGCCGTCCGATGTGGCGACAAATTTCCATCTGTAAAGAATCGCTTTTAACATCTTTTTATACCAGGACTTCCCAATCCTGAAGCGATTAACTGAGAGTCTAGCAATTTTTGAAGGTCTAATTAGGAAACATTTGTCATCTATTGTCTCCAAAGGCAGCCCCAGTGAGACTTCGGAAAAATCTTAGTCTCTACAATTTTTAATCTTAACCTGAACATTTCCTTTCATTTGATTAAAGGTCTTCAGAAAAATTCAACCAATTATCACCCAGAAAATGTTTAAGTTTATCTATAGCCTGGAAGCGCCCGCTTCATATTGTCCCATCTTTCTGGGCCAAATCACTGTATTTATCAAATGTATTTGACTGATGTCTAATGTCTCCCTAAAATCTGTAAAACTAACCTGCATCCTGATCACCTTGGACAAATGTCCTCAGAAACTCCTGAGGACTATGTTACAGGTCATAGTCACTCATATTTGGCTCAGAATAAATTACTTCAAATATTTTACAATTTTACTCTTTTCATTGACACCTCTCATGTGCATGTTAACACATTTGTATTTTTTTCCCTCCAATTAAACCGCCTTTTGTGAGCTAACTTTTACCTTCAGAGGGCAAAGGAGACGTTTTCTCTTGGCCTATACACTTACAAATATCTACCGAAAGATATTTCGTGAATGGGAAATCAAGGTGCTATTTTGCTTGCATTATATACTGCCAGATAAAAAAGGATACTTTGTCTTAATCAGCATTCTTAGCTGCAGGTTTCGAACACATGTTTTCAGAGGGGAAAGTTATTTGTTAATTTATATAAATGTAGGAGTGCATAACACATGCATTGAAAATGGAATTGTCCAACATTATCCTTAGATAATAAATAAAATTATAATTATTTGGCTGATAAACTGTTGAAAATGTAAACAATTTTGAATTGATTATATTGTGATTATCTTGGCCATATGGTGATTATATGGTGATACTAAAGTTTATTCTGTTTATCCTAATTCTATGACTTGGATCTAAGTGATGCCTAATGCTGAGATAAAGGTGCTGCAGCAACCAGGATTCCTCCTTATTTTGTTGGGGAGACAAAATGAAGAGAACTAAGAGGCCAAGGAAACCCTGCCCAGCTACTACAGAAAGGTTTAAATGATGAAAAAAAGATTAAGCTTATTCAAACTAAAGGAAAAATGAGAAATGTAAAAAAGCTCAGGTCCATTAACCAAGGTGAAAATATTTAGGTGGCTGATTTTAATTTTAAATGGCATAAAATAGAGGAGATAGATGGAATAGCTAAGAGATGTGGAGTTCTGTTTACGTTGCCAACTTCTTTAATTATAAAAAGATTATAATGAACTCATGCAATTTATCCTAGTCTTGAAAAATTTAATGTGTATACACACAAACACACACATTTGTGTGTATACATAGATATATATATTTACACATATATTACACAAAAGAGAAATCTATGATCTCTTTAGAGATAGTGTCAATTAAAACATTTAGGGACTATAGTTATATGAAAAGGCTATTAAAATATTCAGTTTTCCACCAGAAGATTATAGCTTTGAATAATGAGAAGTCCAGGCCTGAATCTGTTTTCTGTTGTATGGGTAAAATGGCCTGGGAGTAATAAAGGCATTTCACTGGAGTTACTGAAAAATGGTGCTCAATGAATTTTAAACCTGCTAATGAAAATTTAAAGGGCAACATAATTAAATTGGGAGAAAATGGTGAGACAATTGCAAAAGGGTCTTGGGTAAAAACATGGCTCACAGTAAGAATTTATTGATGGAAGTTATGTATGCCTGTTGCCTTATCCTTACCAGATACGTTATTGGAATTGGTGTCATGTCTAAATGGGAGTTTACTTATTTATCCAAACCATTGAAAAAGGCATGATGCAAATCTGCTTTTCTTATTTTTATATTTGGGCATGCTAGCTAAGAACCTTCAGAACTATCTAAGCCCACTAAATAATCTCATTTAAATAATACAGGATATGTAGGGCATAACATACTTTCAGCTTTAAGATATATTAGATTAATATGTATTAGTAATGTCTCTTGTTTAATCATCCAATATAGCTTGTTTCAAAAGCTGATAGATTTTGGAGATTTACTGCAAATTATTCAACTTTCAATATAGTAATGCCATTAAGCATTACACAAGTCCAATACATATTAGCTATTTAAGCTGTGAAATAATTTAAGGGAGACTGGTATTCTGTGTTTGATTTGGCTAATACTCTTTTTTTCATACCTATTTTAGAAGATATCCCAACTCTTTTTACATTCATTTGGTATGGTCCCCAATATCACAGCTCTATTTACATATGTATATATATATATATATATTATCACAAACTGATAAGTAGAAACAGAGTTTTTTATTTAATTAGAAAACACTGCCAGTCATTATATTAGTGATTTAACATAAATATCTTAATATGGAAAATAAGATAATATATTTTTCAAATTTTTGTTAATTATATAATCATGAGCTATCATCTATATCTGACTCACTGAAATGAAGAATAGCAATGATACCAACTGCTGTCAAAGATATGAAAAAACTAGATCATATTTATCTTGCTGGTGGCAATATAAAATGTTATAATAATTCTGAAAAATAGTTTGACAGTTTCTTATATAACTAGATGAAATTAACATATGCAATTAACATATGACCCAAAAATTATTCTCCCGAAAATTTATCCCAAATAAATAAAAACTTTGTTCACACAAAAATGCCTGTATGAACATTCAAAGAAATTTTATTTGTAATATCAAAAAACTGGAAACAGAGGTCTTTCCACAAGTGAATGGTTAAACTGTGATATGTTCATACCATGGAATACTAAGAAATAAAAAAAAAACACACTCACACACACACACACAAACTGTTGATGCATGTAACAACTTGGATGAATATCCAGGGAATTTTTCTGAGTGAAAAAAGCCAATCACAAAAGGATCACATACTGTATACTTCAATTTATATAACATTATTGAAATAATAAAATTAGAGAAATTGAGAATAGATTAGTATTTTTCAGGAATTGGGGCTAAGGTTGGGATGGGACTAGGGCAGGAAATGAGTATGTTATGAAAGGGGAACCATAGGGCATCTTTATGGTGATGGAAATATTCTGTATCTTGACCATAGTGGTGGATACAGTAGTCTACACATGTAATAAAATTTCATAGAACTAAATACACACACACACACACACACACACACACACACACACAAGTGAACACATTACACTACAGTTTTGCAAGATATTACAATTAAGGAAAACTATAAAGGTTAACCCTGGATCTCTTTCCCTCTCTCTTTCTTTTTTTCTTTTTCTTTCTTTCTCCTTCCTTCCTTCCTTCCTTCCTTTCTTTTTCTTCTTTCTTTCTTTCCTTTCTTGCTCTTTCTTTTTTCTTTCCCTTTCTTTTCTTTTTCTTTCCCTTTCTGTCTCTCTTTCTTTCTTTCTCAGATCAACTCTCACTCTGTCCCCCAGGCTGGAGTGTAGTGACACAATGTCAGCTCAGTGCAACCTCTGCCTCCTTCAGGAATTGGGGCTAAGGTTGGAATGGGACTAGGACAGAAAAGGGGTTCTTGTCTGGGTTCAAGCCTTTCTCTTGCCTCAGTCTCTCAAGTAGCTGGTTCTACAGGCTCACACCATCACTCCCAGCCAAAATTTTTTATATTTTTAATAGAGACGGAGTTTCACCATGTTTGAAAGCATGGTCTCAAAGTCCTGACCTGTTGAACTGCCCGCCTCAGTCTCCCAAAGTGCTGGGATTACAGGCGTGAGCCACCATGCCTGACAGGATGTCTCTATATTAATTCTTACAGTTGCCTCTGTATCTACAATTACCTGAAAATAAACTTTAAATTTAAAGTGTATCTGTAAGTCTGGAAAAAAAAATAAACAAAAACAAGCATTCTGAGTTCTATTCTTAGCAAACACAAGCTCTCTTGGAGCTAAATGAGCCGAAGTACAACTGAGCCCTTTGGGATGTTATGACTCTCAACCTCAAGTAACTTTGCTACATGTAGGCAGGCTGAGTGTAGCCTTTGGAAATAAACTCATAACTGCCACGCAGTGTGACCACTGGGAGTTTGGAGTAGGAAATAACAGGATAGCAAAGTACACTTTCAACTACAATATACAATAATGGCAGAAGACTAAGGGGAAGCAAGGAACTTCTTCACATGGCAGCAGAAGAGAAAAGTGCCAGCAGGAGAAATGCCAGATACTTATAAAATCATCAGATCTCATGAGAAGTCACCAGGAACACGAGGACAGCATAGGGAAAAGAGTCCCTATGATCCAGTCATCTCCCTTTCTCAACACGTGTGGATTATAATTGAGATGAGATTTGAGCGGGGACACAGAGCTAAACCATATCAAAAGGGATCTGTTGCCCTGTATTGGCATTAGTTGATAGCGCTTCTACTTTTGAAGAAGATGAAATTACTTTGAAATCTGAAATTTCTATGAAGTCCTGAAATAATCACTTCAAGGGGAAAAGGAATGTATATATGTGTCTCTTTATTAAATACAAATGGTATAACCAAGAATATGCAATAGTGTGACCAATTTTGGTACTCATTGAATGTCTTAACAGATTGAATGTATAAACATGTTTTTATATATTTTTGACATGTTTTTGAGCCTACATTGTATTCCCCCAAAGAGTTCTCTAAATCCATAGACAAATGAGTCCCTCTGTGGAATCCGTTTTCAGAGGATTCCAAATGAGCAACATGGAGGTAGCTCAAAGTCAAAGTTTGGTACTGATTCTGGAAATCAGCTACACTGCCACCTGTTGGTTGCAGTTTCACTGAAGAGAGAAAAGATAAATTCCCTCAGTGGCAAGAGGTGGTGGTTCTCCTTACAGCATAAGAGGAACTAGATAATAATAGTAGTGATTTGTTGTGAACTTTTACTATTTCTTTAACAATAACCAATGATTGCAAAAGGTCCCCAAAATGGGCTTATATGGCAGAAAGGGACAATATAGTATGGAAACTTTATAATATGGGACAATATATTATGGAATTGGAAGGAGAAATTCACAATGAGCCAAATCAATTATTATTTAAAGAATCTGCTTCTAAATTCAGAATGGAACTGGAAACAATGGGTGCCCTCATTTGCTGTCTGTGGGTGGCCTCTGGGTACATGAGAAGAGGAGACAGCTAAGAATTCAAGCAATTCAAAAATGGGCAGGAAAAAGATATATTCCGATAACTTCTTCAGAAGCTTGAAATGAGAGTCAGTATTGGTTTATTTCTTTCAATAAGAATCTCAGAGACTAAAATCATCTGTAGGCCACTCACTGAAAATGTAAAGTATCAGTGCTGGCCCTCAGTTTGCAGTGAATTAAATCGGCCAATTACCCACGGCTTCAAGTGAATAATAAAGAATCTTAGTTGGAATAGATACTTATTCAGAGTTTAGATTTGCATATCCAGTAAGGAATGTAAATTCCTCTAAAATAGTTAGAGGCCTACAAGCAGAAAATATTATTTACATTTGGAAATGGCAGTCTATTTTATTGCACTGCAGGAAAATATTAGGCTATGAAGCATTATATTGCACCATCTTATTATGCCTTGCCATTTACAATGCAGTGGACTGATTAAAATTGAGATTTGGTAATCAAAACATGTGCCTACTAGTTTAGGGTGAAATAAGTGACTAGGAGTGATAGATTCCACAATTGAATACGTATGAGTTATAATTCAGCATGTATGGAAATAGAGGGGTAAATGAATTGTGGAGATATTTGGGGGAAGACAGAACAGATGTAGGAGATTTTAAAGAAACATAAACAGCTTTTCTGTTTTAAAATTGTTTTCTTTCTCTCCGCCTCACCCTGTACTACTGGAACATGAATTGTAATTAAGAGTGCTATATTAGCCTGTTTTCAAACTGCTGTAAAGAACTGCCTCAGACTAGGCAATTTATAAAGGAAAGAGGTTTAATGACTCAGAGTTCAGCATGGCTGGGAAGATTCTAGGGATCTCACAATTATGGCAGAAGGCAGAGGGAAAGCAAGGCACCTTCATCACAAAGTGGTAGGAAGAAGAAGTGCAAGCAGGGGAAATGCCAGATGCTTATAAAACCATCGGATCTCATGACACTCACTCATTATCATGAGAACATCATGAGGAAAACTGCCCCCATGATCCAATTACCTCCATCTGGTCCTGCCCTTGACATGTGGGGATTAGGGAGATCACATTTGAGATGGGATTTGGATGAAGGCACAACCAAACCATATCATTCCACTCATGGCCCCTCCCAAATATCATGTCCTCACATTTCAAAACACAGTCATGCCTTTCCAACAGTCCCCTAAGGCCTTAACTCATTCCAGCATTAACTAAAACATCTAAGTTCATAGTCTTCTCTGAGACAAGGCAAGTCTCTTCCTTCTATGAGCTTGCAAAATCAAGTACAAGTAACTTACTTCCTAGATACAATGGGGGTACAGGTATTGGGTAAATACATCCATTCCACGTGGGAAAAATCAGCCACAACACATGAGTTATGGGTCCCCTGCAAGTCCATAATTCAAAAGGGCAGCCATTAAACCTTAAAGTTCCAATATTATCTTCTTTCACTCCATGTCTCACATACAGGTCATGTTGATGCAAGGAGTGGAATTCCAAGGCCTTGAGAAGCTCTGTTCCTATGATTTTGCAGGGTATGGCCCCCCCCTTCAGACTGCTCTCAAGGGCTGTCATTGAGTTCTGCAGCTTTTCCAGGCATAGGGTGCAAGCTGTTGGGAGATCTACCATTCTGGGTTCTGGAGGAAACTGGCCCTCTTCTCACAGCTCCATCAGACAGTAGCAGTCAGGACTGTGTGGGGGGACTCCAGTTCCGTATTTCCCCTCTGCACTGCCATGGTAGAGGTTCCACATCAGGGCTCCTGCATCATACTTCTGCCTGGACATCCAGCTATTTCCATACATCTAAAATCTAGATGGAGGCTCTCAAACCTCAACTCTTGCCTTCTGTTTACCCCATAGGCCCAACACCATGTAAAAGCCACCAAGGCTAGGAGCTCACATCCTCTGAAGCAACAGCTCAAGCTGTACATTGGCCCCTTTTAGCCACTGCTAGAGCTGGAGCAGGTGGGACACAGGGCACCATATTCTTAAGTTGCATAGAGCAGGGTGGTGGGAGGGCAGGGTCTGGCCCACAAAACCATTTTCTCTCCTAGGCATCCAGGCCTGTGCTGAGAGGAGCCACTGTGAAGGTCTCTGACATGCCCCTGAGACCTTTTCTCCATTGTTTTGGTGATTAATATTTGGCTTGTTACTTAGGAAAATTTCTGCAGCCAGCTTGAATTTCTCCTCAGAAAATGATTTTTTTTCTTTTCTATCACATTGTCAGGCTGCAAATTTTTAAAATTTTTATGCTCTGCTTCCTCTTGAATGCTTTGCCACTTAGAAATTTCTTCTGCCAGTTACTCTAAATTATCTCTCTCAAGTACAAAGTTTCACACATGTATAGGGCAGGAGAACAATATAACCAGTCTCTTTGCTAAAGCATAACAAGGGTCACCTTTGCTCCAGTTCCCAAGAAGTTCTTCATCTCTGTCGAGACCACCTCAGCCTGGACTTCATTGTCCATATTACTATTAGTATTTTGGTCAAAGATATTCATCAAGCTTCTAGAAAGTTCCAAACTTTCTCACATCTTTCTTTCTTCCTCTGATTTCTCCAAACTGTTCCAACCTCTACCTGTTACCCAGTTTCACATTTTCAAGTATCTTTATAGCAGTGCCTCACTCTCTGTGGTGCCAATTTACTCTATTCATTCATTTTCATGTTGCTATAATAAACTGCCCAAGACTAGCCAATTTATAAAGGAAAGAGGTTTCATTAACTCAGTTTAGCATGGCTGGGGAAGCCCCATGAAACTCATAATCATGGCAGAAGACAGAAAGAAAGCAAGCCGTCTTCATCACAAGTTGGTAGGAAGGAGAAGTGCAAGCAGGGGTAATGCCAGACACTTATAAAACAATCCAATCTCATTAGACTCACTCATTATCATGAGAACAGCATTGGGGAAACAACCCTGATGATCCAATTACCTCCTGATCCTGCCCTTGACACATATACAGTATGGGGATTACAATTCAAGGTGAGATTTGAATGGAGATATGGAGCCAAACCATATCAAATAACAAAGGAAGAATTAATTGCTAAACATAAAACAGTGGTCCTATCTCTAAATAGTACTATCAATTTTTTAAAACCTGTTTCATTCACTGGACAAGACAGTCTTAGAAACGTGTACTGTATCCTACCCTTTGTTCGTTTGTCTCAAAATGAATGAAATGGGAAGCTTGCTGAGACTCGTATTTCTGCCAGATTTCTGAATCAGTCCTCTGACTACATCTGGCAATCCTAACTTGAGAAGGAGCATCATTATGAGAAAAGCAAATAATGAAAGTGATTGCTTATAAAAAGAGAAATAATAAGAAAATGGAAACAGAAAATTTAAACACTTCTTTGGTATTTCATGAGAGTCTGAACAAAGGCGAATAAAATCAACCCTTACTAATATCGACAGATATGTATATAAGGGTGAAGCTATTTATTTTTGACATCTCCTCTTTTAAGTGGGACTAAAGGTTCATATTGGCTTTGGATAATTTAAAAAACATTCAATATGAAATCATCTGTACTATGCCTTTCGATAATACTAACAATACATACTAAAGAAACACTTAAAATAACTCTAATGGTGTCTTGATTCTCAACTTACAGGTTTTATCTGTTACAATAAACCTCTTTTAGGAGGTATCATGCTGGAATTTTTGCTTCCTAAAAGCATGCAAAAAACAAAACAAAACAAAATGAAAAAATCACCATGAATTACTGTGTACCTAGTAATTCAGATAACTATTATTAAAAAGATACCGAATACAATGGAAACCCATTGAGTGTCCGGGCTATCATTGTTTCCTGTATCCTAATACCTATAGACTATGTGTTTGTAGATGGAGTGTTTGTTTCATTGTAAATTGAAACAAATGTCAGTTTAGGAGTGATTGTGTTTTAATGGCAACAACTAAATACCACAATGCCTACCAATTTCATATATAGAAAACTCTTTGGCATACTCAAACTAAATTATATTTGAGGTGACTACTGTCATAACTATAGGGATAATATTGCATAATTATAGGGAACTCAATATTTCAAATCCAAAATCTGTAGTAGTCATACTATAACAAAGCAACAAGCACTCTGTGGCATGATGTGTCGTGGGTGCTATAGTTGAATGTTTGTCTCCCCAAAGCTCATGATGAAATATCATCCCCAGTGGCAGAAGTTGGACCTGATGGGAGATGTTAGGTTGATGGGGGTGGATTCTTTTTAGTGTTATCCTGGCAGAGTGAGTTCTCACTCTGTTAGTTCCTGTGAGAGCTGGTTTTAAAAATCCTCTGGCACCTCCCTCCCCTTTGTCTTGCTTTATTTTCTGTCTGTTACTTCTGCTCCTGCCCTATGATCTCTGCACACACTACCTTTCCTTTGCCTTCCTCTATAAATTACTTAAAGCTTAGTTTTGCTGGTAACCCTTGCCAGTACCTTCTTGCAATATAAAACAAATTACTGAGATTTGGTCATCCTTGGTTTAAACTACAATCCATGATAACATTGTCATATGTGTAAGGCTGCTTTTGTTGGAAGTCTGAGAAAATATTGTTGTGATGAGCTTACCCTAAAGCATAAGATACTTGCTACTGTTTATAATACAGTTTTAATCAGTAGTATTATTTTTAACATTACCCATGATAATAGTAGCACATATATTGTTAAATATATTCCTCATCCTATGTCATTAGTTTTTAATTAATATAAAATACCTTTGGTAGTTTTATTTTGAGAAATTCTCATGTTTTAAAAACAGTAACTGTTTTTAGTTACTGTTTTTAAAATTACTGTTTGTTTTTCCTTCTTTTAAAAACTAGTAATTATTTAATTAGAGAGATTGGTTAGTTAGAGAGATTATGCCTGCTTACTTAGAATATATAACAGTGGTCATTGGGGAAAGTAAGCCACATATTAAGAAGATTTTCTGGATCACTAGTCTGAGGCCTATCAACAGTATCAGTCTTCAAATGGGTGGCATTTTTTTTTTGTTCATATGTTATTTTTTTGCATATCACACTTCTTATCTTTTTAAAATTTCAGTTACAATGGCTTTTGGATCAGTAATTTTTTAATAAATTCTGCATCATTATAAGAACCCTTTTCATTTTATTAAAATATGTTCAGTATTGATTTATGTTGAGTTTTGCATTCTAGTTTATTGTCATTTAAAAAGTATATGAAATATGACTGGAAGATATATAACAAAGACACAGAATTTAAATGAGATGAAATAGTGTGTTAGGCTATTCTTGCATTGCTATAAAGAAGTATCTGAGACTGGGTAATGTATAAAGAAAAAAGGTTTAATTGGCTTATGGTTCTGCAGGTTTTACAGGAAACATGGTGCTTGCATCTGCTCGGCTTCTAGTGAGGCCTTGGGAAGCTTACACAATTACGGCAGAAGGCAAGCAGGAGCAAGCACTTCCCATGGAGAATGCAAGAACAAGAGAGTAGGCCTGATGTGGGAAGCAGGTGAGATCAGCACCATCGGCATAGCCCAAGGCATTCATGAGGGATCCACTTTCATGATCCAAATACCTCCTACCAGCTCCCACCTCCAACATTGGGGATTACATTTCATCATGAGATTTGGGAGGGGACAAATATCCAAATTATATGAAATAGTATTTTTGAAACTGAGTTCTCTTTATTCAGAAACTGAAGAGAATAATGCAGAGATCAACACTTTTGCCTTTTGCCTCACAGTCACATCATTTGTTAAATGTGAAAGTACATTGATTAAGTTGGCCATTTCTCTTGCTTGTCATTCAACAACTCTTTTTTAATAGAGAAATACATTCGTATTTTTGAGTAATTTTGATTAAACTTGTACTTTAATTCATTTGTGTCATTAGGTTAAAATGTTTTCTGCACTCTGATTTGCTTTTTTGTTGTCGTTAAATTCTTCATATTTTTGCTCCCAGGTTAGTGCTGAGTGAAGTCATACATCTTCTACAACAAATTCCTAATTTTTTATAGTCTTTGAGAAAAAGGAGTTAAGTTCAAATATACAAAACTAGTCTGCCTGGTTTGAATTTCTACTGCATTTCTTTCTCATTCAAGTATGGATTTTCCTGGCAATTTCCAAATTGTATCATGGATATCCTGGCCACTATGTTGAAAGACTTGGTCTCCTATTTAAATATTTTACTTTGGCAGTTATCCCATCTTGATATTAGCTTACAGATTTACCCTATCTTCCTGTGCTGGGGCCTCAGGGACAATTTGATTTTTAAAAGCTTTGTAGTGATGCTTTTGGTCTGTGAGGTATGTCTTGTGCTGATGGGGCTTTCACTTGTTGTGGTGGAAAAGCACTTCCCAACTGAGCTCTTGTTGTGGAAGAAGCAAGAAGAAATGAGCCTATGTTGTCATGAAGTCCTGAAACTTCTAAGCTTCAAGAAATAGTTTCATCCTTATGAAATTTAAATTCTTTTAAGGAGCAATTTAATATATTTCACCAAATGAACATCTGTTTGTCCAATGTATAATTGAATACTTAATGGTAGTAATTACATAAGAGATAGTGTGTGTTCATGTGTTTGCCATCATAAATTTGCTTCAAGAATAAAAAAGCTAAAAAAAGGCAAAAAATAGTAGCCTGTTGTATAACCAGGACCTGACAATATAAACTGTAAAAGTTGTAAAATTCAAAGTTATTTAAGGTGTAAAAGTTGTTTGATTTAAAACTTTAAAGCCAAAAATCCATTCTGAGGTTATTTATCTGAATTAGGAGAGGTAGTATTTCTAAATCTTCATGTCTAGGACTTAGGTTCATTTGCATTACTGAATATTCAGGGGTAGAAACTATCTCAAATTATTATTACTTTTTTGTCAGGTGATTGTATTGCATGGTTCTAGTTGAGAACTAGCATAGTGGACAAGGATTTTAGTTATCTCTCACATATACATAAATTTTTCTTTATTACTTAGATATTTGAGTAAATAATAAAACAGTAAGAGAATTACTGTTTTTGTTTTATGAGGCTCTTGTAAAAAATTACCTCAAATTTAGTGGCTTAAGGCAACCAAAATTTATTCTTGCAGAGTTCTAGAGGCCAGAATTCAAAACCCATTTCATTAAACCAAAATTAAAGTGTTGGCAGGGCTGGACTCCCTCTGGAAGTTCTAGGAGGAGAATTCATCCCTTGCCCATCCCAGCTTCCTGTGGTTGCCAGCATTCCTTGGCCTGTGCTACAACACTCCAACCTCTGTCTCTGTGGCCATATGTGCATTTTCTGTGTGTACAGTGTTCACCTGCCTCTTTTACTAAGGGCACTTGTGATGACAAGTGGGGATCATCTAGATAACCCAGAATAATTTCCTAATTTCAAAAGCCTTATCTTTACCACATGTGTAAAGACCCTTTTCCAAGTAAGGCAATAATCAAAAGATTTAGATGTGAACGTATCTTTCACAACCCTTATCCCTGTCTGAAAACTGCTTTTAACTTTTCATATGTAGGAGTAAGAAAAAGAATTACAAAACTCAAAACTGTGTGACAGGCAGAAGAATGACCCTAAAGACATCCACATCCTACTCTCCAGAGCCTGTAAATGTAATATTCAGTGTTACAGAGCAAGAAGGATTTAAGGTTATAGATGAATAAATGTTAATCAGGTGACTTTAAAATAAAGCAGTTATCCTGGATCATTCAGGTGGGCCCAATCTGATTACAGCATTGCTGATACTCATATGTTTTGGCCACAGGCAGCAAAATGCAGAAGAGCATTTCCTTTGTTATCACAAAGATTTGGGTCTGCATCATGTCTAGTAGGATAGCTGTGTATTTTTCCCTCCTGGCACTGTACTGCATGTTAAAGTAATGTAGAAAATTAGATGGTAAATTCTGGAAATGAAGAGTAGCTATGCCAAGTTTTAAGTCACTTGTGGTGTCTAAATGGGATAAATTTACTTTTATTATAGAAGATGAATTAAACCCATTTTACTCCAGGGCAGAGATGGCATAAGAGCTCCCTTGTCATCGTGGTTGGTGAGGTCAAGCTGGCATTTCTCTCCACCAGGAGTGCCACCACGGCTGGAATAGCCATTGGCACAGGGAGATGGAAAGCATTCCTGCCAAAGGAAGTGCCCTTTGAAGATTTTACAGTGCATTATCTCACAAGATGGAAGATACAATTTTTCAATCCATTGTAGACATAAAACACTATGTTATCCTAAAGGCATCAAAGCAATTTATTTCTAAGCAAACTTTAAAGTAGCAATGTTTTATTTGAAGATATTTAAATGTGTTAGCATGAATTGCTTACTAGTATGGGCTGAATTTTGTCCCCTCAAAATTCACATTAAAGTTTTTACCTCCTGTACCTCAGAATGTGACCTTATTTGGATACAGGGTCACTGCAGATCAAATTAGTTAAGATGAGGTCATATGGGAGTAGGGTGGGTCTCTAATGCCATATGACTGATGTCATCATAAAAAAGAGAAATTTAGGGGCATACACAAAAATCGGGCGAGTACAATGGGACTTGAAGGCAGAGATCAGGGTGAGGAAGCAGCAGCTAAAGAACACCAAAGACTGCCAGCAAACCCCCAAGCTAGAAGAGAGGCATGGAGTAGATTCTTCTTCATGGCTCAAAGCGCCAATTCTGCAACTCCTTGGTCTCAGACTAGACTCCAGAAATTTGAGACAATACATATTTTTTTAAGTTTGTGGTATTAGTTTATGGAACTTTGTTAAAACAACTCTACCAAACTAATACTTTCACCATGATGACAGAGCAGCATGTGTAAATTAAACCAACTTGATTCTTGCATATTTAATGTATCAATATGCACTATCAGTTCTGAATATTTCTGTTATTTATAAATATTTTATATTTTATTTGTATGAAGCACAGAATAGTAATTTTAGATAACCATTTCTCATTCCTGAATTCTCGTTTTACTGTCACCGAGTAGCTATTCCTTGCCTTATTGCCACCTCAATGATGAGCCAAACAAAGATGATGATAATAACTGCCACAGGACTCACAAGTAAGGACAAAGCCAAAAAGTATGCAATGTATTTTAAATAGTTTCTTGTTCAATTAAATTCTCAGTAAATATTAAGCTAATAATTTTAACATCAGCACTTTAATACCATTACTACTATTTAACAAACATGTTGATTCAATTAAATAAAATAAAGACAATTATATTTTTTACAGTTGTATTAAGGATTTAAATATTGCAGGATAATACTGTTATTTTTTAAGATGCTTATTTTTCACATTTTAGCATCTTGGTATGTACTAATAATTTGGGGATATACTAATAATGGTTTTCTACAATTGTGATTACCCATGTTTTAAAATTTTACCTTAGTACATTAGGTTATGGAACACCTTACAACCTATAATGCTTGATTCAATGAAATATCCTTTTATTATATTTCATTTCAACAATACAATTTAAATATATTTCAATAATAGAATAATTATTGTAATTCCAGGTACAATTCCAGAATAGCTGTAATGTACTTCTTGTCAACCATAGGTTGAGTATGAACTAGTTATAGTTAAATAAAAAGATTTTGAACATTGTTAAGGAGTAATTAACACTCATCTTTCATTCACCTCCCCATCTCATGGATTTTGTTATCAATATTATTTGTATTTCATTTTTTGTTAGCTGCTAACAAGGAAATACATTTTGTAACATGATTTTTGTTTATATATTGTTTTGTTGGTTTTCATGGCCAGGTTGTTTATTTCAGAAATGACTTAATTGCTTTTTGTCTTTCCATTTTAACATTAACTTGGCTGTTATTGTTGAAATTAACTTCATTGTTAATTTTTGGTTCATGCCTTTATTTCCTCGGAAGATTGCTGTCTTTTCTCAGTTGCAGTGTTGCACTGAATTTTACTGAGTCTGAGGCCTGCCTGATCATCTATATTCCAGGAGATTTGCTTTTTCTCTACAATTACCTGAATGATTCTCTTTTCATACTTGAAATCTAATAACTTAACCAAGAAATTCCTTGATGGCAATCTATACTAATATCTTTTAGATACAATAGGTGCCCTTTCAATCTGCAGATTCACTCACTTTCAATTGGATGACATTTTCTTGTATTATGATTATGAATAATAAAATTTTATTTATTGGATGTTCTTCAGGGGCATATTTTCTCTGGTAATTATATTGACCTGACTTCCATTTTTATCATCTTCTCTCTATTTACTATTTTTACATTTTCTTTGCATTCACAGTGCTTATTCCCAACTCCATGCCATTGGGTCAAATTTCAGCAGGTCTATTTCTTAAGATTTCTAGTTTATTGTCAGTTCTGTGATGATATTATTTTGGATTACTTTTTTTTTCTCAGCTACCTTCATTTTTATCTGGTTCTGTGATTTATAATGCTGCCTTTGAAAATAGTGTTTTACAGAGTTCTTTCTCTTGCTAACTTACATTTACTTGTGCAGAATCTGGTTGTTTCTGGTGTTATTTTCCTTTTATCTTTCATTTTTTGCCCATCTCTACCATGACAAAACTTCTTATTTCTTTGTTTCTGCATAATATCCTTTCTTAAAAAATGGCGGAGTAGGGGGATATAGTATGATTTTATTGGTGTCACATAGTCCTTTTATTCTTTTACTTAAGTAGCTCTAATTAGCTCTTCTCTTTGTTCTTCTATACCAGTAGAAGATGGTTATATTTTTCTTGCTACCTTTCTTACTCTTAATTTTTACCTGTTGTATACTAACAATAGAGTTTATGAAGTTTTTATAACTATTTGTATAATAACAGCAATAAAATACTTTTGTCTTCAACATATTACTTTTTATTATCTTCAGATTTTTACTTAAGATTACATACAGAAGTGTATTTCCAATATTGTTTAAATTTATTACTGAAACAATTGCCATTTCTTCGAGATACTTTGATTATGGTTTTACTTAAAAAGATGTTGAAACTATTTAAAACTGCAACTATACTCATTAAACAGTTTAACTACATGTAGTATCATAAGTGAACATCCAATAAAATACTCCCAGCAAATGTTCTGCTGGAACTATTTCAGAAATTGTTATCATATATTTGTCCAAAATGGTAAAAAGTTGAAGTTTTTGTTTTTCTTAATTGTGTTATTGTATAATTAACATGAGTTTCTTTTGGCTCATTGTTCACTTTACCATCTGAAATACTTTAGGGGAATATTATTTTATTTAAGAAATTTTTTCAGGTGAAAAATGAATAAAACACGTAATCATGTAAATCAAATATGTTGGCTAATGATGCTACAATCTTATTTAATTTGCTCAAGCCTGATGAAATCGGAAATTTTGAATGAATGCAGTCTTTCTATATTTAAACCAATAGGTAATAGGTCATTTAAAAATTACTTACTGAAACATTTCAGTTTTCTATTTTGCATTTGTGTTTTACCAGGTAATGAGTAAGCCATATTTTGGTGTACTTTTACTATAAAAAGATCAGGAACCAGATTGAAATGAAATCACTGATATATTCAAATTATATATAAAAGTGAACAATACTCTTTTTCTTGATAAAAATCACAAACATCAACAAAATAACAATTCAGAGAAATACCTGGCATTTTGAACACACAGTGAGAAGAAAAACCTTTAGGGGTGCTATAAAAATCTTCTGGCTTAAATTTTATATTTGAATTTTGTATTTGAATGAAGTGTTTTTTTGTTTTGTTTTGTATATGTGAAACTTTTTGGAACCCAGACATTTTAGTCTGAGAATAGGCACTTTTGGTATGGCATCCCAGGAGAACCCAGTATACTTTTGAACTAGATTTTAAAGAATCTTTGCTGTAACATTTATAAGAAATATACTAACTGATGTGGTCCAATTAGCTTTTACAAGGATGAAATTTGTCAGAAATTAAGACTTACCTATATTATCATCTGTGCCATTAAAAACATATTCTCAATCTGTGATCTGAGTATTCTGTATCCTAGAATACTTCATAAGAAAATAACTAGAAGTGAAAACAAAGAGTTGTGTACAGACATTTATCACATAATTATAATGGTAAATAAATGGAAAATATTAAGCATCCATTAATATGGGATACCTCAACATTTCAATGTTTTTATCCTAAATATTGACATTGTAAATATGAAATTATGCCTGTACATGGCTGTTTGCTGACCAGGCTAGTATATTAAGGGCTTTAGGGATTTATGCAGCCCTATTGTTTGCTACATCATTTCTGTCCCTTTTTGTTGAAAAATTAGAGGGAAAAAAGATGAGAAAAAGAAAAGAAAAATCACCATTAATTCTTTAGTCTTATTTTGCAACTGTTAAAATAGTCATACATGTTCTTCTAGATTGTGTGCTTATGTGTATATATATATGGATGTCATGTTCTACATGCTGTTTTGAAATCTGATTCTTCACTGTACAATCTGCTATAAACAGCTTTTTAGGTCATAATTTATTTTCTGCAATATGCATTTTATGACTGTAGAATAATATTACATGTCATAAATGGATATGCCATAATTATAGCAGCCTTATGTTGTAAAACGTTTAGGTTATTTCAAAATTTTCAGTATCACTAATAACACTTTTATAAGCCTTTATCCACACGTTTCTTTTAAAATATCTAAATACTCTTTTAAAAAATTGTGCATGTTACTCGAAGTGGAACTGATGGATTGGACAGGATGAAGATTTAAAGGTTTTGATACTTGTTTCCAATCTATAGCTCAGAAAACTTCTCCCAACTTTATATTCCCATAAGTATGGAAATAGTTGAATTGAATTGTAGTATGACAAATCTTCCTCTAAGTTTATATCATTTATAAGTTTCTATTTTGAAAACTTAAAAATATATATTCCTATTTTTAAAATAAGGATTGTTATTTTTGGGATAAGAAGTTCTGTCTGAATTGGATAAAAACATTATCACTGAGCTTATGTTCCTTTTACTGATTCACACAGACTCACTGTTGTTTTCCTTAAGACCATAGAATGGGTGTCATGCAAAGACTTATTGACTATTGTATTTTTGGAATTTTATATTTTTAAAATACCTTTTAAGTTCCTTACACAAATGTTTATCATCAGGTTTTTAATTAAAAATTGATCTAGCTTTGCAAATTTAAAAGATATCTTTGATTTTTATCAAATTCATTTAAGATAGTCTACTTTCAAACTGCCTTATTTTAATACTGCTCAATTGCTGGATTCTCATTTGATTCAATGAAAGCAATAAACTCATGTCAAAAGTAAACAGAAGAAAGCATACTATACTGGACTTTCTGAAGATCTGGCTACTGAACCACAGCATACATCTTCCAGTCTAGGGTAAGTCCCAAAACCTTCATTTAGTGTTTTGTACCCCTAATACCTCCACAGACACTAATGAGTTAGAGCAAGGCTCCATTCTATGTGTAAATTGCATATACTTTCCTATAGGTAAGTTGTTGTTAACAACAACAAAAGATATATATTTTTTAAATGAAGGTATGTTTATTTTTCTGAGCAATAGATGGAATCTGAATTTCACAAATAAATTTTATGTTTCATGCTCTTTTATTTAAAAATATAATTTGTCTTTCAAATTAACTTAAAATTTAATTTACACATTGACACATAATATCACATAATATGTAAAGGGTTTCAAGTATTAATTAATATTGGGAATCAATTAGTGGCATAATTTTTCTAAAATTGACTTTCATAATTTTACTTATTTTAAAGTGAAGCGGGCAAATAACACATTATCCAAAACTCTAAGCCATCTATAGGCTTGATGGTGCCGTTCTGTTCCTTTGATTATATTATAATTTATATAATATATAAGAATATTTTTCTTTTAAACCTTTATTTTGTATCTTACTATAGCAAGTTTTAATGTGTTTGATGTTACTTAAAATTTGATAACAGTATTTAGAATTGTAGAATAATTTAATGTAGTATGAAGTTTACAAATAGTATATAATAATATTTTGCAGCAAAATTCCTCTTCATAATCCCTACTTATATTAGCAGTTGAGTAGAAAGTAGTATAAGATACTAGAAAAAATACTATGCTGTGAGTTAGGTTGCCTGTTTTCAAAGTCTAAACATTGTTCTGTCATTAGCTTGTTTTTTTGGCTCACATGTTATATCTGAGCCTAAGTTTATTTGCAGAAAGAGGTGGTTGTCATGGATGATTCTTGCATTTTCTTTCTATTCGTGAAATATAATCTTATTAAGGCATACAAAAAATTAAATAGTTTGTTAATAGCAACAATAAAAATCTTAAATCCAAAACACCTCTTAACAGCTTCTGAATTTCTTATTCTATATTAAGTAAAGTTTGATTAATGAAATGCTTTCATTTATACATGCGAGGTAAATATTTAATTTAGGTCATTTCTGGTGGGAAACAACCAGAACAACTGTCAGAAATATATTTCAAAAGAATTCTGATTAAAAAGTGCTTTAAACAAAATTAAGAAGTCTATGATAGACTGGGCATGTTGGCTCATGCCTGTAATCCCAGCACTTTCAGAAGCTGAGGTGGGCAAATCACAAGGTCAGGAGTTTGAGATCAGCCTGGCCAACATGGTGAAATCTTTTCTCTACTAAAAATACAAAAAATTAACTGGTTGTCGTCGCAGGCACCTATAATCCCAGCTACTTGGGAGGCCAAGGCAAGAGAATTGCTTGGACCCAGGAGTTGGAGGTTGCAGTGAACCGAGATCATGCCACTGCACTCCAGTCAGGACAACAGATTCCATCTAAAAAAAAAAAACAAAAAAAAAAGTCTGTAATTTTGTGTCCTGAACACCTTATTTCAGAATCTGTGATCTTTGCTCTTGTTTTACTATCTTGTCCCTGCCCTATTAAGCTTATTTCCAAGACTAGATATAAGCCTATTCTTTGTTTTTTTGAAAGATAATAGTAACCTGAAGGCTCAGAAACCACTCTTGGTGAGACTGTTTTGTTCAAATAGTTCAAGTATTCAGTTGCTGTTTTTGTTAACTAACCCTAATAAATAAAGATTAGCTGTCTGTGTTATTACACATTTAAAATCATTCACCATAAGAGGTTTTAACTATTTTGCCTCAGAACAACAGGCTACACTGAATATATTTATATATTTTGGTGCCATTGTTTCATGTTGTGTGTCTGCCCCTAAACCCTTTATAGGAAAGCCAAGAAGAAAGCTATGTTCTACCTTTACCTGACTGCCCTGGCTTTTAGCCTTTGGACCCTCAGTTCAGCAGTATAAAGGACACTCAATCTTGTTTAGATGCATAGCAGAAACAAATCCAGGTTTTACCTTTAATAGCTGGGTTGTATTCCAGCTCTGCCATTTTCTAGCTCTGAATAGCCAAGTTTCTAAATGGGAGTCTTACTTTATTTATAATTAAAGTTATATTATAACATAATCTATTATGGAATATTTTTGGATTAAATAACATGTGAAGACTGTATAATAGGCATTCTATTCAGATTTTGTCATTCATTTGAAAACAAAATATTAAAAAAATAAGCTAGTTTTTAAAACTAAATAAAAATTATATTAGATAGTTAAACAAGCAGGTACAACTTTATTCAAGACTACTGCAGCAGGTGGGAGAGATTAAACTCAAGTTCACTGAAATAAAAGGTAATGAGCTAGAAGAATCAACATGATGTTGGAATGTTAAAATTAGTTCTGATGCTCATGGTAGGGGAAGTTCATGGGTGAATGGATGAGGACACTAAGGGAGATTAGATGAAAGGTATAGTATGCATATATATATGTATACATATATACACATAGACATATATTTTATGTGTGCTCGTTCAAGTATGTAGCAAAATCTGAACATAGAATTTTAAAAAATGTCTATGCATTTGTAAAAATAATTCTTAAATACATTTTGGGTCTAAATTACATAATGGTTTTTAATTTAAGTATAAAATACAAATCACTGCACATATTTTATATATGTTATTATTCATATACTCTTCAAGGACTTATTCTACCTAAATTTCTTTAATCAGGAGTTATATTCTCTGTAAAGATTAAATGTATTATAATAGATAGATAGGAGAAGATGGGGATGCTTCTAGATCTTTTTCACTTAAGATGGCTGGTATCTTTAAGACATATTTTTAGATGCCAGTTCCAGGGCACTGAGAAAAATCTTTTGTCTAAGATACGTGCAATTTGACTTTAGGATCCTTTACACCATGATAGAATAATCGCTTCTTTAAGCAGCTTCTCAGCATTTACTGTGAATTTGCTCTATGCAGGAAATATGAGACAAATTTTAAGTGGCTTATAGAACTACGGTTCAACCACTTTGACATTTCCTTTTGCTTTTATTTTAATATTATTCATAAATTTTAGTCCAACACATATACAAGTGATTAAGCAATATCTATATTTTTAACAATAAGTTTTACTAAGTTGCTTTAACTTATTCAGAATTGCGCACCAAAGAAATTACATGATTCTCCCATTGTGGAATGGCTTCCAGCACTAACTCTAGCATCAGAGAGAATATGGTTGAGAAATAAATAGTCCATACAATTTTGCTTCTATGTAGACTTTTACTATTGTGGGTCTTACCTAATTGCAATCATGAATATTGCCACGATATTAATAATTAATTGGCCAAATCAAAGTAAACCTGCTGAATTTAGAGTGACCATAAGATTATGTGTTATATTCTGAAATAGTTCACTCACAGACAATGAACCCCATCAATATTCACTTCCTCTGACAAGGTGAACTGAGAATACCTCTGTGTGTGTGTGTGTGTGTGTGTGTATGTGTGTGTGTGTGTGTGTGTGTGTAACTTTTCTATGTTTATGTGTGTGTATAAAAGTTAAGACTAAAAGAAAGTATCATCATAGTCCACTGCCTTTTATTTATGAAAACATGTTTTTTATCTTCTCTGTAGTAATAAACTGAAGAAACAGTTGCTATTCATTTATGGATGGAAAATTATTTCTGCAAGAATATGTATACAACAGGGAAATATATTTAGATATTTTGTACAGAAAAAAACGCTGTTCTCATATTATGTTTCTTTTTGTTTGACCACAGTGCTGAACTCAGCATATCTTATTAGCAATGGGAAGTGTCTAATAAATCTCCAGAACTGCTACATATTGAGAATAGCATTTTTATGACAAATGCATCAGCAGTGGCAATAAGTGTGCATATGAAATGATCCAGAGCGAAGATAAGCATAATTTTATTGGCATTAACAGAGAACCTATATTTGAGAATATCTAGGAAATCAAGATAAAAGTAGTTTGTATTTTTTATTAATTTTACTAATCTGGATGTCAATTTCAAAACTGAAAATACTGTAGCTACTATGATGTTTATAGTAGAGGGAGGGTGGAGACATCTTGATTAGAGGATGAATGGATGGGGAGTGGGTAAGGGAGGTGACATAAAAGGTATAAAGCCAGAAAGTAAACAGACAAAAATAAGCCTTGTCAAAATAGCCTGCTGTAATAATACTATGTATCCAATTTTTTCTACTTTAGACACCAGCTATGACCTTAATTGTCCCACATTTCCATTTAAGAATACTTGAAAAGTTTCTTAAGGACTAGGTGAGCTGAGAATCAGTCTTCTTGTTTGAAGAGTTATAGTGTAGACTAATATTTCTACCAAGTGAATTTGGATGATGTTCCAATCCCAAGTTTTCATTTGCATAAGGTTTAACGGAGCTCTGGGGGAAAAGATTTTTATCTGTTTATTCTCAGGTTTAGACATTCTTATGGTTGACTTTCTTGAGGGTGAGGGAGAGAAAGAAATGGAGTATCATGAAATTAACCAGACCTAGCAATAGGGCTTGAGTTTTTAGGGCAGTGTTAAGTTTTACCATACATTTGAGTGAATGATAATGAACTTGCCCTGAGTCAGCTACACTACTAAGTGTAAAAGAGTGATTTCAAAGAGCTATAACTTTTAGTGGCATGGGAGAGAAATCTTTGCTGAAATAGTGCTACAGTGGCAATTGAGATACTGGAGCCAGAGAAAGGAACCTCTGCTGGGTTATGCCTCTCTAGAGGATTGTTATAGCCTGGATTGTGAATTTTTAACTCTGGTCAACCAATGAAAGGCCTGAATCACTAGCCATCAAAATAACTAAGATCTCAAGCAAAAGGGACACCCCTTCTATCTCCTTTAATCTTTTGAATATAACATAGAAAGCACTTTATTCTTATATTTTTATGATAAAATATATATAACATAAAATTTATCATTTTAACCATTTTTGTGTATAGTTCTAGTGGCTTTAAGTACATTCTTATTTTTCTGTAAACATCACCATCATCCATCTCTAGAACTTTTTCATCTTCTCCAGTTGAAACTCTGCACTCATTAAACTCCCCATTTCTCCCTCCCTTAGGTCCTGCAACTACCATCCTTTTGTCTCTGTGGATTTGTCTCTACCTAGGTGCCTCATATAAGTGGGGTCATACAATGTTTGTGTTTTTATGACTGGCTTATTTCACTGAGCATAATGTCTTCAAGGTTCAGCATGTGTCAGAAATTCCTCCTTTTTATACCTGAATAATATTTCATTATGTGTATATACCACATATTAATCCACAGATGAACACTTGGGTTGCTTTCACTTTTTGACTGTTATTGAGTACTGCTATTATGGACATAGGTATACAAATGTCCGCCTGAGTTCCTACTTTCAGTTCTTTGGGGTATATATGCAGAAGTGGCTTTCTTCAATTTTTAAGAACAAGTGCCAGCATTATTAATGACGATGGTGGCAATGGTGTTTGAGTGCCACCTTAGTTGAATAAATGTAATAAAATTTCAACTTTCCTGGGAGCCATGTTAATGGTGGTGACAGTAAAAGATGAAACTGGAATTCCAGATTGGAAAAAAAAATGTGCATTTGCTTATATTTTTAAAAGAACAATACTTAGATTTAGCTTTTTAAATTTTTAAAATTTATTTATTGCTACATAACAATTGTACTTATTTATGGGGTACATGTGTCATTTTGATACATGCGTACATTATGTGTAATGCCCAGATTTGAAATAGCACTCAGTACTATTTTGGGATGGTGAAATCAATACTGATTGACTAACGCAGGCACACAAGTATTTAGGGGTTTTAAACAAAGGTTAACCTTTCAATAGCCAAACAAGTTGATGGTTGGAATAATGAAAATTATATATTGATGGGACTATAACTGCATTTGCCAACTAGTAGAGCACACATACTGAAGACATATTACGCACTGTATGTAAAAACATAATCTATTAAAATATTAACTTGAGTATGTGTCATTTTCTAGATCCACTAAGAAAAAGACAGAAAAATGGATTTCATGCAAGGATTTCAAGGGAAATGCCTATAATAGAAAATGGAGATAGGAGTGAAAGGCTGGAAGTGCTATCAGAGTGGGATGGATATCTAACCCAGAATGAAGGAGAAAGGAAATAAAGGTGGGTGGAGGCTTTCTAGACTACTTTAAAGTTTAAGGAAGGTTCAGCAAGGCACTGGTAACCCTCAAGACAACGATGGTTGTCAAAGGACTCCAAGGTCTCTTAGGATCCCTGTTGTGCTTGCTGCCTTTGGGAACACTCTGTGGAAAGCACGACCTTGACATAAACGCAGCAGTAGATTTCAGAATGCAGTAACTGGGACCTTAAATCAATTACTCTCTTTAGTTGAAAATGTGCAAAGCACGTTCTCATGGTCCTCCACTGTGCTCACTCTGTAGTTTTTCCTTATTTTTGGTACAAGTAGGTAGCCAGGAAAAGTAAGAAAAATTCATCTGCAACTGTAGCAACAAAGCATCATGACTTTCGACATAATACGGAGCCGTATGGTGCCATTTATTTCCCCCTACCAACCTCATCCTCTTCCACTATCCAGAGAGGGACCTTAAACACTTGGAGTACCTCCTGAATTGTTTATCATATCTAATGAATTTGAGTGCTATCTGCTGTCTCTATTCTCTGCCTCACTCAGCATCCTGTCTTTGTACAGAGAATAAGCATTCCACCATGACTGTCTTTTAGCCTGTGTGTAGCCCCTATATTGGTGACTCAGAAAAATGACATCTCTGGGTAGATGTGGCCACACAGGGTGCTCTTTCTGGACCCAATTCTTCAATAGGTTATAGTGGCTGACAGACAGAGCCCAGGCTACATTTCTGTTCCCAGCACCGCCTCAGCAGGATGCTTTTATATGGTGCCCAAACTCCACAGTTATATAAAGAGGTTGTTTGTCCTACTTCCTGTAGCAAGGAAAGTCCGTGGTTAATTTGGGTCTGAAGAGTATCTCACAAGCATCATATCTGTTTATGTTTCTTTTTATGGTGCCAGCTCAGAAATGTTTTGTCTTCATCACACAAAGATGGTACTAACATTGTCTTTTTTTTTTTTTTGGTAAAATTTATCAACTCCTGAATGGTACTAACATTTCTTTAAACAATTCTCAACTCCTTGTTTTGCTGAATTAGGAAGCTCACAAACTAATATGATGGTGGAGAGGTTTATAAAAGTCAGTATCATCATAATTTCACTTTGTATATCATGATGTACTTTACCATTTTCATCAGTTATTTTATTGTCCACATTCAGTGGATTCCATGGGTTTCAAAGTTTGATGTTTTTTCTTGCTCCAGAAGATGCTGAAATTTAACTAACTGTAGCATTTCTTTATAGATCTATTTTAATATGCACCACTAATCTTGGGAGTTTTGTATTGTCCCTTTATATATCATGATTTCTCTTATTTCTAAGAAAATTTATTTAGATTTGGAAAAGCGCAGTGGCAGTTTTCTGTATTACAGAAATGTCTTTCTCTGTTGACATGACCCTTGGGGATGATCTTTTAAAGAGGGCACCTCTTAATTTAAAGAGTACTGCATATAAATACAGCCCATATATTTTCTATGTGGATATGTTTGTGTATAAACATATTTTACTGTTCTCTTGTATATGGGAGGAGGAATTCAAATAAATAAGTGCAGCCTAGTTTAAGGAGTAATACTAGAGAGACAACATGTCATTTTTTAAGTAAATTTTTTCAGTAATTAATTTGTGTAGGAAAATTCAAAATGTCAGAATTTTGGATTAGTTTGTTTCACATACAGGGAAATAAGATTCCCCACATGGAAAAATCTTTAAGAGGTATTAAGTAGGGTTTTACTGAAATTTAAGACAATGAACTTTTTAATTGCCAAAATTAATCTGCTAATAAAATTATCCATTCTTTAAAAATTCTGTAACGGCATGCTATAAACATGTGCTCAGTTATTTCCTGAAAGGCTTTATTGTAAAAATATGCATTTAAGCTCACTTTTTTTTTTCTTGAGATGGAGTCTTGCTCTGTTGCCAGGCTGGAGTGCAGTGAGTGATCTTGGCACACTGCATCCTCTACCTCCCAGGTTCAAGCAATTCTCCTGCCTCAACCTCCCAAATAGCTAGGACTATAGCTGTGTGCCACGATGCCAGCTAATTTTTGTGTTTTTAATAGACACACGGTTTCATCATGTTGTCCAGGATGGTATTGACCTCTTGACCTTGTGATTAGCCCACCTCGGCCTCCCAAAGTGTTGAGATTACAGGCATGAGCCACCGCGTGTGGTCTAAAAAACATTTTTAATGACTGTTTTATGTACATCTACTATGCTACTTTTTGCTATTAAAACAGCATCTGTCATAAAGAAGTGGAAATGACATCTGTGCTTTGCATGCCAAACCTTCACAGTGTTTCCCAACCCTTTGCTTCTCTCTGGTATGCTGGCCCTTCAAATTTTGACTATCTTGATTGATACTTAAAGTCTCAAAACCTTTATTTCGCCACAACTTTTATGTTCATTTTGGTATTTTATGCATGTTGTGTTTTTTATTCTTGGCAGATGTTTAGTCTGATATAAAACATTCCACCAAAGCTGGAAGCGGAAGTCTTATTCTTTTTTTCTTTGAGATGTTGTTAAATTCAGCATGTTCATAGGAAGAAAAAAATAACCCAAGAGCAATTACTTTAACATGGCCACCTTCAATCTTTTCAGAGCGCTATTCTTAGAACACTTCTGTATGTCTACAGCCTAGAATGTGTTTTAACCACATTTTTAATAAATAGCCAAGATTTATGAATACTTGATATTTTTTTCAGCTTAACATACATAAAAACTGACATTTTTGTAGGACCTAATTCAGTAGTGATGTACCATTTGATCTGGATACAGAATATCACCAGGGAAAAACACACTGAATGTAAGAAGCTTTATTGTATTTTTAAAGTAGATAACAAGCCAGTGTGATTTAAGATCAGCAGAAATTAAGTTCTAACTAAATATTTAGCAATTATAATCAGGTTAAAGCACAGTTTCTTCCCATTGTGACGATAGAAACATACAACTCATACAAATTATGGGTTATAAAATGATTCAAGAAGTTAATTTGATAATCTCATAATGTGATAATAAATAATTGAAAGGTTTGGGAAACGAAGACAAATTTTAGAAGAGGAACAAGGTGTTTCTTTGACTGACATATTCTCATTAGGTGCAGGCTTTACAGCCTTGTTTCCATGTCAACCGTGTGATAAGCATATCGTTTAATACATTTCACACTTGTAGCTTCTTATAGCTTTTAAAAATGATTCTTAGTTCTTAAATAATACAAAACAGCAATCAGGAATACATGAGTTTTTTTGTACATCTTATGAAATATTGATTCTAAAAGCCATATGTTTTTAAAGTTTCTGTAGCCACTCTAGAAGCAGAATTTTTTGAACTCTTATTTTAAGCTTCCAATTATATTTAACAGAAGGAAATAATAGTACTTTTACTGGTCGATTTATATTGTATTATAAATGACTCCCAGATACTACATTGAAACAAGTACAGACATTGTGCACTAATCCTAATTTTAAATTCACATAATATTTCTTTAATAGCAACTTTTAATAAAATCAGTTTTGTGGAGAATTTGATAAATTTTAATTTTCCTTATTTCTTTTTGCCAGATCTTTTTATTTTTTCCTATACCAGAAGAAATGGGATTGTGCATGCTCCAGTCTGTGTGTGTATGTGTAGTTATTCACAACATAACTATAATGATATAGATATAAAATATATATATTATATAAAAATATATATTTTTTGTTACATATGCCAGTTCCAAGTGCCTTTTATAACTCATTTTATTATGCACACTATTTGCAGCTATTAGTAGAGAAGAACAAACAAATACCTTTAAGCAGTAGTCTTCCTGTGTTTCTTGTTGGCTTGATTGTATTATTAAACTTTGGTTTCTAAGTGCCAGGAGAAGATTTTTGCTAATGTTAAGGGCACATAAGAGTAAAGAGGCAGGAAATGAATACATACATGTACAGTCAACTGATTTTCCACAAAAATACTAAAAGTGAGCAATAAGGAAAGAACATTCTCTTTAACAATTGGTGCTGAGATAATCAGATATCCACATGTAAAAGAATGAAATTGGATCCTTATCGTACACTATAAATATAAACTCACAATAAATTAGATTTACATGTCAGGTGGAAACTGTAAAATTACTAGAATAATACAGGGGGATATCTCTATTGGATTGTTCTTGAAAACAATTTATTGAGTATTACATCAAAAGCATAGGAAACAAAAGCAAAAATAAATTGATTTATATTAAACTAAAAAGCTTCTGTACTGAAAATATTTTCGAAGTGCATATCTGATAAAGGTTTAATATCCAAAATCTATATAAACAACTCAATAGCAACAACAAGAACAACAAAAATCTAAGTAAAATATGCAAAGGTCATTTTCTATATACATCTTTCAAAGGAAATAAATAAATGGCTAACAGGTAAGTGAAAAGGTGCTCAACTTTACTAATCATCAGGAAAATGTGAACTAAAATCATGATATTACCTCAGCTCTGTTAGCATAGCTTCTGCCAAAAAGGCAAAATGTAAATGTTGGTGATTGGTGGAAATGTAAATTAGTACTTTCATTATGGAAACAGTATGATAGTTCCTTAAAATATTAAATTCAAACTGTTAATATCATGTGACCTAGCAATTCTACTACAGGGTATGTACAAAGAAAATAAAATTGATATGTTGAAGAGATACTGTATTCTACACTTATTTCAGCATTATTCACAATGCCCAAGATACTGAATCAATCTAAATGTCCATCATTGGGTGAGTTGGCAAAGAAAATGTGGGATAGACACACAATATAATAGTGTATAGTCATAAAAAAGACAGAAATACTGTTATTTATAGTAACATGGATGCTTTTGGAGGACAATATGTTAATGAAATAAGCCAGTCATGGAAACGAATACCATGTAACCTCACTAATGCATGGAATCTTAAAAAGTAAATTTCATAGAAACACAGAGTAGAACCATATTTACCAAGGCTTAGTGGATGGGGAGGAGACTGGGACTATGCTAGTTAAAAGATATAAAATTTCATTATACAGAGGGAAAACATTCAAGCAATCTATAGTAAAACATAGTGGTTATAGGTATTAACAAGGTATTGCATGCTTGAAAATTGCTAATTCAGTAGATTTTAAGAGTTTTTACTACAAATGAAGATAAGTATGTTAAGTAATAGATATGCTAAATAGCGTAATTTAGCCACTGCTCAATGTATGTATGTATGTATATATATATATATATATATATATATATATATATATATATATATCAGAACATCAGGCTATACATCATAAATTGATATACTTTTTATTTGTCTATTAAAATTAATTAGTTTTTTAACAGAAAAATAAAGACAAAATAAACAACCTAAGTTTACACCTCAGGGAATTAGAAAAAGAACAAACTAAGTTTAAATAACCTAACTCTGCACTCCAGGGAACTGAAAAATGAACAATCTAAATTTAACATCAGCAAAAGGAAGGCAGCAATAAAGACTAGAGCAGAAATTAATGAAATAGAGACAGGAAAGACAAAAGATCTATAAAAATAAAAATGTGTTTTGTCTCACCTAATTCAGACAAGTTGGTAACAAGTACAAAGTGAATTTGATTCACAAGTAATGTTAGTCTCATAAAATAAGTTTGGAAGCATACCCTCCGTATTAGTTTATTCTCATGCTTATTAAAAAAATTACTCAAGACTGGGTAATTTACAAAGGAAAGAGGTTTAATTGACTCACGTTTCAACATGGCTAGGGATGCCTCACAATCATAATGGAAAGCAAATGAAGGGCAAAGTCACCTCTTACACAGTGGCAGGTAAAGAGAGAGCTTGTGTAGGGTAACTCCTCTTTATAAAACCATCAGATCTTGTGAGACTTATTCACTATCAGGAGAACAGCATGGGAACGATCTGCCCCCCATGATTCAATTACCTCCCACTGGGTCCCTGTTGACACATGAGAATTATGGGAACTACAGTTCAATATGACATTTGGCTGGGGACACAGCCAAACCATAGCACCCTCCTTTTAAATGTGTTGGTATACTTTAAGAATGGCATTAATTCTTCTTTAAATATTTGGTAAAATTTATCTATAAAGCCATTTCGCTTTGTCTGTTTCTTGTTGGGAATTGTTTCATTATTGATTCAATTCTTTACTCATTATTGTTTTGTTTAAATTTTCTGTTTCTTCCTGATTCTGTCAGGGGATGTTGTATGTTTTAGGAATTCATCCATTTCTCCTAGCTTATCTACTTTTTTGACATATAATTGTTTGTAGTAATTGTGTGTAATCATGATTACACATGATTTGTATTTCTGTGGTATCAGTTGTAATGTTTCCTTTTTCATTTCATCCTTTATAAAAGATCTTCAAGTGAGAGAATACTTATATTTGAGAAACTCATTCTGACTGAGTTTACTGTTCTGTCACATATCTTACCCTAGTCTATCAACTAGATTTACTTAGTGCCTGATGTTCACATGTACCTGAATCACATGGGTCAAGAGGATCTTATTACTCCCAATTATTCTCTCTTATTCATTTGTTGATTTCTGAGAACATAAAAATTGTATAATTTATCAATTATTGAGTTCATAATAGAATTATCTCAAAAATCACAGAAAATAGCATTTTATTTTCAACTCAGAAGAAAAATATGAAAATAAATAAGTTGATTAGTTAAGTGTTGGCTTGAAGAAACACTTGTGCCTGATCACCAGTACACAGAAAAGGCACAACCTACCCCTACTCCTCATAGGACATATTTAAAGGACTTTGCTAGTCTTAAAACTTGGATTACAATCCCTAGAAATTCCTCTAAGACAAATACTCCTGAGTCACACTAAAATTAAAACTTCTGCATTCTTTTTATAGAGTTAAATTGTATCTAGCTTTTTTTTTCTAGCAGTGGTTCATACAATTCTTATTATTATGATAATTTGGTTAAAAGAAAGATGGTACAGAGGACTGGAGACCTATATATGATCTTGGAGTCACCACCAATATTTTCTTGAAAAGCAACCTAAGCATAATGTTAATAATGATAGTAATGAATTAATAATAATATCATTTAAACTGTAAAAAAGGCCTTATTGATATCATGTAAATTATATTATTATTTTAATATTAATTTTCAAATTTTTAGAATTAATGTATTAAACTGTACTCTTTCAAACACCACTGATTTTTTCTTTTTCATAAATATATAAATATAAACTTGGATCATAGTTATTGGATTACTCTCTTCTATAAGACAAGAGAATCCAGTGCTCAATAATTATTTTTAAGTTAATAAATGGTTGTGCTATGTTTTTGTTCTCTACAAAATGTAGAAAAGAAACAAGAAACTTTAATAAAAATGTGTCAAGTAAACCATGATTCATTTGCTAATGAATTTATTTTGTATTTTTAATCTCTCAACATTGACAAGTGCTAACTGAATTCCTATGAATGTAAGAAGCATTTGATTTGGAAAGAGCATCACAAAAATCGCCATTGATTGAATTAGGTAGAATAATGAAAAAATTTCTTTTATCAAGCAGAGATCACATTTTCAGTTGAAAGTTTTTCTGAAATTGAGCATGACATTTAAAAGTTTGTAACGTTTACCTTCATGTATCTCCTTTTGAGAATATCCTTCTTCTCCTCATACCTCTAAAAATAAATCAGGAATGTGTTTGAAAAGCATAGGTCTTAGACCTTTTCCTGTTTTTATTTTCTGCTTTGACGTGTCAGCTATAGTTAGCAGCATGATTTTCTTAGAAGCCTCGTGAAAATTGATCTAATTTACAAAAGTAGACGACTTCATACCACCTACGAATCAGTCGACAGGGTTTTCTTTTATGCAGGAAAGAGGTGCTTTGGTAATTACTTATGTGCCTCTAAGATGCCCAAGATTCTGTGGTAGAGGTTGTGAGGAATTAATAAAAGAAAAATATAATTAAACATGGGTCATTTTCTTAAGGCGCTTATATTCTAGTCAGAAACATGAGATGTACAAATAGTCATGATAGAAGGGACAAAATACCTGCACTAAAATTACGGTTTGCAAAGTGAGCATAGAAGGGAGGAATTACTTCTGACTAGCAGTTGGGAAGGTCTTATGAATCCTTTTCATAGTAACAAAAGCTGCAGTAACAATAATAACTTTCCTAGCCACCAATCTATTCATTAGGAAGCACTTCCTGAGTCTCAGACACTCTGCTCAGTCTTTTAGATATTATCTCATATAATTATCAATATAATTCGTTGTGAACTTCTTTTTTGTGTGATGAGGAGCTGAGGTTTAGGAAGTAGTGTAAGAAGTAGAATGCTCAAAGCATAGAAAAAGGAAGGAAGAGTAGTTGATTGACATATAGTATGGTAGAAAGTAAAAGTACTTAGGAAGGTATGTTGGGGCCAGATGGGTGAAATATCTTGAATGTCTTACATTTTCAAACATTTTCTCTCAATCTGTAACCTACTCCTTCTATGTAACTTCTGTGCATACTAAGGAGTTTTTACTTTATTGAATAAAATACAGCAGGAGAATGCTACTATATGCTAGCATCAGGTTTAGAAGGGGTAAACCTGAAACAAGACTATAAAATTGTATTCCTCCTTAGGAATTCAACTATTCCTAAATAGAAATAGTTGTACTCCTATTGTATTTCTATTTGGGAATTCAATAGGAATACTTATTCTTAATATTTCCATTTAGAATAGAACTCCATGATTGAATAGTACCTGATACTTTTCCTTGAATATAAGGGTAGCAAGCATACTAAATGTCAGCCTTAAAGCAAATTAGTAAACTCTCTTATTAATATTTTCATGTAATTATTCATTTATGCTTTCATTTAGCACTGATTATAACCAACTCTATATAGAGCCCTTTGTTTAAATATTAAAGCAAGACAAATCTCAGAGCTCCATGGATTTATTAAATATATGTGTTGATTCTAAATTGCACCACCTCATCTCTGGAAGCACTGAGAAGCACTTGGGCCACAAGTGGAAATAGCATGCCTTAAAATTTGTAAGTAGTCTAATAGTTATAATAAAGATAAATATATGTGAAGGCTCTAACGTTTTCCAATTCAAAATTTCATAATGCATAGAAATGCTAGGGAAAATAGGAGGAAAAAGTGTGGCACTGGGGGTTGTGGAATTTAAAACCACATAGGGATATTATTTTTTATGGGGGTTTAACCAACATATGTAATTACAAATAACATAAAAAATAAATGAAGTGAGTACGTTAAAAACAAATGGTTATAATTTTAGATCCTGTAAAATAATGATTAAAATATTCTATAGCAATAAAACAAATCCACAATACATGTGTATGAAGAATACTTATACTGTTTTCTCAACAAATGTCATAATGTATACACATAAATTATTGTGAAAATAGTTAAAGTTGACAAAAAAATGGATATCAAATAAGTTGTTTAGGCAATAAGCTTTTGCAAAATTATGCTCTTGAGAAATATCTCCATATAGTGAAGATAAACATAATTATACAACTAATTATCAATATTCATATTGTGCCTTTAAAATCAGTCATATTTTTTTCCCCTAAAGTTTGTAATGTCAAAATCTGGCACTCAGTTCTCAAAATCATATCCCAAAACTTTATTCCCTCTGGCTATAATCTTCATTCTTGACAGAAAGCTTATAGCCATGTGGAGACTCAAATTTGGAAAAAGAAATTCTTAAAGCAGAGATCAAGTTTATGACACACTGTGTAGCTTGTTATATCTGAAAAAAAAGAGTATACTTTTTAATGTGAATGATATATTAAATACTTAATATTTATCCTGTTAGTATAAGGCTACAGAAACATTTGTTGTTTTGAGGATAAGGATGTTTTTGTTTTGTTTTTAAAATAAAAAATATGAATTGGAGAAGCGTTTGAAACAAATGCATTTTTATTGCTTTTAATCTCATTAAGGAATATAAATTGTTAACATGATTTTAGTTATAAATCACAATAGATTTCTAAAATCTATGAATAAAACACATTTGTGAAAAGTTGTATCGACCTTGTCTTAAATGCCGAGCTTTTTTAGGTCTACAAAATTTAATTTTCTTAAAAGGAATAAACAGGACTTGCAGTTTTATAGCTAAAAATGTACTTGAAGGTCATGTGACAGAGAGATGATGTTTTGATTAATTTCTTTAGCAATCCCTTCCTTTATAGAAAGTGAGTACATTTCAGACCACCAAATGTGTAACTCAAGTTGATTTACTAACATCCTAAACTAAAATGTATGACTCAAGATTCAAATATGGCAAAAGTCTGATTTATTTACTTGTTCTAATATTTTTTCCTATTTTAATTCCTGACACGGAGAAACAATATGTAAAAGAATGGGACTTATGGTTATGGTTAAGTATAATTTAGAGTAGTAACGTATTTTATTTTCATCAAAATAAAAATGTGCTATTCACCCTATAGTTTTTAAATGTTTACTTTATCATGTAAAATTATATTTATATATGACTATAATTTCATTGAGATCATAGAAGTTTTAGAAGTTTTTCAGTTTTTTTGTCATACAAATGCTGTCTTTGGGATTTTTTAGTTATAAGGTAGTCATGTTTAAGAACAAAAAAATGAATTTTAGTGTTAGTATTTTTGTAGTATTTTTGGTGTAGTTATTAATTACTTAAACAACATTTGCTTGACTGAATTCCAAAATAAAGCAATTTCTAAATCATAGGTATATGTTTACTCTAAAATACAATAGTATACATATATGTGCATGTATACATATTTATATACTATATGTGTGTGTGTGTGTGTGTGTGTGTACCCTCAAGCCTTTCATATTCTGCATATAAATTTTAAGTTCTCCTAGCTAAAATTTTGCTTCTTTTTTGTGAGAAAATTTTGCTCTGAATTAAAGATTAAATGCAGTTACTGGCTAATGCCTTAGTTTTCTAATAATTTTTAAGTTCAACAACTGCTACTTTTATGTTCGAGTATCCCTCCACTATTATGGTAATATCTGTTAAATTAATAAACAAGTTGAAAATTGTATGGCCAATATTAAAACAGACTATTAATATATTAACTAGTGTTAGATATCAATCAATTGCTGCATGCCTACATCCCAAGTGACTTTGAGAAAAATCTCTATTTATAAAGAAAAGTTAACTACTCTAATTTGATGTGTTATTTCTTCCTCTTAAATCATTAAAATTTGTAAACAATCTGGGAAATATTATCAGATCTCAGTGTCAAAATGCAATAAACAAAACCTAAAACAAACATTATAAAAGAAACCAAAAGACCTTACAATACCAAAAACTCTCTAATTCTCATTTTTAGGAGAAGAAGAATCCAAACTATGGAAAGGGCTCAGAAGTGAAAGGAAAACCAGCTGCATCTTTCCCTCATTATTCCCCATCTCTTGAGGGTCACTCCTCTTCATGGCTTGATGTCCAGTGTCTTGAAACTTACTATTCAATATATGTTGTTCGTTTTTGGTTGTTTTGGGTAAGAAGGTAAATTTGGCCCTGGTTACTCTACCATGGCTTAAAGCAGAAGTCACAGAAATCTATTTTTAATTATTTTGTTACAAACTTTCCTGTCGTCTCTTATTAGGTCTAGTAAATTTACAGTTGATTCTTTTAATTTTTCAAGAAAATAATATTATGAAAATCATAATAGTTTCATTTCCAGGAACTGAGTGAATGAAAAAATGTTTTTTAAAATCACAGAACATCTTATTACTATGACTACAAATTCTAGATGAATATTGAATGATAGCTGTGGCTTTTCTCTTTCGTTATTGGAATTACCGGTAGTTCAGTGATTCATTGATCCCTCTAAAAATGTGATTAAGCCTATGAGCACTTTCCTTGAACTATATACCTCTATGCAAATCAGCTGTGCTCTAGTATTTCACTTTTAAATATGCTGTTGATCTTGACCTTTTGTGTCCTTCAATACATACTTAAAAAGGACATTTTTTTTCAGATTAATAAAAAGTATTAAGTTATCTCAAATGCCTTTAGGAATCTATACAAATATTCATTTTTGTTGTTTTTATAGAGAGCTTCATTTATCTCACATACTTTTGGAACAATCTGT
Organism: Saguinus oedipus; assembly: GCA_031835075.1. Lineage (NCBI taxonomy): Eukaryota > Metazoa > Chordata > Mammalia > Primates > Cebidae > Saguinus > Saguinus oedipus. The sequence goes on from CM063180.1 coordinate 96,895,670, forward strand.
TTGTACTCTTGCATAATATGCAAACAAGAAATATGGGACTATAAATACCAATAAACCATGTTTTTTAAATTGATGTTTGGTATGAAAACCATAAATATTTATGTGTTTAGTAAAAGGTGGAAAAAGCGTATCTGGTATAATAGTATTTTAAATCTTTCAAAATTTATTTTACTTGATGTCCACTATGCTCAGGTATAAGCTATACCATAAATGTTTGATTAGAAAGTGTGCTTATTTATATTTTAATAACTGTGTCACTGATACATTTTTGTATGCTCTAAAATATTTGGATACTACAGGTAAAATTCTTCCATGTATGTTACATAGCATATTCACACATGTAAAGCTCAGTATAACTTAAATATTAATCATGTTTATATTTAGTGACTTAATTAGTTGTTAAACCTTCTTGTTTTTATAATCTTTTCATCAACATATTTATTTTACCATTTGCTTTTTAAAATTCACTATGATCTTAAAAACTTTTTGCAGAGTGACTTCATTACAAGTACAGATGAATAAGTGTGAAGTAATGGAAATAATTTAGCAACAGAAATGCTGTCTTCCCATGGTGCCCAGGTAAATAAATTGAAGTAGGTAAAGAATAAGTATAATTATAAAAAAATTAAGCAAAATAACAAACCATCAACAGTGTGTTTCATAGAAATAAATTTATTGATGCAGAGTACAAATGATCATCAGAAGATCCTGTGATGTTATTACTCATAATTAATCCTTATTAAAATCTTCAATATGTGTTGTTTTCCTTTGTATACTATAGAACTTGATCAGCATGTAATTCTGCCTTGCTTTTTCATTATCACAACCAAACCAGTCATCCAAATTTAAAAGATTTTTGTCATTTGTTACAGGATAAGGGACACCTGCCTACCCATACAATTCTGTAAGCCTTTATCATTTTCTCAGGAGATTGATGGGACTAAATCTGATGAATTTATTGCTGTACTGTTTTTAATCCTGTTTCAGTAAGTTCTACATTTTATTTCATAGGAGGAACAATTCTAAAATGTCCTCTTCAATATATCCCACACTAACCTCCAAGACTGTGCAAAAGATTAAATATTGTGCTATGTAACACGGGAAATAGAATTTTTCAGCTGTAACTAAGGTTACTATTCAATTGAATTCAAACAGCTAACAATGGAGATTATCCAGGTGGAACTAATCTAATCACACACACCTTTTCAAAGCAGATCCTTTTCTCTGACTTGTGGCAAAAAGGAAGTCAGAGAAACTGAGAAAAATGAGTACTACTGAAAATGGCTTGAACATGAATTGACAATGTGATAAGGTATGTGAGCAATCTCTAGAATCTGAGTGGCACCCGACCCCACTTACTTGTGAGATAATAAATAGGTATGTTTTAAGCTGCTAAGTTTGTGGTAATTGGTTATTCAACAATAGAAAAATAATATACAAGTTTTAGAAGATAGGTAGAACATATTCTGTTAAAAATTTAAAAAGAAAAACCTTTCTTTTTAATTATACTTCCCATATGTTTTAAATTATTATTGGTGAATAGGAAGAGAGTCAGTCCTCAGTGTCCTGAAGGGGTCATGAAAATAATGGCAGGGTTCCAACAAGGGCCCTGAAATTTCTGCCCTGAAGTTACATTTAAAAATCTAACAGGCCACAATGAACATACACATGCATGTGTCTTTATAATAGATCAATTTATATTCCTTTGGATATATACCCAGTAATGGGATTGCTGGGTCAAATGGTATTTCTATTTCTACATCCTTGAGAAGTTGGCACACTGTCTTCTACAATGTTTGAACTAATTTAAACTCCCACCAACAGTGTAAAAGTGTTCCTATTTCTCCATATCCTCTCCAGCATCAGTTGTCTCCAGAATTTTTTAAGGATCGCCATTCTAATTGGAGTGAGATGGTTTCTCAATGTGGTTTTGATTTTCATTTCTCTAATGATCAGTGATGATGAGCATTTTTTCATATGTTTGTTGGCTACATAAATGTCTTCTTTTGAGAAGTATCTGTTCATATCTTTTGCCCACTTTTTGATGGGGTTGTTTTTTTCTTGTATATTTGTTTAAGTTCTTTTTAGATTCTGGATATTAGCCTTTTGTCAGAAGGGTAGCTTGCAAAAATTATTTCCCATTCTGTTGTTTGCCATTTCACTCTAATGATTGTTCCTTTTCCTGTGCAAAAGCTCTTAAGTTTAATTAGATCCCATTTGCTTATTTTGGCTTTTGTTGCCATTGCTTTTGGTGTTTTAGTCATAAATTCCTTGCCTATGCCTGTGTCCTGAATGGTATTACCTAGAGTTTCTTCTAGGGTTTGTATGGTGTTGCATCTTTTGTCTTTAATCCATCTGGAGTTAATTTTTGTATAAGGTATAAGGAAGGGATCCAGATCAGCTTTCTGCACATGGCTAGCCACTTTTCCCAACACCATTTATTAAACAGGGAATTCTTTCCCCATTGCTTGTTTTTGTCTGGCTTGTCAAAGATCAGATGGTTGTAGATGTGTGGTATTATTCACAGGCCTCTGTTCTGTTCCCTTGGTCTATATTTCTGTTTTGGTCCCAGTACCATGCTGTTTTTATTACTGTAGCCTTGTAGTATAGTTTGAAGTCAGGTAGCATGATGGCTCCAGCTTTGTCCTCTTTGCTTAGGATTGTCTTGGCTATGCAGGCTCTTTTTTGGTCTCTTGGGGGTTGAGGGCTTAGGGGAGGGTTAGCAGGGGGTGGGGAGATTGGGGAGGGATAACATTAGAAGAAATACCTAATGTAGGTGTTGGGGGATGGAGGTAGCAAACCACCATGACATGTGTATACCTATGTAACAATCCTGCAAGATCTGCTCATGTACCTCAGAACTCAAAGTAAAATTAAGAAAAAAAAGAAAGCTAACAGGACAACTCTTTATTCTGAAGCCTTTACATGGTAAAACTATGCTGCTTACTAAGAGCTTCAGACAAAATCTGGATTTACTCCCTACCGTTAACCAAGTCATATTCTGTTAACTTGAGGTCAAGAAGAGTTAGGGCCATGGCAGAATCCTACCTCAACAGAGAGTTAGAAAGATGGTAGGTAACATCTAAGTATCATTTCTTATTTTGAGGTGAAATAAGCAATATTTAAACTATTTTGGCTGGTTGCTGAATTTTCCATCTCTCTGTGATTTAAAGAATGCAAATAAAGGCCAGTCTTCAGAGATCTCTATTGAGATCAATATCTCTCAATATAGGTCGATATTGAGATCAATATCACTCAATATAGCTCTCTATTGTGATCAATATCACTCAATATAGATCTCTATTGAGATTAACATCTCTCAATATTGATCTCTAATTTTTTTTAGGGCTGAAGCATCAAGGAATCATTTTGTCAATCTTGTGGTATTCCAAAAATGAGAAACATGCTATTTCATGCTATATATATGATTTACCAGTATTATACAAAATGAGAGTATTTGAAATTATATGCATTCTTATAATAAGGCAGGGTTATTTTTCCCTCATAGAATATTGATTTTTGATTTATTCTAGAAAGATCTCACCCTGAAACAAAAAAAAAGAGAATGTTAGAAAAAATTTAATGGTTAATATTTTAAGCCTGCTAGAAAAACATTTTGTTATGAAACAATAATGTAGAACATTATAACATGGCCAGAACAGTCATGGAAAGGAATATGGAAACTGGAAAGATGCCTAAATGTGATCAGACTAGAATATGGTAGATGATAGCATGGGGAGAAATGCCAGATATAGGTGATGGGGAGGAAGGCAGCAAATCACACTGCCATATGTGTACCTATGCAACAATCTTGCATGTTCTTCACATGTACCCCAAAACCTAAAATGCAATAAATAAATAATAATAATAATGTAAAAAATAAAAAAATGTATTAAGTTCAACAAAAATGAAAAATAAAGTAAGATACACAATGGACAAATTTAATAGGGGATTAAAAAGGTCACTGCACTTACTGGGAAGCTGAACACATTTAAAATATGATAGTATCTGAGCATGTGTCATGGTATTGAGAGAGCTTTGGATATTGGGACCAGGTCAGTCAACTGAGCAACCAAAATATCATTATTCATAAAATATGTGCTAAGGAGAGACAAGTTTTCCTGCATTTCTCAATGCTGAACCTATTAATTGGGACTAGAAAATGAGATGGAAAGTTGAATATAATTAAGGTCTAAATTATGTGGAGCTCATTCTGAGAGAAGATGTTTAAAAAAAAGAAATGTTGGGCCCAAGGCATGAGGAGGCATTTATAAAGGAGGTTGGAAGAAAAAGACAGATAGATGATTAAAGAAAAGTGAGTGGTAGATTGGTGTTTCTGGTGACAGCAGTGCCATTTCTGAGTGTTCTTCTAGTGATGAATACATGTTTTTAAAGGATACTTTCAGAAGGCAAAGTCTCCATTTGTCTCAAATGTAACCTCAAATCTAGGCATTATTTTCCTTTTTAAAATATTTTATAAAACTAAATTATATTTCATCTTTGACATTTCATATTCTGGGAATCATGATGTGAAGTAGGCTATCCTAAATATGACAGCACTCTCCCCTTAACTATCCCTATTATGATTAATAGTATGTAATAAGTCTTGTATATGATATAATATTAAGATGAAACACAAATAGTGGTAGGTAGTAAAGAACATTTAATATGTACCTATGATGTGCTGAAATGAGGTCTTCCATAAACTCCTATAGTATTTAAAAGGGGATGATATCTTTCACAGAATCTTTAGGCCAAAATTAAGTAGTGATTTGCAATATTCTGTACCTTAGTTTTCCCAGATCACATTTTTAAAAATTTACTCTAACGTTGATCTCTGTATTTTCAACTACCTATATCTTGATCTTTATCTATTTAGAATTTTAATGAATCTATAATTAATGTACAACAAAATGCAGGCATCTAGGTACAAAATTGGTAGGTTTTGACACACACAAATATACCAATATACATTGATATAGATAGATGCATGGGTTTATGAACCCATCCATGAAACTATTTAATCAAGATAATGAACATATGCATCAATGCCAAAAGTTTCCTTGCACACTTCTGCAATAGTTCTCTTCAGCTTATCTGTCCCTTCCCTGGGTCATCACTGATTTTCTTTCTGTCACTGTGGGTTACTTAAATTTTATAAAATGTAATACAAATTGAATTATAGCTTTTGTATTCCTTTTTGTCTAGCTTATTTCTTTAGCATAATTACTTTGCAAAATAATAATTTTTTTATTGCTAAGTAGTATATCATTGTACATATTGTGAGATATAGAGGACCTATTTTTGTGTTTCTTTAGAGATAGGCTTTGTAAGTAAATTTTGCTGAATACTTTGGATTCTGGCCTAAAGGAAACCTTGGGAAATTAATTTACAACTTTGCATTACAGTGAGAGCTCCAGAGAGATTTACTTAACTTTGAGGGCACTTGTTTATGTTCTAAGACAAAATGATGCTTAGGACCTTGGAAACATTTCTAGTCATAAAAGCCAGAACACTGGCTTATTTAGCCCTTAAAAATATGTATTTTTATTCCAAATGATTAGAGTGAGAGTCCATAATCTTGTCCACCCCATTTCCAGTGAGTAAATGTTTTGTTTTTTACTTCAGGAGGGTAATTCCTCTGCCTCTTGTATCTAAGCAGAGAGAATCCATTCAAACCATTCTTCACCTATGGAGGGTCTGATTCCTGGCATAAAGAGAATGTTCTATTTTGCTTTCGTCACATTACCACAGGGGTAACAACTCAGGCAATGGGTAGGTGAAACAGTTATGACTTAAAAATAATAAGTATTCTATCTTCTATCCAGAATACCACAAGTACTCATTGTATTAATTAATAATACAAAAATATTAAACCCTCAACATGTTTATACCAATTTGTGGAGGTCTATCTCTAGACAGTTTACTCTGTTCTATTAATGTATTTTTTAAAATCTTTGTTCCAGTTATGGACTATTTTTATAATTTTAAATGTATAACAAATGTTAAATCAGATAGTTTTAGTTCTCCGTGTTTAATCTATTTTAAAGTGCTTTTGGCTTTTCTGGGTCTTTGCATTTCCATTTGAATTTGAGGATTGATTTGTTAATTTCTACAAGGAGGTGTTTTGGATTTTAGTTTGAAATCAGTAAATCTTTTGAGAAATTAGAGGAGAATTGGCATACTAGAATGCCAAGACTTGCAAACCATAAAAGTAGTATATATATATATATATATATATATATATATATATATATATATTTTTTTTATTTATTAATTCATTCTTTTCTCTCATCAAATTTTTGTAGTTTGCAGATTACAGATTTTTCACATCTATTGTCAGATAATATTTCATATTACTAGATGCTGTTTTTAAAAATTCAATTTTCCTACATTTCATTGCCAGTATGTAGAAATGTAATTGATTTTGTATGTTGATCTTTTGTATTGTAATGTTGCTAAACTCACTTAGTCTTAGAGGCTAATTTAATAGTCATTGGATTGCAACATAAACTATTATACTATTAGGTTTTCTGTGACTGAAGATATAGACAAAGCTCTACTTTTTTTAAATTACTTGCTTTATCACAGTGACTAGAGACTAGAATCTTCTGTAAAATGTTAAGTACAAGTGGTTAGCACCAACACTCTTGCCTTTTTCCTCATATTAACAAACATTTAATATGTCAACATTCAGTTGATAATGACTGTAGGTTTTTTAAAGATGCTTGTTATCAGGTTGATGGAAGTTCCCTTTATCTCTAGTCTGCTGAATATTTTCAACAGGAGTGAATACTGGATTTTGTCAAATGATTGTGCTGAAGCCATTAAGTTTTATTTTTCTTTTTTAGTTTGTTAAAATGATGAATTACACTGATTGATTATTTAATGTTAAGTCAACCTTGCATTGCTGCAGCAAACCCCACTTGACTCTGATATATTGTCTTTCTTATTTCATATTGTATTCAACTTGCTAAAGTATTGTTCAGGGTTTTTAAACATTTCTGTTCATGAGACATTCGGTCTTTTGTTTGCTTTTCTTATAATATTTGTATTGTTTTGGTAGTACATTAATTCTAGTTCAGTAAGAACTGGGAAGTCTTCTGTATTTTTATTTTCTGGAACAATTTTTGTAGCATTGGTTTTTTTTTTCTGAATGTTTATAGAATTCACTAGTGAGCCCATTTGTTTCTAAAGTTTTCTCTCTGAAATGGCTTTTAAATACAGAGTGTTTTTTTTTTTAAAGAAATATGGAGGTGTTCAGTATACCTATTTCTTCATGAGTAACATTTAGTACTTGGTATCTTTCCATAAGTTTATCAATTTTGTTTATGTAGCTAAATTTATTGGAATAGTTCAGAATATCTCTCTATTAAGCTTTTGGTGCCATCGGAAACTACATTGGAAATTTGTGTTTCTATCTTTTTCCAGCCAATCTAAATAAAGAATTAACAATTATACTGATTTTCTCTAATGGTTTTCATTGATTTTTTTATTCTTGTTTTAGTTTTATTTTACTAGTTTATTTTCTGTAAAATGTTAAGTACAATCATTAGCACCAACACTCTTGCCTTTTTCCTCATATTAACACACATTTAATATGTCAACTATTAAACTAATGTTAACTAATTTAATATTTTGACTAATAAACTAATACTATTTATTACTTCAACCCCCTTACTTTGAGTCTTATTTTTATGTTTATAGTTTCTTTTTGAAATTTTATTTATTTTATTGAAACAGAGTCTTGCTCTTACTGTTTCAATGTTCTTGTCTGCCAATTGTAACATTTCTATCAGTTCTTATTTGTTTTCAATTGACATTTTTTTCTTCATTTTAGGTCACATTGTCCTCCTCTTGCATGTCGTATTGAATGTCCTTCATTGTGAATTTTACCATGTTAGTGCTAGATATTGAGTATGCCTATACATTTTCTGAAGCTTTTCTGAGACTCATTTACATTACTTGAAAGCAGTTTGATCCTGTCACATGTTGTTTATACCTTCTGTTCAATGGGACCAGAGCAGTACTCAGTCTATAGCTAGTTATTTTCTAACACAGAGACAAAAATCCTCTTTGTAATCTGCCAAATGCCTTGTGACTTACAAGGTTTTCCAGTCTGAATAATTACAGCATCACTATTCCCAGACATGTTTGTGCGTTGGCTACTGTTTCCTCCTCAGGTCTCTGGAGTTCTTTCTGTGTGCAGTTTTCTCTTCTCTGATTGTCAGTCCTACGATCCCCATCTTCCTTTGCCTCCCTGGCATCTCAGCTCTGCCCCCTCAACTCAAGACATTTTCCAAACTTGAGCCATTGCCTAAAAACTCTCTCAAGGCAGTAAGCTGGGAAAATCATATGGCTCTTTTCGGTTTTTTATCATCTTCTAGGGAATATTGCCTGATGTCTGTTCATCCAATGTCTAGTGCCTACTTTTATTTAATATATGTGTCCTTTTCATTTGTTTGTTTTTTAGGGGAGCAGTCCTTGTTTTTGGTTCGTTTGTTTTTATTTTTCAGTTGAAAGCATAGGTCCATTTATCTATTTTTTAGAGCAGAAAATAAAACAGGAGAACAAGATCTTACATAAATGCTGACAGACCCAGGCCTGTTGTGAAAAAGCATTAGCAATGAAAAAGATTCTAAGACACGGCTAGGTTAGAATCTAAGATTTCTATCCTGGACAAGTTATTTAATCTCATCCAAACTCAATTTTCTCATCACATGTAAAGTGTAGCAGGGCAGTATTAACAGTTGCTTTACAAATTGCAAGTGATATAATTTATACTTCATCGTTTTATACAGTGTCACCTTTGATAAACAATTGAATAAGCATGCTTTGTTAATTATAGAAACTAAGTTCCTTAATTCTGCAGTCTAATCTATGGTACCTCTTCAGAAATCATAAGAAACAATAGTTTTATTTGTGTGTCTTGAGTATATATATTTGTTAGATTTCTTTTTCAATTTATACATCTTTGACAGAAATTTTTATATACTCTCTCTTGAAGATTTGCCCATTAAAATCCCCATTCCCTATTCCCCTTAAATTTACTCTTCTAAAGACATATAAGATGTTGGATCTTAGAGAGGGTAGTGTCTGGTAAACTTGCCCTAGCCATTCATGCCTCAGAGGTTTTAGCCTGCCTGTTGAGCAACCACAGAACTTCTCCTCCTCTCCTGTTTCATAAATTATGACTCCTTCACTTCCCTGATCAAGAGCACTTTCCCCATGAAACACTTGGATACAATGTTCAGACCTTCTTTAAATCCTTTGATTCTCTCACATAGTACAACTTATTCTAGCATTTATATCTACCTATTTGTTTACTCATGGCTCCTTTCTTTAGGACATAGGACCCTGCATAGATAAAATTAGAGTGATCTGTTAAATTATCATGAGTCCAGGTAGTTGGGCAGGGGTGAAGAGATTGTTTTTTAGTCAAAGACCCCAAGAAAACAAGCGAGGCAATTTCTGTGCCAAGGTTGATAGCAGCTAGAACATCCTAAACCTGTCTGCTTAGATTTAACTTATCTTGCCATTCCTCTCAAACCTATTTAGCCTTTCTCATTTCATTAATAGTTACCATCCTACAGTATATCCAGTATACAACAACCTCTCTATACCTAACAGAGATAGTGAGATTTGCCACAATGGTCAAAACTCAATCATCTCTTAGTTGGATGATGACAATATCCAAGAAGCTGATCTTAGCCCTGCCTTTGTTTTCTCTCAACATAGAGCCCGGGAAAATCTCACTTAAAGTAAGGCCAACCTTGATAGTTCTCTGCTCAGGGATCACCTATGGCTTCTCATCTCACTCTGAGTAGATCAGAACAGTGTCTGATGGATTGTGAGCACTCAGTAAATATGTGTGGAATGATTAAAGGATGTAATTGCATATGCAATGGGCAGCTTTTTTACTCTCCCAGATTGGAGGAGTGTAAGTTTCTGGCTAATTTCACTTAATTCCTCTCAAGCATGTGTAGGTAGCTTTTCCTTTCTTACAGACTCATTTATGAATTTCCATAGCCTTCCCTTAGTCTTCAAGAGCTAAAAATTTCCAGAGTTATCAAATCAACGGTTGTCTGAGATCAGTCAGAATAGGTACCAATAAACTTCAAGGGCACAGAGCATCACTCCCGTCAGGAAGTCATGGAATACTTGTCAATATGTTGCCATTGTCAAAGGAAGACCTTTGGTGAACCACAATTGGAAGTTCAGATGATACATGACATACAAAATATGTGATACTCTTAAAGGAAAGCTAGGTGGTCTGTTGGTCCTAACTGGGTTTGAAAGCAGTTCTCAGGGGTAAGCAACAGAATGTACTCACTGAAGTAAAGGCTGGGAAGAGTGAATGCTATCTCTATTCTGTCACACCACATGGTGCTTTCAGGTCTGGTTTCCTCATCTCAGCTCTGAAAAATTTCATTCCTCTCTACTTTCCTTTCCATTTACCCTGGGAAATCCCTTTTTTTTTACTTTCTGTTGGATCATCTTTTCCATGGAATTCTAGAGAACTTAATAAGAGAATGAATGGACTAGGGATTAAAGAAAATTAATGTTAATTAAAAAAATTTTTTTCCTTGCAAGGAACCATTTAATTTCAAAAAATTCTGTGACAATGTTTCTAACAGTGGGGTTCAGATCACTTGAATAAGAATCATTTGTGGTCTAGAGATCCTGCTGCAGAAATTTTGAAGTACATTTTCTGAGAATGGGCTCTGAAATTTTAATTTAAAGAGGAAGGAAAAATGAAAGAAAGAAAAATCACTGTGGCCATTTATGTAATGTCATTTTTCCTTAGTTGAAGGCTTCCTTCTTGAAGATTCTCATATCTGAGAGTTGCTCATCCTTCCATCCCAAAACAACTTTTCCACTTAGTTTCTGTTATTCACTTCTCTCACTTTTTAATTCTCCTATTAAATGACTTTACCTTCTAGAGTCCACTACTGGCTCCTTATCTACTAATCATTAATGGTGGAACACCTGAAGTCTCAGTTTTGGGACATTATTTCTTCTCCACATTCTGTCCCTAGACTGTATCATACAACAACCTAGTGTTTTTATCTCTGTGACTTCCTCTACATTAATTTCCATACTCATTTTGTAACCTTAATAAATTCTTTGCCTAAAGCACTTGCAAAATCAATATGCAGAGACACTGGGTAACAGCAGAGAAAACATTAATCATAGGGATGCTGGATGAAGATCCAGAGGAAACCTCAAATCCCTCTCCTCGAGGAATTTGGTTAGAGGAGTTTTAGGGGTTTTAGACTTGGTTGAAGAGTGGAAATCATTGGTTGGTTGAAGAGTAGGGTGAAGTCATAGGATAGAAAGCTGAATAAACTGTTTAACTGTTTTCTCATGCTCATTTTGTTTCTCTGTAGAGAGGTCTTCAGACTGGTTGGCATCAACTGTTTCACTAGAATTTGGGATCTGAAAAACATTTTAAGCAAATAAAAACCTTGTTTTTTTCAAAAAATTTGTTAACATGAATGGTGTACATGAATCACTAATATCTGGTTAGGTATTGTGTAGTACTAAATAATAATCCCCCTTTTCATGCCAGTTTTCTGTAAAATGGATATTTTATCTTAACCATTAAAGGAAGTTGGTAAAAGATGTAAACACATCAGGAGTTTTCCTTCTTCTCATAGCTTTATAATTTACAAAACCCACAAAATGGAAGTGTGGCATAATGTGACTAGGCGAAGATAAATGAGAAAGATGGGTGGTTAGGGGTCAGGGCAAGGCTTCCAATCTTGTAGGATAGCTCTGCAAATAAATAGCCAAACATTTAAATCATTATATGCAAGAGAGAGAGGCTAACCAGGCTTAGTTGTAGCAGTTAATATTCATATAGGGAAGCTAATCCTGGGCTGTGATGCAGTAGTTGGAATTTCAAAATAGAGGTAACGATTGCAGTCATACCTATAGGATAGGACACCAGCCTGTGGAAGTAAGTAAGGCATCAGTGTCTCAACCTAATGGGCTGGCATTTAGCAAGGCTCCACGTATTTTTGTTTTGTTTTGTTTTGTTTTGTTTTCCCCTTCAGGGTAGAGAATAGTAGGAAAAGGAAGAGTATGTTCATTAAAATACTTATCTATGTCAAGCACTTGCTGGATATTTTACACAGAGTATCTTAGACATACAAAGCTTGAGAGAAAAAATATATTTAATACCTCACTCAGAGAATAAGTCTTTCTTTACTTCTATGAGGCTTAGTCAGGCAGGAACAAATTAACTCTGGGTGGACTTCAATCTGCAAGTTATGTTGTTAAGTACTTGCAAGCTGAGTGGAGCCAGTGTAGCAACTGAGATGCTAGACACCCATGATCGGGGCAAGGTCAGGCCACAAGGATCCTAGTAGTTGCTGATTGCTTCATTGTCTCAGTTTAGCTGTGAGCTTGCTTCTTTGCCTAATGGAAAGGTTATGAGCTTTGGGAGATACTACTTCATCTTGAAAGCAATTTTGTTTTCAGGTATAATTTTTGATACTAGGAGAAAAATTGAATCTTTTATAGAATAGTAATGAGAATTAAATTACAACATAGTAGCTCATCACACAACTAACACTTAAGAGGTTATTCCTAATTAGTCTCTTTTATTTGCCCTTCTATGTTCCCACAAGGCCTAGCACAGAGGTTCTCAATTTCAGATGCATGTCAGAATCATATAGAAAAATACTTATAAAAATATGACAAAGTTATACTCCAAAGAAAATCTAGCACAGGGCCCTGAAATCTATATAATACTGAAAGATTCCCAGAGGAGATCCAAATGCAAAAGTCAGGGTTAAAATTTCCTGGCCTAGTATAATACTAAGGACTCCATAAATGAAATATTGATTAATTGATTATATAGTAGTAAAGTGGAGAGACGTGATAAAAAATTTTGCACATGGTGATAACATATAACTGGAAAGACCCATGAAGCACACCGTGTCTTGTGCAATAAGTTTGAAGAAAGAACCTGTTAATTTCTAAAATCATTAACACTTGTCGTTAGCACCGTTTTAAACTAGCTGCCAGAAATTTCAACATAAAATAATTTATTTGTAGGCTTGGAAACTAATAATTTGAGGTAGAAACCAAGTGTGTTTGCAATAATAAGGGAAATGAAGGAAGCGGGGGTTTTTTTTGTTTGTTTGTTTTTTGCTTTTTTGTTTTTTTTAGATCTAGGTGCTATTGCTCTGAACTGAACAGCATGTGACCTTCTTTGTGACATTTGATGACCATGCTTTAAGAGAAATAATCTAAGAAGGTGTAAAATTATGTTAATGTTTAAATTAAATACAACTTTCTGTTAATCTGATACAAATATAGTGATGCAATATAATTTCTTGCAAAGACATAAATTATCAGCTGTTGACATTATGTTGAGTACTGTTTTGACATCATATCCCTACGTTTGCATACTCAAACCAAGCATTCTTAGGATTAGTTTAGGGAAGAGGTAGTCTCAGGGTGGGTGATTATAGGTCTCCTAGAACATCCTTTTAGGTGGATTTCCTTAGTGCCATGCTCTGGCATTTCGACCTAGTGCCCTAGTATATAGCTGTGCCTGGATAAATGTTAACAGATAATGAATTCAGTGAGCATAAAGTGTTCTGATTAAGTATAACTGAGCCTGCCAGCTGCTGAGACAAAGAAATAGCCTTAGCCATGCAGCACTGGCTTTTACAAGTTGTCATCACTTTCACTTCCGTTTCATGGCCACAGCTTACTGAATCCTGCTCAGGGGGGCATTTCAGAGAGGAGATGCTGGGAATTTAGATTGTAAGAGAAGATCAAGTCAGGAGAACAGGCTTCTAGAGAATTAATGTGCTGTTCTAGGGTGAGGCAGCCTTGGGAGTGAAAGAAACAGCCCCACAGTATTTTAGCATGATCCTCAGAGTTTCAAAAAATAATGCCTACTGTACAAAGTAGGCCAAGGCCTGTTTTTACACAACTGTCAGCTAAGAATGGTGTTTTACATGGGCATGTATATTTATTGCAGCACTATTCACAATAGCAAAAACTTGGAACCAACCCAATGCCCATCAATGGTAGACTGGATAAAGAAAATGTTGACCATATACACCATGGAATACTATGCAGCCATAAAAAAGATGAGTTTATGTCCTTTGCAGGGACATGAATGAAGCTGGAAACCAGCATTCTCAGCAAACTAACACAGGGACCAAAAAACCAAATACCACATGTTCTCACTCATAAGTAGAAGTTGAACAATGAGAACACATGAACAGAGGGAGAGGAACATCACACAGCAGGGCGTGTTGGGGGATGAGGGACTAAGGGAGGGATAACATTAGGAGAAACACCTAATGTAGATAACAGGTTGATGAGTGCAGCAAACCACCATGACACTTGTAAGCCTATGTAACAAACCTGCATGTTCTGCACACGTATCCCAGAACTTAAAGTATAATAAAAAATAAAAAAATTCATTAAGAGGATGGAGCTCATATTAAATGTTCTTACCTACAAAAGAAAAAGATGCAAGGAATCTTTTGGAGGTGATGGATATATCTGTTACCTTGATTATGGTGATGGTTTCACAGGTGGGTGAATATGTCCACACTTCAAACTGTACATACTTAATATGCTTAGTTTTTTATATATAAATTATATCTTAATAAGGCTGTCAAAAATAAAATAAAATAATATTTTCTTCTTTTAAAAAAGATGTTTAATAATTATCAACAGCATTGACATATTTATATAATTTATGAGAAAACTGCTTTTGTGCTTTTAATAGTTTCTAAAACAAAACACAAAAAGAATGATGTTTTAAATATTTAAAGGGTTTAAAGAAACACAAAAATATTTGGCAAACAGTGTTTGTAGCCTATGCATACTAAAATATTTACTACTTGGACATTTACAGAGAATGTCTGCCCGCCCAGAACTACCTAATTTTTCTTCTGTGCCTTTTATTGAGAGGAGTAGGAAAAAAAAATTCTTCAAATAATTTGAAGAACTTGTGATTCTCAAGTCCAGGTGACAGCTGGAGTCATTTTTTACTATTCTAAACAATGTTTTGGTCCTCAAGTTTGTATGTATTGGTTCATACATTTGTTTATTCATTTTCTAGTTTTTTTATTCAAACGCATTGATGATTGGAAATATATGCATATATAACATAAAGACATCATCAGAAATATTTGAACACAGGAGAAATTAAGGAAAAAATAAGGGAAAGGGAAATAATGGCACTGCCCATTATACTTATTATTGATGTAATAAGGGTCATTTTCAGATCCTGGGGAACTGAATGACCTGTATAAATGTTTGAAGAGACGCTAATTGCTCCCAATAATTTATATTTTCTAGTGGGGCATATTATGGAAGTTTGTTATTAAAATACTTACAAATAGATATATATTTTTCTGATTTAGGTTATAGTTATATTCTTGGCTTTACATAATTAAAGGAAAAATATCTTCATGGATATCATCATGAAATGCTGATTTTTTTCTTCCTTTCAAATTTTCCAGTTGTATATGACCAAAATCTGCTATATCAAACTAAATTTTGTTATTTGAACTAACAAATAAAAATTGAGACTGCCAGATTTAAGAGTTCCCTAAAGGAAACAACCTAGAAAATGGAAAAAAAAATCCAGTGGGCAGAAAATTATACTATTGTTAGAAGTAAGACATTTTCTAGAAGGGGATTTTAACTGGTCCTATTTCTTTTTGTAAAATTTAAGCAGACATGAAACACCCTTCATCAATTTTACTATCAAAACCTTTCACTGCAACAGAAAATTGTTCCAAATTGTTATGATAAAGCTTTTAATAGGAAAATAATATAATGCTAAAAGTATTATGTGAACAGATATAATAAAAATGGTATTCAAACCAATCATGAGTTTCAGTAAATCATCTTAACTCATTTCCCTTGAATACAAGAGATGTCTGATTTCATTCTTCTCTGTGGATGTCTTGATAGTGTGTAATAGAAAAACAAGCATGCACTAAAATTTGAGGAAAGGGCACAGCATAGTGAGGAAACTACAGAAAGCAAATAACTGCATCAAATTACACATAAGAACGAGATACATATGAGTTGCAGTAAATTAGAAGAAAGTAGACTGCATATAGTTGCATTATTTAAGTTGAAATATGTTAAGGAGAGAAAGAAAGACTGTGGTGAGGAGCTGTTAACATACATTGGATGTGTCAAAGTCAGCTGTCAACAGGTTGTAAACCCTTTTTTATAAGTGATACAACTCTCTAGGTAGCATACAGTAAAAGGCAATGATACTTTAGGGGAAAAAACAACAATTACTTTCAAATTTGAATGAAAACATCATTGTATTGTAGTAATTTGGATGGACTTGCGGTAATATGGGCTTCCAGCCATCAGGCTGGATAGACCAGATTAATAACAACAAGGTTTGCATTGGAAGTTTCTCAGAGTTAAACCCATTCTAGGTTCCTTAGGACTTCAGTTCCCTGTTACCCTCACACTTAATCGAAAGGTATGAGAGTATTTGAGAATTTCATTCTGGACTCTACAGTTTAAATCCTATCAGGTATCAAACTTCATGTATGACTTGTAGGAGACTTGGAAGTTTTCAGGAGTTTTCTTGCTTATTTTTTTTTTCAGAAAGATGATAATTTATCCTGAAGACAGTTTATGGAAGTAATGCAAAAATTTCCTCCAATCTTGTCAATGTATATATTTTATAAATATGCCTGGACCCACTAAAAGTCCTCCAAACTAGTTTTCTTTTATGTAAATGTATACACAAAGAAGGTTATTCTTATATTAAGAGTGTAACATATATTATGTATTATTATTATTTATATGTTTCTATTAAATGGTACACTGTCAAGAGGAGTTTATGACTTCTCTGAAAACTAATAAAACTAGGCCGAAGAACTGCCCCCATTTATATTCTCTCATGAAACACATTCTGTCCATGAACTTAGTGCCAGCTTCTAGAAATTACTTTTTTATTGTTACAGAAATGATAAAAGATATCTATGGACCTAATAACATAAACCCTATAGTCACATTTTTTAAAATAGCCAATATATTATTGCAATAGAAGCTTTATTAATTGAAGTAAATAAATGAGCATTATCTAAAAGTTATCTAAACATTTTCAATCAGTTCTTTTTCCTGGCATAATTGCAGAACTACTTGGAGAAAGCTACACTAGACATTTCTTCTTCAAAAAAATTCCATTTCTATATTAAAAATATAGCCAACTTATCAAAAATTTAATATCAATATGCTCTTTTTTATCTATCAAGAACCAATTATGGCAAGGATCACCACTAAAGAAAGAATGGGGTGTGGAAGAGGGAGCAAGAGCTAAAAGTGTTTCTCGAAATCAAATTTCAGATTTCTGTGACATACATGTGTGAAATTCCACTGAAGTCTTTTTGATTACTACATATTTTCAGTCTTTATTTCTGACATGAAATTAGAAAACTAAGAATGTAAAGCATATAACTTTGAAAATAAAGCTGTGGGCTGTTATGGAAAATAAAATCTATGCAGTAATAATACTCCTGGGTTATTATTTTTTAATGATGCTGTCAATATGTAAAGTGTAGTTAGCAGCACAAATTTAATTTACTCTGTAGAGATTTTAACACCTTCTGTTACCATAATATATCTTGC
The DNA here is from genome assembly GCA_031835075.1 of Saguinus oedipus. Lineage (NCBI taxonomy): Eukaryota > Metazoa > Chordata > Mammalia > Primates > Cebidae > Saguinus > Saguinus oedipus. The sequence goes on from CM063180.1 coordinate 96,913,316, forward strand.
ATCCCTGGTTAGTGATTTTTATTTATTTGATGAACTCCTACAATACAGTTGGGGCTTAGAGGACCGTCTTTGTCCAAATAATTATATATCTGGGTAAGAAAAGTATCATACTATTTGAATCATTTGCTTATGATTTAACAAAAATTTAGCATTCCTAATAATGCTAGGTATTGGGCCAGGAGTTTTCACATTTTTTGCTTAATTTTATCATCAAAATACCTTTTGGAAATGGACATCTCATTATTTCCTGTGAGGAAACTAAAACTCAGAGAAGTAACTTTACCACTCTAATATATGGCATTGCCTAGATTCAATGGCAAATCTTTAAACCTGGTGCTATTTTCATGATTTTATAATAGTTCACAATAGATTGAAAATAAATAATAAATGAGTTACTGCAGTTGCTACAAGCCCCATGTCTTTAGATGAAAGATAAGTGGTTGAATTTTCCAGGAAGAGAAGAGAAATTCTCTCTTAATTGTCCTTGAATGAAGAAAACATTGTGTTCCATGAGCTCATGACTGTTTTATAGGTGAAAACTTGCTCAGGTTGTAGAGTGTGATTCAAGCCAAACAGGGCATAATGAGGCTCCAGAAAGCAAGAGGTAAGAGAATGAAGTAAATTATGACAGGATAACAGGGCAGACCTTCACATGGTCATGAAGAGTGTTCACTACCAGGAATGATGAGAGATTGAGTTGTAGTTGACCAAATATTACCAAATGGCGTTGTTTGTACAGCTGTGATCATTTCCCTGACATAGTCAGACCAGGATGTCCCCATTCTAGGGAGATAATTAGTAGTTGCAGATGACAAGCCTTCACCTTATCTTCTGCAAGCTGCACTGGAAAGACATTTAGAACGCCCAGTGAATTTAGAGAAAATGAGCTTCTCAGTTAAATAGCCCTTGTGACACTATCCTATGATATATTACAGCAATTTGTGGAAATAATTAATTGCAGATGCAGCTAAATGTCTCTGGAAATATTAGAAAGAGAAGATTCACCAGGGCTACTGAGTGAGTAACATAAATTACATATATTATCTTTAGGTACACCAGTTCAAGGACCTCCTTGGTGCTACTGGAGAATCAGCTATAGTCTTTTAGGCAGAATCCCACCTGAACTCTGCTGAAATTATGTTTGTAGCTCTAATGGATTTGTTCCATTCACTGCTGGACAGGAACTGAAAAGCTGATGAAAACTGTATTATTTTCAATTTTTAAAATGGCTTTTAGGTTCACACTAATAAATTTTGAATCCATAGCTCATAAGTTGGTTTAAGCACATAAATTCTTACTTTGTTTACTGTCTCGAGTCAGCATAAAATGCTATGCTCATCATTCTAGGCCCTAAAGAAAAATCACCTGTCAGCATGAATTAAAAGTAGTTTTTCAAAAATACTTTAAGAAAACCCTCTTGTTCAAAAGTACCAGACAACCACAAACCTTTTGTTTACATATTTTTAAATGTACAGAGGGAGATAAAAAAATAAGCAACAAAGAATATATATTTCCACTTATTTATTACTCTATGTTATTCTTTTGATAACTTTGTTATATATAGTGCTAGAGATAAGGTTGATGGAAAATACTTGCTAGAGGGTAGCATGGTAGAGCAAAATGTGCAATGCACCAGGCTTGGGTAGTTCTAGGATAATTTTTGTTGCCCCTTGCTCGTAACTTGGTTCTAAGTCTAAACACATCATTTAATCTGTCTTCATTTCCTTATTTATAAAGTGGGAATAATAAAATCTAATCCTCATTATTTATTGATTAATACTCTGTTTATTTCCCAAAAGGATATCTGGGAACTTCATAGTATTTTCATACAAATTTTGATTATTTGCCAAAAGTGCTGCTTGTTAACATGCTAATTCATATTGACTAGTGAGAGGATTTTAGCTTTCATTGTTAATAAGCTCAATACAAGCCAATGGCGTCCTGTGCTCTTGCATTAATAGAAGTGAGGTTAGGATGGGGCTTCTCTACTCTGCACTGGGAAGACCTCACTAGGCACTGCATTCTTTTCTGGACAGCTCCCTTTTGTGGGTCTTCTAATCATAGTGAAGAATGTTCTAGTACAAACAGTGAACACTGCTGGTCACTGTAAATCATGATATGAGAACCTACCTAAAAGAGCTGAGAATGTTTCATCTGGAGAAGGAAAGTGTGAGAAACTCAGTAACTCTTTTTATTTATTTAAAGATTCATATGTGTAGGAAAGTTTAGATATATTTTGAGAAGTTCTGGACGATAGGACTAGGAAAAAAGGTGAAAACGATGGGGAAGAAAAATTTAACTTAACGTAGAATAATTTCCAGTGACTAGAACACATCTCAAAATGGATTCAGTTACTTCTCTTGAGAATATATTTCTGGATCCTGTATGTGTTCAGTGAGAAGCTAGAAAGACACTTCCACGAACTTTCATAAAGAATGAATCTAGATTACCTCTTAAATGATAAAATACCTCTTATATTTTAAATTTTCTTGTTTTTATTACTTCGTTATTATTGCATTTAAATTAAAATTTGCATTTTATAATAAAATAGTATTAATACACAATTATCTGTAAGGGTTTGAATTTATTTCTAGAAAAGTACAGGTGAAAATAAAATATAATTGGATTATTACAGTCTTCTAGTCTAACACAGCTAATCTTGGCTCCATGAGGTGCTCTGTGTTTTGCTTTGCCATTTTTTTGTGAAGTGTTTAACATGTTTCACTTTTGTCATTATCTTTTAAAAGTTTAAAAGATTAGGAGTTGAAGGAGTCTTAAAGATTTCTAGTATGACAATTTATCCAAGGTTCTTAATGATCCTGTAACACCTTTGGCCAGGGTTTTCCTGTCTGATGCTTGAACTCTGAATAGCCTAGCCTTATAAATTCACATTAAGTATGTTATTCAGAACTGAACTCAATCTTATTATAGCTGTGGTCTGGCTATAGCGAGCAGACCAAGACTGTCTCCTCCCTTGTTCTTCTGCCTGTAATTCTATTAATTCAGCCTAAGCTTTAAGTGATGTCTTGTAGCAGCTAGAATTGACACTTCACTTATTATTTCACTTGTGCATTCAAATAATATTTAATGAATGTCTACTGAATACAAGGTTTCAGTTGTAGACAAATAAAGAGTGAGCGATGGGCTTTCACATTTTAGCGAAGCACATGTAGTGAAAACCCTTCATTCTTCTTCACAAGAGTGCTTGTTAAACCATGGTCTCTATTGGAAATTATAAAGTAATCATTAACAATCTGTAGGACATTGCATTTTTATCAATTCTATTTTTTTAGGTTGTGTTTTGTTTTAATATTCACCCCACAAATTTTGTGTGCTATTTCAGCATTTGAGGAAACTGTCTTCCTGAACTCCACTGCATGTCAGGTACTGTTGTATCACAAGTTCATCTATTAACCTTCTCTTGAGGGGAATTCTTAAGCTACAATTTTATCATCACTGGCAAATTTGTCTGGCATGTGAATAAACCGCCTAAGGTACTTACTGACACTGGCCTATGTTAATAATTCCTGCTCTAGATGCAAAATATGATAAAAATAGAAATCTTATGAATGAAAAATCTAGACTAAAAAGAAGGCAATAAAACAACAAATATAAATGGATTTAATGAACATCTCTTTCTAGGCTGGAAAAACCACTATATGCTCAAAATTTTATTAGATGTTATGATACGATGAGAATTAAAGACAAAATGTGGTCTCAATCCTCTTGATATTTGCAGTCCAGTTGGGGGAACTGACATTAATCCAAAAATACAAATAGTCATGTAAATATATTGAAAATTTCAGCTCTGATATAAATTTTGTTAAAAGAGTATCTGTCTTTCAGAGATACGTGTTGAATTATTTGAGATGAAAAGGGAATTGTCTCAGAATAATCTGGATGGGGAATGGGTGATGTCGTAACGAAATGACTGCTGTGAATTGCTAGTTTTGCATTATTAGTTCATTAGAGCTGCTGTAAGAAAATACCATAAAACTGGGTGGCTTATAAACAACAAAACTTTGTTTCTCACATTTTTGAGGCTGGAAAGTCCTAGATTGAAGCACTAGTAGATTCAGTGTCTGATGAGTGTCAACTTCATCATCAATGACACCTTCTCACTGTGTCCTCGCATGGTGGAAAGGTTCTCTGTGATCTCTTCCATAAAGACACTAGTCCAATCATGAGGGTTTCAGCCTCCAGACCTAGTCACCTCCTAAAGGCCCTGCCACTTGATACCATCACCCTGATGGTTAAGATTTCAACATATGAATGTAGGGAGGACGCAACATTAAGACCACAGTGATGTCTTAGTTCTTTCATGCTGCTGTCACAAAATACCCTAAGCTGGGTAGCTTAGAAACAAGAATTTACTTCTCATCTTTCTGGAGGCTGAGTGGGAAGCCCAAAATCAAGGTGCTGGTAGATTTGGTTTCTGATGAAAACCCTGCTTTATAGACAGTTACCTCTTCAGTGTGTTTTACATAGCGTTAAGGGCAAAAGAGCTCTCTAAGACCTTTATAAGGGCACTAATTCTGTTTGCTAGGCCCCGATGACCTAATCAATTCCCAGAGAACACCTCCTAATCTCGTCACCTTGAGGAGTTAGGATTTCAACATATGAGTTTGGGGGGACACAAACACTCAGACCACAGCACTGGATCTCAGATGGGTACCTAAGGCTTCATTATGTTCTTCTCTCTCTTTGTGTATATCTTTGATATTTTCTGTTAAAAACATCATAAACATGTAAATTCAACTCTGACAGGTAGTACAGAGGAAAGGTAGCCAGTTTTCTGACAGCACATAATGGAGGGAATTCATAAAGTCAGGGAAGTCAAGAATGGTCTCTGACAGGAAGGGATGCAACATTAGACTGGAAGAATGGAGGGGAGTATGGAGAACAGATCCCTATATCCATTTGGAACCCTACTGCAGGGGGACCTTTACCATATCTTAGAGACAAAGGGAGCCAGTGTGGCCAGAGGGCTAGCAGAGAAGTAGATGTAGCTGGGGAATGAGACAAGGACCTCATGAGGAGTGATCTTCATGTGTCCTAACAACAATAGGAAGCCATTGCAGGATTTTTAAGCTTGGAAGTGACAAAATCATATTTGCTTTTTGAAAAGCAAAATGTTCTGGCTACTAAGTGAAAACTAACAGTAGGGGGCTTAGAGTGATGCAGGTGGACTGGTTAGACACTGCCAGTTTTTTCCAGAAAACAGCCTTGTTACATAAGCACCCTAAAGCTTCAGCTTCCTTTAGTTTAGACAAATAGCCTTCCCTGTTGATTTTATCACTTTCATATCCTATAATTCTATCAGCTTTTCTCTAGCGTTTCTTTTATCTTCTTAGTGCAAGTCTCCTTCAACTCCTGTCTGGAATACATAACAGCCTCGACACTCCAGCTGCATCTACTCAGAAGAATTCTTTGCCCAGGAAACTCATCCTTTTAAAAATGTATGTTGCATAAAGAGTCTGGGTATAATCACGTTTGGCTATTGTATTTTAACTAAAATCGAGTTCTTTAGTTCAAAAATGTGCATAGTGGGATTGCCAGAAAGAAAAAAAAAACAAAACATCCAGTTAAATCTGAATTTGAGACAAATAGTGAATCCTAAGTATAAATATGTCTCAAAAATTAAGACATATAATACTTATATTAAAATATGGGATGGACAATATTTAGGATTTACTAATACAAAAAAGTTATTTACTGTTTAATTCAAATTTAATTGGCCTTCATATTTTTTAATTTCCGAATTCTGACCAGTCTAGAGATTTGAAAGCAAGTACATGCCTGTTAATCTAAATCATGAGCCTCAGTGACTATGCCATTCATTTCATAAACAACAGAAAACAATTATGGAAACCTAATTCCAAATATATAGTAAGTTAAAATGGAATATTGCATCCAATACATATGACAGAATTGCTCATTATTTTGAATGTAAAGAAAGAAGTGTGTAGTTTTAATAAATGGAGTTTTCTACTTGCTCCCATTAATAAAGATTAAACAAAACATTTAAGGAATATTGGTTAGGAGGGAAGCCTGCCCAGCATCTCACATTTGTAGGTTCAGACCTGCCTTAGGTCTTGTTCTGATTCCTGTCTGTGGTTTTCTCTGTCTCTGTTATTATGAGCAGAGACTTACATCATATCATGAGGAACATATGGTCCAACAGCAGTTCCCCAGGTGAAAAGAAGTATCTATACAAAAGTTCCAGGAGGAGTTTGATAAAGAGATTCAAAAATGACATGAAAGTAGTTGTATCTACTGCTTGCCTCCCCACATGTCCTTTCCTGGTATTACTTTGTTTGTATTGTTTTTAATATAAGCTGGCAACTTATCACACTGGAAAGTGAACAGATGTGGTACATGGTGCACTTAACAATCCAAAGGGCATTACATTTAAATAGAGAAACTATTCATATTTCTGAATACAAATGGGGTATTTAATTAGAACAAAATTTCAATAAGATGTTTTAAAAGTGCTGACTCTTAAGTCTGTCAAAAATGAAGCAAAAGAATGAATGCCAGTCCAGTTTGAATAATTCTGAGAATGAAATTCTGTAATGTTTTCTTGCAAACAGTTTTAATTCCTCTGATTTGATAAGAAATTTATCCTCCTTGATGATACATAGACATTTCAAGTACCTTATAAAACATAATATTAAAACTGCTACATATCAAGTTGTGCTTTAAAATTTCACTCTATTAGATTAGTAGAAATATTTAAAGTTATGAATTTCATATATGTATTGCTAAAATGTATTTTAGGTAAAAATGCAGAATTTATTTATAATGTGAAAATGCTTTATTCTTTTCACTATTGTGAAGATCATTATTGTGCTGTAAAAAAATCCCTGGTCTGCATATTGGATTTTTTCTTACAACAGATATACATGGGCTATTAACTTTTAAGCACTTTAAAAAATGTATGGCACCTAAAATCTTGGGGAAAAATATAAGAACACAAGTGAAAATTAGTTGAAGAATCAAAATAATATGATTTTGTTAATATAGTGTATTTTAGTGTAAAAAGAGCTGCTTTAATGGAATCCCACAGGATTTCTTTTAGAGCAATTGGATGTAGTGTATTGATCATGAATGTCAGAGATGAAGAAATAAAGATGGATATATATAAAAGTGCAAATGGCTGTAATAAAATGTTATGTGCAATGAAGATTCAGCAGAATTTCTGCAGAATAATGAAATGGACCATTAAGAAGCAAATATTCAGCAAACTGGGAATAGACCATGACCTGTGAGAAAAGTTTAAATGTTAAAAACAAAACAAATTTTAAATCTCTAAACAAAGACCTGTATGCTTAATGGGTGAATCTATTCATTTGCTTTAGATGTACATGATTTCTTGGGGAGGGGGTTGGATTTCTGAAAATGTCGATAACAAGAAAGAAACTGGGCAGAAGTAGATTGAACAGCTAAACTGACACAAACAATGATTATATTTGAGACAGTGTAATAGGGAACAGTTGGGAAGACCATTTTCTATGTAAACTTATCATGGCTAGGCTCCAGCTAGCTTCAAATGAAATGTTGGCTATCATTAGAAGATCCAGGTTTAAGCAGAACTGGGATCTAGTTCAGTTAGCCAAAAGCCAATTTACCCAAAGACCAGTCGACTTGTTTCTTTTAAATATCTTAGTTTTAGTTGACCAGTTTTCCATTTTTCTACATGAAATCTTCAAAAGTGTTTAAGGTGCTTCTGATTCCTATCCATGTTGCTGTAGCTAGAGACCAACGAAAGGAGAAAAGGAGAGAGTGAAAAGCAGAGGAGCATATTTTTGGGTATAGAGAATTTTTGTCAATATGGTATTTATAAATGTATTGCATATATTTTTATTCTATATTCAAATATTATTGATGGATTTAGTTATCTGAAAGAGAACATCAAAATACTAGGTACAATGTATCTAATAGAAAATAAACTGTCATGAAAATATTTCTTTTATTTGAGAGAGACAGAGTCTTACTCTGTCACCCAGGCTGGAGTGCAGTGGTGTGACATTGGCTCACTGCTGCCTCTGCCTTCTGGGTTCAAGTGATTTTCATGCCTCAGCCTCCCCATTAGTTGGGATTACAGGCACCCACCACCACACCTGGCTAATTTTTGTATTTTTAGTAGAGATGGGGTTTCACCATGTTGGCCAGGCTGGTCTCGAACTCCTGACCTCAAGTGATCTGAGTGCTTTGACCTCCCCAAGTGCTGGAATTACAGGCGTGAGCCACCATGCCAAGTTGTCATGAAAATATTTTCAGGAACTTCATAATTATATATATTTATATAACTGTATAACATATTCATAAATTTCTTAATAATATTGGTCTATATATTTTAGAATATAAACATTTATTTATAGTTCATTTTAATTTTATTCATAGGTCCCTCAATTCCTGATCCTTTTTCTATATTTCTTTCTCTACCATGGCTTCTTCCCTCAATCACCTGCTTCTTAAATGCTGGCATGGAGACAATTGATAAGATAGAATTGTGTGTGTATATATTTATGAGCTAGAATTAGAAATACAATGATAAGAAATAAGTAAATTTGATGAGTTAATGTATTGACTGGATTCTCTAGTGTTTAACACTGGTTGGAGCAAGATTTTTCTCTTGCCTAAAGAAAATATATAGAAGTTTGGAACTTTAGTTTTTTGTAAATTCTAGATATCAGCCCTTTGTCAGATGGGGAGACTGCAAAAATTTTTTTCCCATTCTGTTGGTTGCCGATTCACTCTAATGACTGTTTCTTTTGCCATGCAGAAGCTGTGGAGTTTGATTAGGTTCCATTTGTCTATTTTGGGTTTTGTTGCGAATGCTTTTGGTGTTTTGGTCATGATGTCCTTGCCTAAGCCTATGTCCTGAATGGTTTTGCCTAGATTTTCTTCTAGGGTTTTTATGGTGTCAGGTCTTATGTTTAAGTCTTTAATCCATCTGGAGTTAATTTTAGTGTAAGGTGTCAGAAAGGGGTCCAGTTTCTGCTTTCTGCACATGGCTAGCCAGTTTTCCCAACACCATTTATTAAACAGGGAATCCTTTCCCCATTGCTTGTTTTTGTCTGGTTTATCAAAGATTATATGGTTGTAGATATGTTGTGTTGCCTCCGATGCCTCTGTTCTGTTCCATTGGTCTATATCTCTGTTTTGGTACCAGTACCATGCTGTTTTGATTACTGTAGCCTTGCAGTATAGTTTGAAGTCTGGCAATGTGATGCCTCCACTGTGTTCTTTTTACTTAGAACTGACTTGGCTATGCAGGCTCTTTTTTGGTTCCATATGAAGTTTAAGGTGGTTTTTTCCAGTTCTGTGAAGAAGGTCATTGGTAGCTTGATGGGGATAGTATTGAATCTTTGGGTAGTATGGCCATTTTCACGATATTGGTTCTTCCTAACCATGAACATGGAATGTTTCTCCATCTGTTTGTGTCCTCTCTTATTTCGTTGAGCAGTGGCTTGTAGTTCTCCTTGAAGAGGTCCCTTACGTTCCTTGTTAGTTGTATTCCTAGGTATTTTATTTTATTCTCTTTGTAGCAATTGTGAATGGCAGTTCGTTCTTGGTTTGGTTCTCTTTAAGTCTGTTATTGGTGTCTAGGAATGCTTGTGATTTTTGCACTTTGATTTTTGTATACTGAGACTTTGCTCAAGTTGCTTATCAGTTTCAGGAGATTTTGGGCCTAGACGATGGGGGTCTTCTAGATCTACAATCACGTCATCTGCAAATAAAGACAATTTGACTTTCTTCTTTCCTATTTGAATACCCTTTCTTTTTTTTTGCCTGATTGCTCTGGCTAGAACTTCCGGTACTATATTGAATGGGAGATTTACAAGAAAAAAACAAACAAGCCCATTCAAAAGTGGGTGAAAGATATGAACAGACACATTACAAAAGAAGACAGACATGAGGCCAACAAACATATGAAAAAATGCTAATCATAACCGGTCATTGGAGAAATGCAGATCAAAACCACATTGAGATACCGTCTCACACCAGTTAGAATGGTGATCATTAAAAAATCTGGAGACAACAAATGCTGGAGAGGATGTAGAGAAATAGGAATACTTTTACACTGTTGGTGGGAGTGTAAATTAGTTCAACCATTGTGGAAGACAGTGTGGTGATTCCTCAAGGACCTAGAAATAGAAATTCCATTTGACCCAGCAATCCCATTACTGGGTATATATCCAAAGGATTATAAATCATTCTACTATAAGGACACATGCATGTGAATGTTCATTGCAGCACTGTTTACAATAGCAAAGACCTGGAATCAACCCAAATGCCCATTGATGATAGACTGGACAGGGAAAATGTGGCACATACACACCATGGAATATTATGCAGCCATCAAAAATTATGAGTTCGTGACCTTTGTAGGGACATGGATGAACCTAGAAACCATCATTCTCAGCAAACTGACACAAGAGCAGAAAATCAAACACCGCCTGTTCTCACTCATAGGCGGGTGTTGAACAATGAGAACACATGGACACAGGGAGGAGAGCACTACACACTGGGGTCTGTTGGGGAGAAATAGGGGAGGGACAGCAGGGGGTAGGGAGTTGGGGAGAGATACCATGGGGAGAAATGCCAGATATAGGTGAAGGGGAGGAACGCAGCAAATCACACTGCCATGTGTATACCTGTGCAACAATCTTGCATGTTCTTCACATGTACCCCAAAACCTAAAATGCAATAATAAATTTAAAATAACTTAAAAAAATAACCTTCAAAAAAAAAGTTTGGAACTTAATTCATAAGATGGATTGAATTAAAAGGCTAGTTATTGGCTTGGAATTAGCATTTCCTTTTTGTGTCATTCCTATTTTGGCTAGATATTCATGAAGATTTATGATTTAAAGCAAGATTTATTTAGGGTCAGTTACTATTATGTAATATTAGTAATCCTGCAATAGATTTGCCACCTCATCCTGTTTTTTATAAAAAAAATTGTATACATTATGCTGTCCCATAGTAAGTCTTTGAATATGTGTATGTATTCATTCTCCGAATTATCATACCAACATTTCCTTAGTAAAATGGGATAAAATAAACCAAAAGAGTGGATAATACTTCATGTATGTGATTTAATTGTTTCCAGATAATGCCGTTAAATAAGAAAGTGCTGAAATTAAAAGAAGGAATAATATGGAGTTTGCTTTTACGTTAATTTATTTGAGAGATTTAAGGATACGTCAAAAGCAATGTATTCCCCAATATTTTGAATAGAATGGCCTCTTTAGATCTTCCCATTCCGAAGGGTGATAAGGTGTACATTGTTGTGCTGTGACTAGGTCTCTTGCAGCCTTATCTGGTTACCCCTGTGTGTTGCAAAACATGTTTTTTTTTTCATGTGTGACATTTAGTGAGGACAGTGGGAAGCACTGGGTAGATAACATTAATAATTATCAATTTTACCGAAGGCTTTAAGAGGTAGGTGATCACCCATCTTATCCTATGGCTCCTAGGAAAAACACGAACCCTGCCTCCTGCCACCAAAAACCGTAAGTTAATGAAACATTCTCTTTTTTGAGTTCTTAAAGAGAATTTTAAAAGCTTAGTAAGGCTTATTTATTCTAATCAAATTTATTGCAAAAGGATGGTGTTCTGAGAAAATGAATGAATGTCACCAAGGAACATCCCTTCCACTTCTATCACATCAAGTTAGATGCAATGAGTAGTAAAGCTGAACACTACTTCTAGAAGCTGTTATTCTGAGACACTCATTTGGTAAAGAAAGAAAGATATTTATGGGTGAATTTTTTGGTGACTGTAACGGAAATGAAACCTTCACAGAGTGCTGATGGAGGATAGCTTCCTGTTTTCTTGTTTCCAGATGTGGTGTTACCTGGCAGTTCATTTAAAAAACAGGGGCAAAAGTTGACAGTGATCATTACACTAAAAATAAAGATGCTTCAAATCTAAAAATATTTATAGAAGCTTGCTAGGAAAGATAACTGGTAGAACTTTGGTTCAAATGAATATTGAATTCTAAAAAGTGACCAATGATAGCAGCTTCGTTCACTTTAAATTCATACAATTATTCAGGTTAACTTAATATGTTTTATCAAATATCTTTATTTATTGCTAGATAGAAATAATTCATGAAGCAGCATATTAAGCTATCAATCCATATAATCAGGTTTCAGTTCCTAATGCAGGAATATTTTTGAATTTGCAATACCCAAAATATTTTCTTGATGCCTGGAACTTGTTTTGTAAGAAATGCCATTTTTAAATTTTTATTTCAATGCTGATTTCTTAGTGACTTTATGATTGGCATGACAAATGTAAACCTTGGTTCACACCTTTTCCAAGTTACCACAAATTCCAAACTTGTAAAATTAGAAAATTATGATCCATGATTACAGTTTTATAGTTCTGCTTAGTTCTCATTAATATAGGTATTAACCATACTATGTCCTAGTACTTATTCCTGAGAATAGCAACCTATTAAATAATGAAATATGACAAATATGTGTTAAGATTTGGAAACATTCTCTTTAATTACATAGTACATAAATGTATGCTGAAAAATAAACAATTAGGCAGGGAAGAAAGATGTAAATTTGATTTTTCCAGTATTTCATACTCCTCTTAATTTATTCAGGCCACTTTTTCCTTTAAGATCCAAAGAGAATATATCTGCATCCACAACACTTACATGAGGAATCCACTTAGTATCCTCAATAATATCTTTTGTACTTGAGTAACATGGAGTAGAGGTCACATTTTATATATGTCAGTCAGTGTTTCCCTCCTTTTTCTCAGCTGTAACTCTGAGCACCTGCCACAGGTTCTCTGAGCACAGAAATGATGCTGTCATTTCTTATTGGCCAACTGCATCTTATGTTGAAGATCACCCTTCTATAGGGCTGTGAAAAGTCTTAGAATTTACCCCATTTGCAAACTAACAGGTTAGCTTGCCACAGATTCATGAAGACTAACAGGCAATATGAGACTCCTGGGTCAGAGACAAATGACAAAGCGTTATCACTTACCAATATCGGTGGCCAGATAATCAGTATTTTATGTTATTTTCCTAAGCTTTGATTCCAATCATACCACATAACAAACAGAGTGGATTATAGAAGAGGAACTCTGAGTTTAGAAAACCCCAAACTTTTCAGTGGATTTTAAGAAAACACACAGAACGTTTGCCCCAGAGAAAAGCATTGTTTTTATTACACCAGACAGCAGACAAATCTGCCCTCCACTATGGAGAGAGACATTACTTCTGTCTTCAAAACTGCGGGCCAATCAAATGTCCTTAGAAAGATAGTTCAAAACAATAAATTGTTAGTGCCTCTTCACTCATGTATCACAGTACATTCTTACTTTCCACAGTATATTCCCAAGGTTGTCATGTTTGGTAGAATTTTATTGAAGTTTCAGTGATAAAGAAAGTTCCAGAAAACAATATTTAATGTTTAATCACCATTCTTAGCAGTTTTTGTTTTAACCCAAAAGAAGTCATTTGTCATATCTGTTGGGATACCCTTCTTATCTCTCCATATTTCAGAAACTTGTTTTGGTCCTACTGAGCTAATTTCTCCTCCCTCTTGTTCTATTCTCAAAAATTCAAAAAATTAAAATTAAAATGTTCTCCTTTTAATCATGCAGATCATTTTTTCTTTTTGTTTCACCTTCTCTTTCAATATGAAGCTTGGGCCATACAGGAGATTCCAGTGGTAGTAACTGATCATATTTAGAGGTCAATCAAAGCATTTTTCCAAAAAAAAAAAAAAAAAAAAAAGGAAAAGGAAATAATGAAAAGGAATGAAGAAAGAAAGAAAGATGAAAGAAATAAAGATGACAGAAAGAGAAGAAAGATAAAGAAAGAAGGAAAGAAAGAAAATTGAGAAAGCGTTCAGACAATCCTAAAAGCCAAAAAAAGAAAGAGTATTGAGAAAGCATTCAGATAATTCTATAACCCAAAATAACGAATCCAGTGAATGTAGACCTTATCCTCAGATCCTTCTTTTTATCAACAATTATTTTTAGTTGACCTCAGGAAAATAAGTTCTGCTGAGCATAAACTCTAAGGAAGTACTATGAGATGTCACGTTGTATTTTTTGTTCCTCTCCATTGAAGGCAAGAAATTTACAATATAAATTTCTATTGTAAATTTATATTGTAAATTTTCTATTTCAGAGATTCTACTGAAATAGAATCTCTGATGTTAAAATAAGGTACTTGAGAGAAGGAAATGAGTTATCTCCGAAATGATATGAGCCACATAGTTTATTTTGGTTCTTATATGTAGTCTACCTTGAAATCTATTGTCTATAATTAAGTGGCTTCTGGAAATATTTTATTTTGCCCTCTTGCTAGCTATATAAACAAACTGTGTATAATTTACTTGAAAAAAAATCTCTGGTAAAAAGATGAGCAGGAAAACTTGTTTGCAAACATTATTGTAAGAAATTGTTATTCACATTGTACAAAATAAATAAATATAAACAAATATAATGACTTTCAAGATATGCATTATATAAGTGACTCAGTGGGATATAAGATTAATAAACCCTAGGTTCTGATTCACTATTCTCATCTGCAGGTAAAATTTATTTCTACAAAAGGCAAATAACAACAGAGCATATAACCATGAAGGAACTCTTGGTAATCACAACAAATAAAGTGAGGAAATAAGGGAAAACAGCTATTGGTTGCAGATTTCATTTCAAATATGCAACAGCTAACCAAATTTAGATAGCTGAGGATGAAAGTCTTTTAACTTTACAAACAGGTTATGTGAACTGTGTTGGTTAACTGATAGTTAGAAAACCTCTGTATTTATGAAGGAAATAATGTATACAGTGGCCCATTTCCAAGACAAAGTGTCTTGAATCAGCTTAGGTCAGAAAACAACAGAAGAAACAGGATATACTGTGCACCAGCTTGTACAGCTGATGGCTGCTTGTCAGCCTCCCTCTTTTCACCCACTTCCCCCTCCTTAGTTGCCCTCACCCAAACCAAAAAATTTAGTCTATGTTTAATAGCCTGCAAAATAGCTTGTTTTTGTCTGATCTTATCAGCCTGCCCAGCTACTTAGGTCTTAAGTCAAATACTTAAAGAGCCCCTGATCTAACTAGGATTGAAATGCGTTGTGGGTTGCAACAAACTGCAGCCATACAACCCTAATAAAAACACCTAAAGCCTCTACCCAATAATCAATAGACAACATCCGGGAAGATTGTGACCCCCATAGTCCTCAGCCGATGAGGAACGTGTTGAAGGACCTGTGCACTAGGGGATAAATTGCTTGTTGTGACTGTGCTGGGTGTGCCTGCCTATCAGACACTGGATCTTGCAAGACCATTATTAAAAGTCTCACTTTCAGCTGGGCACAGTGGCTCATGCCTGTAATCCCAGTACTTTGGGAGGCTGAGGCAGGTGGATCACCAGGTCAGAAGATCAAGACCATCCTGGCCAACATGGTGAAACCCCATCTCTACTAAAAATACAAAAATTAGCTGGGCATGGTTGCTTGTGCTTGTAGTCCCAGCTATTCAGGAGGCTGAGGCAGGAGAATCGCTTAAACCCCAGAAGTGGAGGTTGCAGTGAGCCAAGATCGCACCACTGTACTCCAGCCTCGTGACAGAGCGAGACTATCTTTCTCTCTCTCAAAAGAATAAAATGGTCTTACTTTCACTGTTCTCCAGATCTCTGAATCTCTTCTTTGGGCTTGGATGGTGAGTTTCTCACTACCTGGTGGCCCTCACAGGGATCTCTTTCCCTGAGTGGAGTGAGACTCTGGTCAAGAGGGGAGGTGTATCCCACCTGATTTAAGTGATTTAAGTGGCCCACTCTGTCTGGGTGTCCCAGCTCCCTGCAGAAGCCTTTGACAAACCTGAAACTGTTATTCAGGAGGCAGTGGAAGTGACACAGGGAGCAAAGCAGGCACTGTGGCAACCAGGCAACCTTGTGCATGAGCCAAAATAGAAAAAGTGGACCATAAGCACTACCTTGGTGGTTGGACATTTTCAGAGGTCTCGGGGTATGCAAGAAGCCTACAGCAAGGGGGTTTGAGCACTCAGGGAAAAGCTCAAACACAGACTAACCGAAATCGGAAACAGGAATTCTAGGCCTAGGGAACAAATGAAAGAGGGAACTAAAAAGACCCCCTCTGACATTCTCCCAGAGAGTCCGTTGGGGAGAATGTTGCAGGTTTGAAGGTATAAGCCTTGAACCAGGGACAAGAAAAGGCAAAAGATGATGAAATATTGCTGTTTTATCTGGCCCAAAAGCCCATTTATCAGCTTTTGGCCTAAGTTCAGCTCAGATGAGAATTGGGTGTGCCAAGTTTTAATTCTCTATGCCAATGATAAAACCCCATCCTCACAAGAGGAGATGGGTTATGCTCTTTGTTGGATTAGTGAATTAGCCTCATATTCCCAATTAAAGAGGAAGCTAAAAGCAGAGTAAAGAGCCCTTCCCCAGTGAAAAGCCCTGGGATCCCCTAACAGGGTTGGCTCCGGCTCCCAACCATACATCTCACAAAGTGGAGGATGAGATGAGGGAGTAACAAGAAGCTGGAGGAAGAGGAATCTAGGGGTCATGAAGGCGCTAAACCCAATGCGCCCTTAAATTCTTATCCAAACTTGAGGAAAGAATTAGAACAATGTGAGATGGACATTGAGAATTTCCCTATTTCTTCAAAACAGCAGGTGTCTAACATGAACCCTCTTAGAGAAGTCCCCATGGGGGCAGGGAGAAGTTTGATTTGTGAGTGCAGCTTTACCAAGTACCAAGGTTAGGAATTTTAAAAAGGAAACGAGGCCACTCTTGGAAAACGCCCTTAGTTTAGCAGCTAGATAAATTTTTAGGACCCAATTTTTATACTTGTTCTGAGGTAATGTCAATCACAAATATTCTGTTTACTGGGGGAGAGAGGGAATGATTAAAAGGGTAGCCATGACCATTTAAGAAAGCCAGCATCCTCCGGGGCAAGGAGTCCTGCCAGCTGAGCAGAAATTTCCAAATACAAATCCTGGATGGGATAATAATAACCCCAAAGATCAAGTCCTATTACAAAACCTTAAAGAGCTAATAATTAGAGGGATTAAAGAGTCCACTCCTAGGACACAATGTCTTGAAAGCATTCGAGATCCAGCAAGAAAAAGAGGAGACTCCCTTGTGCATTTCTGCAGAGGCTCAGAAATCAAATGAGAAAATATTCAGGATTAGATCCAGAGGACCCAGCAAGACAAGGTCTTTTAAAGGTTAATTTTGTGACTAAAAGCTGGTCATAATTGCTTTAGACAATTTTTGTTGGTTATAGATGATCATACTTATTATCCATTTCGATCAAAGCTTATTCTCTTGGTGTGTTTAACTGTATTACTCCCCATGGTTTTGCTAAGATGATACAAAACTAAGTAATTTAATTAATCTCAATTCATGACCAGTTAGTTCAATCTAAACTAATTTGTTGCTTACATTCCTGACTTACGTTTGGCTGCCAAGAAGTGATAGCCCAAATGCATCTAAGATAACAGCAAGGATTTTGTGAATAAGGAATATAGAGTTTGCCAGGGTTGGAAGCATATATAAATTGTGAGAAACAAACTCACCCGTCCAAACTGAAAGAATGGACTCAGAGACCTGGAAAACAGTGAAAGTGAGATTTTTAATGGTGGTCTTACAAGATCTGGTGTCTGTAGGCAGGCACACCCAGCAAGGTCACAACAAGCAATTTACCCCCTGTTGTGCAGGTTTCTTTTGCATCCTGAATTGCTACAAATTATTTATTGTCTTTCAGTTTCACTGGGGTGAGAAAAGTTAGTTTTCATGTGAACTCTCTTAAAAAATATCATATTAATACACCTTGCACAGTTTCTGGTATTTAGAAAGGGAGAAATAAACATTAGTATTTTATTACCATTACTTATATAATATTTAAACAACTAGCCGTATAACGCTTTATGAGGGATATGGAAAAAAGTATAAAGGGCAAATTGTTATTATCTATGCAAGCTTTGCATAACTTTTCCATGCTATCTTTAATCTTTATAATGAACACTTTACTAACTTAATTGGCATAATGTATTTGCTGCTAAGTAATGAGAGCCCCCTACTGAGTCAGTTTTTTTTTTCCTTTTCTTTTCTTTTTTTTTTTTTTTGTCTTTTTGGCTCAGTTACAGGTATTATTTAGAATTTGGTTAGCATTTACTTAAGAAATGTATATGTCACTGCTGGGTATATAACCAAAGGAGAGGAAATCAGTATATCAAAGAGATGAGTAAATATTCTTAAGCAAGAATTCCTGAAATAGTTGGATCAGGAATATCCATTTTCTGTGCATGTTGTGACTCACAGGCAGCTTGTGAAGTCTTGCCAGCTGAATAGCCGATCTTCAAATAAGCATCTTCTTTCACAGTGTGTCAGGCGTTTATCTCCTTCCTACCTGGCTGACCTTGCCACATGAGTTTCACAGTATACCCTTGTTTCTCTCACATCAAAAGAGAAGGGAGCAGGGGGAGTGAGCGTTTCTTCTTGTTTTAGATTCTTGCTTACACCATCACAGTAAGGGACTAAAGGCTCAACTCTTTATTTATGGCTTCACCTGCCTTGACTTCCTTTTTGGTTCTTTCACTAGTGGAAATCCAGCTGCCCATTACTTTCACCTGACGTTTATTAGCTGCAAGTAATGTTTATTAGCATTTTATTTTTCTGATTCAGATTCGACCCAAATCTGTATTTTGTTACTTTTGGACTTTGAAATTTGATTCCAGCCACCAACTTCCATGCAGTCATGTCACTGAACTCTCTAAAAGGAATTTCTTCAGAACACAGTGTTGATCTTATTTCATGGTTCTTCAAGTTCTTGATTCTTGCCCTTTTTTCTATTGCTACTTTTGAGACTTAATGGTTGCATTTATTTGTGTTATTAATATATCCACAGTCAGAGGGCAGGAAAAGTATATCCAATTCCCAGTGAATGGATGTTCACTGACATCAGACTAAGTCTCCTTTTAATGATTATTTATTCTACCTGAGTTTGGAGAAGTGAAACTGTTGTAAAAAGAACATGGAAGAGAGAGTCTGTACAAGACAGCAGCCTCCTACCTAGTGAAGAAAACAACTACATCAACTACATGTATGTTTTCTTATATGCCACATATACATGGGTTTACCAATACAAAGATTCTTCAAAGTCAATTTGTAGAAATGAACTATTTTGTTAGTCATGTAGATGTGTTAATCTAGCAGATATTTTAGTGTGGCTATTGTCCACATTAAATTTCAGTAGAAGGATACTGAGGAGTTCTGCTTCTGATTAAAGCCTATGAATGATTTTTAGGCCTGACCAGATACAACTACAAAGATTTCGCTAGACAGGCCTCACCAAGGAAACTGCCCTACCCACACCGGACTTGGTGCACAATCAGGTGGACTGCATTCTCTGAAGGGAGTTGCAGTCGAGAATCCAGGCTCTCTTTCCTGTCAGAATCTTTCACATGTTTGCATTTTTAGCTTAGTTTTCTTTATCTGAGGCCCTTAGCAAAGGTCGTCTTCAGGTGTTTCTGAGGTCTCTTTTTAGGAGAGAAGGGAGAAAACTTAAGGATACTTTTCCAGAATTCATTTCTTTTTTTGTTCCTAGCTTCAAACTCAAACCCTCTCCACCCTCCCTCTAGCTCCACTTGAATCCAAAAAACTGACACTTTTGTTTGTAGATCCCTGAAGAGTGAGGCAATTCATACTTTTCCTTTAATCCTCCTGACTCTCACTCTGTGTGACATTCTATGTGGGAAAACAGAGCAGGGGGAGTGAGCGTTTCTTCTTGTTTTAGACTCTTGCTTACACCATCACAGTAAGGGACTAAAGGCTGAACTCTTTATTTATGGCTTCTTTTATCTTTTCTTTCTTTCTTTTTTTTTTGAGACGGAGTCTTGCTCTGTCGCCCAGGCTGGAGTGCCAGTGGCACAATCTCGGCTCAGTGCAGCCTATGCCTCCTGGTTCAAGCAATTCTCCTGCCTCAGCCTCCTGAGTAGGTGAGTTAAAGGCGTGTGCCACCATGCCCGGCTAATTTTTTATTTTTAGTAGAGATGGGGTTTCACCATGTTGGGTCAGGCTGGTCTCGAACTCCTGACCTTGTGATCCACCCACCTTGGCCTCCCAAAGTGCTGGGATTACAGGTGTGATACACCGTGCCCAGCCTTGTTTCTTTAATTGGCTACTTTGACATCTGACAGCTCAGTTCTCATAGCCCAGCTGAGCTCCTGACAGATGTATGTGCAGATGATAAAAATAACATCTCTTTTTCTAAAATTAAATAATTAGTAGTTTTTATATTTAAAAACATCATGCCTAAAGTAGCCTATATTTTGATTGAATCTTAAGTCACTTAATGTGTCCTAAATTAAAAATTTCTAATAATTTTACTTTTCAGTAACATAAAAATAATTTTGTATAAAGAGATTTCCTTTGTTAACTGAGCTAAGCTGGTGATTTGAAAATGAAGCTAATTAAATACAATTCACTGTTGATTTAGCATTCTTAGATTGCTAATGGAAATATGGCTTGAGCATCTCTAATCTAAAAATATGAAATCCAATATGCTCCAAAATCTGAATCTTTTTGAGTGCTGACATGACTCCACCAGCAAAAACTTTCACACCTAACCTTATGTGACAGGCTGCAGTCAAATGCAGTCAAAACGTTGTTTTATGTGCTATATTGTCACAAATATTTTATAAAAATTACCCTCAGGCTATGTGTATAAGGTAAATAAAAATATAAATAAATTTTATGTTTAGATTTGGGTCCTTTTCCAAAAATATATCATTCTGTATATGCAAATATTCCAAACTCAAAAAGAAAAAACAATTAAAAATCTGAAACACTTCTGGTCCTAAGTATTTTGAATAAGAGACACTCAACCTATATTGCTATTATAAATGAAGGAAAACAAATATATGTGTATAAAGTTAGATTCTTTCACAAATTTTATTTTAATAAAGTATTAAAATTATAAATAATGTTTAAGCAGATTTAGAATTTCAACAATGAATGCTTAGCCTCAGACTAATGCATTTTTGTATTATCATTGATGGCCACTTCTTACCTGGTTTCCACAAAAGTTAAACAAGTTTCCTACCCATTTTTACTAGTAATCTTTTAAGACACCATTTGGATGATCGAAAATGAAGTGGCAAATATAAATGTTTAATATATATACTTTTTAAGACCGTGGTATTTATTTAGAACGTTGTTCCCAGTTATTTTAATGTGATCAGTCACCTTTAAACAAACAAAAAAGAGAGAGATTTTTCTGTTTCATCAGCTTAAAATATAATAGGAAAATAATATTTGTATGTCAGAAATTATCACTTTTGAACATTATAGCATCGAATTACTAAATAGTGAGCTTTTCTCTCTGGGAGGACAGTAGGACAGAATCTCCTAACCTCTGGAATAATCTCCAATGATAGCCTTGGGTTTGTGTTAGTCACTTGTAAGCCCCGGAAGGGAAGGGAAATAGCTCATGATACTTTTAATAATCAATCATGTGTCTATAATCTCGTTTGCACAATTAATTCTAAACAGAAAGGCAAAAGAAGTGATTTTGCATTTTTACTTGTTCAGAGTCAACATTGCTCAATAGAGAAAATCAGTTTTCTTGAATATGACGTTTGCCTCTTGTCTTTAGATCACTGTGTTTTTGTAGCCAAGATGAAAGTGGTGTTGAATAGCAATGAGATTTTGTCAGTTCTGTAGGCATATATCCAGGGTTTAAATTTAAAACCTGAATTAAGTATACTAGATATGGATGAAGATTTACTATAAAATTCCATTATCCCTGACTCCAGGAGATTGATAAATCCTTGGATATTTTTAAAAATATCATGCCTTTTCTTGCCATTTTTGCACTGCTTAGTAATTTTTTTCCCTTTTCTTTGGAACAAGCTTTCAGCATTTAATACTGGAATGCACAACTTTATGATGCATACTATAGCATTCATTTTTCATAATGTGATGAGAGATCAATTTTAAAGTACTTGCCATTCTTCTGTAATGTAATATCTAATGTACAGAAGGTTTAGTACTTGGAAGTTATTAGAAGCAATGCTTTTCAGAAAATAGAGATATTTATCATCATGTTATTCCTAGTGTAGTTTTTCTCTATCTTTGCTCATGCGTAGGTCTTGACATTTTAATTTAGTCCCACAGGGAAATTATCTTCTGCCATTTCCTCTCTCAAGATTTAGAGTGAGTTCAAAAGAAGCCATGGACACAGAAAAACACTCATTTGGGGAAACTGACCATAAAATAATTTGAATGAATGCTACATATTTTTTAAACATTGTGTGCAACACAACAGAATATAAGATTAAGTGTAAATGAAGGATACGATCTTATAACAAACTCAGTGAGATGACAGGAGAAAGGGAAACATTTATTCCTTATCTTTAGTCTCATTATAATTTCTCTGGGCTATTCAAGTTTACCAGTGACTGTTAGAGCATGACTTTTGGAGTTAGGCGTTCATGAGTTTCGTATCTTGCTGATCTTGCCCTTTATTTGGAATTTCAGTTCGGCAAGTTAGTTCAGCCTTCTTATCATATACCTATGCATAGATTGTGAGGCCTGTTCCAGAAGTTGTGACTTTAAGGAATCCTTAAATATTAGAGGTAAATTTTAATTTCTGGAAAAGATTATATTGTAACCCATCTATGTCATTTATGTATCTTTCTCTCTTTCTCTCTCTCCATATATATATATTTGATATGTATCTCTTTCTATATATATGTATATATAGACAGAGTTTTGCTCTTGTTGCCCAAGTTGGAGTGCAATGGCATGATCTCGGCTCACCACAACATCTGCCTCCCAGGTTCAAGAGATTCTCCTGCCTCAGCCTCCTGAGTAGCTGAAATTACAGGCATGCACCAATACACCTGACTAATTTTGTATTTTTAGTAGAGACGGGGTTTCTCCATGTTGGTCACGCTGGTCTCAAACTCCTGACCTCAGGTGATCCACCCGCCTCTGCCTCCCAAAGTGCTGGGATTACAGGTGGGAGCCACTGCACCTGGCGGTATGTCTATATTTTTTTTTAAAAAAGAAAACAGGCCACACATGGTGACTCATGCCTGTAATCCCAGCACTCTGGGAGGCTGAGGCAGGTGGATCACGAGATCAAGAGATCAAGACCATCCTGGCCAACATGGTGAAACCATTTCTCTATTAAAAAAAGAAAAATACAAAAATTAGCTGGGCATGGTCATGTGAGCCTGTAGTCCCAGCTACTTGGAGGCTGAGACAAGAGAATCACTTGAATCTGGGAAGTGGAGGTTGCAGCGAGCTCAGATCATGCCACTATACTCCAGCCTGGTGACACAGAGCAAGACTTTGTGTCAAAAAAAAACAAAACAAAACAAAACAAAAAAAGAAAAAAAAGGAAAAGAAGCAGAGGGGAGGAGTGGGGAGGGGAGGGGAGGGGTAGACTTACTGGATGTTTTAGACAGAAAATGAGCTGGGACTGTTTTTTCCCCATATATTCTCTCAGCCTTGAGCAAAAGCAGGAGAATTTCCAGGCCAGAATACTCACCTCTGGATGGCCATTGCTGGCATTATTAACTTCTCTTGAGATCAAGACAATACAAAACTCAGGTCCTCTCTGCCAAAGATCCTGTCTAGGAAATACTGAGTGTTTGGGGTAGTTTCAAAGATTCTCTAAATAGAAAATATGTGCTAAGTGTATTTTACTTAAAACTTTTGGGTGAATTTTTTTTAATTATTGTACTTGTAAGTAAATGTCTACTAAATTTGTAACTAATTTATTTATCCCAATTAGCACATTTTAAAACAAACTACTTAATATTTAAAACTAAAAACATGCCATAAAATTTCAAGTCCTTTTCTCTTCAAAGCAATAAAGCTATAATATTCTTTTAAAAATTGCTATACAGATTGTGAAAAGAGCCTAACATATTGCATGTCACCTAGTGTGCTCAATCAATGTTATTCCCCCATTCCTCTTAGCAGGTCCTGTTCTTCATCTATAGTGAATTGCTTTTGATTTCAAGGTCTTAGAAAAAAAGCTTTTTCCTAAGTACATAAATTATGTTTTTGGCAAACTACTGTTATAAAAATGATATGTTAGACTCAGTGGATAACTTTAAGAATTTACTTTTATAAATATATGCATGAAAATGCTAGATTTTTATTTTTTGAGTTGTTGCAGTGTTGATGATTGTTTGCCCACCTTATTACTTTACTGAAAAAACAAATGTGATCAAACGAAATGTTGCTACTTTTCTCTTTGGAAGCTTCAAGTCATCCTGGATCATATACTATATTCTATATTCTGATTGATGTTTTAATAATGTAGTGATACTATATGAATATCATATTCTTTAAATTATATAATTTGTTATATTTTTGTTTACTTTGAAACTACATAGTCTATGCTCTTTTTGTTATCAATATGGAATTTTGAGAATTACAACGAAAGCATATAAATATTATTCACTAAAGAAAACATAATCAAGCTTTGGAAGGATTAAAGTTAGTGTCATTCAGAAGTCTTACTGAGGACTATAGATCGAGGCCTGTAGCCCTAGGCAGTTCTGTCAGACTGCTCCTGCTTAGTGTTTCAGCCACTGCTTATACACAAGTGTGGGGGTCCAGTATGTGCAAAATCACATCAAACTTACTCAGGAGTTACATTAAAACAGAATCACATCAAAGTTTGGGTGTAAGAGTACATCTGGTTATAGATTACAGAAGCATAATCACTACCCCTGTCAGAAGTTATCTTATGTGCAGGAAAAGGCAAGGACTAGGGTCATTTATCTTTTAAGGAAAAAACAGTGGCTCAGGCAAGAAACATTGTGGGCAGTGCATGCTATCCTGTTTTGTTGTCAAAGCATCCCTTCAGTGAGCTGCAGTTGGTCACAAAGCCAGGGGGGTTGTGAAGTTTTGCTAGCAAGCAGAAATGAGCAAACATGGTTTGTTATGTCTGCTACTTTGTCTCACAGTATATTCATGAGCTTCACTTGTGATTAATAATAAAATAGCATTTCCATGTAAAATTTACATGCACTAAAGTAAAAGAAAGCTGCTTGTAGATAACCTAGTTTTACTGGCACTAATGTCGACATTTGCAGTAATACTATTATATTAGTCCGTTTTCATGCATCTGATAAAGACATACCCAAGACTGCGCAATTTACAAAAGAGGTTTAATGGACTCACAGTTCCATGTGGCTGGGAAGACTTCACAATTATGGACAAAGGTGAAGGCATGTCTCACATGGTGGCAGACAAGAGAAGAGAGCTTGTGTAGGGAAATTCCTTCTTATAAAACTGTCAGATCTCATGAGATTTATTCACTATCATTGGAACAGCATGGGAAAGGCCTGCCCCCATGATTCAATTATGTCCCCCAGGTCCTTCTCACAAATGGGAATTCAATATGAGATTTGGTTGGGAAAACAGCCAAACCATCTCAATTATAAATTAGAGTTTTAGGTTTCAAGTAGTGATGTGCTGTGAATGTCTAAGAACTGGCCTCAGAGAGGGAATCTGGTTTGTAGAATTTGTCCAAACCTCCGTAGTATGAATAACTACCTCATCACCATATTCAAACTATCCATAGTTTAAAAATCTGCTTGAAAATAATTCCTGAAAATTAAAAAAATTAAATGGCTCTTTTGAGCCAATGTCTTCAGCCGGTCTTTGCACTATGTTGGGATTAAGTAAATATCAACTGTCACATACAAGCATGCCTTTTTTTTTTCATTGTGCCTTGCTTTTCTGAACTTCACAATATTACATGTTTTACAAATTGAAGTTTTGTTGAGACTTACATTTAGTAAGCTTATCAGCTTCCGTTTTTCTACAGCATGTGCTTACTTCATTTCTCTCTGCTACATTATGGTAATTCTCACTATATTTAAACTTGTTCATTATTATCATATCTGTTATGATATCTATGGTCAGTGATATTCTTTTTTCTGCATCAACAATTTTAATAAAGAAAAATGTGTTACTTAGGGAAAATAACCAAGCTTATTGGTTTGTAGTCCTTTGAACAAAGCAATATGATACTTGGTTGAGGTGTTGTATCCTGACTGTGGAGCTCACCTTGTCTTCCGTACAGTTCAGAGGCCTTCTACTTGGAGACAAAGATAAGCCTTGCTCTTGTTTTAGCAGGGCTATATCCACTGAGGTGAGAATTCAAGCTAGGTTTTTAATGAGATTTATTTTTTGCTTTTATTATTTTTTTAATTGACACATACTAATTCTGCATATGTATGGGGTAAAGTGTGATATTTTGATATGTCTATACAATTTGTATAATCAGGGTAATTAGCATATCCATCACCTCTAACATTTATTATTTTTTGTGTGAAAAACATTCAAAATTCACTCTTCTACTTATTACTCTAAGCTTCATTTTCTTCTTGTCAGAATATGTACAATAGCATGCCTACAAAGACTTTGTTTCATTGTTAACGTTTTGCTCATATGCAAAGTGGCACCTTTTTCCTCATGGAAAGGATATGGATTTGTAGAATAAACACAGTTGTGTTTTAGAGCCCTCTCTCATATGTCAAAGAATATCCTTGTCTGCGGTGTGAGTGTTCATATGTTGCTTAAGACAATCTTTGTGTTTAAAAGTTTTCTGGCATACTTCATATGTTATTTCCTTTTTATAGGTTTTTCTCACATTTCAAAACTTCATGGGCCTTGCTGCTTACTGGATGGATGGGGCAAAACGCTTCCCATATCTTTCCTGGGTACAGTTGATTAGTGGTCCATTGGTATGCTGGTAGTGATGGTTTTTCAGCTGCTGATGTTTGTAAAGGTCTTCTTACAGTCTTCAACATTGCATATGTATTGTATTTTTTTTTTTTTTTGCTGGTTTTTATGTTTGTGTGTAAAATGTCTCTTCAAGTTTGATTTTGTGTTGAATTCTTGAACAGAGTTACTAGATGTACAAACATATGGCTTTTCTGCAGTATGAATCAGGATATGACAACTGAGATGTTAGTCCCTTGAGGTGGGTCTTGCCACACCCTTCACAGACATAAACAAATGGTTTCTTCTCCATGTGATTACAGGTGCACATTAAGCTTCCAGGCTTTGTTGTAAGTGTTGCCACAATTGGGGAAGTAGCAGGTAAACCTTCTAAGAAGTATGTGAAGGGGGAATGAGGGAAGGGAGAAGCAGGGGTGGGGGTGGGTAGACTCTCACAAGCCTCCTTGAACACATCAGTGACATACCCTAGAGACCAGAGATCAAAGTCACTGGCTTCAGGGTGCTCAGCCCTGTGTGCCCTGGCCCAGGCATTGCCATATCAAGCCACAGAGTATAAATTGGCCAATGGTCAGCGATTTTTGATGTTACTATTGTAATTGTTTTGAATTGCCACAAAAAGGTACCATTTAGGATGATGATTTTATTAATTCGTGTTGTGTGTGTTCTAACTGCACCTCTTACCAGTCATTCCCCCTTCTCTTTTCCTTACCTCAGGACTCCTTATCCCTTGCTATGTAACAATATTTTAATTGGTTCAGCTAATAACCTTACAATGGTCTTTAAGTGTTCAAGTGAATAAAGAGTTACATATATTTCACTGTACATCAAAAGCTACTAGTGATTCAGCTTGTTGAGGAAGGCATATTGAAAGAAGAGACAGTCTGAAAGCTAGGCCCCTTGCACCAAACAAGCAAGTAGAGAATGCAAAGAGAAAGTTTGTGAGGAAAATTAAAAGTGCTATTCCAGTGAACACACAAGTAATAAGAAAGCTGAAACAGATTTATTGTTGATATAAAGAAAATTTTAGTGGATTGGCTAGAAGATAAAACCAGCCACAAGATTTCCTTAAGCCAAAGCTTAATCCCAAGCAAGACCCTAATGCTCTTCAATTCTATGAGGGCTGAGAAAGGGAAGGAAACTACAGAAGGACAATGTGAAGCTAACAGAGGTGGCTTTATGAAGTTTAAGAATAAAAGCTACCCCCATAACATAAAAGTGAAAGGTGAAGCCACAGTGCAGATTGATATAGAAGCTGCAGGAAGTTACTTTAAAGATCTAGGTGAGATCATCCATGGAGGTGGCTACACTAAACAGCCTTTCAAAGTAGACAAAACAGCTTCCTATTGGAAGAAGATACCATCTGGGATTTTGATAACTAGAGAGAAGCCAATGCCTGGCTTCAAAGTTTTAAAGGACAGCTAAGTCTCTTGTAAGGGACTAATGTAACTGTTAGCTCTGAAGCCAATGCTCATTTACAATTCTGAAAATCCTAGAGCCTTTAAAGAATTACGCTAACTCTACCCTGCCTATGCTCTATAAAAGGAAGAGCGAAGCCTAGATGACAGTACATCTGTTTAAAGCGTGGTTTACTGGATACTTCAAGTTCACTGTTAAGGCTTACTTATTAGAAAAAATGCTCCATTTTAAAATATTACTGTGCATTGGCAATGCACATAGAAACTCAAGAGCTCTGATAGAGTTGTACAAGGAGATTAATATTGTTTTCATGCCTGCTAACACATCCTCCATCCCATGGATAAGAACTTAATTTTGGCTTTTACGTCTTACTCATCAAGAAATACATTTTGTAAGGCTGCCATAGACAGTAATTACTCTTATGGGTCTGTGTAAAGTGGAAACCTTCTGAAAATGATTTACCATTCTAGATTTCCATTAACAATGTTTGTGATTCATGGGAGGAGGTCAAAATATCAACTTTGAATGAGGAGGCAGAGCAAAATGTCCAAATAGAAGCTTCACTGATCAACCTCTGTGCAGGATAATCATACGTGACAACTATCGACACAAAAAGCACTTTCTTTTTTTTTTTTTTTTTTTTTTTTTTTTTTTTTTTTGAGAGGCACTTTAAAACATTTTATTGTTTTTTTTTTTTTTTTTTTTTTTTTTTTGTTTGTTTTTTTTTTTGTTTGTTTTTTTTTTTTTTTTTTATTGCATTATAGGTTTGGGGGTACATGTGCAGAACGAGCAAGATAGTTGCATAGGTACACACATGGCAGTGTGCTTTGCTGCTTTCCTCCCCTTCACCCACACTTGGTATTCATCCCCAGGCTATCCCCCCCAGCCCCCCCCTGCTGTCCCTCCCCCATTCCCCCCAACAGTCCCCAGTGTATAGTAGACCGCCTCTCTGTGTCCACATGTTCTCATTTTTCTCACCCACCTATGAGCGAGTATATGCGGTATTTCTTTTTCTGTTCTTGTGTCAGTTTGCTGAGAATGATGTTCTCCAGATTCATCCATGTCCCTACAAAGGACACAAACTCATCATTTTTGATTGCTGCATAATATTCCATGGTGTATATGTGCCACATTTTCCCAGTCCAGTCTATCATCGTTGGGCATTTGGGTTGGTTCCAGGTCTTTGCTATTGTAAACAGTGCTGCAATGAACATTCGTGTGCATGTGTCCTTATAGTAGAACGATTTATAATCCTTTGGATAGATACCCAGTAATGGGATTGCTGGGTCAAATGGAATTTCTATTTCTAGGTCCCTGAGGAATCGCCACACTGTCTTCCACAATGGTTGAACTAATTTACACTCCCACCAACAATGTAAGAGTGTTCCTATTTCTCCACATCCTCTCCAGCATCTGCTGTCTCCAGATTTTTTAATGATCGCCATTCTAACTGGTGTGAGATGGTATCTCAATGTGGTTTTGATTTGCATCTCTCTAATGACCAATGACGATGAGCACTTTTTCATATGTTTGCTGGCCTCATGTATGTCTGCTTTCGTAAAGTTTCTGTTCATATCCTTTGTAATCAAAACAGCATGGTACTGGTACCAAAACAGAGATATAGACCAATGGAACAGAACAGAGGCATCGGAGGCAACACAACACATCTACAACCATATTATCTTTGATAAACCAGACAAAAACAGGCAATGGGGAAAGGATTCCCTATTTAATAAATGGTGTTGGGAAAACTGGCTAGCCATGTGCAGAAAGCAGAAATTGGACCCCTTCCTGACACCTTACACTAAAATTAACTCCAGATGGATTAAAGACTTAAACGTAAGACCCGACACCATAAAAACCCTAGAAGAAAATCTAGGCAAAACCATTCAGGACATAGGAGTAGGCAAGGACTTCATGAACAAAACTCCCAAAGCATTGGCAACAAAAGCCAAAATAGACAAATGGGACCTAATCAAACTCCACAGCTTCTGCACAGCAAAACAAACAGTCACTAGAGTGAATCGGCAACCATCAGAATGGGAAAAAATCTTTGCAGTTTACGCATCCGACAAAGGGCTGATATCCAGAATTTACAAAGAACTCAAACAGATTTACAGGAAAAAAACAAACAAGCCCATTCAAAAATGGGCAAAAAGCACTTTCATAAGAACCTAACATCACATACCCAGTTTTAACTTCATATTACTGAAAAAAGCACTGAAGAAGGTAGAAAAGACATTTTTGAATTGCTGAAAACACCCCTTCCCCATCCTCCAGCAGCTGCCAGCTGGCATTAAGAGAGATTTTGTGCACTTTGGGAGAGGGAGTACACAATTTGTGCACTCCCTCTCCCAAAGTGGAGTGGGGGATTTTGCATTGAAACAAAGTGCTGCCAGCACTGGGAGGAACTCAGCTGGTGCCTATGTAGGGTGCATTTAGACCACCCGTAGCCAGTAGGGAAGTGCCTCTACCAGCAGATGAAAGCTAAGTTTCTTTAAGCCTCACTACCTCAGGCTAGAGTAATCTGGGGTGCTAAATAAACCTACAGGGCTGCCTAGACAACAGGGACTGCTTATGTCTCTCCTCCCTGAGCTTCAGGAAGCTCAGCAGAGAGAGCTACTCCATTTGTTTGGGAGGAAGTAAGTGAAGAGAACAAGAGTTTCTGAATGGTAACCCAGAAAATTTTTCCAGATCTTATCCAAGACCACCAAAGAGTCTAAAAGAACTACAGTGTTACTGGGCTTGGGGTGGCCCCTAATGCAGCTATGGCTGCAGTGATCAAAACCTTAGATCACAACACCCAATTCCTCTTAAATACCTGGAAAGCCTTCCCAGGCAAGATGATTAA
Source organism: Saguinus oedipus (assembly GCA_031835075.1). Taxonomy (NCBI): domain Eukaryota; kingdom Metazoa; phylum Chordata; class Mammalia; order Primates; family Cebidae; genus Saguinus; species Saguinus oedipus. The sequence continues at coordinate 96,944,380 of CM063180.1, forward strand.
AAATAACCACAAACCAAAAATTCTTGTACAAAGATTACAAGAAATTCCTAATTGTTCAGTGCCCACACACCATTGTATATTCACAAGCATCATGACCATTTAGGAAAATATTGCCTTAGCAAATGAACTAAATAAGTCACCAGAGGCCAATCTTGGAGAGACAGAGATATGGGACCTTTCATATAGAAAAGTAAAAATATCTTTGTGGAGAAAACTCAAAGGATTTAAAGATCATGCAGAGAAGAAATTTAGATTTCTATTAGATAAATTTAATGAAGAAATTGAAGTAATTAAAATGAACCAAGCAGAAATTCTGGAGTTCAAAAATGTAATTGCCATACCAAAGAATGCATCAGAATTTCTTAATAGCAGAATTGAACAAACAGAAGAAAGTAAAGTTGATGAATGGCTATTTGAAAAGACACAGTCAGAGGAGACAGAAGAAGGAAATAATATAAAACAGTGAAGCATGCCCACAATATCTAAGGAAGGGGGCCCCAAAGTGCAGATCTAACAGTTACTGACCTCAAAGAGACAGTAAAAAGAGAGATAGTGGTAGAAAGTTTGTTCAAAGGGATAATAATAGAGAGGTTCCCAAATCTAGAGGAATATATCAGTATTCAAGTGCATTATTCAAGACTACCTCAAAGTATTTAATAATCAAACTTCCAAAGGTCAAGGATAAACAAAAATTTCTAACAGCAGCAAGAGGAAAGAAACAAATAATAATCAATGGATGTCCACTATGTCTGCCAGCAGACTTTTTAGTGGAAACCTTACAGGCTAGGAGAGAGTGGCATGATATATATTTAAAGTCCTGAATGAGAAAAAACTTTTACTCTAGAACAATATATTTAGTGAAAATATGTTTCAAACATGGAGGAAAAGCAAGACATTCCAGACAAACAAAAGCTGAGGCTTTTGTCAACACCAAACATGTCCTACAAGAAATGCTGAAGGGAGTTCTGAGAACTCCATAAAAATTAATTTCGGAAAAAGAACATTAATGAGCAATCAGAAATCATCTGAAGGTGCCAAACTCACTAATAATAGTAAGTACACATAAAAAACACAGGCTAGGTAGGGTGTAGTGGCTCATGCCAATAAGTCCAGCAGTTTGGAAGGCTGAGGTGGGTGGATCACATGAGGTCAGGAGTTTGAGATCAGCCTGGCCAACATGATGAAACCCTGTCTCTACTAAAAACACAAAAATTAGCCTAGTGTGATGGTGAGCACCTATAATCCCAGATACCTGGGAGACTGAGGCAGGATAAATGCTTGAACCTGGGAGGCAGAGGTTGCAGTGAGCCGAGATTGTGTTACTGCACTCCAGCCTTGGCAACAGAGTGCAACTCTATCTCAAAAACAAACAAACAAACAAACAAACAAACAAACAACCCCCCTCCAAACCCACATTATTATAACACTGTAATTGTGATATGTAAACTACTCATATCTTCAGCAGAAAAATGAAAAAGATGAAATGATCAAAATAATAACTGCAACAATTTTTCAAAAAACAGAGAGAACACTAAGATAAATAGAAGCCACAAAAATTTAATAAGCAGGGAGATGAAGTTAAAGTATAGAATTTTTATTATTTTTTTTTCCTGCTTGTTTATTAGTATGTTTGTTTATAAAATCAGTATTGTTGCCATCATGTTAAAATAATTGGTTACAAGATAGTATTTACAAGCCTCATAGTAACCTCAAATTTAAAAACTGCAATAGATACCCAGAAAATAAAAGCAAGAAATTAACACATACTAAGAGAAAAAAATTATCTTCACTAAAAGAGAGAGAAGGAAGGAACGAAGGAAGAAGAGATCACAAAACAGCCAGAAAATAAATATCAAAATGGTAAAAGTAAGTTCTTACTTATCAATAGTAACAGTGAATGTGTAATTAATAGACCAGGCTGTTCAAAAGACCTAGAGTGTGGCTAAATGGATGAAAATAACAAGACCCAAAAATCTGTTGCCTTCAAAAAATACAATTCCCTTATAAAACACACATAAACCAAAAATAGAGATGGAAAAAGATATTCCACGTAAATGAAAGCAAAAAAAGAGCAGGAATTGCTATACTTACATTAGAAAAAATACATTTCAAGAGAAAAACTGTAAAGAGAGACAAAGACAGTCATGTAATAATTAAGGGGTCAATTCAGCAAGAGGATATAATAATTGTAAACGTATATACGTACCTACACTGAAACACCCAGCTATAAAAAGTAAATACTGTTAGGGCCAAAGAGATATACCCCTATACAGTAATCACCAGAGACTTTGTAACCCCATTTTCAGCATTGTACAGATCATCCAGACAGAAAATAATCAAGAAAACATTGGACTTAATCTACACTAGGGACCACATGGGCCAAATAGATATTTATAGAACATTTCATTCAATGGCTGCAGGATACACATTCTTCTCTACAGCACATGGGTCATTGAAAGACCATATGTTAGGCCACAAAATGTGTCTTAAATTACTTTAAAAAGTTGAAATCATTTCAAGTACTTTCTCTGACTAAAAAAGAATATAACTAAAAATCAGCAAGAATAATTTTTGAAAGTATTCAAGTACATGAAAATTGAACAATATACTTCTGAATGACCAGTGGGTCAATAAAGAGATTAAGAAAGAAATAGAAAATTTTCTTAAAGAAATGCAAATGGAAAAAATACATACCAAATATTGGATACAGCAAAAGCAGTAACGAGGAAAGTGCAAAGCCGTAAGTGCCATAAGTGCCTATATTAAAAAGAATAACAACTTCAAAACACAACGTAATGATGCATCTTGAAGAATTAGAAAAGCAAAAGTAAACCAAACCCAACATTAGTAGAAAAAAGAATCAATAAACATCAGACTACAAATAAATGATACTGAAACAAAGAAAGTAATACAAAAATCAATGAAATGAGAAGATTTTTTAAAAGATATCAAAAATTGAAAAACTGTTAGCCAGACCAAACAAAAGAGAGAGGGACAGAAGACCCAAATAAATAAAATCAGATGAAAAAGGAAACATTATAACTGACACCACAGAAATCCAAAGGACCATCAGTGGCTACTATTAGCAACTATATGCCAATAAATTGGAAAATCTAGAAAGATGGATAAATTCCTAGACACATACAACTTACTAAGATTGAACCATGAAGATATCCAAAACATGAACAGATCAATAACAATGAGATAGAAGCTGCAATAAAAAATTTTCCCAGCAATGAAAATCCTGGGAGCTGATGGCCTCACTGCTGAATTTTATCAAACATTCAAATAACTAATGCCAATCCTACACAACCTGTGCAAAAAAGAGAGATAGAGAGAACTCTCCCAAACTAATTATATGAGACCAGTATTACCCTGATACCAAAACCAGACAAAGACACATCAACAATGACAACACCACCACCCACCAAAACTCACAGGCCATTATCTCTGATGAACACTGATATAAAAATGTGAAATCTTCAAAATATACTAGCAAATTGAATTCACTAACACATTAAAATTAATTTATCATAAGAAAGTGGTATTTATTCAAGGAAGTTTCAACATACACAAATCCATCAGTGTGATACATTATATTGACAGAATGACAGAATAAAAAACCATATGATAATTTCAACTGATGCTAAAACAGCATTTGATAAAATTCAATACCCCTTAATGATAAAAACCCTCAACACAACTGGGTATATAAGGAACATATCTCAACATAATAAAACTCCTACACAACAGACCCATAGCTAGTGTTAGGCTGAATGAAGAAACACTGAAAGTCATTCCTCTAAGATCTGAAACACAACAAGGATGCCCACTTTACCACTATCATTCAATATGATATGGAAGTCCTAGCTGGAGTAATCACATAAGGAATAAAAGGCATCAGGGCATCAAAATTGGAAGAGAAGTCAAATTATCCTTGTTTACAGATGATATGATAAACTTCTATGCCTTTCCTCATTAAAAAAACATTTAGGATTTCCATTCATTTGTATTTGCTGAGGAGTGATTTACTTCCAATTATGTGATCAATTTTAGAGTAGGTGTGATGTGGTGCTGAGACTAATGTATATTCTGTGGATTTGGGGTGGAGAGTTCTGTAAATGTCTATTAGGTTTGCTTGGTCCAGGTCTGAGTTCAAGTCCTGGATATCCTTGTTAATTTTCTGTCTCATTGATCTGTCTAATATTGACAGTGGAGTGTTAAAGTCTCCCACTATGATGCTGTCTTAGTAACGAGTGAGTTTTATCCTTCAAGAATTTAGTGTTAAAAAGAGTCTGGCACCTTCCTTCCCTCTCTCTCCTGCTTCCTCTCTCACCATGTGACAGGACAGCTCCCCATACCCTTCTGCCATGAGTGAAGGCTTCTTCCTGAGGCCTCACGAGAAGCAGATGCTGGAGCCATGCTGCACATCCTAAGTCAAATAAACTTCTTTTCTTTATTAAAAAAAAAAAATTCAGGAAGTAAAAAAAATATATAAAGACTTTTAATGTACTCACAAATTTACCATTTCTGGTGCTCTTCATTTTTTCCAACATATTCAAGGAAGTATCTGATGATATTTTACTTCAGACTAAAGAATTCCCTTTAGCATTTATACTTCTTTTTGTTTCTTGGACCTGTAAGTTAATATCGTTTATCTAATTTTGAAAGTGTTTGATAGTTACTTCAAACATTTTTTTTCTACTCATTTTCATTCTCTTTGTTCTTGCTGACTAAATTCACATGTATATTAAACTTCTTGATATTTTTCTACATATATGTAAGTGTTCATTAATTAAAAAAACTTATTTTGGCCGGGTGTGGTGGCTCACGCCTATAATCCCAGCACTTTGGGAGGCTGAGGCAGGTGGATCAGGAGGTCAAGAGATCGAGACCATCCTGGTCAACATGGTGAAACCCCGTCTCTACTAAAAATACACAAATTAGCTGAGCATGGTGGTGCACGCCTGTAGTCCCAGTTACTCGGGAGGCTGAGGCAGGAGAATTGCTTGAACCCAGAAGGCGGAGGTTGCAGTGAGCTGAGATCATGCCATTGCACTCCAGTCTGGGTAACAACAGTGAAACTCCGTCTCAAAAAAAAAAAAAAAAAAAAAACTTCTTTTTCTGTGTGTTTCAGATTGAGTAACCATATTATCAACTATTATTTTTTTTCTTCTGCCATATCAGTATGCTGTTTATGGCACTGTATTTTTAATTTCAGTATCAGTTTTTAATTCTAGAATTTCCATTTTGTAGTTATAATTCATCTATTAAAATCTCTTATCTGTTTCACAGTAGGGTTATTTTATTTTTTAGCTGTTTGAAAACAATTTGTAATATTATTGAAAATCATTTACTGTAGTTGCTTTGAAGTCACAGTATGTTAAATTCAACTGCTCATCATCAATTTCTATGAACTATCAATATATTTTTCTGATTATGGGTCTTACTTTCCTGTATCTTTCATCCATAGTAATTTTTGTTTGAAAACATGACATTTTAGATGATACATTGTGTCAAACCTGTATTTTGCTATATGATTTTGATGACTTTTGTTATTTTTTTGGCCTTAGAGTCAGTTAACTTTCTTGCTCTTCAATCTCTTCTCTCCTATGGAATACAGCAGGTACTTTTGCTTAGTAGAGATAGATTCCAGCTGCTGCTATTTTAACCTGGCCCTATGGATCCTTGCTGTGACTGTTTGGTTTGATAATTACCCAACAATTTGGGCAGATTTTGTGATTAGATTTTGAAAGGATTACCTGTCTATTCCTTGCTTTGGATACTTATTTAAATTACTGGTTGTTCTGCAAGCCTTGAATTTTTCAGTCTTCTGATACCTCAAGCCAATAACTTTTTAATGTTTTGCTGCTTGATATGACAATGGGTAGGGGAATGCATACAGTTTAAAAACATATATAGAAAACTTAGAAACTTCATCTTTTGTCAGTTTCTTTCAAGATTAGATTCCACTCTGGACATGCCTTCTTTTTCATTGAACCCCTGGTGCCATCTCTACACATATATATTTTAGTTATTAAGGTGGGAATTAGTGCAGTATTTTTACTCATATTTTGTGTCTCATTCTTGTTGCTTTTTTGCTTTAAATATTTCTCGCTTAAGTTCACAGTTACTTTTCCAGCCCCAAATTCTCTCTTCTGTCACGTTAAATTGAAAATTCTGTGTTTTTGCAACTGTTGTAATCATGTATGTGGTTGGAAAATCTGCCCAGGCAAGAAAGCCATAAATTCACAACTCTGCTTTGCAGACGAGGTGTTTCAAAAATAAAATCTAATTTGTGTTATGTCTTGTTTTGGCCATTTTTAAATGCCTGTAAATAGATGATTTTCTAAAATACACTTTGTATGTATTTTATAATTGTTATTTAAACAGGTTTCATGTAGTCGCTTCATTTGCCTTAATCACCTGTTTCTATTCACTCTCAATTTAAACTTTACTCATAATGCAATATAACACACTGTTGCTTCATGAGCTTTCTGTATGTATAATTTAAGCCTGTACTCCTTATACCAACTTTTCAATTTTCTGTCTTAGAATTATCAAAAGAGAAAATATTTATTTTTTTATTTTATTATTATTACTATTTTTTATGAGAACGACTTTATTTGAAACTGTTTTGAACTGCGGTGGGAAGAGGGCAAACGCAGAGGCAGAGAGGAAGCCTTGGCTGAAGAGGATTCGGAGGGAACCAGCTTGGCTGCAGCTCAGGGGTTCCAGAAGTACCAGCTGCACATCTTGTAGGAAGACGCTGGCTCCATCTTCAAAAGTCCTGGGACTTGTCAATGAGGCGCTGCATGGCCGCTAGTTGGTCTCTAAGGTCATCAACTTCCACCTGTAGCAGGACGCACCGAGGACAGCCCTGGGCTTCCGGGGCTGCTGCTGCCTTTCCGGTCTTGGGGGATGGACAGGCCGCCGCTGGTCACGGGGTCTGGGCACGTGATGTCTCACGCTCAAAGCCGAGGGCTGTGAGGTTCCTGGAACTTGAGGAGCTCTGGTGAGGTCACCACAGTTGCATTCTCCACGATGCACGGACAGGGAAATCATCTCTGGCTTGTGTGTGGGAAGTTGGGCCCTTGGGACCTCATCTCTGTTTGGGTCATTATCTTTTCTGGCCGCAGCCTGGGACTCCCCGGTCTTCCTGCCGATTTCTTCCCAGGGCTGCAGTGCTTGAGCTCCTCGGGTCTCCCGGACTTCCCCAGGAGACCCACACCAGACTGGAGGGAAGCTGGCCGGATCCTGCGGATTTGTTGAGAGTCTCTGCCCCCAGGCAAAAAAGGGTCCTCGGGGCCAGTTTTGGCTCCCCACCTAGGGATTTCTTCTCCTGGGCCACCTTTCTTCCTGGAGAGCCCCGGGGTACCGGCCCTGTAATGGCAGCTCCTGAGCAGCTGGGCCTGGACCCCCACCTTTCACCAGATGGTGCTCTGCATTTTCTCCGAGGAAGATGCGTCCAGCTCTCCCATGGCCAGCCTCTCCACGGCTGCAGTGAGTCTGCGGGGAGCAGAGGTCAGGAGAGAGTCCTGAACGTGAAGGTTACTCTCCCTGCGGTGGAAACTCGGGCGTCTGGAAATGTCTGCTGGCTTCTTGGGGCTTCCTGGCTTGACCTGGTTTCCTTCTTTGGTGCGAATGATTACCCTAATCACTGGTAAGTGGCTGCTAGCAGACGGCACGGCGGGGCCTTCCGTGGAGGGCTGCTGGGGATCCACTGGGATGCTCACACTGCTCTTCGAGCCCCTTTCCGGGTTCTCCCAGGCCGGGCCTGTGTGTAATTCTCTCTCTAATTACCTAAACATATTCGGTCAGAGTGTCAGTCCTGGCCAGGCTACACTTGTTGTCTTTCCCTAGGTCAGTTGCTGTTCCCTAGTCTAATTAAAAATGGCAGCACTGGCAAAGTCTAACAAGGTTCAGAACATGTACCCCAGACTGGCTCAGAGAGGTAACGAATCGCCTGGGCTTTCTCTGCAAGTTGCTCAACTTAATTACACACACACACACACACACACACACACACACACACACACACACATTTTTGTAAAGGATGTGAAAATGAAAAGCCATACAGTTACTGTAACCAGTTTAGAAGAAACCCCATAATGCTAAAAAAAAAAAAAAAAAAAAAAATTGATATTTGGTTTTAGATTTCATTGAGGTGATGAAAAAGTTTTTGCAAGTTCAGTTTTTTTTACAGACCTGTAAAACTCAGTGAAGAAATGTACCATTTTAGCATATTAAAATTTAGAACTTAAAATGGCCTTAATGTTTATTGTGTTCAAATACTAAATAGATGAATTTCAAGACGTAATTTAACATCTCATAGCCAGATAATGACTTAACAAGACTAGCATATACATCTTTAAACTCTAAGTCTATTGCTCTGTTAATTCTACTCTTCTGCCAATATATGTTGAAAAAAATACCGAAATATTCACACTATAACCTAACCTGAGGAATATTTATGCCAATTTTATGTTGTAACGTTCTTTATTATGTACATATACTTTGATGTATCCAATTGCAGTATAATATTCAAAGATGTTTAGTAAGTTCTATAATCTTCACATGATTGCTACATGATATAATTAAAATTAATACAAGAAAACAAATTCTTGATTATATTAGAAATATTTTTAAATTTTTCATTCAAGATGGCAGACTGGATATATATTATTTTCCTTCATGATACAGCATAAAAATGATGAAATATACATATTTTTAACGACACAAACTCCTAACAAATAAAATAACTAGAATTTAATAATCAACAGACAAAAGATTTAAACACTTTTCTGGGAGATGAGAGTGGATTGAATGAAGTGTGTTGAGAACTGAAGCAGAGCTTAAAAGGCCACATCCTTTGGGGTGTTCCAGGTACATGTAAGTTAGAAGGGAGCTGATCTGCTATAGAAAGTAAAAACTTCAGAGAGGCTCAGAATTCTGGAAGTTTGGCACCATGTAGGAAGGAAGAGTAGGAGATGCTGCAGACAAGGGAATATATAAAGTCCCTATTAAAAAAAGGCTTGATACCACCTACTTTCCCTTATCCTGCATGCCAAATTGCCACATAGGGTTGGTTAGGGGTGGCATTGTCTAAAGAATTAGAATGTATTATTCTAGACAACATGACCCCGCATTTGGATCATTTATTATTGTTATTATTGATTCGTTGTGCTGTAAGTAGTAGTGTCATCAATTTGGATGACACTACTACTTTACTCTTCAGAGTTGCTAAATGATCTTCTATTATTATCTTGATAATTTCCTTCTGATAATTTACATTACTACCTTGATAATTTTGTTTTATATGTTCTCTCTTTCTAGTATTTCTATTGGTTGAATATGGCTTTCACTGTGTTTTGATCTCTAGTCTAATATTTCTGCAAATATTTTTATTCTTACTCATAATCATGTTTTCTTAAAATATACATTTATCAAGGTATCACAGAAGTTAGTTTAACAATCTTGAAGAGTAAAGATCTCCAAATTGATGACACTACTACTTACAGAACAATTAATCAATCAAAAATCCAAATAAAGGGCAATAGTTTGTGAAATCTCAGAATGCCAAACATAAATGTAAGATCCCAATGACTTTCAAACATCAGAAACAGGCCCCTTATGGAGGGCTAAGTTGCAAGGGCGTTAGGTCTTCCACCAGCAACAACTGGTGCTGAAAACAACTGAACTGGATTTTGGGAGTACAGAGGGAAATAATGTTGTTTAATTTAGAATTCTAAACCTAGGCAAAATACAAACAAATGTGAAAGAATAACAAGTAAATATTCAGACATATAATTACTGATGCCATATAAAACTGAAACCTACTTGTACTTCAGTGAAGAAAAATTACAAATCAAAAAAGAGGACTACAAGAGATCAAGAAAACATTGAGAGGATTTAGAAGTCCCAGGACAGCTTGAATTCACTAGGAGAATAGAGATATGAGACATAAAAAGAATTCAATAGAACATATAATATGATGGACAATTTCATAAATCCACAATATAATAAAACTACTTGGTAGAGCACAAAATGGAGAGTCAATTTAAACTTTATATTATGAACATTTTCTTTCTCTAGTACATGACCAACATAGAACTTTAGAATAGGAAATGTAATTTGAACACAGAGCTTTCTTTTGCAGATAATATTTTAAAAATGTAACCATGATAATTTAAATATTATATTGGTTTTGAAATTTGATATCAACACATCCACTGATTTGAGTAAACAAAAATGTGATAAACCTTTTTCTTCTCATCTTTATACTGTATTTAATAGCAAAGGAAATGGGGGCTTGAATATATTATTTGATATTTTAGAACTGCAAAGTTAGATTAGTGATAAAGCAATATTAGCAGAGAAAGTATGTGAATGGTATGAGACATAATCTTAGCTACTAAATCAGAAAGTCACTAGGCAATATCTGGAGTTGAAAGACCATAGAATACTGGTAATAATATTATTTACAAATGTGGAGTTAGAAATCAAATGAACTAAAAATGCAAAGATTGAAAGAAGTTGATAGTGAGGAAAGAAGAAAAGATAATACTCTGGGGGTGGAAAGAAAAAGATTGGGATAAGAATTTATTGTTCTTCACTGTAAGCATTTCTATATAATTTTACTATTTAATATCCACCCATGTATGTTTGTTACTTCAATCTTTTAGAAAAAACTAATGAAGCAGAAAATTACTAGAGGATAATGCATTGCTAGAAACATGATGTGTATTCATGTTTTGGTCTGGTCTACCAATATAGATAACTTGTTAGAGGCACAATCTATGATCAAAAAAATTTATGTGCTTTCTACATTATACATCATATAAAAGGCAAAAATCTCCAGGAATAAATCCTAATAACAGATTCAGAGATTCAAGTAGCAGTCACCTTCAAAAATAGTTATTTAAGCTAAAAAATTTTTAAATTGCAGACAACAAGCTTCCAGTTAGATTATGTTGAAAAACATCCAGCTCCTATGTCTAGGAATGATTTGAACATTACCAGGCAAATCCATTCAGTTAAAAGTCCTCAGGAAACACACATTTTATTCCACTTCCTAAGTGCAAAATTGAAAAAGGAATTTAGTTGAGTGACTTTTTGGAGAGTAGCTATCTAGGAATCAAAGTTTTAAGGCAATTTGATTTCAAAACTGAGAGTATGATTTTGTATGTATAAACATATTCCTTCAAAAAACAACCTTAAATCATCTTTGTGTGTATGCCATGGTTTAAATGGTTGAATGAGTTAGTTTACATCACAGGGTCAAAGGAAAGAATCAGAAAGAAATTTAGTTATCTGTTGTCCAGATAAAGTGGAAGTTAGTGTAAAAAGTTCCAACATTACTCAGTGATGCTCTCTACATAACCCATTTTAATGAAAAAATATATTGATATCCTGAACTGAATTTGAATGCTATTTGATAAGATTTCCCAGTGTGCAGAAGATCCTGATAACTCTATTGACTAATGGTAAGTAAAGAATTTGGCACTGTAGTGTTTTAATGACTATAGCTTTCTAATGTAATTTGAAGCCAGGTAATGTGATGTCTCCAGTTTTGTTCTGTTTGCTAAAGATTTTCTTGGCTACTTGTGGTGTTTGTAGTTCCATATACATTTTAGGATCACTTTATTTTTTTGATAAATAACAGTGGAATTTTGATAAAGATTACACTGAATCTGTAGATCACTTTGGACAACATGGATATTTAAGCAATATTAATTCTTTCAGATTATAAACATAGGATTCTTTATATTTATTTATATCTTCTTGAATTTCTTTCATTAAAGATTTGTAATTTTCAGCATATGGATCATTCACCTCCTTAGTTGCATTTATTCCAAAGAATTTATTTTTTTTATATTGCTGTAACAAATTGGATTTTTTTTTATTTTGGGGGAAATAGTTTGTTCTTAGTATGTAAAACTGTTACTGATTTTTACACGTTGATGTTATACCCTGGAACTTTGCTTTGCGTTTTTTTTTTTTTTTTTCCCTTGAGATGGAGTTTCACTCTTGTTGCCCAAGCCGGAGTGCAGTGGCACGATCTTGGCTCACTGCAACCTCCACCTCCCTAGTTCAAGCGATTCTTCTGCCCCAGTCCCCCAAGTAGCTAGGATTACAGGCATGTGGCACCACACCTGGCTAATTTTGTGTTTTTAGCAGAGATGGGGTTTCTCCATGTTGGTCAGGCTGGCCCTGAACTCCCAACCTCAGGTGATCTGCCCATCTTGGCCTCCCAAACTACTGGGAATATAGGCATGAGTTACTGCACCCAGCCTCTTTAGGGTTTTCTGTATATGAGATCATGTGATCAGCAAACTGTGAGAATTTTACTAAAATACAACATGTTTACGTTCTGTTAACCATTAAATAAATTTGCATAGATTACCTGATAGCTACTGTTGTCTCTTGTATTTATCTAGAGGCACATCTGTCCACATGTCCATATTTCCCTGATTCTCAGTCTACAAGGCTGCTGACAGGTATTGCATACTCCCTTGCTCTAACAATCTGTTTTGAAGCACAATATATAAGGGTTAATAAACTTGTGCCTGCCCCTGTGATAATACACTTGAACCAAATTAATAAAATTTGGCATAAAGTGTGTTTAAGAGAATCAAAATGAAGGTTAAATTTTAACCAAACCATAAAAAGCGACAACTAAAATAAAAATAGACCATGCCAAGGTCTTAAACATCTCTGAAAACATGATAACTAAAATCTAAATTGTTAGTAGATACCCCATTATGTTTACCTCTACGCATAAATCATTCATCAAAATTATTTGACAGAGTATCAGTAGCAACAGCCTAAAACTCAAAGGACATAGTAGTGCTATAGGATGCCACTAGAGGGGCCCATTCATACTCTTGAAGAGTCTCATCAATCCCTTTCAGACATGATCTGGTAATTCCATCCTGACTCCATGAAACATTGCTGTGGGTCAGACACTTGGCTTCCACCAGCCTCTTTACCAGAATGGGGAATGGACTTGCCTTCTTCATGAGCTGGAAGCATTTGTGGGTGTGCTCAACCATTCCCACCATGTGCAAACTTCGGACCCTATATGTTTCCCTTTATTTTTTGAAGAAGCACCATAACGTGGGGTCACATATGTGTTTCACTCCCAATTCCATTACTAGTTCTGTGCTTGTAAGAAAGTGGTTCATCTTTTGAAGGCTATTTCTCCCAAGCAGAGTGTGAGTAATAACTATCATATCCCACAGAACTCTCAATGTGACTAAATGAAGTTATGCACGTAAAATGTTTAATGAGCAGCATTTGGCACAGTTAGCACTATGTAAATATTAGTTATATAATTTCACTTTTTCTTCTTCCCCTCTTCTGCCAATAGCACATGCAGACATCTATTAAACTCTACAAGAGCAATTATAAATAACTGTAGAAGATAATAGTGATAGTCAATGCTATGAATAACTGGGTTTAAGTAAATTCTTGGCATACTCTAAAAGTAATGGAAAAAACAGACCTTCTTTACCTTGGAGATATTCTGTGCTTTTCTTGCTAAAATTTATATTTTAAATTCATACATGTAAAATGTCTATTTTATGTGGGTTGACAGTTTACTGATACAATCATTTGATCAAAAAACTGAAAAGCTGGATAATAAAACATCTTGTATTCAAAAACCAATGTGAGAATTTCTAGATTTTATCTACTCTCCTGTTTCAGACAGAATTTCTTTCTATATTTTTTAAAAGGAGCAGCACTTAGTCTCTCATCTATCATTGAGCTAGAATAGACTTCCAACAAGTGTTCAGGTTGGAAAAATTGTTTTAGGAAACTATGATAATTATCTCTAGGTTCTATTTTTTTTTTCTTCCAAGTGATTTTTTTTCAAATGCCCTTTCAGTATTCACTTTCATGGCAACTAAAATGCTGTCACAGTGTTCCCAAGATGCTGTCAATGCTACTCTGTAGTAAATAACATTATAATGTCAATGCATGACTAAGGAAGTGACATGATGTCAAGGATGCACTCAGTGTGGTTGTATCATAAATTCAATGGAAAATGCATATTTATGGAGACCTTCTTCGGATGTCAAAAGAGAGTAATGCAGATGTTACATTACTGAGAAAAAAAATCACTTCAGAGAAACTTTGTTAAAGATGATGGAAATTCTACTGAGTAAAGGGAATTTCAAGTCTTGGCAGTCAAAGTACCTTCAGATTTCAAGGTTTTTTTATTATTTCCCCTGACAACTCTGAGGACTATACCCGCCCCTCTGCACTGTGCCACCCAACCCAGTTGCAAAACCTTGATGTTCTGGGTACTGAGAGGGTCAAGAGACATAGATTACACCGCTTTCACCCTTGAATTACTGATAGAATATTATTGCTGTTTATACAAAAAAAAGACAGATCCTTTGGCTGCTGTAATTAATTGCAAGACCTGCTCTCTTTGAAGACTCTCCTTCTTCCACTATGATTTGCACTAGAATTTATTTTATTGGAAAATAAATCATTTAGTTTAAGTATTAAAATATCAGGGCTACTAGGCAGATAACAAATAAAAGCTTCTCTGTTGGTGTGTTATTTTCCCACCTGCATCCCTTTAAACATTCCCTCAAGCCATGAGAGAAGTTAAATTTTGTTTTCTTTCTCTTCACTTTTCCCGCAATCTCATTTTATATTCTTTCTTCATTGATGTGAGTGACCTTGTACTGCTAATGATTCTGCTCTTTTTTTCCTCAGGATGGTGGGATAGGAAGATAGAGGGAAATGGTTTCTAATTTTTGAATAGAATCATTTTCCAATAATCCATTAGACACTTATTTTTAGCTATAGGTTAAAATTTTTAGTATTGTTACTAATACCAATGTAACAGATGCTGCCCTCACCATGTTCTAAACTGGTAGGAGAGGTGAGAATGTCAACTAATAAACACAAGGTGGCAAGTACTATAGTAGACCTGGATATTATGAGAGCAAAATGGGGTAGATGCTCATGGAATCCAGGGATTATTTATTACCATCTTCCAGTCAAAATTCTTTTAATTTCACAGAAAGGGAAGCTTTACTCTAGACCACTGAAGGAGTTTCTATTAGATTGATGGAAGTAGAAACCAACAGTAGAAGAAGTTGTTTGAGTTTCTAATAACTGGAAGCTACAGAGCCACCAGGCCTGTAGGCTCACCATTCACCTCCCTTCATGAGATGACGTGGTCTCTCTCATCTACAATTATCTCTCTACGTCTATTCCTTTCTTCTATTTAAACACCTTTCTATGCTTTTTTATCTTTTGCAAAGCTCTACAAGGATATTATTGCTTATGGTGCATTATCACCATTTCAGCACCTGAGCCTATACCACCTGTAGGCTTCCGTGTAGTCTCAGTGGAAAGTCCTGATGCAAAGCAAAGAGAGGATGATTGTGATTCCCTCAATAAGTTTTTTTTTTTTTTTTTTTTGGTTGGGGCTGCAGGTGGAGGAGTAAAAGCCCTATGTGTCATTGTCTAGTTTATGCTTTGTTTCTACTGGAACCAAAGTTTAAATTAGAAAAGTACTGGGTATGGTGCTGGGTGTGGTGGCTCACACCTGTAATCCCAGCACTTTGGGAGGCCAAGCTAATTGGATCACTTTAGCTCAGGAGTTCAAGACCAGCCTGGCCAACATCATGAAACTTCATCTCTACTAAAAATACAAAAATTACTCCAGCCTGGGTGTCAGAGCAAGACTTTGTCTCACAAAAAAAAAAAAAAAAAAGGAAAGAAAAGAAACATATGGGTGGTATGGGAGACAGCATTATTGACATGTCTCGTATACCTCATTTTCTTTTAAAGCTAATACAAGTTTCTCATTTTCTTCTATATTTTATAACAAACAGATGAGTTTCTTAAAATGTGAGATAACAGGTATTGTCTGTGGGGAGGGAGATGGGGAAGTCCAGTAGAGATGAAGTCTACAGTGAAGTACCAAGGCTGGGGAAGGCTGAATATTTGGGGTCACTGAGCATCTAGTTATTCTGAGGTGAGGAGAACACAAGAGAAATATTAACATTCACCATGCTATCAAAAAGTGGACGAGATGTTCAAAAGGAACAGGAGGAAAACAATAAATAAAAGTTTTACCCAGGACTTCCCTGAACAATGTAAGAATAATGACCTTCCTTGATGACATTGCGTTACTTCTCATTATAAAGTCATTACTTTATTCATGCTCTAATTGACAAAATTTTTGGTTTTCTGACTACAAAGTGAACTTCAAATCCTGAAAGGGATTTTATCTTGTTTGCATGTATGCTCTTGTTTGCAAGAAGTTGGTGGAGTGTTGAGAGGTCAAATTAAATTGATCCCGCTTATATGATAGATTTGTTATGTCACTCATATGAATAAATATATGTGAATTCATTTATTATAAGATTTATGTTTTATATATACATGTTGCAAGGGGTATGGAGATGGTGAAGAACTGTTGATGGCAGTCTGATGAAGAACAAGTAAAATAACAAAAATTTCAGATACAGCAAGGCCAACATTTTTAGAAACCTTCTCATTTTTTCTCTCTTCTTTCCTTCTCTCCCTTCCTCATCATGTTCCAAGCACAATTTTAGAAGGGTTAGCACAATTCAAAGGTATAAAAAAGAATAACAAAAAGTGGGCCATATGCAAAATCATAACCTCTGATAGTGCTGTAAGGTAGAACTAAGAATGGGATTTAAAATATAAAAACTAATGGGCTACATGTGTGCTACAAGAGAGACAAGATTTTAATAGCTGTGATCACATTAGAGAAAACGTGGTCAATTATTTCCCTAACTGAGCTGGAGTGTCCCTCCCTGTCATTTGTGACTTGTTAAGATTGCCTGGTGGTGCCACCTTCATTCCCCCCCCCCTTTTTTTAAATTGCCATTGGAATTTCAAAGTCATTTTCTAGATTTTTGAGAATTCCCAAAGAGCTTCATTTTCCATGGTCATTTCTGGTATCAAACAGGTGTCCCAGCAAGTTTGTTCAGGATAAGGGATGCATTCCATCCTGTGGCTGCTGTTTCTCCCTCAATTCAGTTTGACTATATAGTGAAACTCACCACCTTCCTCACCAAAATACTTTCTCCATGAGGCAATTGAGTGTGGCAGATTTTACTGAGAAATTAAAAAGACTGCAGAGTAATTATTGTGTAACAATGTAACATCAACCTGACAACCATTACAATTCCTCTAATTTTGAAATATTTTTAGTGCTTGCTTTATTCCAGCAGTACTCAGTCTTATATTATCTCAATGGCTCTTCTATCCATTTCCCTCCTTTTATTTGTTTTCTTCCCCTCCCACATTCCCTAACCAAACCAAACCAAACCAAACCAAACAACAGCAACTACAACAAAGAAACCTCAAAACAATTTAGTTTTCTTTTCTGGTACATTGGCAAGGAACTTTGAAATGGTCCTTTGCAAGGGTCCTTTGGTATTTCATTCTGATCACTCAACCCAGATAGATAGTTAAGGTATTTCCCAAAGCATGTATAATCCACAATTAAGAGATTTCTATGGCTGACAGTAAAAAAAATAATAAAATTTCACTGCAGATTTTTATCAGGAAAAAACCTTATTCTCAGATGTACAACTACTCTTGACAATAAAAACACATAGCAACAGACTCACAGTTCATCCTCATTCTAGAGCAGAGCTGCAGAGCTAGAGCCAACTCACAGCTGTAATTCGTAATGTGAGTAGAAATAAATCCTTTTGTTATAGTCACTGAAATTTGGAGTTATGAAATTGCATTACTGAAGCAAAAGCTGACTCGCATGGTGCTATGCATTTTCCATTTGACAAACATACCTTTATAAAGACCAAATAAAATATATGTATGTACAACTATGATCTTTATAGAGCTGCTAGTGAAACATTTTTAAAATAGGATGGATTTAATTATTATTGTGCATGCCTCAATTTTCCCTTATAGCCTAGTTATCCTCATGTAAAGATATCTTAAATGAAAAACCATTTTAGGTTGTTTTCTAAAATTTATTTTTGTCTCATTTAAAAAAATATAATTAAACTATTTTAATGAATATTTTAGCATAATTTGTATTAATGATTGAAATCCCAAATTATACATCTGTGTTTTTGAGTTTTCAATTATTACACTTGGAAACCATTTCAAATTTACTCTTAGTTATACGTCTTTGCAATTCAAACTGACTACTGTTTGACAGGCCCCATGATAAATACTGCTGAGTTCCTTTCATGGTGAACAAGAATCAGCTTGTGCAAGACTTGTTTTTCCTGAGTCATTTTGATTCAGCCATTGCTAATTTCTTTTTTTCTAATTTTGATTTAAAATTTTCATATAGTAAAAATAACTTAAAAAAAATTGGTATTCTTTCTATGAATTTTAATACATGTATAGCTGCTTCATGTAACCATGGATTATCAGGATGTGGAACTGTAATATAAGCCCAAGGAAATTTTCCCATGCCAACCATTCATACTTACACTGCTCTTCACCCTTCCACTAACACACATCTTTGGCAAAGGTGGATTTAGTCTTTGTCATTATATTTTCCATTTCTGAGATATTATATAAATAATATGGTATGTAATATTTGAAATTGGCTTTTATCATTTAGAACATGCTTTTGAAATTTATCAGGCTGTTGTATTCATATTTCATTTCTTTCCATTTCTGAGTAATATTCCATTGTATGGGTATATAGTGTTTGTCTGAATACCTACTGAAGGACATTTGAATTATTCTCAGTTTTGAACTATTAAAAATAAAGCTTTGAATGTTTTTTTTTGAGATTTTTGTCTGAATTTTCTAGGATAAATATTTAAGAGATAGATCACTGGGCCATATGATAAGAAATAACTTATAAGAAAATTCCAAATCACTTTCTAGAGTGCCTGTAACATTTTACATTCCTACCAGCAACAGATGAGCAATCCAGTTGCTCTGCATCCTCACCAGTGCTTGATTTTAAAATTGCAGCCATTCTAATAGATGAGTAGTGATATCTTATTGTGGTTTTAATTTGTGTTTTCCTAAAGACTAATGATGTTAAATATCTTTTTTCTGCCTATTTACTCTTCTTGCATTTTCTTAGGTGAAGTTTTTGTTCAAGACCTTTGCACAATTATTAACTGCGTATTTTTATTATTGCATTTGAACATTCTTTACATATACTGGAGAGAAGTTCTTGTCAAATATCTTCTCCCAGTGTAATATTTATGTTATCTCTTTAAAGGGTATTTTACAGAGAAAAGGTTTTAAGTTTGCTAAAGTCCAATTAATTAATATTTTTAACACTTTTACTTTTATGTTATCATGTCTCAGAACTCCTCATGTAATTCTCTGTCATCAAGGTTTTCCCTTACATTTTTCTCTAATGTTTTACAGTTTCCTGTTTTATATTTAGAGCAGTCATTCATTTTAAGTTAATTCTAATGAAGCTAGCAGGCTTGCTTTGAGATTCATTTTTTAACTTAGAGATGACCATTGATTCAACATTACTTATTGAAAAGATCAGCCTTTATTTTTTGAATTTGTTTAATATGTTAGTTAAAAACCAAGTGACAATATGTGTGTGGGTTTGTTTCTGAACTCTTTATTCTATTTCTTTGATCTACATATATTTCCATTTACCAATATCACACTGTATTAATATAGCTTTAGAGTGATTCTTAGAATTGGGTTGTATTACTCATTTAAACATATTTATTTTTGTCAAAATGTGTTAGCTACTTTGTTTTTTGAATTTTTTTCATTTTATTTTATTATTTATTTATTTATTTTTATTGCATTTTAGGTTTTGGGTACATGTGAAGAATATGCAAGATTATTGCATAGGTACACACATGGCAGTGTGATTTGCTGCCTTCCTCCCCTTCATCTATATCTGGCATTTCTCCCCATGCTATCTCCCCAACTACCCACCCCCCGTTGTCCCTCCCCTGTTTCCCCCCAACAGACCCCAGTGTGTGATGCTCCCCTCCCTGTGTCCATGTGTTCTTATTGTTCAACACTCGCCTATGAGTGAGAACATGTGGTGTTTGATTTTCTGTTCGTGTGTCAGTTTGCTGAGAATGATGGTTTCCAGGTTCATTCATGTCCCTACAAAGGACACAAAACCCATCATTTTTGATGACTGCATAATATTCCATGGTGTATATGTGCCACATTTTCCCTGTCTAGTCTATCATTGATGGGCATTTGGGTTGGTTCCAGGTCTTTGCTATTGTAAACTGTGCTGCAATGAACATTCATGTGCATGTGTCCTTATAATAGAATGATATATAATCCTTTGGATATATACACAGTAAGGTGATTGCTGGGTCAAATGGAATTTCTATGTCTAGGTCCTTGGGGAATCGCCACACCATCTTCCACAATGGTTTATCTAATTTACACTCCCACCAACAGTGTAAAATGTTCCTATTTCTCCACATCCTCTCCAGCATCTGTTGTCTTTGGATTTTTTAATTATCACCATTCTAACTGGTGTGAGACGGTATCTCAATGTAGTTTTGATTTGCATTTCTCTAATACCAGTGATGATGAGCATTTTTTCATATATTTGTTGGCCTCATGTCTGTCTTCTTTTGTAAAGCATCTTGTTCATATCCTTTGCCCACTTTTGAATGGGCTTGGTTTTTTTTTCTTGTAAATCTGTTTTAGTTCTTTGAAAATTCTGGATATCAGCCCTTTGTCAGATGGGTAGACTGAAAAATTTTTTTCCCATTCTGTTGGTTTCCAATTCACTCTAATGACTGTTTATTTTGCTGTGCAGAAGCTGTGGAGTTTGATTAGGTCCCATTTGTCTATTTTGGCTTCTGTTGCTAATGCTTTTGGTGTTTTGGTCTTGAAGTCCTTGCCTATGCCTATGTCCTGAATGGTTTTGCCTAGGTTTTCTTCTAGGTTTTTTTTTTTTTTTTTTTGAGATGGAATTTCGCTCTTGTTACCCAGGCTGGAGTGCAATGACGCGATCTTGGCTCACTGCAACCTCCGCCTCCTGGGTTCAGGCAATTCTCCTGCCTCAGCCTTCTGAGTAGCTGGGATTACAGGCACGTGCCACCATGCCCAGCTAATTTTTTGTGGTTTTTAGTAATGAGGGGGTTTCACCATCTTGACCAGGATGGTCTCAATCTCTTGACCTCATGATCCACCCACCCCGGCCTCCCAAAGTGCTTGGATTACAGGTGAGAGCCACTGTGTCCGGCTCTTCTAGGGTTTTTATAGTGTTAGGTGTTATGTTTAAATCTTTAATCCATCTGGAGTTAATTTTGGTATAAGGTGTCAGGAAGGGATCCAGTTTCTGCTTTCTGCACATTGCTAGCCAGTTTTCCCAACACCATTTATTAAACAGGGAATCCTTTCCCCATTGCTTGTTTTTGTCAGGTTTGTAAAAGATCAGATGGTTGTAGATATGTTGTGCTGCCTCCAAGGCCTCTGTTCTGTTCCATTGGTCTATATCTCTGTTTTGGTACCAGTACCATGCTGTTTTGGTTACTGTAGCCTTGTAGTATAGTTTGAAGTCCGGTAGTGTGATGTCTCCAGCTGTGTTCTTTTTGCTTAGAATTGACTTGGCTATGCGTGCTCTCTTTTGGTTCCATATGAAGTTTAAGGTGATTTTTTCAGTTCTGTGAAGAAGGTCATTGGTAGCGTGATGGGGATGGCATTGATTCTGTAAATTACTTTGGGCAGTATGGCCATTTTCACGATATTGATTCTTCCGAACCGTGAACATGAACTGTTTTTCCATCTGTTTGTGTCCTCTCTTATTTTGTTGAGCAGTGGTTTGTAGTTCTCTTTGAAGAGGTCTTTTACATACTTTGTTAGTTGTATTCCTAGGTATCTTATTCTCTTTGTAGGAGCTGTGAATGGCAGTTTATTCTTGATTTGGCTGTCTTTAAGTCTGTTATTGGTGTATAGGAATGAATGTGATTTTTGCACATTGATTTTTTTATCCTGAGACTTTGCTGAAGTTGCTTATCAGTTTCAGGCGATTTTGGGCTGAGACGATGGGGTCTTCTAGATATACAATGTTTTTTGAATTTACCCTTACTTTTATAGTTTCTTTACTCAAATAGATTTTAGAACCAATTGTCTTTATACACAGAAAATATGCTCAAATTTTGATTGGTATTGCATGAAGTCTGTAGATAAATCACATGATTCATATTTTGTCTTTCAATTAATGAACTTGGAATGCTTTCATTTTATTTAGAACGCTAAAATTTTCTTTCATCAGTGTTTTATAGTTCTCAGCGTAGATATCCTGTACATGTTTTATTAGATTTATATCTAAGAATTTATTTTATGTTAGAACTATTGTGATATATTTATTGAGAATTCCAATTTTGTAGTTCTAGCTTACTTATATAGCCACTATTTTTTATTTGTGTTAGTATAAAATAGCTTTTCTGCATTCTTTTTTTCTTTCAACCTGCCTATTTACTTTTTCAAGTGAGTTTCTTGAAAAATTATACAGTTGGGTCATAATTTTAATTTATTCCTAAAATGTCTTTTAATTGGTGTGATGAAACCAATACATTTTTTATCATTGATATGCTTAAATTTGAATACAAATATTATTTGTTTTCTGTTTGCTGTCTCTGTTTCTCTTCCATCCATCTTTTCATCTTTCTTTTGGATTATTTTAACATGCTTTATTATCTCATTTTAATTTACCTATAGTAATTTTGACTCTAATTGCATGTTTGTAGTGTTTTCTCAAGAAATTAAAAAATATATATTTTATTATACTCAGTATATTTAGAATCACTATTTTAGCACCTCAATTTTAATGTTAAAATCTTACCACCATATAAATCTTCTTTAAATATTATGCTATAGTTGTCATATATTACATGTGCATACATTAAAAATAATGAGGTCAAGAGATCAAGACCCTCCTGGTCAACATGGTGAAACCCCGTCTCTACTAAAAATACAAAAATTAGCTGGGCATGGTGGCACGTGCCTGTAATCCCAGCTACTCAGGAGGCTGAGGCAGGAGAATTGCCTGAACCCAGGAGGCGGAGGTTGCGGTGAGCCGAGATCATGCCATTGTACTCCAGCCTGGGTAACAAGAGCGAAACTCCATCTCAAAAAAAAAAAAAAAAAATTTCAGAAATTTGACTGTTGTTTCCCTCTACTTCTTAACATATTTCAAAGAACTCAAGAGAAGGAAAATATTTTATCAGATTTATCTAGATTTTTACCAACTGATACTACAGGTTTCTGTCTGGTGTTTTTTATCTGCTGTCCAAAAACTTCCTTTAGCAATTATTTTAGAGCGGGCCTACTGTGTATTCTTTTGGAAACAGATCATAAACTAGGGTTTTGAATACTTAAAAGAGAAAAAAATCCCTACTGATTATAAATATGTCAAAAATCACCTATATTGTGTTTGGCACATAGTTGTTGCTCCAAAGCTCAGTCTGATAGGGGATATCATTTTTAAGTTGACTTGACCTATGTTATTTCATTGGCATTCCAATATGTAGACACAATTAGTGATGATTTCATGAGGAAAAATAATAACAAATGAATCATGGGGCAAAAAAAAATTCATATATAGCATAGGTTTGTGTAACATTCTTAGGTTTTAAAAAACTATAGCATGTTTTTTCTTTCAATAAAATCCCAAAGTAAAGGTTGATAAATATTTTTAAAATACTTTTCTCAATATTACATTGATGCTATCTGTATTGTAGTAAATGTATCAAAGAGTTAGAGGCCACATTGAAGTTTGTGAATTTTCTCCTGTTATTTAGACATTTTTATTTTGCATAAGTTATTCCAATTTACTCATTCCTAGGTTGGGGTCATGCTAAACCTGTAGAAAGCAGATTCCTTGGAGCTCATGTTGAAATGAAAGATTGAGCTAGACTTCTTTTGCCCTGCTGGGAAGGCTTCCCAGGTGATTGTTGTTTCCCAGGTGACTTGAATGAAAGAACTAATCAACTGCATGTTTCCTAAGGGAAAAAAGCAGCCAGGGGTAAAATTTTAGGAGGCAGATCATTAAAATGACATGTTGTGAATTCCTCTCTTACATCTGATAAGCTGCTTGATTAGATAGCCAAGGCAAATATTGCATAAACATCTTTAAAAAATCTTTTACAGAACTAACAGTTATCTATTTCTTGTCTCAGAGGATTATCCTAAATAATACATACTTCAAACCTAAGAAATCAAAGTTATGATATTAAATTAGTTCTTAATTACGGAAAAGACCTTGAATAAAGTTATTTAACATCATAAGCCTATGTTATCTCATTCACTGAATGGGGAAATGATAATAAAGCTTTTTTCAGAGGGTTATTATAATGATTAAATGAGTGAAGGTATATAAATTTTAGAATTGTGCCTGACACATACCAAGCCCTCCAAGTAATGTTTATTATTATTTATATTTTGTTTCTATATATGACATTTCCAATAGTTCTGAGGTATATAGGAGGTGGTATTATAGCTTTTTATTTGGTTAGAAATACTGGCTCACAGAAAGAGGCTCACATTGCAATGTCTTTTGTGATTAGATCAGAAAGTAAATATCAATATTAGATAAAACTTCCAAAAATGTTCTAGTTAACAGTTTATCAGTCAGGCAGATATATGTACAAACAAAAAATCATAGAATTATCTATATAATTTTACTTCATTTAAATATTATGTAGACAAGCAGTTAAGCTACATTTAGAAATTAGCAATTATATGTCAGCCTACCCCTCTAAAACCTTTTTATTAGTGATTAAGCTAATTACATTCTCAGAGGCAAAACTAGGCCTCAGGTTAATAGGATATTCTAGAACAAGAAGATAATATCATCTATGCTTGTTATAGTTAAATAATAAACTCCTCCACTCAGATTGTCACATGGAATTTCAGGTATTTTGTAAACTTATTCACTTCAAGGTGTTCATCATTTGTTACCTCCAAATATATTTTCTTCTCCTAGAAGATATTGAAGCATAATTTTCATATAATAAAATGCATGGACTTTATAAGTCAATAAGTTTTAACAAATTATATAAAACTATATAACCTCCCCAAGATATCAAATGTTTCCATTATCCCAAAAGCCCCCTCCTTCCTTAGATTTTTTTTTTTTGTCACCCTCCCCTACTCTCTATCTCAAGCAAGGCCTGATATGTGTTCACTCACTATTTATTAGTTTTAAAGTTTCAGGAATTCTATGTAAGTGTAAAATACTGTGTCTGATTTCTTTTACCCAACACAATATTTTGAGGTTCCTCATTGCTGCTGTGTACATTGATATTCCTTTTGTTTTGTTTGTTATGGGTTGATTCCATTATAAACTTTGGTACAATAGACTATATTCAGTTTACCTATTCACGTTTTGAACTTGAATTGGTTTTGTTTGGGGCTCTTATTAATAAAATTGGTATGGATATTCATTTACAAGTCTTTATATATACATACTTTTCATTATCTTCGACAAATGTGAAGAAGTGGAATTGCTAGGTCATGTAGTAAGTTTATGACTACATTTATAGAAAGTGAGCTCCCAAAGTGGTTATAACAATTTACCTTTCTACTAAGAATATAGAGAATATTTTCTCCTCTCCATGGCTTTCCTTTTTATTTTTTTATTGTTGTCTCTTTCATGTATTTTTATTAATATTATTCATAGTTGACAAATCATAATTGTATACCTTTATTGGATATAATGTGGTGTTTTAATTTATGTATATGAAGTGAAATGATTAAATCAAGTTAATATTGATTATCATATTGATCATCTCACTAATCTACCTGGTATCTTTTGAAGAGCAGAAATTTTTAAACTTGAAAATATCCAATTTATTGATGTTTCCTTCTTTTGTCGGCACAGTTTGTCTACCCTAAGGCTGTGAAAATATACCTTTAATAAGTGCTGGTGGGAGTGCCTGGAACTTCTTGTCATTCTCTTTAGAACATGCAGGTAACTTGTGACTCCTGCCCTAAGCTTTTGTTCTTGGAAGAAATTCTGTGATGGCATAAAAATTCCCACTCAGCATTTTACCACATAGTTTATAAGATAAAGTTGGCAAAGGGACTGAAAAATTTCTCTGCATTGGCCTCTTACTATTTTTATTCACAGAAAGTTGTATTCTTTTCTATATTACTATGCTTTTCTACATTAAGTGATGGTTCGCTTAATATTTTTTATTATACTATGGCAGCAAACATTTTCTTTTTTTTAATGAGACAGGGTCTCGATCGGTAGCCCAGGCTGGAGTGCAATGACATGTTATCTTGGCTTATTGCAACCTCTGCCTCCTGGACTCAAGTGATCCTCTCACCTCAGCTTTCCCAGTAGCTGGGACTACAGGTGTGCACAATCATGCCTGGTGAATTTTTAAATTTTTTTAGAGAAAGGATCTCCCTGTATTTCCCAGACAAGTCTCCAACTCCTGAGCTTAAGTGATCCTTCTGCCTCTGCCTTATGAAATAATGGAATTATAAGTGTGAGCCACACCACCAGCCCTGTATTTTCAATATTAGTAAAAACAAAATTTCAGTATTAGTAAAAACAAGAATTTAATGTTGATAAAAAGTTTATGTCGGAAAGGTTCGTTTCCATAACTGAGACTAAACATTCTGTTTGGAATTAACTGGACATGCTCTACTGACTGGACCCTAGGAACCACCAGAAAGAATAGTTAAAAGAATACAAGTCTAGTTTGATGGGCCCCATACTAGTTTCATGTCTCCAACCTGTCATGTAATCTGTCAGTTTTTGTCTATGTAAAGTGACCTTTTGTGTTGTTTTCAGTTTTCAGTACTATGATTTTGCATTTATTGAAGATAAGTTTGCTTTTTAAAATAAATGAATATTTCCAATGCATTTGAAAATTAAAGAATCTTGGCTCTCAGTTGTATAAGCTTCATCACCAGTCTATCCTGGACTGTGAGGTCTTTTTAAAGACATATTCTCATAGATCTTTTCATCTGTAGAACCATCACAGTATTTGGGAGGATACTGGTACAAAATGCATGTTTATTAAAGAGTGAGTAAATAAATAAATACATTTTATTTCCAATGGAAACTTGAGATTTACACAGTTGTTTGCTATAAGTCATTATATTAGTAATTTCCTCTACTATAAGTGAGTGACTTATAAATGTATCATTGATATCTTCTTGCCAATGATTTAATAATCTATGAAGAATACCAAGTTCATTTCCCACCAAGAGTTCACATGTGTGATATGCAGATCAGTGTGTTAGGTTTTTATGCTAATATGCATAAAAGGGTGTGTAGCAAAGCATATGGTGGTAATATATGTGTGTTAACAATTCTATATAAATAAGTGTTCATTTTAATTCTAAACACCTAGAATTATTTTTCTCTAAGTTTGGCATTTTTTCATTGAACTTCTAAGCATTTTAGAAAATTTTGTCAAATGAAAATGGATTGTGACATCTGTTTTTTGTTCTCCTTTGAGTGCTTCTAAACTTCTGCAATTTACTATTCCTTTGCTAGATGATGTAGCCTCTATCACTTCCTTCTGGTTCATAAAAGTTTATTTCTAGATATTATGCTCCAGTGGAGAAATAGATACATGACATTTCCAGAAAGAAGTCCTCTGTGACCTACACAATTCAGTACTATTTCAGGATTTATAACAACTTTTTATAGAGGAATCGATAACTTTAATTTTATTCTAACAAAATGCACTTTGTTTTGATGAAGAAAATTCCATTTATTGCATTTTCCAAAAGAATAACGTTAGATACGCTATTTACTCCAAGGTATATAATGGAGTCATTCTAAGCATTAGAGTCAAAAACACATTCATTGATCTTAAAAGTTGGCCCAAGGCACCTCCTAAAAACTATCATAAATTCCATTTGTGTTTATTTTTATAGTTCATCTTGGCAGAATTTTTCTAAAAGTCAAAATAAAATGTGATTGGCATTCCATCTCATTATCATCTTTGGAGCTTGAGGCTAGACTGCCTTTAACCTTAGGAGGGGAGCTCAAACCGTTGATATGTCTCAGTTTGTGAAGATTCTAGCATTTCCAGACCTTCAGCAAGATCAGTTCTTCAAAGCTTCCACTGAAGACTATTAAACATTGAAGTTATTAAAAGATGTTACTTTACATACTTTCTTTTTTCCCAGAATTTTATTTTATTAGAAACTTCTACTATAATCTCATATTATATTATTACAAGAGGGGCTTCTTTGTGTACATTAACCCCATATTCAGTAAGAAATTCTTAAATGACTCCATATTCCCTGCTCCAGTTTTAGACATGATTCATTATGGCATCTTTAAACAGACCTCTTATATCAGGCACAGATGGCTTATTGATTTAAAGATGGTCTCTGGAGAAAGAACTATATTTTCATGCATAAAAATATAGCACATGGGAATTATGTGATGTTTTAGGTTAATATTCCTTCCCAAGAGAAAATGTAAGCTGTCACCAAAGTGATTATTTTAAAAATTAAGGGACAAATGCCATACAAATTTTGGAAAAGATTGAAACAAGTAGAAACTTGTCTTAATAAAAGCATAAGATATTAAAAAGATAAAAATAATAAAATATATTGTTGAATATGTATACAACTGAATGAACAACTGAATGAAAGGGTTCTGAGATAGGCTCACAAACTTATTTTGTGGCTGGGCAGGGCGGCTCACTCCTGTAATCCCAGCACTTTGGAAGGCCGAGGTGGGCAGATCATTTGAGGTCAGGAGTTCAAGACCAGCCTGACCAACATGGTGATACTAAAAATACAAAAACAAATTAGCTGGATGTGGTGGCACACACCTGTAGTCTCAGCTACTTGGGAGGCTGAAGCAAGAGAATCTTTTGAACTTGGGAGGTGGAGGTTACAGTAAGCTGAGATAGCTGCATGACTCTCCAGCCTGGGTGACGAAGTGAGACTCTGTCTCAAATAATAATAATAATAATGAAAATTAATTTGTGGAAGCTATGTATAGGAAATTAATTTAAAAAATGAAGAATCATATAACAATTGCAATGGAGTTGTAGAGGGTTTTTTTTGAATAAATGATATGGGAAACTTGAAATAAGTATCTGGACTCATACCTTTCTCCCACGAAAGAGTGTATCCAAGTAAAAATGTCTGGAATTATATAAAATACTCCAAGTGAACCAAAGAAATGTAATCAAGCAGTAATATACATGGTAGATGCCTCTGTAGTGGTGGCTAATTAACTATTTTCTAAACATATTAATTTGTTTATATCACAAGAGGTAAAAGAAGTAGTTGTAAATCCATAAAATTGCAAAGCAGTGTGCTTCAAAAGTTAATACTTAGTATGTTAATTTAATATTAATATATTTAGTATATTTAATAGTTAGTTTATAAATCAATAGGAGAAAATACCCTGCATACTAATACAGAGACAGTAAAGACTATTTTAAAAATTATAAAAATAGATATATTATCAATGAATATATTAAAGTTTAACCACAGATGTAATAAGAGTAAAGTGAATAACAGAATATAAAAAATAGTATGATGTTTTACACTTATTGAATTAAAAATATTTTTTTAAATTTAAGGATGCTGATGGATTTGTGGTGAGTTGGTTGCATATCTACTTCTGGTAAAAGTTTGAATTAGAACACTCCAGGTTAATATGAAAGAAATTTGGAAATGTACATTATTATTCTAAGTGTTCTCCTTCTTTTATCCTATAATCTTGTTGTAGGAATCTCATCTCATAAGGAAATACACAAAAGAATTGCAATATAATGAGGAAAACACATAAATAACTTAGATATTCAACACCTGGTAAAATATATTTATTAGGATTATTGAGATGGTAGAGAATGTTTATACTATAATGCTATGTGAGAAATAAAAGACACAATGTTGTGCTGAACATTCATAAATATGTAATAAGTTGTTAATATCCAAAATGTATAAGAAAGACATGCAACTCAGTAGCAAAACACACACACACACACACACACACACACACACACACACACACACACACACACACACACACCCCCTAATTGAAAATGGATGTAGGAATTAAATCAACATTTTTCAAAAAAGACATACAAATGGCCAATAGGTATATGAAAAAGTACTCAACATAACTAGTCATCAGAGAAATACAAATCAAAACCACAATGATATATTATCACCTCTCCCAACTTCAGAAAACAGTTTGGAGGTTCCTCAAAAAACAAACAAAAATTAACATATGATTAATCTCATTTCTTCATTTCTTGGCATATTCCCAAAGAAAATAAAAGTCATATCTCAAAGGGATATACATAACCCCATGTTTATTTCAGCATTACTCACATTAGCAAAGATATTTGATCAACCTAAATGTCCACCAACAGATGATTGGAGATATATCTAGACATAGATATTTGTAAAAACAGATATATACACACTGGAATATTCACAGACAAGAAATAAAGTCCTGCCATTTGTGACAACATGGATGAACCTGGGGGACATTAGGTTAAGTGAAATAACCCTGACAGAGAAAGGCAAACCATATAAAATCACTTACATGTGGAATTTAAAAAGAGTTCAGCTCATGGAAACAGAGAGCAGAATGGTGTCTCCCAAGGGTTTAGTGGTAAGATTGGGAGCCAGATGTGACAGGTAATGGGTATTGGGAGATGATTCTCTATAGTATTTCTGTATCAACTTTCTGGACTATTTTGTCAAGGATGTTTGTATAACAAGCAGCTTTGGAAAATAGAGAGAGAGAGATGATTTCTCTTCAGGGAAGTGGGCAGATATGATTCCTGGCCATAATAAAGATAATGTCATCCTCAAAGACAAAGATCTGGAGGGTGTTCTAGTGGCTCCTTTAATACAACTAGGATTTTCTAAGTTTAAGGACATGGATGAATCTGGAGAACATCATTCTCAGCAAACTGACACAAGAACAGAAAAAGAAATACCGCATATACTCACTCATAGGAGGGTGAGAAAAATGAGAACACATGGACACAGAGAGGCAGTCTACTATACCCTGGGGTCTGTTGGGGGGAATGGGGGAGGGACAGCGGCGGGGGGGGCTGGGGAGGGATAGCCTGGGGATGAATGCCAAGTGTGGGTGAAGGGGAGGAAGGCAGCAGAGCACACTGCCATGCGTGTGCCTATGCAACTGTCTTGCACGTTCTGCACAAGTACCCCAAAACCTATAATGCAATAAAAATTTAAAAAAAAAAAAAATGAAAAAAAAAATCCAGGAATTCTGTAAAGGAATATATAAGAGAGTCCACATATTAATTCCTAGAAAGTGTTTAACATACTGTGGTCTATTTTGGTCTGGTCTTTGTTTTACTATGTACTATACATTTATGATTTACAAGTTTGTTATTCAATGTGATAATAAATGAACACAAAATTAAAAAAAAAAAAATTTCTCGGCTGTGATAAAAACTCACTGTGTGGTGGTTTTTGACTGGACCACTCCATGTGGCTCCTCTTGTGGTGGGAAAGCAAGGGCCAAAAATATGAAAATGAAACTCATGGTGCTTATATAAGAAACATACCTCTTCCCTCTAACTGAGGAGTCAAATGTCTCCTGTTTTCATGAAGGTTTACATGAAACATGACTTTAGTTACCTTGGAAGTATGATAAATTTCAGTCCCTTCAGAGTTATTTAAAATGGGGAAGACAAAGTCTAAGAGAACACTGCAATAATCATCACTCATGACAAGGAGGTTTTGTTTGTTTGTTTGTTTGTTTGTTTGTGTGGGAAGGAGATTTATAGTGAAGCCATTAACTGGGCTAGAAAGTGCAGAAATAAGAACAGATTGCAGGGAAATTAAAAGCTAAATTTGAGTCTTGTGAAATTGGGAACTCTAGGTATATGTTGGGCAGTTTTGAGTGCATAAGAATTGTCTGAAATATCATATCACCACAGATAAAATGCCTTCTACCCAAAGACAGGCAATAACAGATACTGGCGAAGATATGGGGAAAAGAGAACTCTCATACTCTGTTGGTAAAAAGGTAAATTAATACAACCACTATGGAAAATGGTTTGGAGATTACTCAGAAAACTAAAAATATGCTAGTATACGATCCAGCAATCCCACTTCTGGATATATACACCAAATAATAGAATTCAACAGATAGAATATATACCTGCACACCCATGTTTGTTGCAGCACTATTTGCAATAGCCAAGATTTGGAAGTAACGTTAGTGTCCATCAACCAATGAATGGATAAAGCAAATTGTGGTACTTGTAGACCATAAAATACAATTCAGCCATAGAAAAATAAAACTTGGTCATTTGCAACAACATGGATGGAACTGGTGGTTATTATGTTAAGTAAAATAAGCTAGACATATGAAGATAAACATCAAGTGTTCTCATTTATTTGTGCATCTAAATATCGAAACAACTGAGCTCATGGAGCTACGTAATTGAAGGATGGTCACCAGAGGACAGGGTGAGTAGTGGGATGGGGCAGGGGTGGTCGGGAAGGTTAAGGGGTACAAAGAAATAGTTAGAAGAATGCATAAGACCTGGCATATGATGGCATAACATGGTAACTGTAGTCAACTATAATTTAATTGTACATTTACAAATAAAGGGTATAATTGGATTGTTTGTAACACAAAGGATAAAGCTTGAAAGGGATAAATACATACTTTTTCATAATGTGATTATTATGTATCATGTATGAAAATATCTGATGAGCTCCAAAATTATATAAAACTACCCATGAAAATTAAATTAAAAGAAAATTTAAAAAATACTCTGCAGAGAGGTATTGTGTTAACTCATGAATGTAAACGCAATCCTTAAATCACTTTAGAATAATATACTTCTTCCTCTAGAGTACACTTAATCAGCTTAGTTTCCATAACATGTATCTGCAACCACTTTGCCCTTTAAAGGTATAAATTCGCTATTTACTATTTCCTTTTTTTTTTTTTTTTTAAATTGTACTGTGGGTTCTGGAGTACCTGTGTAGATCATGCATGGTTGTTGCATAGGTACATACTTGGCAAGGTGGTTTGCTGCCTCCAACACCCCATCATCTGTATCTGGCATTTTTCCCCATGTTATCCCTCCCCACCCCCCGATATCTCTCCCCTTCAGCCCCTCAACTGACCCCAGTGTGTAATGCTCCCCTCCCTGTGACCGTGTGTTCTCATTGTTCAACACCCGACTATGAGTGAAAACATTCCATGTTTGATTTTCTGTTCTTGGTGTTAGATAGCTGAGAATGATGGTTTCCAGATTCATCCAGGTACCTGCAAAGGACACAAACAAATTGTTTTTATGGCTGTATACTATTCCATAGTGTATATGTGCCACATTTTCTTTACCCATTTATCATTGGTGGGTATTTGGGTTGGTTCCAGGTCTTTGCTATTGTAAACAGTGCTTTGATGAACATACATATATATATGTCTTCATAATAGAAGAATTTATATTCCTTTGAGTATATACCCAGTAATGGGATTGCCGGGTCAAATGAAATTTCTATTTCTAGATCCTTGAGGAATCACCACACTGTTTTAAACAATGGTTGAACTAATTTACACCCCCAACAGGGTAAAAGTGTTCCTACTTCTCCACATTCTTTCCAGCATCTGTTGTCTCCAGATTTTTTAATGATCACCATTCTAACTGGCTTGAGATGATAGCTCCATGTTTTGATTTGCATTTCTCTAACGACCAGTGATGATGAGCATTTTTTCATATGTTTATTGGCCTGATATATGTCTTCTTTTGAAAGGGTCTGTTCATATCCTTTGCCTATTTTGAACGGGTTTGTTTTTTCTTGTAAATCTTCTTGAGTTTTCTGTAGATTCTGGATATTAGCCCTTTGTCAGATGAGTAGATTGCAAAAATTTTTTCCCATTTTGTTGGTTGCTGGTTCACTCTAATAATTGTTTCTTTTGCTGTGCAGAAACTCTGAAGTTTAATTATATCCTATTTGTCTCTTTTGCCTTTTGTTGCCATTGCTTTTGGTGTTTTAGTCATGAAGTCCTTGCCTATGCCTATGTCCTGAATGGTATTACCTAGATTTTCTTCTAGGGTTTGTATGGTGTTGGGTCTTATGTTTAAATATTTAATCCATCTGGAGTTAATTTTAGTGTAATGTGTCAGGGAGGGGCCAGTTTCTGCATTCTGCACATGGCTAGCCAGTTTTCCCAACACCATTTATTAAACAGGGAATCCTTTCCTCATTGTTTGTTTTTGTCAGGTTTGTCAAAGATCAGATGGTTGTAGATGTGTGGTGTTGCTTCTGAGGCCTCTGTTCTGTTCCATTGGTCTATGCCTCTGTTTTGGTACCAGTACCATGCTGTTTTGATTGCTGTATCCTTGTAGTATAGTTTGAAATCAGACAGCATGATGCCTTCAGCTTTGTTCTTTTTGTTTAGGATTGTCTTGGCTATGTGCGCTCTCTTTTTGTTCCATATGAAGTTTAAAATGTTTTCTCCCAGATCTGTGGAGAAGGTCATTGGTAGCTTGATGGGGATAACATTGAATCTATAAATTAGTTTGTGCAGTAGGGCTATTTTCATGATATTGATTCTTCCTAACCATGAGCATGGAATGTTTTTCCATCTGTTTTTGTCCTCTCTTATTTCCTTGGGCAGTGGTTTGTAGTTCTCCTTGAAGAGGTTTTTTACATCCTTTGTTAGTTATATTCTTAGGTATTTTATTCTCTTTTTAGCAATTGTGAATAGGAGTTTGCTCTTGATTTGGATCTCTGTTTGTCTGTTTTTGGTGTATAGGAATGATTGTGATTTTTGGACATTTATTTTGTATCCTGAGTCTTTGCTGAGGTTGCTTATCAGTTTTAGAAGATTCTGGGATGCGGCAATGAGGTCGTCTAAATATACAATCATGTGGTCTGCAAATAGAGATAATTTGACTTCCTCCTTTCCTAATTAAATACCCTTTATTTCTTTTTCTTGCCTGATTGCTCTGGGTAGAACTTCCAATTTTCATAATTTTTATTATAAAATTAGGGTTTTTGTTTATAACTAGTATACAGCTACTTTTCAAAACTTCTCAATGTTATCTTCTTATAATCTCTCAAATATATCTCCTTCTACTGATTTGTACTGCTCTGCCATAGAATAATCCCTTATTGCTTCTCATTTGGACAAGCCTCTAATTATCCCCTTGTGTTGGTCTCTACTCCTATCTTCTCTCTCAAGTCAGGATCAACATTAATTGTTTTAGAATATTAATGATTTAAAATATAGTTCTGATCATTTTCTTCTGGTTTGCACAACCTTTTGAAATTTTCTTATTGCCTACTGCATAGAACCTAACTCAAATTCATAATCAAGGGTCTCAGAAATGTACTATAATTTTCTTTCAGACTTTTGACTTGATTTTATTGCATGTCATTTTTCCCTGATACATTGTGTGAGAATTTTTCTTTGGCATTGTGATTTAGAACACTGATCTACTTTCTCTATTTTTATATATTTTTTTCTTATTTATTGAGATCTCTTCATTTTGTTATGCTATGGGCTCCTAAAAGTTAAATAACTTTATTAAACTTTATATATATCAAGTATCTGTTATTGTATTGTATCTCATACTTGTTAGGCACATAGCAAAATTTACATGCTGGATAAATACATCCACTTATACATTAATGTCTGTATACAGACATTAAAAGACACCAAATTGCTCTTATTCACTAATAATTTAATAGTTCAATCTTATTGTTTACTAGTTATGTCTCAATATACAACAATCTGCATATATATATTTTATATATTTCTATTTTTTGCATTACGACTCCCTTAATTTCCAATATACTCTCACCTAATGGGCTAAGATTATTGCCTAAGAGTCAATATTTTCTTTCTTAAACCAAAAAATAGAAGGAATGGAGAACTGTGTCAACTTTATTATAAATTAAATCAATGAGAATAGAGAGATAGAACTATAACAATAGTTTATATTTTAACTAGATGGGAACAAGCCATAATGAAGAAATTTAAGACATATGATTTAAATGTGGGAAAATCTAGATAATCCATAAAGATTTCCAAGAGTACTTCTGCATACTCTGTTTAATTTGCAGAGGCAAATTGATGAGACTGTCCAAACAGTATATGCTGTGTTGCTTCAACACACTTTTATTAAAGCAATTCACAAAGATGTGTCTCTATGCCTTTCAGCCTCAAATTGATTACATAAATCTTGGAGGAAGTTTGAATAGACATTGAGTAAGATGGATAAATCATGAAAATTTTCTGACATAAACATTCAGCAGTTTTGAAGGACATTAGAGATTTTTAATTACAAGTTAGAAGTGTCTGATTATAAAATAAATACTATTTATCAGGCCATTACTGGGTTCAGGGTTTTTAAATAAATAGTCTATAATTGTCAAAAAAAAATCTATGCAAAGAAATAGTTACTGGTCTCACTTTACAAATACAGAAACTGTGGCCCAAAATCTGTTTACAGCAACGTGGATAAAACTGAAGGATATTATGTTAAGTGAAATAAGCCAGACACAGAAAGAGAAGTATCGCACATCCATACTCATATGTGGGGGCCAAAAACATTGCTCTCTTGAAAGGGGTTAGTTGATTGATGGTTGCCAGAAGCTGGTGGGAAGGGTAAAGGGGTGGGAGGATGAAGAGAGATTGGTTAATGGGTGCAAAAAACAAAATTAGAAAAAATAAGCTCTAGTGTTTGATACTATATAATATATAATAAATTATATTTACTGATACCACAGTAGGGTGATGATAGTTAACAATAATTTAGTGTACATTTCAAAATTACTAGAAGATTAAAAATGTTACCAACACAAAGAAATAGTAAATGTTTGAAGTAATAAATAGTGTAATTACCCTGAATTAACCATTACACATTATATACATATATGAAAATATTATATGTGCCCTAAAATTATGTATGATTATCATGTATTAATACAAAAGTAATTCATTGAAGATCACATAGCTAGTAAGTATTCATATCAAGCTTTGAACTGATATCTCTTAGGCTTTGTTTGTTTTGCCTTTAAGCTTACACAAATTGTGTATACTGATCCATGTGATTTTTCCGATAGGAGCAGGCCTCTTGTCAAGAGTTAAATCTGAAAGCTTCATAATTTTATTTATTTAGAAGTTGGTATACATCTCAAGCCAGGACATACTCCTTTGAAAAGTGGACATTTTAATGGAATAGGGAGAAAAATGTAATTACAATACATAAAGAGAAAGGTGATTTGTGGTAGAGCTTATTTACAATAAGATGTAAATGACTGATATATTAAAACTAAGACTAATTAAAATACTCCAGAAAAATTAGCCTTTTAAAAGTATTTACCTTAATAATTTAAATCAGTGCTATGAAATGTTGTATTTACAGATTGTTCATTTTCTCTCTCTTATCTTTTTCTTAGGAATAATCTTTAAAATCAGTTATCTATTTCTTTTGGATAATGCCACCTGTGTAGTACATGTTTAATATTCCAAATGTAATTACCTGTTTGACTTCTAAATTTAATATACTTGATGATACAAACTTTCAACAATTGTCAACTGAGTTTTAATCATTCCAGTAAAATGATTTAAAGTGAAAAGCTATTTAAAACAGTAAAACTGAATTCATTTTTAAAATTAATTTTATGATTAAAATATATATAGCCAATAATTGTAATAATTTGAAGATGTTATCACTCTTCAAATTATAGTAAATTTTTATGTTAGTATCTTTTATCTCAAAAAAATCTTTAAAACACTCTTGTGGATTCAGAATCTTTCTATAGAACATGAAAAACACATTTTTTTAAGGTGGTGCATAATTACTGCTCATCATGTCTGATGAAGAAAGAAAAGTTCTTGGTATATTGGATGTATCATTTGGCTTGTCTAATGCAGTGATTGTATCTATAAATATTGCTGAAATATCTGGCTTATTCATGTCCAAGAGTACTTTTAATTAGCACATTGGCTTTTTAAAAGGTATTTCATATTCATGAAATCACATTTAATCTCATTTCTGGTGGCTAAGTTCTTATTTCTTGCCTTTTATCTCTTGTTGGTCAGCATGCAATCTTGACCTTCAAAGAAGGCAGTAAGAATAACCAATGTTGAAGTCCCACTGATGGTTTACACCAGGCAAGAACTCGTTTTTAAAGTTCATTCCTCAGTTAGAACAAAATCTGCTACATATCAGTCATCTCAAAATAGGCATTTAAGATATTTTCTCCAAGTATCAAGTTTATTTATTGTAACACCTGTGTTTCTATAGGCTTTTATTATTCCTGTGATTTGATCACACACCATAATCTCATTTCTCTTCATGGGAGAAACAACTTGACTGCACTCTTACCATTCACATGTCCTTAAAAGTCCCATCAGTGGGACTTCAACATTGAAGACCTTCTTTGAAGGTCAAGATTGCATGCTGACCAACAAGAGACAAAGGCAAGAAATAAGAACTTAGCCACCAGAAATTATCTTTTAAAGCAATACTAATAGGTATTGAATATAGTAGAAAGTACACTGGTAAGTACCCCATGTCAAGAGGAGTGGAACCAAGGTGAAATATATGAAAAGATTTCAGTAGTAAAATTAAGGTTTTTTATTTTTGAAACACATACTTGTTAAAAACACCTTCTTTGATGGAGGGAGTATTGTATTTGAAAAATAGAAAAAAATGATAAAAAGTCTCTCTTCATGTGGTTTTTAATAGTAGAGTTTATGTAAAGAAAGCATGTGTACACATAACTAATACACAAGACAATATGATTATTTCCGGAAAGTAGATATATAAGGCAGGCCGTGAGAGTTCATGGGGAAAAAGAAGTCTTTTTGCTGATATATCCAAGAGACCCTTTGCAGTTACATTAAACATAAACTTATTTTATGATACATCCATTGTACCCCTGCATATTTATTTAAGAAAAAGTGAAAACTTATGTTTCCACAAAATTATATATACTATTTACAGTAGCTATAGCAATATCACCCAAGTCAAAAATTAGTGTAAAATTGTGTTAACGGTAAATAAATTAGGTACAATAAATAAACATTAAAAATAGCAAAGTTTGCTGGTAAACACAAGCACATATGGGAGTGTCAGAATTAATATGTTGAGTAAAAGAACCTAGAAAAAAAGAATTACCATACTGCAAGATTACATTTATATAAAAATGCAAAGAATTGTGATGATAAAATTGCCAGTAATTGTTGCCTAAAGCCAATGGTTGGAGAGCTGTTCTCTATTACCAGTTTGCTGATGGTTACAATGGTGTACACAGCCGTTAAAACTCATTGAATTGCCTACTTTAAATGGATGCAGTATGTTGTACATAATTCTACAATACATTTAATAAAGTTTCAAAGAAAGATTTAAAACTTAAAAATATTAATCCACTTATTCTTACATAGTAATCATTTTCATGGTTTCTCAACATGAACTGGTATATAGCAAATAACTTATAACAGTGTAGCTTTGACGTTTATAGTTTGTTGGTGGATAATTTATGTGGAAAACAGAGATAATTTTCATTGTATATTGTATTTTATTGTACTGTTACAGTATATTTATTTGTAGCTTTGTAGAGTGTCAACTAGTAACTCATAGTGAATCAATAAATATTATCATTAATATGATTTTTGTAAATTTAATGTACCACTTTTAAAATAATATTTCCCAGAGAGATCCAAGATGGCTGATCGCTAACAGCTCGGGATTGTAGCTCCCTGAAAGCTCAGAAAACGTGAGGATGCCACATTTTCAGAGGAATTTTCGTCACCCACGGACCAGAATATTTCCAGTGGAGGAGCCCCATGGGTCGCCAGCGCAACTTCTGTGGCCGGCGCAGAGGTTTGGTCGTCGCCTCGGTGCGGCAGCTCTTCGTGCACAATGAGCGGGACTGGTTCCCCTACTGACTGGTGTTTGGAGCTCTGGGAAGGCAGAGCCGCTTGTTGAGGACTCAAGAAGGAAGCCAGACGGGAGATTCCCAGGCAGAAGAGTACCATCGGTCTTATCGCTGCTGTTTTGGCTGGTGCAGTGGGTTGCTCGGATTCCAGCACTGGGAATCAATAAATTGGACATCCTCTCAGGAACTTAATCAGAAAGGCACTAATTGTAAAGACATCAGATGGATAAAATCACAATAAAGGGAAAAAAACAGCCTAAAAAGGCCGAGAAAACTGAAAGTCAGAACCCCTCTCCCTCTACAGGGGATTGCAATTCCTCATCAGCAACTGAACAAGCCCTAATGGAAGAGAACTGTGTTCCAGTATCAGAAGTAGGCTTTAAAAGGTGGATGATAAAAAATTTTTGGGAGTTGAAACAACTTGTTCTAACCCAATGTAAAGAAACTAAGAACTTTGAAAAAAGGTTAGACAAAATGTTAAAAAGAATGGGCAATATAGAGAGGAATATAAATGAACTAATGGAGTTGAAAATTACAACACGAGAACTTAGTGAAATATGCACAAGTTTGAATAGCTGAATTGATCAAGCAGAAGAAAGGATATCGAGGTCGAAGACCGACTTAATGAAATGGAACAAGAAGACAAGAATAGAGAAAAAAGGATAAAAACGAATGAGCAAAGTCTCCAAGAATTATGGGACTATGTGGAAAGACCTAATCTACGTTTGATAGGTGTACCTGAATGTGATGGAGAGAATGAATCCCAGCTGGAAAATACTCTTCAGGATATTATCCAGGAGAATATTCCCAATCTAGCAAAGCAGGACACTATTCAACCTCAGGTAATACAGAGAACACCACAAAGATATTCCTTAAGAAGAGCAACCCCAAGACATATAATTATTAGATTCACCAGGGTTGAAACGAAGGAGAAAATACTAAGGGCAGCCAGAGAGAAAGGTCAGGTTACCCACAAAGGGAAGCCTATTAGACTTACAGCAGATCTCTCAGCAGAAACCCTACAAGCCAGAAGAGAGTGGGGGCTGATATTTAACATCCTTAAAGAACAGAACTTTCAGCCCAGAATTTCATATCCTGCCAAACTAAGCTTCACAATTGAAGGAAAAATAAAATCTTTTATGAACAAGCAAGTACTCAGAGATTTTCTTACCACCAGGCCTGCTTTACAAAAACTTCTGAAAGAAGCATTACACACAGAAAGGAACAACCAGTATTAGCCTTTCTAAAAATATACCAAAAAGTAAAGAGCATCAACATAAAGAAGAATTTACATCAACGAATGGATAAAATAGCCAGTTAACATCAAATGGCAGTAATCTTAAATTGAAATCGACAAAATTCCCCAATTAAAAGATACAGCCAAAACCTAACGGTATACTACATCCAGACCCATTTCATATCCAAAGATACACAAAGACTAAAAACAAAGGATTGGAAAAAGATTTACCAACCACATGGAGAACAAAAACAAATAAATAAAAAGGAGTTGCAATTCATGCATTTGATAAAACAGATTTCAAACCAACAAAGATAGAGTGGTATAAGGATCAATGCATCCTAAAACCCAGATACATAAGACCCATAAAGAGATTTAGACTCAACGAAACAGAAAATTAATAAGGATATCCAGAATCTGAACTCAGTAACAAGTAAACTTAATAAGCACTTGTAGAGCTCTCCACTTTAGATAAATAAAACATACATTCTCCACTTTAAATACACAAAATAATGATCGGCCATTATTAATACCCATTCATAGAATAAAGCAATATTCCTGTTCTCTCTCCCTCTTTTTCTTCCTCTCTTTTCCTTTCCAAAAAAAAAAAATATATTTCCCATGCAATATTACAAAAATACCATTAGAATAATGTGACTAATGTACTGGCCATTAAAAAAAGTGAGCCTGAAACCTGATAGTAATTTGTGTGAAAAAATTTTGTTATGTATTTGTTAATAGTGCAATAAAATATTTTTGAAAATAATTAAAAATATTTAGAAATTCAACACAAAATAGCAAAAATTATGTAACATGAAAAGAAAAAATTAAAATATATTCATAAATATTAACTCCACTGATAGAAATTTAAGATGCAATAGGTTAAATATTGAGCATAGGGGACTTTATAGAGCGATAATAACTTTTCTAATAGGAAATATGTAAAAATAGATGTAAACCATTGAAGACTTTTTGTTATACATGCAAAAAATAAAGAAGAGAGAGTTTAAGATTGAGATTGATATGAGGTACAGAAATGTATTCTCAATAAATGTACAACCTTTCACTAAATGACTTGAATATCTTTTATAGCCACATATTTTAACAATTTTTGATAATGGTCATAAGATTAGAAAAATGAGTGAGGGGCCTCTATAAAGTGAGAGTCCTAACTGATTTTAAACAGGAAGTTAATTTCATGACCTGAAATGATTTACCTTATGTGCTTTGTAAGCTCAGCAAATGTCCTGAATATTAACATCAAAGTAATGGTGTATGTTGATGTAACCTTCCGAAAGGTAAAGAAATAATAATGTTACATTAAGAGTGAAATATTTAATCTTATATTACTCTATATTAAAACACAATTATTACCCTGAGAAGAGAAATCTGTAGGCTTATCCTTCCCTTTAACCCTCCTCATTGTTTTGATGAATATGAAGTACTTATTAAATAAATAATTCATATTCAATCACACCTGCTATTCCAGATCATCATACTTTCCAGGAGATGGCACTCTAGCACTTTGTTTTATAGTCTGGTTAGCAAATCTATAAGCCAAAGGTTATTTTAGCAATGCCTATATAATATCGAGTGATTTAAACACTCTATGTCCACATATAATCTTCAATTATTGGTCTCATGTATTAAGATGATTTGTTATTTATCCAGGTCTGTATTAAAAGTGTGACATGTCCTACTACAGTGTTATAATGTACAATTTTAATAAATGATTTGTTTAATTTTACAATTAAATTTAGGAAACAATTTAATCTTATAAAGAACATTAAAATATTTATGAATCAAAATGTCAGAGGTTGCAGTGCTTAAGAAATAATAGTAAACTGCCACAATTCCAGTAATGATCAAATTCAACATGATTTACATTTTTAATAATATTGAGATTCCCTGGAATTTTATCTACTATTCTATAATATTTGGTAGACTTAGTAGGCAGACATATTTTTCTATAAATAAATGTTGACTTTCACTTCAATAAGATTTAGAATGAACCCTTTCAGTACTTAAAACATATATTTTTTAATCTTAAATCTTTCAGTTTTCTTCTTATTGAATTCTGGTGTACTATGTGGCCACATATAGGTATTTACTTGCCAAAGCATCATGAAATAAATTGAATGCTTATTTATTAGTATGTCTCAGAAAAAGTATTTATAAAGCATGAGTTCTATACCAAGCATTATGATAGATACTAGTTGTGTGACAATGAAAAAGAAAAACAAGAAAATCTTTGATTTTGAGGAGCTCCAAGTCTTATATGAGGCAGGTGTGAGAACTTATACTAAATTGTTAATTTTTGTGTGAAGCTGAAGACTGAACGATGGGGATTTCCTTGGACTTTTTAAGAACATAAAATGCATCTACAAAACTTTTTAGGGGTCTCTAAAGTAGTCATTATGCTTGTCAGGAAAAATATCCATTGAAATAAACATGAGGAACCTTTTCCATAGAGAAAGTCCCACTCTCTGTAAAAGAAGACTCTGCCAAAGCTTAATTTTGACACTTAATCCCAATTTGGGAAGAGGATTCCTTCCCAGAGGAATAAAATCATAGTGTACAGAGGTGAGGTCTTTCTTCAAGAAAATAAATCAAGAAATCTGCAGCTGTGAAAGAAATAGGAGGTTGGGAGAAAATAAATGCAATACCTTTGAACAAATACTTGTGAAAGTCACAAGCTCAAGACACAGGCACAATGAAAGACAGATTTACTCGGATGATTTTAGACACAACAACGATTAAGCACAGAACAACTTACAGCCAGATTAACATAAATCCTGACATTCAAAGTCTATTTATTTCAGTACCTATTACACATATGTGAGGGTAATATAGCATGTGCAAGGCATATCAAAAACGAGAACAAAAATAAAACATAAGCTGAAGATACAGAGGCGTCATGAGAACCAGATTCAGTTATAACACAGAATTCAGATATGACACAGGGTATTTAAAAAATTATGATTACTGGCCGGGTGCAGTGGCTCAAGCCTGTAATCCCAGCACTTTGGGAGGCTGAGGCGGGTGGGTCACAAGGTCAAGAAATCGAGACCATCCTGGTCAACATGTTGAAACCCCGTCTCTACTAAAAATACAAAAAATTAGCTGGGCATGGTGGCGCATGCCTGTAATCTGAGCTACTCAGAAGGCTGAGGCAGGAGACTTGCCTGAACCCAGGAGGCAGAGGTTGCGGTGAGCCGAGATCGCGCCATTGCACTCCAGCCTGGGTGATAAGAGCGAAACTCCGTCTCAAAAAAAAAAAAAAAAAAATTATATATATATATATATATATATATATATATATATATATATATATATAATTA
The DNA here is from genome assembly GCA_031835075.1 of Saguinus oedipus. Taxonomy (NCBI): domain Eukaryota; kingdom Metazoa; phylum Chordata; class Mammalia; order Primates; family Cebidae; genus Saguinus; species Saguinus oedipus. The sequence goes on from CM063180.1 coordinate 96,988,813, forward strand.
CTATGTTAAGGACTACACTGGAGAAAAGTGGATAACATGTGAAAACAGTTAGATAATGTAAGCATAGATATAGATAATCTTAAGAATAAAAGAAAATGCTAGAAATGAAAAAAAAACCAACAGTAGCAGAAACAAAGAATGTTTTATATATTTGTGCTCATTAGTAGACTTGGCATGCTAAGAAAAGAATCAGTGAATTTGAAGATGGGTTAAGAGAAAATCCCAAACTAGATGGCAAAGAGAATTTATTGCTAGTAGATCTCATCTACAGAGTTAAAGTAAGTTCTATAGACACTCTGAAAACTATATAGGCCTGAAGGTTGGATCCAATAAAGAGAAGAAAAGCATCAGAGTAGAAATAAAGAAAATATTTAAATATTTTCATATTTGCAGTTGATCTAAAACATAATTATTTTTTTAAAGCAATAAAGAACCATATTAAATAATTATTTCAAACAGACATGTGAAATGAATGACAGCAATACTACAGGAATAAGAGGAAAAATTAGAAATATTCTATAATAAGGTACTTGCATAAAAAATACACAGCAGTATTTGGAGCAGTATAGTGTCAGTTGAAATGAAAAATATATATTGTGAGCTCCAGGATATCTACTAAAAGGTAATAGAAAAAAATTACAATCTTGGGGAGGAGATAGCATAATTTAGCATACAAAATTGTCAAGTACAAAGAAGGCAGAGAAGAGAAGAAAGGGTAAAAGAGAAAAAACGGTAACAAACACAATAAATCTAAAACTGTTAGAAATGGTATTTATTTAAATATTGAAAATTTATTTTAAATGTGAATGGTATAAATACAATTGTTTGAAGACAGAGATTGTCACAGTTGATTAAATAACTAGGAAACTACATATTGCCTATACGAAATCCAGTTAAATGTGAAGAATTAAAGAGGTTAAAAGTAAAGGGTGGAGAAAAGCATACCTTAATAATACTATTTGAAGCTGGAGGAGCTAAATTAATCCAAAGGCAGATTTCAGAATGGGCAAGATTATCAGGACTAAAGATGTATATTATATAATGATAAAATGAGTCAATTCTCTAACAAGATGTGATAATTCTTAATGTATATACAACTTACAACAGAGCAGCAAAATATGTGAGAAAAATAAAAACTTGATAGAACTGAAAGGAGTAATAGACACATCACTTGTTAAATCGAATTTAGTCTAAATCTGCCTTCTTACATATTTTGAGTTCGGCCTAAGGGTTTCTCTTGACGTCATGATCTACAATGTAAATGGAGTTGTAAGAAGACTATAGCCTATCTTGGGCCAATCGCTGAGATTCAACCAATCAAAGGTGGCCAACTGTTCAAACTACGTTCAAATAAGGCAAACGCTGAGCTGTAACCAATCCAGCTGTTTCTGTACCTCACTTCTATTTTCTGTAATTCACTTTCCTTTTTCTCTCTGTAAATATTCTTCCGTCATGGGTTTGCACTGTAGTCTCTG